>OZ026530.1:30249500-30998905 GCA_964019695.1 Loripinus fragilis | reverse complement strand
TTTTTTTTTTAAAAATGCACGTTGTATTTCTCTCTCATTTTTATCATGTTGACATATATTGATTTGATTTAGACATAATAAATAAGCCATAAATTGTTCAAACGTATATTTGAAGAAGCGTCTTAATACTTAATTGAATCCTCTTAGTCTCCATTGCGTCATTATTCCTTGTTCTTTAGCTTGCAGGCTAGAATTCCTGCTATATATTTTTTTCAAAAATCTATTACAGGTGCATATACTTATTCACGAATTAAATAAACCATATGCATATGATTGAAATTTATAACCTTGGATTCAAGAGCAGATATGGAGGTACATGTATATACATGCACAGGTAAATTTATTAAGGATTAATATCGCTGGAACAGCTTGGATCCCAACCCCTAAACATGCATATTAAAAGTAAGAAAGACAGCAAAGAACAGCAAGGATCAGGAGTCGATACAATCAAGTAGCACACATGTCCCAGGATACGAAATGGGAAATTAACAAAAATCGTATTAAACATCACAAACAAGAGCCAAGAGATCCCTAAATATACATACATTTTATTATTCCTTATAACCATACACATCCAGTGGCATGGACCAGCAATACCCCGGGGTATGCTCCACCCCTTTCAAGTATGAACACGGTTTGATATTTCAGAAAGGTTTCACATCTCAATAAAGCAAGTGAGTATGATCAGGACATACCGCAATCATACACCGCAGACCAACCCATGGTAGACCCATTCTTACGTAGAATTGCCAAATCGAAAAAAGAAATGATGATTTTTCATCTTTTAACAATGCTATAGCAGTCTTCACCATCAATTAATATTGAACCTGTCTGATTCTATTCCAAAAGAGAAAATGTTTAGCTTCATTGGAAATTTGGTATTTATGCATCGAAATGGTTGGTCACATGCGAAGAATGAAATAATTTTAAAGAAGGGTGTCATTACCTAAGACACAAAGAATGCTTAGCAGTAATATATATAAATATATATTATACGGTCTGTATTTGCCTCGACATTAAACATTATGAATCAATAAGTTCTGCAAATAAAGCTGCAAGTGTACTCTGAAAATAGTAGTAGTAAAAACAACCATCGTTTTAAGAAAAAGGCTTATTTTCATAACAATTTCTAAACATTAGTCTTACTAAATATATACACTAGAACAAAGCATAAAAGAGACGATAAACACATTCCTTGTGTTTAAAGAAAATTTAACTGAAGCCATTTCATTCTTAAAATCAAGGAACGTTCCTACTTTGCAAACGAAAATTGACTCGTAAATTAGTATAGAATGTCCTGTAAATTATTCTCACATCTCAGATTGTTTTATACCTACAATAAACGTGGTAATAATGTAGAAGGGTGTGTACATGCAATCAAAGATAGACTGTTTCTATTTTACTTGCAAAACACGTGCGAACGCCAATTGTATTGTATTTTTAGATGACACGTTATTAGTGCGTTCAAGTTGCTGTCTTTTCATCAAAGGGTTATCATAAACAATCAACATTTGCGCCATAGGTGTTGCATTTACCTGTCAAAATACATACATTCAAAGTTTCTACTTTCTAGAGTCCAACGATGAAATTGTTGTTAATTTTAAATTAAAATTTCAAATAAAAACAAAAAATTACCGTGTCTCGTAAATGAGGAAATTACACATGTTTGACCATTGCGTAAACTCATTTCTTGTTTCTATATACTAAAGATTATCATTTTGTACATCAGTAACAACAGAATCACCGCCTTAGAACGGGCAGCAGCCCAACCCTGAACCATGTATATTATTGCTCCTTATGATAAGACACATCTTGTGACTAGAACCTCGGATTGCATGCGTATGACACGCCGCTCTATTTCGTAAAGTGCTTAATGTAACAGAAGCCGTTCAAGTAGTGTCGCCGATGGAGTCACTGTGTTTTGCTCTTGAGCAAGACATTTATTAAACACTGCTTAGTATTGGTCAACATGGCACATTAAGTAGTGCAGAGGCCAGGCCTCAGGGTTATAAAACTTGAGTACAGTCTCAAACTCAAAATAAAGTGCAATGATTGGCTGCTTGCGGACACGTGTCCGCCAGCAGACAATCATAGCGCTTTATTTTGTGTTTGAGAATAAACTCAAGTTTTATAACCTCGATGCCAGATCTCCCAGGGGTAAGCTCTTTCCCAGCCACGTCAAATAGGCCTAATGCCCCAGAAACCATTCAGATTCTCGAGTATATACATATGTATTATTGTTCCTTATAAAATACATCCAGTTACCCCCGGTGGTATGTGTAATGTTTACTACCAGCCAATCGAGCGATGCCAAAGAGGCGGAGCTTGGTATTCATGAGTAATCTATATGTCTACATCCCTTTACCATGCAGGACATCCTAACAATAAAGATCAGCCTGTATAACCAAAATACTTACTATCATTGAACCCACGAGCATCAAACAATATACCATAATAAACCTTGGGATCCCCATCCTTAAACCATACGTAATTATTATCCCTTATGATAAAACACATTCATTGACACAAACAGGGAAAGAAGCATGGCAGGACTCGTAGAATATGAGTATTAGGGGTTGGTTATGGAGACTATAATCGGTAGGTATTAGAACTGAATTTATTTCTTTGATAGCTTTTAATTAAAAAGTACATTCTAAGCATTTGTCAGATAGAAAATAAATATTTGTGGTTACCTTGATACGTGTTTTTGTTTTGCTTCGAAAGAGTAAACAGCGATATCATTTTAATGCTATTTACAATCTGGGAGCTTTGTTGTGGTCTGTTGAATTTCGACATGCGAGCATGTTGCATAGCGCCTGGATCAAGACCAATATGCTAGTATAACGGTAATCGCTACTTCTAACAATCATACACCACTGCCTGTGCAATTGTGTAGCCAGAACGCTTAAAAAGTACGCATTTCAAAGGGAGACTTCTGGATTTAGCAGCGAGTCTCTTCCATTACGCCCTTTTCAAAATATGACTTTCTCTTAAAAGAAAGAATTTGCTCCCAGAGGGAGCGAATTCTTTCCTTTTTGAGCCGTTCCTTAGAGTATAAAATCACTTTAGCTACATTAGGTTACCTCCCTTGAATATTACTATTTTTATTACGCACGTGTGTATTACGTCTATATTAGCTTAGCAAGCATGGACGAAGAAACCCTTTTAGATGTATTACTGGGTAGTTTTGACACTGTACTTGACGTACAACACTTGGAGAATAAAGACTCCTTTTACATGATAGTGGCAGGCTCCCTTCATAGGCTGCTCTGTGAAGTACACGGAGATGCGCTATGAAGAAAATGAGTACCTCTTGGAGGTTGGGGTCTTGATGAGATGGGTATACATTCGATATTGTTCTCGGTGTATCTAGCGCTGCGTGCTTTGGACAATGTCGCACGGATACCTATGCTTAATAATGCACTGGGGTATATATTTTAAAGAAGTGCTAATCGCCGCAGCCCTCTGTTAATTGACTGAGGATGCTGGCAAGTGTACAGTGTTTTTGTTTTCTGTGTCTCACAGCTTTTTTTTGTTCTCTCTCTCTTGTGTTGTATTGTATTTATTGTATGCATGAATATGATGCTCTCCTATATGGAGGAAATAATGAATCTATCTATCTATCTATCTTTCTATCTATCTATCTATCTATCTATCTATCTATCTATCTATCTATCTATCTATCTATCTATCTATCTATCTATCTATCTATTCATCCATCCATCCATCCATCTATCTATCTATCTATCTATCTATCTATCTATCTATCTATCTATCTATCTATCTATCTATCTATCTATCTATCTATCTATAACATAAGAAATGTTTGCACTCTGTAAGTCGGGGCATTAGCCTGTAACAGCTTGTTACATATGTTACAATATCAATTTGAGAATAAGAAATTTGAATGTTTGAGCTAAAAAAAAGAAGACATTAAAATTATCTAATAAATTGACATTCTTATAGTCTGCATACTGGATGTCTTTACTACATATGGAAGCTGTTTAACATAAATATGGCTAACTGTGGTGTTATGTGCGTTACATCAGCCTAATTATAATTTAAAAGCTATAATTGTGGCTATCGTCATTTAGTTAAACAACTACTATGACTTGGTTTCAAACTGTTTTATTAGATTTTACAAATATATACTCAATTGATGAATAATAAAAATCAAGGTTGCTTTTCTATCTTAAATATATTATCCTATAGGAGCTAATACACAGCCCTACTTTCAGTTTTACAGAGAAGCAAATTTTGTTATACCGTTTAAGTAAAACACATGAAAGTGATTGGAGCGTGTCGATATTTTACATTTTCTTAGTCTGTCTTGCTCATATATCTGCAAGATGGCATTAAGTTTAAGATCAGGACACTTAATGTGTACTTTTAATATAAGTCTTTGGTGCCAAAACACTAGAAATTATATTCATTTCTAATTACCAAGTCCATGGACTGTTGTTACAGATTTATCAATGACCTTTTAAACACATTTCCTAATACTAGGCATATAATGCTAAGTATAGAGCAACAAATAGAAAATATAATTTTACATTTGTACAAGACAATACAATAAATAAAATGGTCAAAACTATTTCTCATCGATTTAACACTCATGTTAAACGTTTGTCGTTGTCTGCTTCTGTGGTAATCATTATTATCACACGCCTTCTTGCAACTAGTAGAGTCATCGCACAATATTTCAATCATTTACTGTTATACAAGTTTGACCACCAGTCATGAGCCACTATCAACTTTCAAATTTTGCCATTCATGGCTTGGAACATTCGGAAACTGATATGAATTCCTAATAGTTGGCTCTTTGAGTATGTGTTTCAAGTGATACTCTGTAAGTAGGAGAAAGACTAAAGCTTTACAAGGAGGAAAACTATGCCATTAAAAGCAATGAGTACCTGGACTGATGTACCTAGATATTTCTGTGATAAAGAACCATATCTTAGCTGGTTAACTTTTATAAATGTAGCCTTTCCAGACATGCAACAAAAAAAAATTCATTTAATAATGGCTCTGCACTTATTATCTTTCCCCAAGCATTAAAAAACTTATTTGAAGTCTTAGTACTTCTGAAGTGCTGAAACCGAGGTAACCCTTTCCCTTCAGATAAACAAACTAGATGTATAACAGCAGTTAAAGCAATAAAACGCACGATGAACAGAGCGCAAATTAGACACTTTCAATTCAAAGATTCACTAAGTTTCTAAGATAAGAGCGCTTATTAAAGGATGTTACATATATAACTCATCATAATAAATGAGCAAGGGCATTGTCGTGACATCCTTTTTTTATTTCACAGTCAGAGGCAACTGTTTTCAATTTCAGTGTTTTCAATGGATCATGAAATGAGGCACCTTATTAACTTGTTTACTCTATATAAATCTTCCATAGCGCATAATATAGAACTACTAGTTATCCTATTCTACCCATAGTCCACTTTCCTTCTTTTGAATGCAACAGCTAATGATATGGCTGCAAAAACTGAGAAATCATAGGTTTTACATTATTTTAAGGCTTGCTTCAATGTACTGACATAAAAAAACAACCAGCTGCAAACATAATTGATGACAATGTCCAACTTCATATTCGTTCTCTTATACCAGATAACTTTCAAAGTGTAACAGAAATTGTTTCAGAATGTCTGCCAAAACCATCAAGAGTCAAAATTGTAACTAAAGAAAACTTAAAAAGTTCTTTGGACGCAGCAAAATGCTAATGATCTAAGACCTGGGGACTTAAGCACCAAAGGACTGGATAGGTTCCATGGCAAATGATGCAAAAAAGCAGCCTATCAAATTTCAGTTTGACTAATGTCAGAAATCTTAAAGTATTCATAGAGGTACACGGTAGAGAAATAGCTTTTGCAAAATCAGAGCAAAGTAATCATTTAACTAGCACGGATGCAGAGGCAGCTGCAGTAAGATTACTCTTTCCACTTCACAGGAAGAGACATATGCCAGAGTCATACTCCATTGTATGCATATATGTATAATGGCATTAAACCCATATTTAATCAGAAGTTTGATCCCATGACACTGACATGCTGTTTCTGCTTTTGAAGAATGCTAAGGATTCAATTTATAGTTGAGTCAATTTTTATTTGACGCTGGCACTGGCCACACATACAAAGAAAATTAAGTCTTCTGGTGGCAAAAGAGGAGAATCACACGAAATGCTTATAAGTGATGTTTGTCACAATTACCAATTTTAAAAATTAATCTTATTTAATGTAACACATATAACGCCATAGGAAGCTATATATTTGTTAAAAACACTTTTTTTTATGTATCAAAGGTTTTCAGCATGCAAATTACATGAATAATTCAAATAAATAGATAGTTTTTCGTCTTCTTTCTGTTTCTCAGATTTTCAATCCATTTATTCTTAAATTGATATGGTAACATATATCATACCATTACAGGCTAACCCCCTAGTTAATAGAGTGCAAACATCTCTTATTTGATGCAGCTTGAATTGTTCTTTAAGGTAGGATATGTCTGTACAATATTCAAAGGGGTGGAGAGGAACAGAATTCTACTCAGTTTGCAGTCCTAATACTATGCCATGACTCTACTGGTTGTGATGAAATGGGTGATTATTTTGCCATAGAAGCAGACACAATGATAGCCATTGTGAGGGTGACTTGAATAAAGATTGTTTTTGAATAATTATATTTAATAGGAATATTTATTGAATTGTGTCATTTAAATGAGAACTATTATTTTCTAAAAAAAAATGTCTATTGTTTTTAATATTATAGGCATTAGGAAGTATGTGATAAAAAGATTATATATAACATCTGTAACACAATTCCATGAGCTTGTTATCAGCAATGACTGTAATACTATGTTACGACATAAAGCCGGTCAAGAAGGAAGAGGGGAAATCTTATTGGAAAATTCCTTTATGCGATGACGATGCTACCAGGGAAAAATAATGCACGCAACTAGCAAAAACTTTTCAGTACTTTATGTACTAAGAAAACATCAACAACACATTAATATACAATGACACCACCTACGCTGTTATTTCTGGCTAATTGACCATCCTATACTAGAGCAAGTTGCCACTCCAAGATCGTTTCAATTAGAACCAATCTTGGACTGTCCTGTTCTAGATGTACGTCAACTAGTCAGAAATAAGAGAAGTAAAGAATATGATTAACATATAGCTTAAGTTCTCATAAAAAAAAACAATTGGGCCCTTTAATATTTCAGTTCTCGTATTGACGAGAAATCTCGAGATTAGACGCGTCTCGCGAACACTATGTCTTCTAAGCTGCACGTGTGTCTACTTCAGACCATCGGCGCTGAGGTGATCGAGCCTGTACTTTGGTCGTCACTGGATTCACGTAATCGTAATATTTGTTACGCGTACTGCTGATCGTCGCTCAAGACGTCAGCATTAATATATATAGGTCCTCCTGATCATATCCCCACGTTGGGGTGTCAGATTCACATATAACCATTCAAGCCGGTTGGCTTCCCATTTGATTGTGCTACGTTGTAACGATTGGGCCTTGATCCACGCTGGTCGTGGCCTGAGGGGGACAACTAATATGTGCCCTCAGGTGATAATCAACGGCTCACCAACATTCAGCCTCCAACGTAGGAGGGGACACAAGAGACGATTCTGCAAAAAACAATATATATTTAGAATCTCAGAATCACTCTTTTGCGTCAATAATGGGGTTGTTCGTTCGAAGTTCACAAAAATAGAAATAATTTCAATGGTCTTACTCTTTTAAATTACAGCCTAACCCTATAAGCGCACGATTAGCCCACACCCGTGGGTGTATGGCTAACGGCTCCCATGCGGTTAGGATGGATCGGCTCTTCTAAATATCCACACTTAAACTTATATAATAGAGAAGTATTTCTTTAGTGACTGGCCTATGTCAGCGCTAAACAATACCTCTTATGCCAAACGAACAAACCCAAACGTAACAAACTCTTCTATACACGTAACGTCACCCTGGTTGAGACGCTATCGCAGCCGAAACATCAAGATCCCGTGGCCCTTTTTCCCTTCAAGGTCACGTTATCTAGATAGTTTCGAGGTTTACACATACTGATACCAATTCTCTTAAAATTCCAGGAAAACGGTTGAACAGTGTGGTGCCGACGTAACGTTTGGACGTTTACGTCGGACATCACCCTGCCCACGCACTAATTTCGTATATAACCATGGATTTTATAAAAAGGGATTGAACAATTGAATCCTCTTTTTACACCAAAAAGGCTTAATTTGAGGGGGTAAAAAGCTTCAAAAACAGCTACATTTTTTTCAACTTTCTAATGTTTTGAGAAAGTAACCCCTCTAAATCCTTGTTTTAGAATCGCTATCCTGTTGGAGACTGCTTATAAAGTGGTACATGTACCACTTTGATATTCAACAATTTTCACCCTGGCTGATTTATCATTTGAATGAAAAGTGGTACGTTTACCACCCCCCGCAGAAAGTTACGTCTAACAGGATGGCTACTATAGAAATTTAACCTAACTGAACTGACTTTAAAGTGGTACATGTACCACTTTGATATGCAGTGATTGTAGTTCTGACTGCTCTATCATTTGAATGCAAAGTGGTACGTATACCACCCCCGCACAAAGTTACGTCTAACAGGATGGCTGCTTTAAAAATTTAATCTGACAGAAATGATTCTAAAGTGGTACATGTACCACATTGATATACAGTGATTTTAGTTTTGACTGCTCTATCATTTGAATGCAAAGTGGTACGTATACCACCCTCGCACAAAGTTACGTCTAACAGGACGACTGCTTTAGAAATTAAATCTGACTGGACTGATTCTAATGTGGTACATGTACCACATCCACATTGATATGCAGTGATTGTAGTTCTAACTGCTCTATCATTTGAATGCAAAGTGGTATGTATACCACCCCCACACAAAGTTACGACTATCAGGGCGACTGCTTTAGAAATGTTATCTTACTGAACTGACTCTGAAGTGGTATATGTACCACATTGATATGCAGTGATTGTAGTTCTGACTGCTCTATCATTTGAATGCAAAGTGGTACGTATACCACTCCCCGCACAAAGTTACGTCTAACAGGATTGCTGCTTTAGAAATTTAATCTAACTGAACTGAATCTATCTAGAGTGGTACATGTACCACTTTGATATGCAGTGATTGTAGCTTTGACTGCTCTATCATTTGAATGCAAAGGGGTACGCATACCACCCGCACAAAATGACATCTAAGAGGGTGACTGACTTAAATAAAATTTAACTGCACTGTCTCCAAAGTGCTACATATACCATCCGCAAAAAATTACGTCTAAAAGGGTGGCTGCTTAAGAATTATTTTTACTGCACTGACTCAAAAGCGGTTCTAAAAGCAACCATCATCTTAGATGAAATTGTTAGCAGGTGGTATATGTACCACATTGTCTTCAAATCATATAACAACCCAGGTTAAAAGTTCTGGATATCAAAGTGGTACGTGTACCACTTGATATTTAGTGCAGATTGAAATTAATTCTTACTCAGCAATATTGCGAGACTTAATTCTGAGGGGTGGTATATGTACCACTTGCATTAAACTGATAGAGCAGCCAGGGTTACAATTGTTACATATGCAGTTTAAGTCAATTCTGACTCAAAAGTGGTTCTAAAAGCAACCATCATCTTAGATGAAATTGTTAGCAGGTGGTATATGTACCACATTGCCTTCAAATCATATAATAACCCAGGTTAAAAGTGCTGAATATCAAAGTGGTACATGTACCACTTGATATTTAGTGCAGATTGAAATTAATTCTTACTCAGCAATATTGCGAGACTTAATTCTGAGGGGTGGTATGTATACCACTTTGCATTAGCCAGGGTTACAATTGTTACATATGCAGTTTAAGTTACTTCTGTTGGCATTATTCTGTACGGATGGTACATGCACCACTTTGGAGTCTGTGCAGTCAGTTACGATTTATTCTAATGCAGTCATCCTCTTAGACGTAATTCTGTGCGGGTAGTATATGCACCACTTTGAATTAAAATGAAAGAGTAGCCAGGATTAAAATCGCTGCTTATTAAAGTGGTGCAAATAACACTAGAGGCGCAGTGCGGTTTTAAATTAATTTTTGATCAGCCATATTGCGAGATTTAATACTGAGGGTGTGGTATATGTACCACTTTGCATTCAAATGATAGAGTCGCCTTGATTAGAATCGCCACATATCAAAGTCATCCTGTTAGACGTAATTTTGAGCAGGTGGCTACTACTTTGCATTCAAAAGATTAGAACAGTCCTGGCTAAAGTTTCTGAATATCAAAAGGGTACATGTACCACTTTAGAGGCAGTGTGTTTAAATTTTATTTCTAAATCAGCCATTCTGCGAGACTCAATTCTCAGGGCGATGGTGACATTTTGTCCCGGAGCACCGGAAGGCTTAACCGTCAGTGGGTCTGGTTTAAAACGTCTCAGACGACTGGGCCACAGCTTAAAGAAATATCTGTTCTATGTTGATTTTGACAGAAACACTTAAATAAAATTTAGGCATAAGAAGTTACTTTTTAACTCGAAGCGCAACGGAAGCGTAGTCACATCGCAGTAAGATCTTCATGAGCGTATCCGTATCGCGGCGGCATCGTGAACATCGTAGCACAATCGCCGTCACATCGTGGCGAAATCGCCGAGTTATTCATCCGTGATGCAGCTACGATTCTGCTAGTTACGCTCTGTACGCTCTCGCTACGACCAACGCGTTTCCGCGACGACTGCGCTATTTAGGCATAGTCAGTAGATGACAAAGAAGCATGAAAAATACCCAGGATACAACATATACAATGAGGTAAAGAATTTCTTTCAGTTCAAACAAATGGAGCAGACGACAATTTTGCGATACATTTCTTGATACTTTATTAGAAATATCTATTATTCCGAAAAGTCGTAGCACAAATTCCTAATTGATGTAACAACCCGATAAAAAATATGGTGCCCCATTTTTTGGGCTGTCGCTCCATGTACACAAGCCATTCCATGTAAAGGGGACTATCATTAATCTTGTTCTAGTCACTGAAAACAAAGGTGCTGGTCACAGTGCGTGTATGTGCACGCCTGTACATGTAAGTAGCCTTAAAAGTTTACAGATGATTACAATAATGCATTTCTATACACCTCGGACTCAGTATTTATACTGGGTCCGAGTATATACACACTTATGAATAACACAGCACTGATCATAGGGAGCACAGTGGCTCAGTGGTATAGTGCTTGGCTCCAGGCCGCGGGTGCGAGCCTCATCGGCGTCACTGCGTTGTTTCCTTGAGCAAGACACATTCATCCTAGTTTAGTACTGGTTCAACCCAGGAAGACCTGTCCCTACATAACTGAAAGATTGTTGATGGGGTGTAAATAATCAAATCAACCAAACAAAAAAGCACTGATCAGACGGCATGGATGCGGGGTGGAGGTGATCTGTGTTTTGCGCAAAAGAAGGAATCAAAGTGCGCAAAAGATATACTGAAGTGCGCAAATGTGGAGTTAATCCTCTAAAATTATTATCGACTTTTCACTTCCTTTGAGTAAATGACCCCAATTAGGTTTTATCAAGTTAATAAACAATCCAGTTGCGTAAAACAGATGACATCAGATTGAAACAATGGGCTATACAATTAACAACAAGAGGTCTCAGGATAGATTTTCCTCATACAATGAACTTCGGCCCATGAAGACTGTTTTAATCTAAACCTGCTGAATTACCGCAATATGTATCTCCACTCTTATACAGCCACCCGTATATTGCAGGCTAAACAAACTAAATTAATGGTAAGTGCGCTTAGTCAACTAGATCAGATCGAAACTTCATGCTCGCGAACAGCCAGGTTGTTGGCTGATCTGGCTTCAAAGGAGTTTGATGGATGGTTAATGTCAAGAACCGCGTGTACGTAGACACAAATTGGCCTGCCATGTTTGTCAACTGCCACTAATTTTGAATCTTGTCCTACTTATGGTTGCAATTCACTATCTTTGAATGAAACCTTCGCTGGGTTCGATTGATTTGATCCGGAGAACACCGCTGGGGGTAATGTTAGCCATTCGGAAGTTTTGTCAGAGGGATTCAACTTTTTTTTGTTTTTTACTTGGATTAAAATAGCTCTATAAGCGGGCTTCGCAGGCGTATCGATGATGGCCCACCACTTAATGCTGACTAAATAGCTTTATGACTTTTGGGGAATCCGGACCAGTATTGCAAAGAAACTCTATATGTTTATGATTTTTCAGGGGGTGGGGCGGACCCCTGGCCCTTGACACCAATATGCACAGTATGATTAAACAACACATTGACGCATGTGAGGCTCAAACTCGCAACCCCTCGGTCTCGAGTTGAACCACCGCGCATTCGCATAAAACTTATTAAAATCATTTAAGTCTTATCTGAGTCTACACAGGAGTGGGAAGATAAGCTGAACTATATCGTGGGATTTCCATATCCTCGGACCGCAGAAACACCAAAGGCACTGATCAGCCTGTGCGAAAAAAAATTAGCTGGTTAATAAGTGAACCCATAACAACAGAACAAATTTCAAAAGCAAACGTGTTGTGATCGGCGATTAAATTAATCTTTAATACATTTAATAGGTTTATTCTTGTTTACACCATTTAATAGACTCTTTCACATTGTTAGTGCTCATGCGCCCAACTGTCTCGTTCCGCGTTATCTCCGCGAGATTACACGTGAAGGGGCAATCTATATACGGCTACCTACGGTTACACAGTAGAATATGGAACACGATCAGAAGAAAATTAATTTCGAAATAAAGATTAGACAAATAGAAAAAAATATATAAATGTAACAAAAATAAGTGATCTGAATATTTGAGATCAGAATAATTGATTTCTAAGCATCCAAGACTGACCTTTTCCGAATGAGTGGGTTTATTACTGTGTTGGTCATACATCATAACATATCAATACTATGCGCATGCGAGCAGTGAAGAGCAGTGAAGAGTCTGGTAAGCTTCGTGTTTATTCAATATCAATGATTACATTCCATTCCATACACTTGAAGTCTCAACTTGGTCTTTCCGGTTTAAATAAGTGATAAGATACATTAAGGCCATTTTGCGAGAAAAAATGACTGAGTAAGGCTCAAACAAGTCTGTTCAGCTACAGAGACTAACTAAAATTTTACACGAAGCAAGTTTACTAGCTGTTCGAAAGCACCAAAGTCAGGTTTTCTCGCGTCGAGCACCATTTTAATATATACTACTATAGACGTCTATGCATCCGGTCCTTTAATACTATGCCCATGGGCCATTTGATGCAATAAAAGCACACGTGTCCTTTACGGTCGGCACCTTTGTAATTCAAAATATGAATGATTTATGACATGATATGTAGCTTACTTATCACATACGTAAAAGGCACCACTTTATACCCATGTAGCATAGTCTTAACCAGCAAGACCGGTGTTAAAAAATAGATCTGAGAATTCATATCTTTATCAATATTTTATGTGTGCGAGCAGCGATGATTCTCGCGAGCCTGCGCTTTGGTGGAAGTTGAGTAGAAACAGTGACCTATATTAGGTCACTGGTAGAAATGATGAAATTTAATAGTTCTATGAATGGAGGTATTTACCGTACTTATAGTTCTGTTAAATGAGATTTCTACATTAATCGCATGTGCTTAGTCATTATGCGCAACTATCTAGCAGCACATGTCTATTTGGCAGCATGCAGTAGCATGCGTGCTTATCTGGTGAGGCTAGAAGAAGCCTTAGCAGTGGCGGATCCAGAGGGGGTTCAGGGGTTCGTTCGAAATCCCCTCCCCCGCCCACAGTCTTTAAATATCAGTGAGACCAAATTATTTCATTTTCATGGAATATTTAAGCAATTTTACATAAAATCAGCAAAGCGAACCCCCTCCTCTACAGAGCTGATCCCCCTTCCAGAAATCCTGGATCACCCCTGCTTAGATCTATTTTCCAAATATCCTGGATCCGCCCCTGCTTAGATTCATTTTTGTCTGAGCCTCCGTCTACATGCACCGCCTTTCTTTGTGTGAGCTGGGACACAACAATGGATCCGAGGTGTGTGCGAGCAGCGAATGCCTTGGTGAGACTGTGTGTTTGCACAGGCTCGTCTGAGCAGTGACCTATAGGTCACTGGTCTGAGTTGTCGATGTTCGCATAACAGACTCGTTCGCTAATTAAAGTGAAACATATCCAAGCATGGATTTGTCTATTTTGTATTTCAATGTGTTAGCAAACATTGAAAACTCTGGTGGAATGTGTTTAAAGCATGAGAATTAACTCTCTAAGAGGTGAATTTCAAATAGGGAATCTTCAAGTTGAGCTGAAGTAGTCTCTAGGAAGACTGCTCCCCAAATGACAGGTTGGTCTGGAACAATTTTATGAACATGCCTTTCCTCTCCGAATTAGTATGAAAATGATTTAATAAAATTTTCAGGAGCACCATCCGAGTGGCTAGCAGTTTGGATTCAGATCAGGCCCGACATATTTTTTGCAATTCTTTAAATTTAGATCTTTCCAATGAGTGTCCACAACCGCTTTCAATGAGTGTCCGCAACATGCGAGTTTATGGTATAATAATTAATGATTTTTGTAAATAAGTGTCCAATCTACCATGCCACATACACTACTTTAATCCGTTTCATAAATCCAACAAAACTGCAGCTAAGGGAGTAAGACTATAATAGATATATGTGTTTGTTTTGACAGGTGTTAACATATATTACGTAATATTGCATAAAACGGCCATCTGTTTTCTAACATAAACAACTTCTTATCGGAAGCACACTTTAAAAAGACATTCTAAAATATTGCGTGAATGGATTAACATTGGAACTTAACGAATATTATTAACGTTTTGCTTTATTTTTTATTTATTTTACTTTTTGCATGATTTTTTTCGTCTGCTGATTTTGTTGAAAAAACTATCATATAAATAAAAATAAAGATCAGAAAATTCTATACCACCACCAGAATGTCTGACAATTTGGATTAAGATCAGGCACCTTCATTTGTTGATATGATCTGTATCAAAACTGGTTGCATACGTTATCAGCAGACCACATAAAATCACTAGCATCGTCTCAAGTAGAGGACTTCTAGATTAAATTATCGATATTCTAGGACTCGGGTCCCTGACCATAATTTTCCACATTCAGTGGATTTGAGCGTGGATCCACCGTAATCTATATCACTAGATGTATCTCAGCCCAACTATGACCGTTCAAATCTCGTTTAGCTATATTTGAACGAAGTCTGACTACAGTAACAGAAAACCCAGCAAAACGTCGGGCCTGGTCTGGTCAGACCAGCTAGGACTGACTGCTGATATTAGCTGTATCGTATATTAGGTCTGACAAAAAGTTGGGCCTGATCCAAACTATTTGGTGCATGGCTGCACGTCAACTGGCCTATGCCCATCGAATGTAAAGAACTAGGTCTGTCTGCTGATATTCTTTTCAAACATTGGTTTAGACCCAGATCAGGACCAACAAAACCTTGAGCCTGATCTGCATCCAAACAGTTTGACACTATGATGCATTTATTGAGCTATGCTCTTGTCAAACAGTTTGGACACAGATCAGGTCTGACCTAGGCAGTTCTGATATTACTTTCAAACACATTGAACCCATATCAGGCCCACTACTGATACGCTGGGCCTGATCTGAGGCCTAACCGTTTGGCACACGACGATTCTTAGACCGATGAACGGCCAGCGCGTCTATGAGCAATATGATCAAATGAAAAGTACCTAGGTCTCTCTGCTGATATTCTTTTCAAACATTTTGGATCCAGATCATGTCCAACAAAACGTCGTGCTTGATCTGGAACCGAACTGTTTAACACTATGATGTTCTTATTGAAAGTTAATCGTTATATAAAAACCGACTCCTCATATTTTGGACCCAGATGCTGATCAGATTTGACAAAGTTAAAAACGTCGGGCCTGCGGAAGTGTCTGCTCATTAAAAACAAGCTGGTAAATCAGAGTAATGGATCTGGTCCAGGGGTGCTAGGACATTTCTGCCACGGACATTTCTGCCACGGACGTTTCGGCCCAGACATTTCGGCCACGGACATTTCGGCCATAGAAAATGCCGAAGGTGGACGTTTCGGTCATAACCATAAATTTTGGGTTGGAATGTATGCATGCATTTAAATGGGTAATGCATTTCGTTATCTTTCGAAATCAAATATGCATGTGAATAATAACGGTAGATTCAAAGATGCATGGTAATAGAATTATGCTAGTTTTAATAGAAACAGGTCACTAAATCATGGTGTATATAATACAGCAATAAATGATATATACCTGTATAAAGCACCCATTACCTGGATAAGTATATATTTTAAATTTTTTGTTTGCAACGATTCTCACGTATCTTTGAATTTACTGACTGTTGAAGTGACACATAACAATTGACGAATTTTCACTACTTTCATGCTGAGTCTGGATTTATCTTTTTTCTTCAAAACACAGCAGATCCAGATCAGCCAGCTCCCTACCTGATCAGGACCCACACAGTTTTCATCTCTGCTTGTAAATACATGTACTTTAAGAACTAATAAAATTTTGGGAGAAATATGGCATATAAGATTATTCAGACAAGTATTTCCTAAGATATGCATCAAACATTTATTCATGCACGCACCCCAACCCACAATTTATAGTTATGGCCGAAACGCCCCCTTTGTTTTTTTTTTCGTGGCCGAAATGTCCAGGTCGAAACACCCTAGGCCGAAATGTCCTACATTCGGTCTAGGTGTAACTGCTAATAAGAACAATCTCATCAGTATCTTTACGGATTATTACAGGTTTTAACACTGATGCGCAGGAGAAGGTCTGGCTGCTGCAGCTCACCGGTTATAGTCTGCCATTTTATTCGTAGTTTAAATTATGGCCATCTCCATAGGATCTACTCTGAATAACACACTAATTTTAGCCCAGATAACCTTATGTTTTAACCTGACAAGTAGGTCCATATAACTTGACAGTAGCAGATTTTAAAGTACTATATCACTGTATAGAAATTGTCTGTGAGAATAATCTAATGGATCGGAATCAGGAACATGGGAAAGTGTCTGCTCATGTGCACCGTCTCATTTGGACATTCGGTCATGCATGAAAATAGTGAATTGAAATGACTGTACATCAACCGCACTTTTTGAGACTGATGGAAGCGAACATCCAGGTTTGAGAAATAAATTTCATAGGGCCAGAAAAGCAAACATTTTTTTTTATACATGAATGCTTTATTAGCTCACCTGAGCCGAAGGCTCATGGGAGAGCTAATAGTATACCAGTTACTCCGGCGTCCGTCCGTCGTCCGTCCGTCAACGTAGCTACGAATGCCTAAGAACACCTCCGAATCGATTACGATTCAGTTACGATGTCCAAGAATGCATTAGGAACTTGTTACGAATCAAGCACGATTTTTCGAATCGGGGAATTTGTGGCTAAAATTTTGAACAGTTCAAAACTGTTGGGCCGAATTCCCGATTGACCTACGAATTGCAAGAACTGACTACGGACTGTGCGATTCAGTTGAGATCTTCACGAACTGAGAGCGTTTCAGCCACGAATTCAAATATTTGTCAATTCGTGGCAATTGGTGGGATACGGGGCATGTGTGGAATAGGGGTATAATTCGTCAGTGACCAACTACATACTGTGTTTTAAAGCTGGATTGTTGTTTTTTGCTAGTTTTCAAATAATGTTGTGTGGATTAGTTTTTTAATTACAGTATTTTATTACAATAAATAAATATAAGTCCAATTTATGTTTTTGATTTCTTATCCTCAATTTTTATATATTAAGTGCTTCTGTCAAAATTAATCTAGAAAAAATATATCTTTAGGCCGTGTCCCTGTCTTCTGATTCGCTTTAAACCAGACCCACTGATGGTTCAGCTTTCGGATACTCCTGGAAAAATACGACTCTAAGATTTGAGCCTCACAGAAGGACTGATTTAGAAATAAAATCTTACTACACTGCCTCTAAAGTGGTACATGTACCACTTTGATATTCAGAAGCTTAAGTCATGACTGCTCTAATCATTTGAATGCAGAGTGGTAGCCACCAGCTCAAAATATGACTCCTTAAGCTTCACTGACTCCAAAGTGGTACATGTACCACTTTGATATGCGGTGATTGTAATCAAGGCATTTGAATTCAAAGTGGTACATATGCCAACCCTCAGAATTAAGTCTCGAAATATGGCTGATTAAAATTAATTTCAAACGCCACTGCCCCTCAAGTGGTACATGTACCACTTTGTATGCAGTGATTTAATCCTGGCTGCCCTGTCATTTGAAAGCAAAGTGGTACATATACCACCCCCTTGGAATTAAGTCTCACAATATGGCTGATTAGGAATTAATTTAAAACTGCACTGACTCTCAAGTGGTACATGTACCACTTTGATATTCAGCAATTTTAGCTCGGACTGCTCTATCATTTAAAGGCAAGGTGGTACATATACCACATGCTCAGAATTGCGTCCAAGAGAATGGTTGCATATCAAAGTGGTACATGTACCACTTTAGATTCAGTTCAATTAGATTAAATTTCTTAATCAGCCATCCTGTTAGACGTAACTTTGTGGGGGGTGGTATACGTACCACTTTGCATTCAAATGATAGAGCAGTTAGAACTACAATCACTGCATATCAATGTGGATGTGGTACATGTACCACTTTAGAATCAGTCTGTCAGATAAACATTCTAAAGTAGCCATCCTGTTAGACGTAACTTTGTGCGGGGGGGTGGTATACGTACCACTTTGCATTCAAATGATAGAGCAGCCAGAACTATAATCACTGCATATCAATGTGGTACATGTACCACTTTAGAATCAGTTCAGTTAGGTTAAATTTCTAAAGCAGCCATCCTGTTAGACGTAACTTTGTGCGGGGGGTGGTATACGTACCACTTTGTATTCAAATGATAGATCAGCCAGGGTTAAAATTGTTGAATATCAAAGTGAAGCAGTTTCCAACAGGATAGCGATTCTAAAACAAGGATTTAGAGGGGTTACTTTCTTGAAAAATTAGAAAGTTGAAAAAAATGAGCTGTTTTTGAAGCTTTTTACCCCCTCAAATTAAGCCTTTTTGGTGTAAAAGGAGGATTCAATTGTTCAATCCCTTTTTATAAAATTCATGGTTATATGTATAACGTATCAGTTGTAAACAACTAATTATGACCTCTCGGCAAAAAAATATTTACATCAATATTGAGAGATTACATTCTGCTGTTTTATGTGTGTAAAACCGTACAATGCTTTCTTACATTTATTTTGATGTAACACAAAATATTTTACATTTACTTTGGTGTAACGAAAATATCTTACATTAACTTTGGTGTAACAAAAAAAAATTACATTTACTTTGGTGTAACATTACACCTACCTAATCTCTAAACATACATGTCAGCTATTACCTTATTTATGTAAGTGTGTTGTAGTGTATGCACCTAACCCTTATTCTTATATGCGTCAGATATTACTCGAGGTGACACATACAGGTCGCTACAGAAAGTCGATTATCACTGGCAGTTAAATCGTCATTCCAACAACGCCGTACAAATCACAACAATTTAAAATCTAGCTGCTAAAATTGTTTTTCACCTATCGGTCCCTGGTAAACCTTTCAGCATGCCATTATAGTTTTAGGTGCAGGCCCGACATGGCCTGTGACTACTTTTGTCCGAAATAACCCGACGAGTCCATCCGGACAGCTTTTACTATAGCCGCAAGAATGGTCCCAGCAGATTTTTAGGCAATACGCATGTGCGTAACTTCATACGCAAGTGCGTAACAATCGCTATTTTCACTGAAAAAACGGGACGTTATTGATAACCCCCAAAAGAACTCATACACGGAATGCTGGCCGATTCAACAGACGACAAAATAGAAAACGAGTGACTTATTATTTCAATACAATGTGACATGCTAGAGACATCGCGATTCAATGCAATTACACGAATCGCCATCGCCCTGTCATGTACAATATCAACACAGTAACAATATATATAACTTCACGTACCTTTTATAATAATGAATAGCATCTCTATATCGAACCTTTCAACGGTATGTTTATAATGTCCCCTAACAAGAATGGGAAATTCCATCCTTTATATATTGAAAAACGCACAAGATTTCCGAGATATTCAAGAAGAATAAGGAAAACGTGCAAGCGTTGATAAATATAGATACAATGAATTCCATCTCAGACAAACTGACCTTTTATTGGGACTATCAATAGAAAGAGTACCGTATCATGGTTCGAATAGGTGACCAGGTGCATACCTAAACCACTGCGTATTTGTGCGTATACGCAACCATAGCTGATTCTGTTATTCCAGCCATTCTGTATCGTAACAAAGGCCCTTCCTTTTGGGAGAAAAAGGAATGACTTTTTCTTACGATACACGATGCAGAAAAGAAGGAATAATACAGAATAAATATATAATACTACATATATACACGTGCGACCTAAATGGCGGACTACCTGGAAAGATAGTCTGCCCCCACATTGTCTTGTCCTCGGATTGCCACAATCCTAAATCTGTATGGTTGGAGCTTTAATGCCCAACGCATAATTCTGGGATTCAATGCCTTAGCAGTCTGCATGAATGATAGGGGTTTGTGATCACATTCCAGGATAAATTCTTCCCCAAAGAGATATTTCCTGAACTTTTCAATTGCCCAAATAATTGCTAAGCATTCTTTCTCAATTACAGAATAATTTCTTTCCCGGGGTAACAACTTCTTACTAGCGTAGGCAATTGGTAATTTACCTTCCCCCTCAAATTCTTGCAGCAGTACAGCTCCGATTCCTATATCGGACGCGTCTGATCTAAGTATGAATGGTTTCCCTTCATTAAAGACAGGCAATCTCAGAATAGGGGAGGATGTAAGACGACTTTTCAACGTTTGAAAAGCCCTTTCGTGATGACTTAGCCAGTCCTTAATTCGGTTTGGGCGATCTTTCTTCTTTAGATCGGTTAAAGGTGCTGCAATTTCAGAGAAATTGGGGATGAATTTCCGATAGAACCCAGCTAAACCCAAAAAACCTCGGACTTGTTTCTTAGTAACGGGTCTTTGTGCATCTTTAACAGCCTGTATCTTGTCATCTTTAGGCCTTAATGTTTGGTCTTGAATATTATGGCCTAGGCATTCAATTTCACTGTACCCTATTTTACACTTAAAGGGATTTGCGGTAAGTTTAGCAGCTCGCAATCTATCTAAGGTGGCTTTTATGGATTTTAAATGTTTTTCCCAAGTTTCCGTGAAAATCCACATGTCATCTACGAAGCTATCGACATTTCTCAGACCTTGCAATACTATGCGTATGAGACGACAAAAAGAGGCCCCCGCATTAACTAAACCGAAAGGCATGGTTTTAAACTGGAATAATCCCCTATGTGTTTCAAAGGCTGTATATGGCCTTGACCTTTTGCTGAGGCCTAATTGCCAGTAACCTTTACATAAATCCATTTGCGAATAGAACCTATGCCCTGACATTCTATTAATCACTTCCTCCATATTTGGCATAGGTTCCGCATCGAATTCCGTAACCTTATTAAGCTTGCGGAAGTCAATACAGAATCTAACCGACCCATCTTTTTTTGGAACTAACACAATGGGCGAAGAGTAAGGAGAGATCGAAGGTTCGATCACGCCTAGCTCAATCATCTCATCTATTTCAGATTCCATTATCTCTCTGGTTTTATATGGTAAAGGGTAACCCTTAGACCTAACAGGTTCTGCAGTTGATAATTTGATATCATGCTCCAATAATTCGGTCTTGCCTGGTATACTGGTCAGTACATCTGGGTATTTGGCCAGTAATTCTTTGACCTCTTTTTTCTGTTCGTCTGTAAGTTCGTCCGAGATACTAACATCTCGATATGTCTCAATTTCCTTATTAGAAGGAAATGTACAGTCCTCAAGTGAATACTCGTCACTTTCGTCGTCATCATCTTCGCTTAACGGCATACTCACTTCGGCGGATAATAAGCAGTGAGATGCTTCAGTTTTCCGTTCAACATAGAGCCTCAATATATTGGCGTGATATGTATGGATGTAGCCGTTTACGTTTACACGGTAGTCAACACGGTTCAACACTTCTACTATCTTGAACGGTCCCCGTCATTGTAGTAATAGCTTATTACTATCGGTGGGGAGTAATAATAGAACTTTATCTCCCACTTTGAAAGAACGAGGTTTCGCTCGTCGATCATAATACACCTTTTGTTTTCCTTGCACTTTTTGTAAATTTTTCATTGCCAACTCGCAAGTATGCTCGAGACGTTTTCGTAAATTTATCACGTAATCATAGGTTGAGCGAACCTCTTCATCTTCCACTTCGTCTGTCCATAATTCTCTTAAAATTGCCATCGGACCGCGTACGTTTCGTCCATACAATAATTCAAACGGCGAAAATCCTAAAGACTCCTGAGGTACTTCCCTAACTGCAAATAAGAGTGCAGGAAGATACCTATCCCAATCCTTAGGGCGTTCAGCGCACATTCTTCGCAACATTTGTTTGAGCGTCACGTGTGATCGCTCTACTAAACCATTACATTGAGCATGAAATGCTGACGTAGTCAGCTGCTGTAATGATAGCAATCTTGCTACTTCCTTCATAATTTCAGACGTGAATTATGATCCACAGTCCGTTAACATTTCATCGAGTACGCCAACCCTACTAAACATCTCAACTAATGCTTCTGCTACGCGCTCGGTCTCGATACTAGGTAATGCAATGGCCTCAGGATAACGCGTCGCGTAATCCATCATTGTTTAAATGTATTTTGATCGGTTGTTCGATCGGGGCTCAATTGGTCCTGCAATATCTACTGCTACACGCTTAAAAGGAGTATCGATTAATGGTAGCCGACCTAAAGGCACCTTTGCTACCCTGCCCTTTTGAACGGTCCTTTGACATATGTCGCAGGATTTGCAGAAACGTGTCACGTCGCCGCAAACACCTGGCCAAAAAAATTCTGCCACTACCCGATCGATCGTCTTCCAAGTGCCTAAATGGCCTGCCATGAGTGATTCATGGGCCAAAGACATAACCCTATCCGTCAGACGCGAAGGTACAACCAGCTGCGAAGTAGTTTTACCACGCAAAGTAAACTGCCGATAGATTAACCCCTTCTTCATTATGAACTTTGTCTCTCCGCGGTGTATGCCCCGACTCACGGTCACGTTGCCTAACTCTACTCGCTTCCGTATATTCGAGAGCTTTGGATCCGAAGCCTGATCCAACTCGATTGCATTCCTATCACTATTGATAATCTGATCTGGGACTTTAAGTTTTTTATATGTACGCTCGTCTTTTTTCGCTTGTGACCTAGTTACTACGCTCGCTGCGAAATGTGACATATCTGGCAATTTCGATCCGTCGATGTTCCCTATAACTAGATCATACAAAGTATCCTCCATGCATAAGGCTTCTGTAGTGCCATTAAAAAATGGACACTCCACGCTAATACGCGCCACTGGGTATTTCAGTTTGGACTCATTAATAAGAGTAACATCTAACTATTTCCCTAACATTTGCTCATCGGATACCAAGTCCCTTCTAACCACTACACCGGTACAACCCGTATCTCTCAAAACTCTGACCTCCTTCCCATTTATGGTACCTACCGCCGTCGGTAGTCTAGATCTTAAAAAATAGCAAGTACCCTTGCTATCCTTATGGGGATTCTCCTTATAATTATCAATTGGGTCGTGCATTTTAGCATGATACACGCTATGCACTCCCTTATCTGTACTTTGTTCTCCCTTTACTTTACAAAAGTTGACCTGATGGTCGACTTTATCATTATTATAGTTCCTATTGGAATTCCTACCGGGAGCTGACTGATTCCGACGGTAATTATTACGGCCTCGATTCCAATTACGACCCCTATTTTGCCATTTTCCCCCTTGATTTGGAGAATTAAATTCAGCACTTGATGCTATTTCCGTACCAGCCGACACCCTCTTGCTCTTGTTGTGCCAACAATTATGTGTTTGATGGGCTTTACCACAAATCTTACAAGAAATATTTGATTTTCGATCAACCTGATTTCCATAATTATGCGGAACTTGACTCTTAGTCTCACGATGCCCTTTTGCGACGCATCCGGGAACTCCACCCCTTGCATCGGCGAACAAATCCGCCTCATGGGCTAACTCACCCAGGGCCTTAAACGTCTTAGGTTTGAGATACAAATAGAGCTCATGACTGCAACAGTCAAGGAACTGGTCTCTGGCCAAAAAATCACAAACCGCCTCGTAGGTCTTTTGACCTTAGCCAAAACCCAACCATTTATCAAGGTAGCTCCCTAGCCTACCGCTAAATTGTCTGAAAGTTTCGGCTTTCTCGGGCCTACAATCCCTAAATTTCTTACGAAAAGATCGTTCGGTGAGGTCGAAATTAGTAAGCAGAGCCTCCTTAATCTGACCATAATCCGACTGGTCATCTCTGGAAAGCCTAACGAAGACTTCCAAAGCGCGTCCCTTTAATAAGGCACTTAAGTATGATGCCCACATGGACGGGTCCCATTTATTTGACAAAGCATAACTTTCGAACCTAGTTAAATAGCTATCCATCTTATCCGTATGTTCGTCAAAGTATGGAAGCTTGGGACTCCTAGGATTTGAACTTTTCTCTTTGGGCCCCCAGGGATGTGAAGTGGTCTCGGCCTCGATTTTTTTTAGTTCCACTTCGGCCTCAATTTTTTTTAGCGCAATTTCTTTTTCCATTTCCATTTCCTTATCCTTGCGCGCGGCCTCAATCCTTAACTTTTCCAATTCCCGATCCTTATCTTTTTGCTCCCTATCTTTCTCTTTTTGCGCCCTTTCTTTATCTTTTTGCTCCGCCTCTTTTTTCTCTTTTTCATATTCCCTTTGGGCCAACCTTTCCTCCCTTTCTAAATCTTGTTGCCTCTTAAGATAATCCCTTAGTTCTTGCCCTTCATATCCTAATTCCCGTGCTAATGAAATATGTTTATCCATTTTAGCCTATTGTTGGGAATGGTATAAGTCAACTATACTGTTGAAAATAAATAAGGGTTCGCTTTGTCCCTTTAAAATAGGTATGGGCTAACCAACGTTAGCGCTGGTAAACTAATAATTTTACTAGGGATTTAATGACGTTACATATGAGTAACGTAAAGTACAACGTATAAGAGATCACCACGGAAAGGTGCCTAGGATATATATCAACCTTAAATAGGCCTTCACTAAACGTATTTGACTAAAAAACGTCATTCATTTTCTCGCATTTACGTCAAGAAATGTATACCTACGTGATATTAATATAAACGCGTTACAGTCAAGTCAACAGTCACTTGTCATAGCAAGACATAATAATTGACTAAAATAATCTTTCTATGGACTTCTTCTAATAATAGAAATCAGTTGAGTGGCGTCACACACTATGACGTCACTGAGGTGATTTAAATTATTAGTACCCTCAAACGATATGAAATTTTCCACATCAGTATCCTTAATTAATAGGAATACAGGGCATAAGCCAATACACAATGATATGGGTAAAGTAAAGGTGGACAAGTCTAATAATTAAACTCTGTCAAATTTTCCTTGGGTTTTATACCCTAATGGCAATCCACAGAACAAGAAAGTATGGGTCCCCTCAGAATGTTATGTGATGACTTATTTACATGTGTCGCACTTCATCACAGGGGAACGCATGCAATCAGTACTGTGTGTTGACACTCACCACCTTTCTTGTAAAGAAAAACTACTAGTGTGCGCCCGTAGCAACGTCACAGCAGAGAAATTTGCCAATAAAACCTCAAAAATCCCACTTCTGACACCATTGTTACGACATAAAGCCGGTCAGGAAGGAAGAGGGGAAATCTTATTGGAAAATTCCTTTATGCGATGACGATGCTACCAGGGAAAAATAATGCACACAACTAGCAAAAACTTTTCAGTACTTTATGTACTAAGAAAACATCAACAACACATTAATATACAATGACACCACCTACGCTGTTATTTCTGGCTAATTGACCATCCTATACTAGAGCAAGTTGCCACTCCAAGATCGTTTCAATTAGAACCAATCTTGGACTGTCCTGTTCTAGATGAACGTCAACTAGTCAGAAATAAGAGACGTAAAGAATATGATTAACATATAGCTTAAGTTCTCATAAAAAAAAAACAATTGGGCCCTTTAATATTTCAGTTCTCGTATTGACGAGAAATCTCGAGATGATACGCGTCTCGCGAACACTATGTCTTCTAAGCTGCACGTGTGTCTACTTCAGACCATCGGCGCTGAGGTGATCGAGCCTGTACTTTGGTCGTCACTGGATTCACGTAATCGTAATACGCGTACTGCTGATCGTCGCTCAAGACGTCAGCATTAATATATATAGGTCCTCCTGATCATATCCCCACGTTGGGGTGTCAGATTCACATATAACCATTCAAGCCGGTTGGCTTCCCATTTGATTGTGCTACGTTGTAACGATTGGGCCTTGATCCACGCTGGTCGTGGCCTGAGGGGGACAACTAATATGTGCCCTCAGGTGATAATCAACGGCTCACCAACATTCAGCCTCCAACGTAGGAGGGGACACAAGAGACGATTCTGCAAAAAAAACAATCTATATTTAGAATCTCAGAATCACTCTTTTGCGTCAATAATGGGGTTGTTCGTTCGAAGTTCACAAAAATAGAAATAATTTCAATGGTCTTACTCTTTTAAATTACAGCCTAACCCTACAAGCGCGCGATTAGCCCACACCCGTGGGTGTATGGCTAACGGCTCCCATGCTGTTAGGATGGATCGGCTCTTCTAAATATCCACACTTAAACTTATATAATAGAGAAGTATTTCTTTAGTGACTGGCCTATGTCAGCGCTAAACAATACCTCTTTTGCCAAACGAACAAACCCATACGTAACAAACTCTTCTATACACGGTCGTAACGTCACCCTGGTTGAGACGCTATGGCAGCCGAAACATCAAGATCCCGTGGCCCTTTTTCCCTTCAAGGTCACGTTATCTAGATAGTTTCGAGGTTTACACATACTGATACCAATTCTCTTAAAATTCCACGAAAACAGTTGAACAGTGTGGTGCCGACGTAACGTTTGGACGTTTACGTCGGACATCACCCTGCCCACGCACTAATTTCGTACATGTATAACGTATCAGTTGTAAACAACTAATTATGACCTCTCGGCAAAAAAATATTTACATTAATATTGAGAGATTACATTCTGCTGTTTTATGTGTGTAAAACCGTACAATGCTTTCTTACATTTATTTTGATGTAACACAAAATATTTTACATTTACTTTGGTGTTACGAAAATATCTTACATTTACTTTGGTGTAACAAAAAAAATAATAATATTTTACATTTACTTTGGTGTAACATTACACCTACCTAATCTCTAAACATACATGTCAGCTATCACCTTATTTATGTAAGTGTGTTGTAGTGTATGCACCTAACCCTTATTCTTATATGCGTCAGATATTACTCGAGGTGACACATACAGGTCGCTACAGAAAGTCGATTATCACTGGCAGTTAAATCGTCATTCCAACAACGCCGTACAAATCACAACAATTTAAAATCTAGCTGCTAAAATTGTTTTTCACCTATCGGTCCCTGGTAAACCTTTCAGCATGCCATTATAGTTTTAGGTGCAGGCCCGACATGGCCTGTGACTACTTTTGTCCGAAATAACCCAAGGAGTCCATCCGGACAGCTTTTACTATAGCCGCAAGAATGGTCCCAGCAGATTTTTAGGCAATACGCATGTGCGTAACTTCATACGCAAGTGCGTAACAATCGCTATTTTCACCGAAAAAACGGGACGTTATTGATAACACCCGAAAGAACTCATACACGGAATGCTGGCCGATTCAACAGACGACAAAATAGAAAACGAGTGACTTATTATTTCAATACAATGTGACATGCTAGAGACATCGCGATTCAATGCAATTACACGAGTCGCCATCGCCCTGTCATGTACAATATCAACACAGTAACAATATATATAACTTCACGTACCTTTTATAATAATGAATAGCATCTCTATATCGAACCTTTCAACGGTATGTTTATAATGTCCCCTAACAAGAATGGGAAATTCCATCCTTTATATATTGAAAAACGCACAAGATTTCCGAGATATTCAAGAAGAATAAGGAAAACGTGCAAGCGTTGATAAATATAGATACAATGAATTCCATCTCAGACAAACCGACCTTTTATTGGGACTATCAATAGAAAGAGTACCCTATCATGGTTCGAATAGGTGACCAGGTGCATACCTAAACCACTGCGTATTTGTGCGTATACGCAACCATAGCTGATTCTGTTATTCCAGCCATTCTGTATCGTAACATACTAAGACTAAGGCACCAGAGGCTAGAGATGAATAGGAAAACATGTGAAAAATAGTATTTTTTCTGAAATATCATCTCTTACTTCCAAGACAATTTTCTTGCTCATTCATTACGCCATGTAACATACATTACATACTTAAATAAGTGCTCTGATCCTGATGTCAAACTTGCAAATGTATGATTCTCTATTGCATTAGCAAGACAGTGCCAAAAATGTAAAATATCAACAAGCATCAAATATTTTCATACATTTTTCTTAATAATAGATACCAAAATTGGATACTTAAAATTGGGGGTAGGGTTGTTTAATAGCTCATATTAAACAATGTATTTGAGATAGAAAAGCAAACTTTGTTTTTTCTATTAGTCAAATGAGTATTTTAGTACACGTAGATTAAAAATACTTGTCAAAATGCACAAATCGTCTGTAAAATTAAATGATGTTAGTCTTGATTTCAACTTTCAATGGGAAAGTTAATCTATGAAACGCATATAACACCATTGAAGGCTGTAAATTTTTTTAAAATGCTGCTTTTATGTAGCTTAGGCATCCAGCTTGCAAAATACTCAAGAAATTTGAATAATTAGTTTGTTTTATGCTGTCTTCCTGTAGCTCAAACTTTCATTTTGATTTTTCCCATAGTTTGTTACAGTAACATATGTAACAGGCTGTCAGAGACTAACGCCCCGGAGCACAGAGTGCAAACATCTCTTAAAAGATGCGGCTTGAAATTTTCTTTAAGATAGGATATGTCTGCGAAATTCCCTAGGGGGGGAGCAGGACCCCTTTTAGCTCGAAGTCTAGTGTTTTCGTATGATAGTCATTTAAACACAATGGAAAATTAAAATCACACTTTTTCAGTAACGTTCACGTTAGGGAAGAGTCAATAATATTTTTTTGTAAAAAAAAATATGTTCACTTTAAACGCGTTCTACCGGAGATCCTTGAGCGTAAATATTTTAGCGTACATGTAATTGCTATTTTCTATAAATTTGCAATTCATTCCAGTACTTTTTTTTGTAAATTGCGTCATGGTATTTTTTTTTTGTATTTTAATTAAATTTACAAACGCACTGTTTAAATGGCGACGTCGCAAAGTGGCGAATAATTATGTCCTGTGTCTGTAGACCTACATCGATAAAATGGCCAGCATGGTCATATTGGCCTTTGGTATGGTAAAAGGTTCAATTCTTGAGGTTGAACTTATATTAATTTGCAGGGGAAAGAAGTTGAATTTAAATGAATAAGCGTCCGTTCTTTCTCCTATCATTACATGTAATATAATCGGTTCTTCTTCTTTAAAAAATCAATAATATACAATAGTAATATTTTCTAAAACGAATATTGAAAACCATATATATATATATATATATATATATCGTTAGAGGCAAAATATTTACAACATCTATCGGCTCAGTTGAGTCACTATATCCCTCTGTATATATATTATGAAGATCCAGAGATCTAGATCTATTCAATATAATTTAGAGCATAGGGTCACATATATGTCTGGTTTCTCGACAGTTAGGCAGTAAAATACCCGGAATCTGCTGTACTATTTGGCTGGAGCATTTCCCCGTTGCTCGATCAATTCCTTGTCAAGCACAATTATTTTGATACAGAAGCTTAGTATAGTTACATGATTGTAACCAAGTCTTAATATTTATTTTTGGTAAGATAAAATTAAAACTGAAAAGTTTTAGTTATTTTCCTATCCTCCAATATTTTGATGTTTGTTTTATATTTATAAATTGTATTTCATGACATCATTTTTTCTTGATCTGTCTCAAAATGCGAATTACGTCTCCGCCGTTGTGTAGGGGATAAACCCATGTATTGTTAACCGGGGTCGTACGTTCGATTCCCGGCTTCTCCGTGTCTGCCGGATGAGACGCTTTAAAATCAGAGCCACTGCCGGTTGAGCCTTCGCCCAGCCATCATACAATCTTCGGCCACTTTCGGCCTGCCGCACTAGTGAAACGCCATTCGGATGGCGGGTCGATAGAGGCCCGATTGATTGTGCTTACTGGGCGGGGGCTCCTCGACATAAACAAATGCAAAACCATAAACCTACCCGGCCAGTACTGGTTATAGCCAGAGAACACGGCCACAAACAATAAAATTACGTCTCCAGTTATAAGTCGTTTTATTTTATTTTAACTTCTGCCTTTAATTGTTATAATTCAATATCGAGGATTTCTTGGAAATTGCTGATTCATTGAAGATAGTTTGTAAGAGAGTCTAAAGGATATATCAGTTCCGATAAAAACAGCCTCAGCCTAGAATCTGATGTTAGCGTCATGGATTGAAATGTAAAATAATCGCGTAAATTTGTCATCACTTTTGACGTTAATACCTATGTACGAAACGTCAAACATTTTCTCCTCCGAAATCAGTGGCCAGAATTTAAAATTGTTTCGCAGAAATGGTTATAAGGCGACCCCCTACAAAAATAGCAAAACAAAAATTCGTAAGAAGACATGGCCACCAAACCGAAGAGTTCTCTGAAACCTGGGGTCAGAATTCAAAATATGTTGCTAGAAATGCTCACTAGATGGCCTTCCATAGCAATAGCTAAAACTTATTGGTTCTGTCACAGGGGGCGAGGCCAGTTTCCCTTAAACATCTCTGGAAACAGTGGTTTGAATTTAATGATTTGTCATAAACGGGTTTTAGGTGACCCTCTACAGGTTTAGCTAAAAATATGATCGGGAGCGCAGTGGCTCAGTGGTAGAGTGCTTGACTCGAGACCGAAAGGCCGCGGGTTCGAGCCTCACCGGCGTCACTGCGTTGTGTCCTTGAGCAAGAACATTAATCCTAGCTTAGTACTGGTTCAACCCAGGAAGACCCGTCCCTTTATAACTGAAAGATTGTTGGTGGGACGTAAAGAATCAAATCAAACAAAAAAAAAAAAAAACATACCCACCTTGTAGCGTGGCTTAACGCGATAACAAAGGCTTGTAAACTCTTCTGTTGAGCATGTTGTCAGTTTCCTTTATGCACAATGTACCTATCTCATGTAAGCGATTAAGGGTCATATTGACCCTTTTGTTTTAATATCTCCATAACTACTGGATAGACTTGAATTAAACTGCCCTGCAAATCTGATTTAAATAACTCGGACGCACGGATATAGGTAGCGCCTATTTAAGGACATATGCTACTAAATACTTCCCATATTGAAATATTTTCAATACTTTGCATACAGTTTGTTTTATGTATGGGCTATCCATTTATGAAATAAAAAGGATATGTCACCGTGCTTATTTTTTCAGAATCTCATATTGAAGTTTACAGCATTTGACCAATTTTCTAGAAATATAAAATAATAACACTAGTCCTAATTATCGAGCTAAAACGGTTGTAATCTTCAGCCAGCTTCTTTCTTTTAACTTAAATTACTGCCCATGACCTCAAACTTTTAAGAAAATGTGCATGCTTGCTTGTTATCCCATGCTGTGACAAGATACTGCATGATATATTTTGACAACTCGTCAAAAAATGGAATTTGTTTTTAGAATAAATCATGTATTAAAAAATCTGATATTGAAAATCTTGAAAATCTATTTTTAATTCATGGACTATTATAATACCTTTCAGAAAAAAGAATAAAAATCTGGGGTCACCGAACTAATTCTCTTTCTAGAGGGCCAAATTTAACCCCACCCCCATAGGTTTCGTGCGTAATTCAATATAAAAAGTTCGGGGATGATCATTTCGTTCGTTTTGATGATGTCATTTTACTAGCATATGAAGTAATTTAGCATTAAAATGTTAAAAAAGAAAAAAAAAAACACACTGCAAATAAGTGCGCATCCGGGAATCGATCCTGGTCTTCTGGCTTTGTAGCCAGACACGCTGTCCACTAGGCCACGAGGACAGGTCGTGCGCCGCTCTAAATAACCATACAAATAGTATAGACTCGGCCACTATCGTATTCGTAACCAGGGTTATTGTGTACGTCGTTTGATTTCGACTGAGCTACATTTATCTGTCTTTAGTGCTGAGACGATCAGTTCTGAAATGATGTCAATAGATATTTCGAACACACTTCATTAGATATTTTGTGAAGAAAATGTCGGAACACCGATATGACATAAGAATATCGGAAGCTGTGTTGATCCGAATCCGTTAAGGGTCGAAAGACAGGACCCAGACAACTTTCCCCGTTTGCAGACGCGGGAAAGGTGCGCATTGGAAATAGCCGCATATGTCTTTAATTCATATTAACGTTAAGGGCCCAAATCGTGCGTTGCGCATCAAATGATATTCAGTCAGTTGCTTAACACTCATAGAATATTCAATCAACTACATGTAGCAAAGGCTCTGATCAGACTGCGCGTATGCGCAGGATGATCTGAGGCTTTACTGGTCGCACATACCACATTGTTGGAAATCTCATATACAATTGCAAGTCTGATTGGTTGCATAAAAACAGTGTTCGCAGCTCAGCTGCTGCTAAAATGGAACCTTAAAAGAGGGAAACTAGGTCCAACAATATAAAATAGTTGTGTTCAAGTAGACAGATGTAGTATTAACATGGTGAGAATAAATCATAGATGACAAAATGATACAGTAAAACCTGTCTTAAGCGACAACTCAAAATTAGATAAAACAAAGGTGTTAATGACAAATGGTAGCTTAATGAAGGTCGAGAGTATAACAGAATGCTCCCCTTGGAGCACTCTGCAATACTTTGACCTGCATTAAGCAATGATCAGTCTTGAAAACCAATTTTGATCTTCTTTTTCAGTGGCCGCTTATGACAGGTTTTACTGTAATTACCTGATTCTACTCCACCAAATGTAATATTCCCAGAGTTTCGCATTATATAGGCTGACACACACTGGTCATTCTCCTCTTCGTCCTCAGAACTTAAACTCTGGCTCTGACTTTCACTGGAGCTACAATATGTTATAGTGAGCCCATCATTTTCCTCTGAGCTATGAGAGCTATATGATGTATCATCAGCGACAATACACGGAAAAGCTGTAATCGCCAGACATACAAGAGCAAGATGCATCATCATCGTGTACAAGCGACTGACTATTTTCCTAGACTTCAGCGTTATCTCACAGTAATAAAAACGTTGATATGACCAGGAAGTAATATATTTACCTATTCATTTTACAGTATGAATTTCTCTGAAAAGCGGGTGTTTGCAATATATGCACTCTGGTCTTTATAAAATGGCCTTTATTGCAGTATGGGCCAAAACGCCACAACAGAAATAAAACATTTATGCCTCGGTTACATTTGCTACGGTCGTCGTACGATTTATTGGTCTACGATTTTCCCTACGATTTTTTCGGCATCGTAGGCGGCTATAAGCTACGACGTATGTGTTTACATTGCTTACGATCACCTTACGATTTCTTTCGGCGGCAAACTAGGACAAAACCTTACAGAGACCTTGTGGATATCGTACGACAACCGCAAGATCATCGTACCATCATCGTATATCTTCACGACCTTCCCATATAAATCGCACAATGCCCGTACAATGACCTAGCAGAGGTCGCAAGGAGTCGGTACGCTGACTGTGCAATTTTCGTGTTATTATGTGCATGGATTTAAACGGCAATCCATGTTCATTTTTGGATTCCATTTGAACTGTGTTTCAAAGTCATGTGATCACAAATCGTGCTATGAAGAGGCTAGTGTTTTTAGTTGAACATGGTCCCAAGGTATGGAACAGCGTGATACGTTTGTGTATATAATTAAATGTCGATTTTTAAGTTCTGAAGTTCTCATAAAGTTTAAATCACAGGATATTATAACAACCCCTTTTTTATAGTTCACTTTTATAATTCGAAAAGTATCACTTTTAATGAAAATATAAAGATGCTTTAATTGTATCGTGTCGTAGATTCGGCATAGACTAAAACGCTTATTATTGTTTTATTTAGTTAAATCATCCAAAGGCAATCTACGGCCAGCAGCACATAAGCAAAAAAGAAGTCGTTGCATGCGAACAACAAAGGTACTGACCAGAATGCGCTTTCTTCCAACCGGCCTGTTCAGCACGTTTGCCATTCGTTTTCAGTAAAATACATTTTGTAGAACATTCATACATTCCAATTTCAATGTTCGAACTAGTCAAATGTTCTCACTACGAGACCCATATATTTTATTTCTTGAAGTAATACTCAAATTCCCAACCCAGAGTTATAAATCAAAAAAAATATATGGACTTTTTATTAATCTTATCTCATTTATTAAACCCCTTATCCAACCAGCATTTTATATACTGAAAATGCATATGTATTTCACGTTAGGTGCATATTTTCAATTGCACTTCAGACAATATTATCATGGAAGCATACTCTATGGGCCCTGAGTAGACTGCTTCCATCAGCAAACTGAACTGGGCCCATATTGAGTCACACTGAGTGGTGGTATTAGAGACATCACCTGAAGACAAATATTGAAATGAAACAAACAGCTAATGATAACCAATATATACCCGTCTGGAAGTTGTTGACACGTCGCAAGGCGACCGCACAATCATTGTGCCATCGCCTTGGGGTTACCGCAGGGTGACCGTCCGATGTCCGTACGATTTTATGGGCCCTCCAAGGGCATCGTGCGGCGACCTTGCGGGCTCCTTACGACTATCGCAAGAGTCTATGATCATTTTTGGGCCAAAATGACAATCTAAAACCCTGCGTTGTCCTCACGATCACCGTGCGGTGCCCGTACGGGGATCGTACGATGTCACTGCGATGTGTCTGCGGGCTACGGGATTACGATTTTTTTCAAATTTGTCATTGTGCGGAGTTAAACAAAATCGTAGAGGCCACGATGCCCGTAAATCCGTACGATGATCGCCAGGTCTCCCTGCGGCAGGAAACTGTGATTTGGACATGGTAGGGGCATCGTATACTCGTCGTAAGGCAAATGTAACCGAGGCATTAAGGATCATGGGTACAGTCAATAATATCATTTTCTTTGCAAACAATGTAGTAATTTTACTGCGTTTTCTTTACTGAGTATTCTAACACACCTCGCCTATAGAGTCGATGAAACAATCGTGATATATCAAGCAATAATTCACAGTTTTGAAAGCGCGAGAAAAACGCGCGCTAGCTGACGTCATTTGTTACCGCAAAATGACCTCAGTCATGGTTTTAGACGGTGTAACGTAACGGTGTAACGTCGTTTTTACGCTTGAAAGACGGTACAAAAACATATAAACGTATGCGACACAGTCCAACTATTGGCGGGAATTCTTCAGTGCAATGGCGGAAAGTTTGAAGCAGCTGAAGACTTCAAATGTGTTTTCGTCATTTATTGTGTGTTAGAATCGAAATAGATCAGCAGCGCTAGTGCGTGAATTGTTGAGTAATAATTCACTGTTTGTCGGTCAGTTGTACGCTCATGATTTGATCCTTTTTACAACTGACCTCCAAACAGTACATTATTAAACAGCAATTCACTGCTAGAGCTGGTATATTTTTTTAAATTTTAACCTGGATTTTTTACTCTTACTTGCTTGATTGAGTATAATATTAACCTCTACGGCATAAGCATGTGGAATATAAATTGTTGGAATAGTGCATTCTGTTCACCCCATCATTATTTTAAACACTTTAAGTCCATAGATTTCATTTGAATGCTTATGTATCTCGCTTACTTCCAGTCTCCAAATTTAATCTACAGTGAGCCACTTTAGTTACGCACCATCTTTTCAGGGCCCACAATTTTTGACGAACATGCTGGAATCAAACATTCTCTATATGATCATTTACTATTGACATTTTTATCTGTTTGATGACATAGAAAAAAAAATATCAAAATCACTCATGCAAATCATTCTGCAACGTCAAAAGCAATTTTGACTAAAATGCTCGTGCAACGTGAACGTCTATACTTTCTTTTTGCGTTTTGCACTAGGAATTATCCATGGTGATCGTTGTAACAGAAAAACACCAAAAAAATAGTTTTATTCAAGTAGAATCCCCTTTTCGGTCGTTGAAGTTAGTGACACTGTTACTTTTTGAAGCAATGCTCGTTTTGACGTCATATTAACGTCAGTTACAATAATCAAACAGGTTTTCCTTCGCAAGTTGTTTTGTTATGAGTCACTTATTGACATAGAAGTATCAAAACACTAAAACATCTTATCATTGACACGTCTTATAGCCTTGGTAGTAGTGACGTCATCACTAACGTCAACATCACGACGCCATTTAATCCATTTATTTTTTTACGAAAATAGACGGCGGATACATGGTTGTTTACAATGAAATTATAAAAGAAGTGTTTTGATAACAAGTGTACTTAGAATTATACGAAATTTTAACAAACTTTGAAAAAAGGAATAAAATTAATTTTTTTCAAACCATGGTCAGCTGGGAACGAAAATATACTTAAGGAATAAAGAAACGCAACAGACAAAAATATAATTTTTGCGTGTTTAAATGGCGGTTTGGTGAAATCTCTTTTGAAAATTTCTTATTGAGTATTTATAGCGTGTGATGAAATACCAAAACGTCATTTTAACGCTACATTTTACGCTACAAAAAGAAAACATATAAAAACGTAAAATGTGACGTTAACGTCAGAATAAAGATCAAGAAACCCCGTCTTTTCCATGCACTGTTATTTGACGTCGACTTGACAATTTGCAAACTAAACAAACGTCCAATCATATTCCAAATGCAGTCAAATATTGCGTCAAAACACGCTACTTGAATGGCAAGATACACAATGGTAGTGAATAAACGATAAATGTCACTTAGAGCCGTCGGGTTTGGGTCGCTGGTGAATATACGGGATAAGATAAACCTAGAGACATCAGAACATGCTTTCTTGGGAAAAAACTGACTTTTCAAATACCGTAGAATACGCTGGTAAGGTGTTTATATTGACGTTAGCCAAACAAAACACGGCATAATGCAAGAGAAAACATCTGATTACATGCTGAGAGTGGTCACCAAACTTGTTAACTGTAACTTTAACTTTGTCACTGGACATCATTAGAAAAACACACAAACATCATGGAAACCATTAAAACGTAGGATGTCGAATTTTGACGTCAGAATTGACTTTTTTGACGTCTGAAGATCTCAAGTCATAATTCTTGAACAAAACGTCCTTGTAATTAATAAATCTCAAGCAGAAACTAAAGTTTACGCGTTTTACGCAGTATTCAGAGTTGACGTTAATGACGTTAAGCCGTTTCAGAATCCTACAGAAACGTCGCCATTTGATCATTTCCTTGATCCGCAATCTATGCCAAGACTTTTTAAAACAATAAGCCGATGGTTGATTCAAACTTTGCTTTTATTGACCCTGTTTCAGTAGTTTTCTACGGGGGTCAGGCTCGTTACGTGCATACCAAAATGATTACGTAATCGATAATTACGTTGAACCTGCTGTAATTTAACGGACGCATACTGCTCCTATGGATAAATATCATTTGCACTAAAAACTTGCATCATATTGTATGTTTACAATGACTCGAAGTGTTTGTTGAGTTTATTTATTCCTTAAGTATAGTTAAACGTTTAAACAACTGATATAGTTAACAAACACATGCCAGTCTTAGATATTGCCTAGAATAAATCGGCTCTTATCTCTGGCATTGAATAATAATAATAATAATAATACTAATAATAATAATAATAATAATTAAAATAATATTAATAATAATATTCTTTCTTTCCTCCACATGGAAAGAGCATACAAATAAAGCACAATTACACAAGCAAGATAGAAACATTGTACATATATACATCATATACATTATTGGTTTGGTTTTAATATTTTAACATCCTGTCCTCATGTTTGAGTCACATATAGAGACTCTTATTCAATTGGTAAGTTTATATGACTTGCATGGAACTCACAGAATGCTCGTTTTATGAATGTCACATAAAATTACGTATCCACACCAAGTGGCTTAAATCCCGACTAGGGCTCAGGTACGGTCAATTTCAGCCCAATTGCTACAAAAGACGGATGTCACCAGAACCACAGTCGCAATTAAAACCACACTACTGTATTTCAACAAATGTTCAAAAGACACACATTGTATGCGGCTTGTGTTTGCGTATACATGTCATATATCCATAAATGGCTTTTAATGTTCTATGTTGAAGGCGAAGTTATGTACACATATGTAGACATCGATGTATTCTGGAATGACGTTTACATCACCCAACTGTTGTTATCTTACCGAAACGAAATGTAAGATAGGATACAGGCAGGAGAGTAAACAAGTATATTTAATATATCCCGTGGAAAACAGCACGTCACATTGGCGGCATATAGACGCCGACCAAACGTATTTACGATGAGTCGACGTCGATATGACGCCACTGTGACGTTAATTAACATCACTCATGATGTCAAATTTCCAACAGGATGTTACCAGCAACAAAGTGTATACGGGCATGTGTAAAAACCCATAAATGAATGTTGAAAAGTAATTCTTTGGTCTAGTGCTATTTTGTATTTGTTCAAACACAGAGCAAACATTTTTAAACAGTCGAAAACATCACTCTCATTTTCATATAAATCGTAGCAACCGGAGAACAACATGTCCAACTGACGTAGTGGCGTGTTATTAATAAAAGAAGCATAAAATCTAAGACCAAATCGCTTCAGTAACCTTAGCCAAAATGCATTTCTTATTTCTGTTGTAGCAGGGCAGAACAGAATGGTGTGCTCAACTTTTGATATAGTAAGTTCACCACAAAGTGAACAACCTTGGTACCATTTGCGCGAGTAAACCATACTCAACATACGTATTGCTTTCTTGAAATGACCTGCGTACTTTGGATACTTAACATTAAGCTCCCACATAACGTATGGTTTATCTGTACAATGGATTGTTAAGAACCGAGTAAATGTTATGGAGCTTGCGGCACGCTGGACTATTTGGGATTGGGAAAATTCTTTAATCCTTCCTCGTACAATTGCTTTCCATGACAGCTTTGGTTTCAAGGAACATATGTAAGTAAGTAAGCAATGAATATTTTCCAAAAATTCTATTATATCACGGATAAACCCATGTTGTGTAGCTGCAGCAGACTCAAAGTTCACAAGACGATGAATAAAGACTTCTTTAATTATGTAGTGGTAAGACAAATTGCATAATTGCCCAAATAATATTAGTTTTCGGTAGTCTATTTCAACTTCTATGCTGTTAAGACCAATGAGCAAGTTAGCAACATCGGTACTAGTACTCCTTGGAAGTGATTGCATTAGTTTGATACAGGAACGGTGTGATTTTTCTAATTTTCTAATTCGGCCAGATGTTTAGGAAGAAGATCACTCCACAGTTCACACCCATACAATGCTTTCGGAAATGCGATAGATTTATATAAGCGTTTAGAGGTGGTGGGGTTAAGTCCGTGTTCATGTATAACACAATTTACTAAGCCGAGCATTGTTCCCCTTAATTTGTTTGAAGCATCTTTAATATTGCTGTCGCAAGTCATAAACTTGTTAAGGTGGATACCTAAGTGTTTTTACTGGGTAGTTCCCTCCACATTTTCATACCCAAGCTCCCAGGATCTATTAGAATTTTGGTAGTCTGACAGCGACTCGTTGAATACTATAATTGCTGTTTTTAGAACGCTGTACAAATAGCGCCATTTGGCAGAATAGTCGTAACATATTCTTAACATTTGATCTAAACCAGCTTTTGAGAAAGAGACCAGTAGCATGTCATCAGCAACTGTCGGACATGAACAACTGATATCAATAAACCAAAAGCCGAGTTTAGAGTTTTCAAGTTTATACATAAAACCATTTATATACATCAGGTATGCAAATTGGGAGATAACTCTACCCTGACCAGTTCCTTGAAGAATTTTAAACCAGCCAGATTTTATTCCATGATTTTTTACACAACATGATACATCTGAGTATAAGATGATTAAAACTTTCAGAATTGCTTTATCTAGGCCAGCATGATATAACTTATAAAACAACCCATTATGCCACACCTGGTCAAATGCCTTTTTAACATCAAGAAAGCAAGTATAGAGTTTACTACCATTTCCTTTGGCAAAATATATTGATTATTTTAATAAAAATGACGTCATTTGACATCCCAAGCCTTTTTGAAACCCGCCTTGTAAGGGATGGAGTGGTGGTTCCAATGTGCAAAATAAATTTATTCTTGTAACTAGGGTTCTCTCAAGAAGCTTAAGAATCACAGATGTTAGCGTAATGGCTCTATAATAACAAGGTCATTTTTCCTTTTATTCCCACCTTTGAATAGAGTTACGATCACTCTTTTTTCTACTGCGTTACTTATTAATGCATAAGTAACTAATATTAGTTCATTTATGAAACAGTGGTTACTAAGCCTATAATTGTAATTGGTTTTGAAGTGGACTCTTCCGAAGAGGTGTGTGATCAAAGTTATTGTTCAATGAATAACGTTTTGATTAGATTTTTCGTTTTTTCAAAGGGTAAGTAAAAACAAATGTAGACTTCTCTTATTACAAGAGTATTTAAAACGTCTAAAATGGGGTGTCTTTTCAGTGTAAGTGTCGGATGTTCATCACCTGCATTACCCTCCGACCATGTCTATTTTTTCACTCTCCAGCTTGTCTAATGCTATTAAACTAAGAATAACTTAGGAAAAAATAGTTCAAACATTGTGTGTTTTGTGTGTTATCAGCGGTTTTTGTTGTTGTCAGTTGTTTTGTTTTTTTCATCATTTATAACATAATGTGTTTCATTAATTTTAAATTAATAAGCATTTCGAGAGATTATGAAAATAAGCATTTCGAGATATAGAAGTAGTATCATTAATTTATTATGAAAGATGTGGACCAAGGGACGATAAAAATTACTCGCACCAGTAATGCTAGTATGATATTCTCATAATGGATTTAGACAATTATTCTATTTATCACAATTCCGGCTGATGGTACAATGGGTATCTACATGTACTTGTTAGCTTGGTTCAGACACTATTTATGCATATTAGCAATAAATAAGTACAAAAAATGAAAATAAAGTACTATATACATGTAATAAGTTTTGGTGAAGCTTATATTTACAAACTTCCTGGACTTGTAATGTTTGAAAATGGATGCTGCCCTTCGATAGATAAAGCTTTGCAATGTTAATTTGATTAACTGCTTTTGAAATAACAGGTGGTTTTAAAATGTTTTCCCAACATTAAATGATAGTTTAAATTAAATATTTTAAAAAAATAGCCTAACTGGCCTCAAAGACAATGGTTACTCCTTATACTTGTTACAATAAAATGATTATATTTTAAGAGAACACGTTAAAATGGAATATTAAATACAAATGTGGAGTACTTGATTAAGGGTGTAAGTTTTTGAAGTATTATTGTTCACGCATCAGAACGCTACCCCTCCCCACCGTCATCCCTAGTGAAGGGTTGTAATTTTGATGTTTCACCTGCAATTTTGTGCTCTTGGTGATGAGATTTTACTTAAATAATGTTGAACAAATTATATATGTCGTAATGGGAATTCCTAGCTAGATTGATAGCTTTGATCTGCTGTGCTAACGGAGATATACCCATCGTTTTGGGAAGTCTTCTTAGTTTTTGATCGACCCACAAAATGACTATTTATATACCTGTATTCATACGCCATTCGTAAACGGTAAAGTGGTCAGTTATCTGGGGCGAATCTGTTTTATTGCGGTTTTATTGCAGTTTTATTAATCTACGCCATGCTGCTAGATTCAAATGTTGTTTGTGTGCATGGTCAGAATCGGTTTTGTTTTAAGTTCTTTAAATATTTAGTAGTTTTAATACTATCGGATGTAATATATGAGAAGATATGTTGACCCGTTTTTAATCCAAAACTTCCAGTCGTGTTACTAAAAATAGGGAAAGGGCAAAAGTGGTACCAAATTTTCGGAACCAAAGTTTACAATCATCAAAATGGTATTATAATGCAAATAAAAGCATGGAAATTGGATCATGAGTTCATTAAAGGGTCTTCTCTAAAATGCATGTAAAGTTTTATATGACTCTTGGTTAATTTTAATAAATAGCGAAAGTACCGGATTTGTATTGGCTCGGATCCAGTATATACTGAGTCCGAGATACTGATTCCGAGGTATTGGCGATGTCAATTATATCAGGGACTATCTAAATAGAGTGTCCTTGATTATATATTCCAAATTTTTACTACAGAAACCTTTTTGTTCCCATTTTTTTTCATTTCGTCAAAAATAAAGATCCCAAATAAATTATTTATATACATTTATATTTGATTTGGTTCTACGAGATAATCATAATCAGCCCTAGACCAACCCGAGATCAAAATCGCTATTAATTTTTCTATTGCGGTATTGACGATTGTCGCACCCCTAAATGTGAAAATGTAATAAAGCCCGGTAAATGTGAAAACTTTTAACGCTAAATGTAATAAGGCCCCATAAATGTGAAAACGTTTAACCGTAAACGTGAAAACAAATATACCTAGTTGCAACGGTAAATGTGAAACCTTATTTTATATACGTGAAAACAATGATTATCATAAGCAACTGCGGAGACTGGCATATAAGGTGCTTTTTCATCCATGCTTCAGCGGAGCATTAGCGTAGCACCCATTACGCAGCTTACGCACGTGCGTAATAAAAATAGTAACATTCAAGAGAGGTCACTTATTGCGATAAAATGATTTTCCATTCTATAAGGAACTGCTCATAAAGGAAATATTTTTTTCTTTTGAAATTTTGGATGTGTGCTTTCGCAAAATTTTTTTCGTTGGCAATTTCAGTAAAATCCTTACAAAGCGATTTCTGATCGTTGCCTTCTTTCTTACATAAGTTAAGAGTTAACATATGTTCACGCATCTTACATGTTAGATAGGCACCGTCGCCGCGACGTATATGCCCGCGCAAATAAAAACGTGGCCGCTGCCGCGCTACCTGGCATATCTGGCCGCTACTCCGTATTTTCCTAAAGGTCCTTAGAAAAATACAGAGAGTGTCAAATACATCGCAATAATTTAGTCAGTTCTCTTTATTTTTACTGAAATTCAAATGCAAACAGAGATACCAAGGTACGAAACATATCAAACGGGATTTTATTTTGAAAGCCTGCCCCCTCTCTCCCCCCCCCCCCCCCACTTGGTGAACTTAAGGGGTTGGACAGAGGTCAACATTCAAGTTTTTTTTGGAATATTGACATGTTGCATATCAAATTAAAGAAGATAGCACATGCTAGCATTATGGTAGCAAATGTTAACCCATAGATTCCCCCTGACCCTGGGGGTGGGTTCAATAGGTCAAAAGTTCTTTTTCAGCACGGTCATGTTGCATGTCAAATTAAAAGGAATGACAAATGCAGTAACCAAATATTCTGTCCTTACATAGTGAAATTTCGCTTATTTCATGTTTTGGTATTTGCGAACAATAAATGAGACTTGGCGGACATCCAGTATAATCTGCACGGACAGGCAGACTGGTCTGCGATATGTGTTGTTCGCATGCAGCAAAGTCAGCATTTTCGCGTCGCCGCACATATGTTTTGTATCTTTTCTTTCTTTGTTTGCATTCAAATATGCTAGAAACGGAGCCAGCAACACGAAATTTGTGAACAGTAAAACATTTTACCACAAGCGTCACAACTATAGAGGTTTTCTCCTGTATGAATAAGCGTGTGTGTCTTCAATAAATATGATGTAGTAAAACATTCACTACAAGTGTCACAACTTTAGGGGTTTTCGACTGTATGAATAAGCGTGTGTGTCTTCAATCAATATGATGTAGTAAAACATTCACTTCAAGTATCACAACTAAAGGGCTTTTCGACTGTATGAATAAGCGTGTGTGTCTTCAATAAATATGATATAGTAAAACATTTACCACAAGTGTCACAACTATAGGATATTTCTCCTGTATGAATAAGCGTGTGTGTCTTCAATGATTATGATGTAGTAAAACATTCACTACAAGTGTCACAACTAAAGTGCTATTCGACTGTATGAATAGGTGTATGTGTCTCCAATGAATATGATGTAGTAAAACATTCACTACAAGTGTCACAACTAAAGGGCTTTTCGACTGTATGAATAAGCGTCTGTGTCTTCAATGAATATGATGTAGTAAAACATTCACTACAAGTGTCACAACCAAAGGGCTTTTCGACTGTATGAATAAGCGTCTGTGTCTTCAATGAATATGATGAAGCAAAACATTCACTACAAGTGTCACAACTAAAGTGCTATTCGACTGTATGAATAAGTGTATGTGTCTCCAATGAATATGATGTAGTAAAACATTCACTACAATTGTCACAACTAAAGGGCTTTTCGACTGTATGAATAAGCGTCTGTGTCTTCAATGAATATGATGTAGTAAAACATTCACTACAAGTGTCACAACTGAAGTGCTATTCGACTGTATGAATAAGCGTCTGTGTCTTCAATGATTATGATGTAGCAAAACATTCACCACAAGTGCACAACTATAGGGTTATAAAGTAGGTGTTAAGTGGGGTAACCGCAGTTAAAATAATAAAGCAATGTTCTCAGCATGGTAAGTCTCCCTGGTTCAAGTAATGACTATAAAGTTTTCAACAAACAAGGGAGACATTTTAGATTTTAAAATACGAGATAACATATTTACCATTAAAATAACTAACAGAAAATTAGCATGTGTTCTGTTTAATTGACGAACAGATGCTTGTCTTTGTGTTATTACTAAAAATAATTTTACACGAAATCCATTTTACGATACTAGTGACTGTTCTGCCAATCAGTTAACATTAAAAGAGCGTGGTTTTATGTGTTTTATTAGCCAAAAAATATTGAATCTAATTTTTGCGTCGTCATAACGTTAGCTTTTTCTGAAAAATAGAAATGTAGTAGGTATGTAAATTCTTTTATAAAATCAATGCGAATGGCCACAAATGTTTCAAAATTTCAACACTTTACCTTGCATAGTTACTAGTTGATGTCGCAATGCATTGTTTGAAATACAACGTTGAAATTTGATTAAATGTACACTACCTTTTGGACTAGATGAAGTTTCATTGAAACTACTTTGATGTGCGCCCCTCACGTGGACATACCGTCAAGTCAAGGTTCATAAAGATATCTAAACTGCGATTCCTCACATATTTGTACGAAATGTTTCTCCTATGTATATAAACACATCCTTTAAATATCATAGAGTTACTTGTACACAGTCTTGTGTTATAACAAAAGTCCACGCTTTATTGGGACAACTCTCGTACGTGCTAAAATACGACTTATCAGTGATAAATTATGCTCTATAGGTGCCATTTTGACGAATCAGACGCCAATCCCAGGTGAATGATCTTACCTAATTTTACTTCATTTCTCCAAAATGTTATTTGAATTAAGTCACCAAAATAACCACAAAATTTGCAAAACCGACATTGACATCGACAGTAAATGGTTGTTATCATCGATGTTATGTCTTCAAAGATGTCTACAATTAATGAACTCGCAATAGATAAGCACTTTTATTACAAACTGACAATAAAAGAACAAATACCTCTCAACAATTACTATTACCTCATCAACATGTACATATATTATGTAGAATGATCTTTCAAATTTAAAAAGAAACGATTCAGGTCAAACAATTAAGCAGAAACTCGCTGCATCTTCACGATATAAATAAAATTAAAACATTGTTTGTTCATTGTAAATACGGTCTGTAGGTTGTACGTCCATGTTACTTTAAGTACGAGTATTTGTCTTGTGTGGGTTCTGGTTTACCATCCTAGTGAAAAGCTATGGTCATGTCGAGACTGAGGCAATCAACCTAATTACCTTTGTCCTGACCAAGCTTCGTCTAACTTGCTCATCAGTATACTCAAACTCCATATTCTCACGACATCCATATTCTCACGGTAAACCATTATCTCAGTATAAATGAATCACCACACCATCTATCAGCTCTTTACAGATGCAAGTAAGTGAACTGAAGGCTACAAACCACTCGCAGAATAGAAACTTCAAAAATGTTAAAGTTGTGAATGAAAAATATTTTTTATCACTAACAATGCATATGTTAGCTGCTTCCCACCCTTGTCGTATAAATGTCATATTTCTGGAAATATTTTTATTTAATCCTCGCAGCTTTGACAGCTCAAAGCGAGTTACATATTGAATTTCATGAATTTTGAGCCAAAAACAAACTAGTTACCGTGAGAATATGAAGTCCCAATTCAATATGGCTGCCATGTGGAGGTTGTGTTTACAATAGAAGCTAGACAGAAATTCTAGGCTACAACTGTCAATTGATGATATGTATTGAAGGATTAGATAATAAGCTAACAAATTTTATGATTGATTTGATTATATCTTCAGTAAGCATATTAATATTGATCACTGAACTGTTAGTACCGTGAGAATATGGAGGACCAGGCTACTGCGTGCACATACTTCACTTGTAGCTGACAACAGCCATTCTTGATTCAGCTAGAGATGAATGCTTGTAGAAAATATTTCATAATCAATAACCATTAACGCATGAAGCGAAGCTACCGACTCCTGGATCAGCAACAAGACTCGCTACTATTGTGCTGCAGGGTACAACATATTTCAGAAGCACAATATTGGCTTCTTTGTTCGTTCCAATGCGAAGGTTCTATTGTTGTAAATGGGGTACTGCACGTGACTTCGAGACGACAGTAAGCAAAACTCTAACAGTAGGTGTTGGTGCTTATCTTTAAGGTGTAAGGTTTAAATTAACACAGTCCTGGGAAAAAGTGTGGTTAGGTGAACTGACCGTCCCGCAATGACCATAGCTGTTGACTTGGGACGTAAAGCAACAAAACAAACAAAAACAAAACAGTCCTGGTGAACACAAATATGCCCCTATTGCTTCAGAAGAATGTAGCCGATCATGATCACCGTTTTCAATGCATTCTGTGTATAACTTGTAACTAATGGTTGAAACCCTACACTTCTGGTAGGACTTGTATTCATATTTCCGTTAATACTAGTAAAATTTGCATAGTAGACTGTAAAAATGACAGAACATGCCCATTTTGTAGGATCATTTAAAAGTTATTGACGAGCAAACTGTGAAATGCAATGGTTTATACAGTAGCTTGTACATAGCCATGTCAGGAAATTAAAGTGAGTTTTTCTGCGATTAATCAATTATAAATTGACGCAATATTCTGATAGATATGAACGATTTTTCCTTACCCGTTTTGAACGGATACCAGTAAGAATAGTTTATTCTTACCACGTGATTCTCTGCTGTGAGGTGTGCTTCTGATGCTCTGACTGTCGTTGCAGACAAGTGACACTTTATCCTGATTATAGGTGTACACAGTATAGGTTAATTGCTTGCCCTATTGATTGCAATACAACAAATTAAAGTGCAGCATGAATTTGATATCATTGGCTGTCTATTTAATATAAAACGCTTGTTTTCACTTTTGATGGTAACAATGAGTTGAATTTGTTGCATGGATTCCATAACCTAATCAAGAATGAACAATGACTGGACTGAACAATATACCCTTCAGACAACCCCCTGCAAATTTTCCCCCACTATCCCCCATTTTTGGGCAGAGTGGGCAGCCCCTGCTGTTTCTACAACGTGGAAACATTCCCCAACCCCCTATGATTTTTACAATACAAACCCCTTATTGATCCCCTCACCAAACACACATTATAAACCTTATCACTTGAGGAATTTTCAGATTTCTATCATGTTTGGTATCATTTTAAAGAGCTATCTTCTCTCTATGTTACATGTATGGCATAAATTTCATGAGGATATTATAATGCAGACACGAAAAATGTTATTGTGAATACATGTACTGTTTGTATACTGGAAAACGCAAAATTTCAGTGGAAAATATAACATTAAACCTTTTGAAAAGTGTGAAGAACATTAACAATAGTTCATGAAATTAGATACTTTTGTACCATTTCACATTTGAGGTTATATCGTCACAAATGAGAGCATTATACGTTGGCTTTTTGGCAGACTTTAACAGTCTGCACAAGTTGCACTCTTTATACTTTTAAGATCTTGATATCTGCCATAAATAAGGTTCGCATCAAAGTATTTCAGCTTTTTCTCTAAATGATTGAAATGAATATATTCTGAAACAATAAAGTTATGTCCGCTTGACGTTTATGACTGCCAGTTCCAAAAGTATGAATGCATTTCATTCAAGTTTTCACATTACCAACTGTGATCATTTCGACACGATTTGCACCTAAATGAAATTCATTTGACAATCAGTAGAGCCGCTGACATAGCAACGAACACGAGCTCCCTTAAAATCAAAAGTCACAACATCAATAGCTTGTGTGTCCGTCATAATACCGATTTTTAAGCACATTTAAACATCACTGAGCAAACTCTATAGTAAGATGTTATGCTTGCTAGCTGTTTGCATTGCTTTTACGACCACATCCATTAATCTGTAACATACTCTGACGTCACGCAACATCGATCACGAGCTTGTGTGAAAGCACTCAGAAAAGTCATTTTGGTCCAGTATTTTGATAATCAACAGAATCGGACAAATTTGATTTTTTTCGTCATCACAAGCATTTCAACATTATTTCAGACTATTCAGCATCAAACCAATTGATAATGGATATTTTCTGATGATTTTTCAGTAAGGGGTGGGGTATAAAACACAGATTTAGTAAACATTTGATGACCGACATCAGCCATAGTTTTTGATTTTCTCTTTTGTGTATTTGTTGTCATAAACAAACACAACGCATTAAAACAAAAACGGTCTCAAATTAATGTAAGTTAAGGAGATTTGGAAGTTCTTAAATTGTTATTTGTTTAATTCAAAGGGAGGTAATTTTGGTCAATTTCGTAAATTAAAGGTTTTGAACTGCAATTTCATTCGTTCAATAAGCAGAATTGGGATTTTTCGATGTCTTTTCATCGTCAGACGTTTCCGGCTGCCATTTAACGTAAAATGTTTTACGTTTGGTAATTAACTTCCTGATTATAATGGAAAAAGCTGTGTGCACATTATGTTCAATAACCCTTCAAGATAAGACGATACAATCAAATAATTACCAATTTTGTGTGTCCGACGTTTGATAAACATTTTGGTTTTATTTTTGTTGCGACATCTTAACTAGATCGAAAGATACAGTACCATGAAAATCGGACGTTTCTTTTTTGTTTGAGTATATATACAGTTTTCATTATTCTTGTGGAACTGGTGAAAAGTTGTATTAATAAAAATGAGCAAATAAGCAACTTGTTAATTTCTTAATTGATACCAAATAAACTTAAATATAGAAATGTTGCAGGGGAAATAGTGCTTAATAATGCTTCATCGAAATCAATTGTTTTTAGGGGCCATCTTCCAATAATTATTTTTCATACCATTTTCATAATGAAGTAGAGTCCATAGGCCCCTAGATCTGCCGTTTTCTAAGTGTAAAAACTGCTGCTATATAACAAAATAGCCATCAGACACTTGTGTGATTTGCTCTTGATAAATGAAGTATTTTTTTAAAACATTCAGTGTTTGGCTGTGCGTATCCCTTTTATACTATGATATCAACATCTTAAAATGCTGAAGCCTGTTGTTCTGTATTTTGTCATATGCACACATGAAATTGTATACTTTTATTCTTAAGACTTGTTATAGCTTTTTTAATAACAGCTTTGGATGTAGAGTGAGTTGTTTGAGTAGGATATACCAAACAAAGTAGCAAAATGCTACTCAAAAGTCATCTGATAATTATGTAGATTCTGTATAGGCCTTGGCCTGTCAAATTAAAAATTCAACCAAATCAGTTTTAGAGTGAATAAAACTTGTCTGTTTTGTCTATAGATAATTATTCATTTCTATGCTTTTTAAAAAAAATGTTTCTCATAAAGAGTCCTTCAAGTAATAAATTAAAAAAGTGACACTTACTTTTATACTAACGAGGTTTCTTTGCCTTAATTGAATAAGAAGACAGAGTAGAACAATCTTGATAAAAACAAAGTATACAATATGAAAGCAACAATGTTATGTCAGTAAGACGTTTTAATTCCACTAGTTATACCTCATTTTGAATAAGTAATGATACAAGTAATATGTGTAAAGACCCTAGACCCTTTTCCTAGAAAATGTAGAATGCCTAAACACAAGTTTTAATAACTGTTTGTATTATTTTTTTTTTCTTTAATAGCATTTAATCTTATTTTTCTTATAGGTATTATAAAACTACTTCTGATTTGTTTCAGACCAAAACATATGATAAAAATGCTAAGAAGAAATGAAGTTTAATTTCACAGATTCTGTTGTGCATTAGAAGAAAACTCGAACTTTATCTAAATTTAGGTTTTATGCAAATGTACAATGCCTGGTGGCATACTTTTTGCAAAAATTAGTCGTTAATTCAGTTACGTTTCGCATCTGTTCCATCTCTTCTTCAAACAAACAAAATGTAGAGTTTGTAGGACCCATATGCAAAGTATAAGCAAACCTGAGCATTATAATAAAAAAATCAAAATACAAAGTGTAAAAAAATCATGTCATGGGAAAGAAAATTGTTCCATCCCCTACATTTTCTTTAAATGTATTTAGAAATATTGTGTTTTCCAGACATTTAAAAAGAGATATTTCTAGTCATCTGCAGTACCTGAAAATATTGAAGAATTTCATGTTCTTTCTTATTATTTGACATAATTTTAAAGTGTTAAAAGCTTAAGTGTTATGCTTTTTCTGTAGAGTCCATAGGCCCCATAGAGTAGGTGTGAATATACATGTAGATCAAAAAACTGCTGATATACTTTTAAAACCCTTGCAGGATATTATGCGTGAATGTTGGTGCTTCGCTAATTTGGATATATAAGAGTGATCTGAAAAGTTCATTTTTCATCATTCTTGCAACATACAATTACTACTTTATTGGAGCTTAGTGGAGTAGTGATTTATCTATTTTATTGCATGGCGTTATTTCACTCCTAGAGGCGACGTCATAATATAATCCCTAATATATGCTCTTGTTGATGATTATTGCACAGTTTGGATTTCCTTATGAAGACCCTTTGAGATATTCCATGATATTTGGTAGGATGGTACACTATTTATTATGCCCTTTAAATTGGTTCTATTGGTGGAAGGCAATGCTTTGGAAAAATGGTTTTGAGGTTATTTTCTAGGGCTTCTGGTTGGCATATATATCACATGAAGTCATCGTTGGTGTCCCTTGCTTAGTATATGCCATTCTTTTTGGATGGAACAGTGTTACCCATCAGCAAGTGGAGGCAACTACCAACTAACTGGTATCAAAATATATGGTTTATTAAGATCTATCATATAGAACATAGTTATCAACAAGGTTGACGTCCCATTCAAATGGAATAGCACTGATTGAAAATCCATGATTATAACTTGAGTTCTGCAAATAAACAGCATAAATGTGCTGGTGCAATATAAACCAAAATAATCAGCATGACAAAGGTTTAACTACACAACGTAAAACCATGATGGCTAGCAGAGTTCTAGTTGATAATTATCTCTAAACATATTCATAGAATTAAGGTTATATTTTTCGTTTAACAACATATAAGTGCTGGTAGTAATCAATATAGGGATGTCAAATATGAACTGTTGATAAACTACATAAATCAGTACATAAATCTGAATAGCGTACAACTTCCTTTAAGCAAACCAATAACTAATCCATAATCCAAAATGTCATATCCCCCTTTTACAGTTCTAACTGTCACCAAATTAATATCACCAGCTTCAACCTGTTCTTGCATGAAACCATTGCTTTCATCTGAATGGCAGTCATCACAAAAATAATAATATTGCAAGCATTAACCTGTTCTCCTATGAAATAAATATTTCAACCAAGCCTCAGTCATCATCAATATCAATATCCCCATCATTAACCTGATCCAGCATGAAATCATTGTTTTCATCTGAGTGCCAGTCATCTCAAAAATTGATATTGTCATCATCAACCTGCTCCTGTATGCTATCATTGCTTTCATCGGAGTCCCAGTCATCATCACAACTAATATAGCCATTATCAACCGGTTCTTGCATGAAATCATTCTTTTTATCAAAATCCTAGTCATTATCAGAACTAATATTGCCATCATCAACCTGTTCTCACATGAAATCATTGTTTTCATCGGAGTGCCAGTCATCTACAAAATTGATATTGTAATCATCAACCTGCTCTTGTATGCTATCATTATTTTCCACCAAGACTTAAGTCATCATCAAAATTAATATCCCATTCATCAACCTGTTCTCACATGAAATCATTGTTTTAATCTGAGTGCCAGTCATCTCCAAAATTGATATTGTCATCATCAACCTGTTGTTGTATGCTATCATTGCTTTCATCCGAGACCAAGTCATCTCCAAAATTGATATTGTCATCATCAACCTGTTGTTGTATGCTATCATTGCTTTCATACGAGACCAAGTCATCTCCAAAATTGATATTGTCATCATCAACCTGTTGTTGTATGCTATCATTGCTTTCATCCGAGACCAAGTCATCTCCAAAATTGATATAGTCATCATCAACCTGTTGTTGCATGCTATCATTGCTTTCATCCGAGACCAAGTCATCTCCAAAATTGATTATAACAATTCACCATGAGTGTCCATGTAGGATAGAGATATCTCACCCGAGGGGTAGGAATTTTAACCAGGGACGAGGCTTGCCGAGTCCCTGGTTAAATTCCGACCCCGAGGGTGAGATTTCTCTATCCTACATGGACAGGCTCATGATGGATCGTTTTTCTCCCACTTTTCGAAGCGTTTTTGTCAGAACATAAAAACTCCATGAAAATCTGAAATTTTAATTTTTTAATCATTGGGTTTACATTATTTCTGAGTTCACGAGTGTTTTTATTGGGCATTGAAATGGGTGTAAACGTAGTTTGCACCTTGTTATTGCGAGGAAAACACCCTTGGAGCATTAGTTAAGTTGCAATATGCAAAATAAATTCCTGCTTGGCTCCCTGTGCAATTAACGTAACATTGCCGTTTTCGTCACGCGGTGTACGTTCGGTGACGTCATTAACGTTATATGACGTCAGTAAGTAACGCTTAACCTTGTCTGGTGCCTTATGGTTACCTAGGCGCAATATATTGGTCCTTAAAGTATCCTTTTTTGGATTAAAAGAATATTTAACTCTGTCCATGTAAGAAAGCAGTCACGTGGTCATGTAAGATAGAAATTTCTTATATGAGCTGACAGCCTATCTTACATGGGCAAAGGTGGGAGAAATTGTCATCATCAACCTGTTGTTGTATGCTATCATTGCTTTCTTCTGAGTCCCAGTCATCATCAAAACTAATATCGCCATCATCACCCTGTTCTTGCATGAAATCATTGCTTTCATCCGAGTCCCAGTCATCAAGTGGATTACACCTGAAAAGATGTACAGCATGCAGTTACATGGGCCACCATATGGGCCTCAATGTGAGAAAACCTGTCTTTGGGGTTTTGTGATCAACAAAATCGCAGACCAGCCTGCACATTCGCGCAGACTGATCAGCGCCCTTATTATTCCCTTTATGGTAAGTATCATGTCTAAACTTGCTACTTGCTAGTCTCTGTCGCTGTGGAGACGGCTTTAAGTCTCGCTTTGTCTGAAACCCCAAAGACAGGGTTTCATCCTGTCGCGGCTCATATCAAAGTAGCTGTACATCAAGTTAGGTCCAAGATCGCTGTGTTATCCAACAAAGCCAGAATAATATTAGTTTGATGCTTGTTTAGATAAAATCTTGGCTTTTCTACCCAATAAGTACACACAACAAAGATTCAGATCAAACCTATATATCGGATGCAAAAATATCAGGTAGGGAAAAGTTGTGTCACTTTCGGTCAAAGATGAAGACTCAGGAATCCCAAAACAAGCATTTTCCTTATATACAGTATAACTTCAATGTCTCAAACTGGCCTGGAACCATGAAAATAGTTCTAAACCCCCTCTAGATCCCCCACTGCACAGCTGATTAACTGGAGAAGAGCCTTTTTGGAAATACCAGCAGAGTGAATTCTGAGGAACATTGCTGTGATTTTTTCGATTCAGACCATCATATGGTGATGTTTTAAGATAATTTTATCTAGAGCCTGAATGCATTTTTTCGCTGGATAACATCCAATTAGGCATTTATGACAGAGGGCATTATGAGTAATAATTCTGTGAAATTATTTGAATTAAGTACAGTGATAAAATTTCAGGAGTTGTAGCTCAAAATATTTCTTATCTAGAGCTCAGGTTAGACAGACAAAAACTTTGGACAATTTTAGAACATTTGTGTGAAGCTTTTTTTAAATTTGAGCCAGTGCTTTAGGAGGGGATGTTGTTTAAGGAAGTAGTTTGCTGATTATAAATAATGCATGAGGGAAACCCGACAAAGACCAGTCAAAATAGCTCACCTTGAGCCTATGATGCAGGTGAGCAAAAAAAGATGGCATTATTTTGTCTCGTGAAGGCGCATTTCAAAATGCACTTATGTATTTGATAAATGGAATATTACCAATACTCATCAAAAATTAACCAATTGACCAAGTTTGAATATGCTCTCTTCACTTTCTTCTTAAATTCAGTCCGGAGGTGACGGTTTCCTATAGCCACATTGAATTCAATGTTCAGTGTAAACATTAACGAGTTTGGCGGAAGACTTTGGTTCAACTTCTCTGCTGTGACAAGGAGGGCCTCTTCTGGTATGTTGCAACCACTGTAAAAATATAAGCACCCGTAACAGATGGGTAACAATAATATAAGCAGTGGCATGTGGTTTCAAACAATGTGGCATTTTGACAAGTGTAGACTCAGATGAGCCTGTGTAGCCTCCTTTTAGATTTAGAAACTCTAAATGATGTTCAGTCAGAAGCTTAACCGTCCTAGAATATTCAAGCGACTTGAAAAGCCTCTGATCAGACTGCGCATATGTGAAGGCTGATCTGAGGCTTTGCTGGTAACACAAACCACATTGTTGGAAATCTCAAGCTGCGGCTCATTATGTTATAAGAGCACCTTCAACCACTGCAGAAATATGAGCATAAGTAACAGATGGTTAACAATATGGGCCTTGTCGCAAGAAACCCTGTCTTAAGGGTTTCTGACAAAGTGAGATTCAAACAACCCGTTTCAGCTACACACACTAGCTAGAAAACTGAAATTTCGCTAGAAGCAAGTCTAGGTATGATTCGTTCCATTAAGCGAATAACAAAGCCTCTGATCAGTCTGCGCAGATGCGCAGGCTGGTCTGCACCTGTGTTGTTTGTAAACCCCGAAGATGGCTTTTCTCACCATTAGGCCCATATGTAAAAAGAGCATAGTCAATAAGCACCTTCAACACTTTTTATTGCAAAAGTGAAGTCGTTTACATGCAGTAACTTTGATTGTTCAAGCACTCTTCACTTTTTGTTTAGAGCAGACAAAGACATTTCTTTATTAGACCCACTTTGGTTCAACTAAGGATTTTCTTCAACTGTGACAAATCATTCACAAGCCATTATGTTTGCCACAGTCAATAGTTCAATTTATCTTATTTCTGTCTTGTTTTTGTTATGCTTACGTGTGCGTCTGTTTATTGTTGCCTTGTGGTCACCTGCTGGGAAAGTGCTGACCTCTTGGCTCTCCTTTGTAATGTCTAATTGTGAAGTGACACTTTCCCATTGGTATCCTGGGTCAGGTGTGGTGCTTTATTGTATTGATCCCTGATCTTTGCCCTCTTTCTTATGTTCTCTTTGTATCTGTAACGATAACAGATCCTTTAGAAATAGCAAAATCCTACAATATAAGAAACAGCAGACTCGGTTGTATTGAGTCTGATCATGAGAACTAATGGAAACTGCAACAATTCTCACGCCCTCTTGCACCAGATTAAGCAGTATTTTGCTTTCTGTCAGAACCAAATATTCTTGAAGTACCAGAAAGTGAAAAAATATCAAAACTATATCGATGTACAAGGAGAAGTTTTACCAACTCCACCCAGCACAACAGCTGTTGCGACCTCTAAATAATCTGTAAATAGCAAATCCTTCACAAATATAGAGAATCTACAATATAAGAACATAGCAGACTCAGTTGATTTGAGTCTGTTCATGAGAACTAATGGAAAGTGCAACAACTCGCACGCCCCCTAGCGCTGTCTTAAGTGGTATTCTGTTTTCCGTCAGAACCAAATATTCCTGAAGGACCAGAACATGAAAAATATCAACACTAAATGGATGTACAGGGAGAAGTTTTACCAACTCCATACGGCACTGGTCGCATTCATTGCCCATACTACTAAGATGGTAATTCTGACATTTCTAATATTTTTCCCGTATAATTCGTCATTGTGCTAATCTTGTGAATTGTTGCTCAGTACTTTCAAGGTAGGTCATATTATCCTACTGAACTTCAGTTAAATAAAGCTAATTCTTCTGATACTCCGTTTTTGCACTTGAACTTGTCCATAACAATTGGCATAGTTTCTTTTAAAATTAATGATAAACGGGATGATTTTAATTTTGAAAAAGTCAATTTCCAATTTCTGGATGGAGTGCTCCTCGCTCCCTTTCCTATGGTATATATATTTCTCAGCTTATTCGTTTTGCAAGAGTGTGTTCTAACGAGCATTTTCTTCTAACAAGGCATATCAGAACCTAAATTTTATGTAAATTCTGTAAATTCTAAGGCCATTTTCTTAATTTTGGTTTCATCAGATAAAGTCCCTTAGCTTTGTGTTATAGATATAGCACTTTATTTAATGAATATACCATAGTAAAATTTAGGCTTTTAAAAGCTCACACTCTTTCAAAGTATCCTCTGATTACTGTTCAATAACATGCAAATCTTTCATTAAGTAATTTTAGATGACTTCTTTAAAGTTACTAAACTTACTTCAGGTCAAGTTCTGTTAAAGATATGAGCTTCTGGCCTTTAAGAATCAATATAGCAGATAGAAATTCCGCTCCAGCTGATCCTAAAAATAACATAAATACACGTGAACAACATTCTATATATGCTTTTAGAAAGTATAAACGCACTATCAAATAACTGCATCAAATAACTTTTGGCCAGTTTGTAGCTAAAGATTATACAAAAAAAAGCCATCAGGAGTGTCAGGGTAGGAGAGAAAAACCCGTCCTGTGGATCACTGTTTGGCATCGTTAACCCACCCTAACACAAACCGTGGCTTATTTACTTGCTCACCATCGATTGTTGATTGTTGATTTTAAAATAAACTTCCAGAATATAATGACGTCACTTTGATTTAACAACAAGTAGCCCAGTGGGCAACGATTGCATAAATATTTTACAATGCTCAAAGGCAAGTGACTCTAAACTTGAAACAGCAGGGTCAAGGCCTAAATTCAAACACAATATATTATGCCAAACAAACGTGATCAAGTATAGTTTAAGATCCTCAAGGGCAGCTAACTCCATAGTCAGTGGTTGAATCAGAACGAAATTCAAACTCATATGCATGTCATTGTTACCTACAAGAATGAAGGAGGTCAAATCAAAAGTTGCAACAGCATTTCCCCAAGGGCAGCTAACTCTACAGTCCAAGAGATGGGCGAAATTCAAACTCATCCAAGCTCATTGGTCGTCCTCATTACCTGCAAGAATGAAAAAGACCCAATCAAAAATGAAATCGCAGGAGTGGTCACAATTTTGAACATCAATTTTCAGATGCTCAAGGGCAGCTAACTCCGTAGTCGCTGGAGGGATGGGGTCAAAATTCAAAATTCATTCTAGTTTGAATGGTTTCCTTGTAACCAAGAAAAATGATAAAGATCAATCCCACAATATATCACAAGAGTGCTCACAACATTTCTCCCATTATAAGTCTAAAGAGTTTTTATTCAAGGGCAGCTAACTCTGCACACCCTGGTCTGATCTTGCTGAATTTCCAACCCATTCATGATTTTACAGCTGTTCTGTAAGAATAAAGGCGATCCAATAAAAATGAAGACGCTTGGGTGTTCACAACATTACACAATGATTTTTCAGACGCTCAAGGGCAGCTAACTCAGTAGATGCTGATTGCATCTGGCAGAAACTCACACTCATCCAAGCTTTTATAGCTGTCCTTGTCACCTGTAAGAATGATGAAAATCCATCTAAATATGAACGCACTAGAGTGATCAGAACATTTTTCTTATTATAAGTTTTTTTTTTATTTTTCAGATGCTTAAGGGCAGCTTACTCCACACTCCCTGGTTGGATCTCACTGAATTTCGAACCTATCCAAGATGTTATAGTTGTACTCGTTTTCTTGCAAGAATGTAGAAGATCCAATCAAAAATGGAGGAGCTAGACTGCTCACTAGATTTTCCCCATTTTAGCCCTATTGCAGCTATCTGTTGCCATGGAAAGCAGAGTTCTAATCCGATCTGAACCAAAACCTTGCGCAACCTTTTCCCCACCCCAATGATGCTCCAGATGAATTTTGATTTAATTTGCTAGCTGGTCACAGAGATATTCATGTTGGATGGATGGACACATGCACCAATCGACATACAAACGCCGGCTTGAGTCCCATTCTATAAGCACCCCCTACGCCTTTGGCTCTGAGGAGCTGATAATGTCACTTGACAACCATGTGCTTGATTGCCAATAGAAACAAAGAACAGTCCTCTCTTGACAACTTTGATAAGGAACCAAAATGCAATGTTTCATTAATAAACTGCAGTAAATTCACATATGAGCCGTGACATGTGATTTCCAATAACGTGGCATTTCTAAAAGCTAACAAAACTCCAAATGCTGTTTGATCAGATCAATAGCTTAACAGTCAAAGAATATTTTAGCGACTTGTGAAGGCTCTGATCAGACTGGGCGTATGCACATTATGAGGAACAATTCTGTGAAATTATTTTTTATTTGGGGTAGTGGTTCAGGAGATGTCGTTTAAAGAGATTTCTTATCTAGAGCTCTTGCAGCCTCTCTGTTCGGTGGAGCAAAACCGTTTTGTGCAATTCAGTGGTTCAGGAGAAGATGGAGTTTCACGGTTTTTCTTATCTTGAGCTCTGGCAACCCTTTTTCAGCAGAATGGAACCATTTGTGCAATTTTAATAGAGTGTAATCCTGTGTAATAGAGTGTAATACTGTGAAATTATTTTGAATTTGGACCTGTGGCTCAGGAGGAGATGTCATTTAAAATATTTTTATCTGCAGCTCTGGTAGCCCTTGTGCTCAGTAGAGGGCATTATGGTTAGCATACATGTGAGGTTATTTTAAATTTGGACCAGTGGTTCAGGAGGAGATATCATTTAAAGAAAAAGTTTATGGACGACGGACAATGGACGAAGACCAATCACAATAGCTCACATTGAGCCATTGGCTCAGGTGAGCTAAAAACTGCTGTACACTTATCATTTTATTTTCATCAATAAACTTCTTCATGTACATTTTCATCATGTCTATTACATATCTGTAGAGTATTAAAAAGGATACACTGAAGCTTGTACAAGGAGTTGAGTTGACAGGGTATGCACTATTAGCCATTATTTAATATGTGCAGTTGTAACACATTACCTAAGTTAAAATTGCTGTTAATTTATCAAAAAACATATTTTTCGATATTTAACATCCACATGCACATTTTACAGAGACGATTGGCATGGACATGTGTCTGTAATATATCTGAAAAGCAATACACTGATGCACTGTATGCCCTAGGAGATGATTTCAAAAATATGCAGTATTTGCCATATTGCAAATACCATATAATAAGAATAGAATTACAAATTGCCATGACTCTTGCATTCTGGTCCTTCAATCCCTTTTCCCTAAAACCATGTATTGTCGTATCATTATGGCCAAGGTGTGGTGCTAATTTTATCAAACTCAGACCAAAGCTATATATTAAGTTTTACGACAAAAAGTTGAAATGTTGACGGAAGGGTGGACAGGCTGAAAACAGTAAACTCCCTTGTAGTTTACTCCCTTAAACTTCGTTTGCTATTAAACATTGAAATATTTTATCTATTTTATTTTCTTTAACAACTCAACACATAGAGAAGTATCACATTACAGTTTAAAGTAAACATAATTTTGACAAAAACTATAGAATAAAGAAAGATTGTTAGAATAAGGAAAGATTGTTTTAAACTTTAGAAAATTGTCATAAATAACACATTAGAGTACACATGTTTTCTTATATCACAAACCACTTACCAAGATCATTCTTTCTAAAAGACAGAACTCTCAAACATTCATGTGTCTGTATGGCATCAATGAGTTCTTTACTTCTCACTGCAAACAAGTTATAATGTGTGACCATGTAGAAGAGAGAACACTCACCAAATAGGCACACATTTCAATGAAAGGTTTTGCCTTGTTACTGTTTAAATTTTAACCTAAGAGGTTAGACTTTTCTTTCCTATGTACAGTCAACCATCTTTACAACGACATCGTTTGCCCTAAAATATTTGAGGTTTAACTAAATTTCTGTTGTAATGAATTCAAATTGAAGCTAAACTGGTACATTTGTGCTAACACAATTAACATTGTAAAGAATTTTGCGGTTATAACGAATGTCGCTGTACAGAGTTTTCACTGAACATGATAAAACTTTCTACTTGTTACTGGTAGAGACATTTTATGATGCTTTATAAATAAATAAGCAGAAAACACAAATGGATAATAGTAAATCATATGAAACTAGCACAAACAAAAACTGAATTTGGCATTCCTTATCTGACTATAAATTAATACAGATATATATTTTCACTTTATGTGTGCGTTCATCTGTTTGTCCATTCAGAACCGTGGCATAATACTAATATGTCACATATGATGCATTTTTAATGAATAGTACTTTGGACAATTAATATTATATCCTTTATGCTACGTCAAAAACAACTTATAACCATTTGGGTTACTGATTTGACTCATGTAGAATTGCACTTTAAATGCTATAGTTATATAATATTATACTTGTTGATAGAATTTTATTTAATAGATAAGCTCTAGAAGTGAATAGTTGAGTAATAATTCATTTTTCTGAGGTCACTTGTAAAGAAGATCAAAGCATGAGAGTGCAGCACCAGTGAGATATCTTCATATAACTGACCAACAAAGAATGAGTATAAACTGAATATTTCGAACACAAGAGCTGATATATTTCAATTCTAACACACAATATACAACAAACAGTATTTTGTTGTATTCAATGACCTATTGCGCGTGCTTTCCTTATGCTTTAAAAAGTTTGACATTACTGTTTGATATAGAATACTCAATCTTTGTTGGTCAGTTGTATGAAGATATCTCACTGGTGCTGCACGCTGGTGATTTGTTTTTTTTTTACAACTGACACCTCCAAACAGTGAATTATTACTCAACTATTCACTGGTAGAGCTGATCTATTTCTTAAATAAAATGGACCAAACACAAAATCCCTACATACAATCATGGAAGTTTCAAAAATATGTTCAAGCTAACATAAACACACATACACACAAAATAAGACAATAATTCCACAATTTCAAGGAGCTTGCATTGGCGTGTTAATTTAGTGTATTGGTTACCTGTATCTTCTACAATGCCACAGCTTTCCATTCTCAATTTTCTCAGTGTCTCTACTTGTCTCAGAAAACGGGAGATTATGCCTGCTTTGTTGACACCATCCTTATAAGTTATAGGTTGTCCTCTCAGATCCAAACACTGAAGCACTTTGCTGTACATGAGACATTCAAGAACCTGTACACAGCTGACTGCTGATGGCTGCTCTATCCATAATTTTAGATGTGTCAGGCTAACATTTTTGCTGAGGAAAGTAGTAAATGCTCTGGAATTGTCTTTACTCATCTTCAAACACTTCACAGAAAGGTTTCTAACAGCACATACTTCATCTAAAATGGATAATGAAGTATTGGAAGTTTCGCTGCAAATCATGAACAAATGGTTAAACTTTGTTTGTTTATATGTTTTTACATTGATTTTTGGTGATAACTTTTACCTTCAATATTAACAAACTATGTTTGCAATAAAAGTTGTAAAGAAAAAGATAGTGACAACTTCTCCAAAAGGTTCCAACATGAGTGATGCTGCAGTTAACTCTTTCCATATACTCTTTGAACATTATACTTCAGGGTATCACTGTACCATTAGGCACAATAAGTGTGGGTGCAATAGGATTTATGAGCATTAGAAACAAGTCCTGGGATAATTTGGTCAACCCAGATTTTTGCTCTGCTGATACTTGGTCATGATTTATTTTACATACTAGAAGCTCTCCTTTAGCCAGACAGCTCCTGTAAGTTTCAGTAATTCTGTATTGTTTCCACTTTCGGAAAATACTTTTTGCAGGTCTGACTAGGTGTATTCTTGAGCCTAAGCAGCAGGATATTTGAAAAAAAGTACGGTCTCCACAAGCTCTAAAATATTTAAGAAAATTAATCGGCCAAACCTGGGCTTTCACTGTTTATTTTCTCTCTCTTGAGTTTTTGAACAGGAATAAGTGTTGATTACTGATAGAGGAGATGTCTTGTAGAAATTACGTGTATTTGGAGCATTAAACTATATAGGAAAATGCATTAGTACAGGAGACCTTAAAGCATAAATAAATTATATCATATATGTCAGTCAAAAAGTTACCTTACATTGCCCGAATTCACTAATTAATGCGATGGATGGCTTTTTCAAATATAAGACAAATCGCGCCTGATTTGCTTGTGCTTTAAGTTAGTAGGATGATCTTGAAATTGTTTACTTTTGAGTATTTGCTTAAGGGAAAAATGACATGTCATGCGAAATCCTAGCTTCTGTATATCTGGTCCTGCTCATAGTAGATTGTGCATGTGCACGTTAAATAATTTGGAAAACGGATCCTTCAGAAATATAGAGAATCTATAAATTGAGAAACGAGCAGACTCGGTTTTATTAAGACTATTCATAAGAACTAATGGAAAGTGCAACAATTCTAACGCACCTTAGCACCAGCTTAAGCGGTATTCTACTTTCCATAAGAAACCCAAAATTCCTGAAGGACCAGAATATGAAATAATATCAACACTATATCAATGTAACGGTAGTAGTTTTACCAACTATTCTCAGTGGCAATAAGTGAGTTCCCAAATCAGCAATCATAAAATATGGTCTGAAACAATGGTCTTTTCTAGCCAATTAAGACAATATCAACAAGTGATAATTGTCCTAGATAAATATTCAGGGTAAATATTTACGTCATCACAAAATTTTATGATGTCATCATCTGTTGCTATGGAGATATTGTGTATCACAAACATTGGCTCCATTTCTTCAAAAAAAAGATAGCAGGTGTTGAAAAATTGCTGTAAAAATGTCAGATTGTAATATTTGTTATTGAAAATTTGCAGCAATATTTGAAATGTACTGGAAAACATTCTGTTAAAGTTCGAATTTGTATAGCCATTGAATATAAAATAAAATGCAGAGCAGAGAACTGGACTGAAAATAATGCCATGAAATTAATCTGACTGCAGTATACTTTGACTGTATAAAACATACTAAATAAACAAATGCAGGAATATGGGGTACGTATGTTTTGTGAGGTATCATAACAGTGTTCTATTTGAAAATAGTATTTTTTTAAATAAATATTGATGGATATAAGCTATGGTTTGATCCTAAGAAAATCTGCTAATTTTTACTGTCAGTCCTGATATTGTTGCCACATGCAGAATAACCAGTGATATAATATTTGTGTAATAATTATTTTCAGTTGAAAGTACCATTTAGGGTTACATTTTACAGAACATTTATTTTTTTTAAGAATAAGTATCCTGTGATTCCGTACAAAAGTTTGGGTTCCCACTCATAAAGCACAATTTGACCAAGGGGTTAGGTATCACTGGGTGCTGTCTTTTCAATTTGAAAGAATGAAACATTTACAGACTAATTGCTTAAAACACTTATATATAGATCCTAGAAAGACTGATACTTGTTGCTAAGTTAACATGTGGATTCATTCAATACTTTGATTTTTGGTTCAGGGGTACAAATACCCCACCCACCCTTATATGACGGTGGATAAATAAGGAAGATGTGAATATGTTTTGTTCACAGCTCGTGATTATAACATATTAGCACTATTATCACCAAAAATATATAGAAAATAAGCAATATCTATAGTCATGTAAAAACTGAAGAGGTTAAGACCCCACATAAAATTTTCAAACTGTTTCAGAAATCAGGGGTGGTTGAAATGAATAAAACCCACGAACTCTAGGTGATATTATTTCTATAATAATCCAGCATTCTTAAGTTGAAAAATAGCAAATAGTGATATGTTTAAATTTTTGCAAATGAAACAATGTTTGGTGTTTTTGGAACTCACTTATGGCCACTGAGTGTACACACGGCAGAATGACAGATATATTCTGACTATGCAACAGACAAGAATATGTTATAAACAAACATTGATTAATGGAATATTCACTGCTGATAAATACTCTTTTAAGACGAACCCTTTTCTGTCATGTCTCTGCTAAATCTCCTGCTAATAAAAGACTTAGAAAATTTGACCCAATTCAATTTTTTGCAAAATCTGGATGTACATAAACAATTTTTTACGCTTCAAACTTTAGACCTTTCATTCATTTGAGCGAAACATTCTAATGCATTACTTTTTTCAAGTAATTCGAGGTAATGAATTATTCACCAGTTTTTGAATTACTTTAATGCTAATTCAATGCATTACTTTAGTCAAAATTCACTGCATTACTTGCATTACTTTGAATTACTGGCTATCAGAAATGATGCCATCAATACTGCGTTTGTACAGACTGCACAATAGAGAAACGAGAAACACAACAAAATGATGTGTTTCTGTGTTTCCGTAAGTTTTTTCCATTCACAGTTTTTTCAACCTGCTTGAAAAGACTGTTATTCTACTAAGGAACATGCAAAATGAATTGTGAAACTTGCAAGTAAAGGCTTTGATTTTATATTACTTAAGGGAAACAGTCTACAGTCACTGGCAATCCCAGGTGAACCTTGAATAGTGAAAATGCAGCTGGGAAGTGTTGAAATGTAAGGTATTTTAACCCACTTTATTTAAGTCAAATGTTTTTTTTTATCTTAATCATTTAAAAGCTAATTAAATGAGCTTTAAAATGGTGTGACCTTTGTTACAATCCAATATCAATTACAAAGAAACAAATATTTTGATCACAATAGGGGTAATTATCACTTGATTGTTCTTTTCATATTTTTTGACGCTTGACCACTGACACTAACAGTGTGTTTCTGTGGTCAGTTGAGTCACAGGGTAAATATATTGGAGTCAAAAATTAAAAAGATTTAGCAACAGCCTGCGCTTTGTTGATTGGATAATCCAGTCAAGAGACTCAAAATGTTAATAAGTTTCCTCCTATAAAATATACTTCCAAATAAGAAACTATTTTGGAGAGCTTCCCAGTTGTATGATAATAATACACAATGAAATATGATCACTTGATAAAAGATCTGGGGTTGCTACATCTGAGTGTTATTTCCTCCAATTTTCAAAAATTATGAACTTCCAACAAATAATATGTAATAGGCACACCTAATGGGCAACCAACCACTATTTGATCAGAGAGGATAGCACAGTAAACGGTATTTCTTTTGATTCGGTACTCGTGTTAGTATAAATAGTAAGGAAGAAGGCAAATGTGAGGAATCGATACAATTATTACCACACCTGACCCAGAACACCTTATGGGAAAGTGACAAAAGAACAAGAAAACTTCACATACAGTTCTAAGCGCCTTGAGGTCAGCTCAGACTCAGGGTCGTCACTGTGTATTTCAAAGTGGTCCGACGGAGGAAACCATCGAGTGCCGAAGACACGAAAGGGCGGAGAGCACGAATGGGTAATCATTCCACCATACCTTTAGGGGTCTCCCCCGATATTTGTTTTAATTTTGAGCGTTTCTATGGTCGTTTAATGTGTTTTAATGCGTTTGGGACTAGATTGCAGTCGTTTTGGATCATGTTTTTTTTGCCAGAAAAGAAATTCCTTGTGGAGTGAGAAACCGAATGCAGAACAAAATCCTTTTTAGACAGTTACGATTTTCATCTTTTTCGTCAGCACATTACTTTGACATGTCTCCGCAGGCTTTTGTCAGAGGACTTTTAGCACTGATCCATGGGTCGTGGTTTCGTAAAGATATACACTATAGCCACACCGGGTAGGCGGCAATCGAAAACGCTATCCGTTGCGACAAATGGCAATCGAAAACTCTGTTTCTATCGATTTTTGATCTACGTTCCTCGATAGTATTGGCGTTTTTGATTGCCGCCTACCCGATGTAATAGCGTCTTTTCAAGCAGGCTTCATCTAGATTTTGGCTGCGCAACTTTCCTTGACGACTTCCCTTGTTGTTGACAAAACGTGCGATCTTTGGCTTCATCGTAATGAAGCCAGGCCCTAATGTCGAACCAAGACGGCAAAACACTTCTCTGTACACATGGTCCAGACCCGGGGTCCGGGCTTCTTTACGGCAAATGACCGTTGAGGGAACCGAAAACTCTTGGGCTAAATTGGAACAAGCAGTACTTGTATAATCCTTAACGGATTAGACATGATATTATACAGTGTATGACTTCACAACGTTTTACTTTTGAATAATAATAATAAGAAAAAAAGCAAAACAAAACTGGATCACAGAAATTACCATGGCTTTGATAAATGAGTCTCAACATGAGAAAACCTGTTTTTGGGGTTTTCGACCATGCAAGCCTCAAACCAACCTACTCAGTTACAGAGATTAGCTAGAATGCTGAAATTGTGTGTGCATAGCAATTTTATCAATCATACTTTCCAGAGATTGGACAACAAAGTCGCTGATCAGACTGCGTGTCCGCGTAGGCTGGTCTGCGCCTTTGTTGTTGAAATGCAACTGCCTTAGGTTTTCTCGCGACGCAACCAATAACCCATATTTCTGTGATTGCTTGTTTTAACACCTTGGCAAGGTCTATTTATGACATGCGCAACGTTTGGTATTGTCGCATCAGAGGTATGCTCAAAGAAAAATAAGCCAAAAGGAGAAAAAGGGACACGGCTTGACAAGTTAGTGTAGACTCAGACGATCCTGTGATGTTCAGTCAATAGCATAACACGCATATAGAATTCAAGCGACTAGCAAAGGCTCTGATCAGACTGCGTGTATGCGCAGGCTGATCTGGGTCTTTGTTGGTCGCACATATCACATTGTTGGAAATCTCATGTCACTGCCTCTTTCAAAGGCGCGACGATGCACGTGTCAGTTGGCGTTACGTCGTGACGTAACGTTAGAAGTATTGTGACGTCACGTCATAGGGATCACACAGCCGCTTGCTTGAAAGAGCTTTCGTTAACGTTCAAGCCCCTGCTGATCGAAAAAAATCCCCAAGTCTCTGGGCTAAAATACAACTTAAATATCTACAAAACTAGCGTCTTCGGGATTCACGTTTACTTTTTGTATTTTTTCAATGTTCATGATGATTACGGCACATTTTTCAACGGTAGAATAAGGTTTTTAGTTCGATCGCATCGACTCCGTATAGATACCGGAACTCTAGGTTGACAGAACGGAAATCAGGCCTTCATATAGCAGATGAATAGAACAGAACAGAGCCTCTAATCGTAACAGCAACCAACCCTCGCGGCAACAACTCGTTGGTTGGTTGCTATTACTGACAAGAATACAAAATCACTACAAAAAGTGTACATATTGTAACCTGTGGCTCATTTGAAATATTTATATATAAAAAATATCTATATGTGGAATTCACATGTTTACGGTATGCACACATTTAGCTCAATGTATCAAAATTGTGCAGAGTTAAAAGTATCTGAGGATTCTGTTTCACTTCAATGAAAGTAATGCTTAATTCAATGCATTACTTTCTTAAATAATGCTAATTCAATGCATTACTTTTTCAAAATCAAGTAATGGTAATGCTAATTCAATGCACATTTTTTGCAAGTAATGCCAATTCAATGCATTACTTTCCAAAGTAATTCGCCCCATGTCTGTCATAGATATTACCTTCAAACACAGGATATCTTTCTTCACCTTCATCTTGCACACCTTGTAGATCCAACAACTCCATAGGTTCACTGAAGCTATCCTCCTTCCTTAAACGATTAATTTTTATCAATTAAATGTAAGTAAGTATGGCACATAAATGCAACAATTGATGATATAACAAAAAATGTGAAGAGCCACATGGAATGCCAGAGAGACCAGCATTTCATATGGTTCTGTACTAATCACTTAGAAACAAAGTAACTTCAGAGAAGATATATCATATAATTTTGAAGAATTTAACCTGCTATGACTCAATATACACAATGGACCCCCCTGACTCAATTGTATAAAACTTTAAAGAAAAGTACATTGATCCACAGATGGTTTATGTGATGTAAAATACACTTTCTCTTTTAAAACATATTTTTATGGGTTGGAATTGCATTGAAGAGAATGTCCCTAAGGGGATCCCACGACGGATAATATGACCAGCCTGTTTGAAATGACTTTGACAAAATGTTCTGAACTTCTATTTCATTTCTGACTGCAAAACAAGGATTCAGAAAAGTAATTAAGGATTTTTTTAAATTCTGTTTCCTAGTTGTTGAATAGTCTAAATGCAATGTGACTTACATTGGCATACATATAACATTTCAGCAAAAAACTTCATAATTGGAACTCAGATGTTTCGAAAATACTGATATTTCAAAGAAACTTTGTGGTATCCTGGGTCAGGTGTGTTATTTGATTGTATTGATTCCTGATTTTTGTCCCCTTTCTTACTTTGGATATACCAGATACAGAGTAGAGTAAATGGCATATTCATTAAATTTCTTAAATGTCAAATGAGTGAACAACTAATCAGAATACATTTTTCTACAAAAAAATATATCTTTCAGATTTTACCAAAATGCATATGGAATCACACAGCACCCCAAATACATGTGTACACACAACAGAATCCCATGTAATATCTGTGACATAGCAAATTTATGTGGAATACACAATTATAAAATAACATACTTACACATCAATCACTTAATTAATATTAAAAGTGGCACAACTTGTACACGTTTCAAATATTATACCTGTAATATTCATGAAAGATATACAAGATTCTAGCTACCAAGTTGTCACATATTATCTCTTGCAGTTTCAGGTGTGTTGTCTGTTGGCATGAAATTTGGATTAAAATCTCAGAACCTAAACCTGAAAGTCAAACAAAAAGCAAATATGTATTTATTATCAACAGGTACCCTAAATTTCTTCAATTTTATGTTTTTCTATCCCTTGACTACTTCCTACAACAGACTTTGGGAAGTGTGTGGAGGCAGAGGTATAGGCCTGGTTTAGTATCATAACAAACTGTACACTTGTATCATTAACATACTAAACTTTTGTTTACTTGATTGCTTCAATCTAAAGCAATGCTTACATATGTGCTGAATGTTTTAAGAAAGAAACTAACAAGGTCATGTCGTAATGAGTCTCCTAGCAGGTTAAAGACACTCTTACACCCCCCCAATCCCTCCCATGGTATAGACAACATGGTATGTGCATGGCCACCCTTTCAGTTCATTTGATATGAAATATGACTACTTTTAGAAAAAAATGGTTTGACCTTTAAACCCACTCCAGGGGTTGAGTATATGTGTAAGGGCAAAATATTTGCTTGCATGTTATCTCAAGTTATAAATGGTTGCTTGTTGGTGGCAAATGATTTAGGGCCACTAAGGTCAGAAGATGTTTTCTGCCATTTATCTTTGGTTGATATTTCTAGCTAAATATTGGCTGCTTCTTAAGATATATAGAGGATCATACGTGTATTATGCACGAGAATTTTGGTGCACAAACGTTTGGAATTGTTATTTATAAAATTGAATGCGGAACACTGGTAGATGGTTTAACTATTTAATAAGTTATTTCTTTAAGTAAACATTTAACGACAATACCACTAAATTAAGTCCTATGAAACTATTAGATTTCAGACTAAAAAGGTAAATCCTTTTTAATAGCTGTTTTCCAACTATAAAACTTAGAAAAAATCCTTTGTATACATTCCAGAATTCACTTCTATGGTAAACGGCAAGTCCGATTTTTACAGAAAGTCAGTGAAGAAATCTACACTTAATTTAATAAATGATTATCTGTTCAGACGGCAATATCCAGCCTGAGTTCACTAAAACGTTACTGATTCCAAATATATTCTGTCTGTTAATGTTATCAAATTGTCACTGCTAGAGTTTATATAGGCATGTGTTCTTATCACATAAATCACTAAATTGTAACAATCTCTTTGACACTTCTCACTGCTCAGGATATGATCATCAAAGGTACTCTGATTGCTAAGAATATAGACATTAAAGTTGCCATATCAGTTGAGATCACTGTGACTAGTGTCTATTATCAGTTTGAGATCACTGATTGGCATATTAACTGTCAGAGCTGTAAAATCTACTTCCTTCCTTTCAGGAGTGATTATAATCAACAGCCTATAGCAATTCAGGTAGCACTTTGATCTCATTTCCTGGACAGTGACCCAATTTATTTATTTTCTCTGAAAATTCAACTTAAAACACTGAAAATATAACCAAGAAATGATAAAAACTTTATGAACCCATTTGCATGGATTTTTACAGCATAAAACGTGAGTGAGGTTAGTGATGGTGAAAGGCCATTAACCTGACATGTGTAGCTATGTTGCAATCAATTATGATTTCATCGTTAACTTTTTACAGAAAGATCTGGTAAAATGATGTCTACAGGCTAAAAAACTGACCCCTGGATCATATGTCACCTGTTGCGTGCTTAGCAATTTTATTGGGAATAATGGACTGACAGACGATAATAAGCTCTTTTAAATCTAGATTTTTATTGTATGCTCTCTATCACACATGTTGTTTTAAATGTAAAAACATGTGTCAACAAGAAAAGATAATTAAGTACAAGCTGCCCCCATCCCTGCACGGTAAAGTTTGTTTGTTTGATTTAATTCTTTACGTCCACTCAACAATCTTTCAGTTATGCGGGACGGTTCTTCCTGGGTTTAACCAGTACTAAGCTAGGATAAATGTGTCTTGCTCAAGGACCACAACGCAGTGACGCCGGTGAGGCTCGAACCCGCTACCCTTCGGTCTCGAGTCAAGCACTCTACCACTGAGCCACTGCGCTCCCTGTGCACGGTAAAGGTCAGCGAAACGAAACATCTGTAGACACAGATTGATAATATGTTCAAGATGCTGCCAGTTTGTAAACAAGCATTCTAATGCATCAACCTCCTTATGCTACTGTTCAATGTGTCTACATTGTGTGTACCAAGCGTCAGATGACAAGCGTGAAAGCTGTGATTCAAATTGACTTCCCTATGCATAAATTGTTAGCCATTAAAGACCCATATGAAGACACAATGTACGCGACAATGCCCAGTATAAGAAAGTGGTAATTTGTGAAAAAAAAATTCATACAGCCACCCCATGATGACCATGTTTTGACAAACTTTGTTTTAGCAATTTTTGTAGATGTTTACTAAGGAAAAATTTCAGCCAAACTAGAAATGCTTCTTATCTTTCTTTAGATTGAGAAGTAGGAAAATGCTCACTGATAACATTTTGTAACATCACACTGGGAACACTATTTCATAAAGGGTACCTTTTATTCCTTTAAATTTAATGTATCTGGATTGCATTTTTATGAGTAACTAGCAACTAAACACTTTTAAAATACACTCCAATTCATGGTATTCTTTTCTTTTCCAGACATAAATAAAAATTGGTTTCACAGATTTGCTCTTTTAACGTCAGTCATTAAATGTGCATAAACAAAAATGGTCAGGCCCTTGGCAGACATTATTTCCGACGGATCAGACTTTAGCTATTTTTGTAGAGGTTTACCAAATGACCATTTCTGCTAAATTAATTTGAAATCTATTCAGAAGAGAAGATTTTTAAAGTTAATCTTGTTTTGTGATGAGGTAAAATAAAACATAACCATTACATACCTTCAATTAGCGTATTTTTGACCACAGATCCTTTCAATGCCAATCTTCTTACTGTTTTACAATGAGGCAAGTATTTTCCAAAATGAAGAAAACAATTGACACATAGAGACACTGATTCTATATTCCCAGCTGCACTTTCTTGTGTGTGTTCTTCACTTGATTTGGTCACATGGCACCGTTTCCTTGCATGATCTATGGTTGTCAAAATCTTTGTGAAGTCAGTCCATGTTTCATCGACTTTATGACATTTATTTTCGGCAGCTATACTTGAAGCATCGTACCAAATACCATGTCTTTCAGTTACTAATTCTTCATCACTTTCAAACTGTCCCTTGCCATCTAAACAAATTGCTTTATCTAGTTCAGCTTCTGTATTATCCATATCAAGAAAGTTCAGCACAAGACTTACATTTTCTCTTTCCCATTCATACCCGTTATAACATGTGTCACATTCAAAGCAGACTGCTTTCAGATTTTTGGATTTGCATAATTTTCTTAGTATTCCTGAAATTCTTTCTGCTCCTATGACCGTTAGTCTTGTGTCTTTGCTACCATGACTAGAGAAGAAACCCATATGACTTAAAATCAGCGTTTCCAGATTTTCTAAAAGAACGATGAACTCCTTTGGTTCTTGATTTAACCTCATTAAGTAATCAATATTAACTTCGAGGCAAACAACAGATGGTAGAAAGTACAAAAGCTCTTCATAAACATCAGTAATTTGCTTGTCTGAAAGAAAAAGTATGGGCTATTATAAACTAGAATTCCGAGAATCTGATGTGTCACCTGGCAAAACAGGAGTCAAATAAGGCAAATTTGTCGATTTTTTTTTATCCCCAGCGAAGGTTTATTTTAGAGAAATTTATAAATCACAAAACATAAAACACACTTCTCCAACCCCTTAGTTCACCTTGGGTATAATACAGATCAAAGTTAAAAGCCTATCAACTAGTTTTCAGTGAATAGTTCAATAAAAATAATATAACCTGTACAATTTCAACCATGTTGCGACCATGTTGCTGCATTTCGCAATTCCTTTTAATTTGATAGGAAACATGATCATGTTCTGAAAAAGTTGACTTTTGACCTATTGACCCCATCCCCAGGGTGAGGATGTGTGTGTGTGTGCAAAATATTTGCTACAATGTTGCTGCATTCGTGACTCCCTTTAATTGGGTATTATAACATGACCATGTTCTGAAGATTTGAAGTTTTGTATTAACAACCTTTTTCTGAAAAAATGAATTTTGACCTATTGCCCTAATTCCCTAGGGTCATGGGGGGGGGGGGGGGCTGCGGACAAAATATTTGCTACCATGTTGCTGCATTCCTGATTTCCTTTAACTTCATATGCAACATTACCATATTCTGAAAAAGTTGACTTTTGAGCTATTTACCCCATCCCCAGGGTCCGGGAGGTGATATCTGCAGGCAAAACATTTGCTATCATGTTGCTGCAATCGCGAGTCCCATAACTTGATATGCAACATGACATTGTTCTGAAAAAAGTTGAATTTTGACCTTTTGACCCCTATGATCAGTGGTTCCTGTGGGCAAAATATTTGCTACCTTATTGCTACATTTTGTGATTCCAATAAATTTGATATGCATGATGATGTTTTGAAAAGGTTGAATTTGACCTTTGACCCAAAGGTCAAGTGTTAGGGGGGTCTGTGGGCAAAATATATGTTATTTTTCATGATTCCATTTAATTTGATATGCAACATGACCATGTTCTGAAAAAGTCGAATTTTGACCTGTATACCCCTAAGGTCAGGGGGAGAGTCTGCGAGCAAAATATTTGCTACCCTGTTGCTACATTTTCTGATTCCATTTAATTTGATATGCAACAAGAACATGTTCTGACAAAGTTGAATTTTGACATATTGACCACATTCCCTTGGGTGGCTGTGGGGGGCTGCAGGCGAAACATTTGCTACCATGTTGCTGCACTCTTGATTACCTTTAATTTGATATGCATCTTGACCATATTCTGAAAATGGTTCTTTGAATTTTTGACCCCAATCCCAGGGTCAGGGTGTGGGGAGGGGAGGGGGGGAGGTCTGCAGCAAAATTGTGTGATTCCTTATAGTTTGATATGCAACATGACCATTTTCTGAAAATGTTGACTTTTGAGCTATTAACCCATCCCAATGGTCATGGGGGGTCTGCAGGCAAAACATTAACTACCATGTTGCTGCATTCGTGATTCCCTTTGATTTGATATTCAACATGACATTGTTCTGAAAAAGTTGAATTTTGAGCTTTTGACCCCTAGGATCAGGGGGCCTGAGGGCAAAATATTTGCTACCTTGCTGCTACACTTTGTGAATCGTATAAATTTCATATCCAACATGACCACGTTCTGAAAAAGATGAATTTTGACCTTTTGACCCTAAGGTCAATTGGCTTGGGGGTCTGTGGGCAAAATATTTGCTACCATGTAAGTGCATTCGTGATTCTCTTTAATTTGATATGCAACGTGACCATGTTTTAAAAAAGTTGAATTTTTACCTATTGACCCCATCCCCAGGACCAGGGGCGGGGGGTATGCAGGCAGAAATTTGGTACTGCGTTGCTGCAATTGTGATTCTCTTAAATATTATATGCGACATGACAATGTTCTTTAAAATGGAATATTGACCTATTGACCACCTCCCCAGTGTCAGGTGGGTGGGGGGTCTGCGGGCAAAATTTTTGCTACAATGTTGCTATATTTCGTGATTCACTTTAATTTGATATGCAACATGACCCTATTCTGAAAAAGTTGAATTTTGGCCTTTTGACACTAAAGTCAGGTTGGGGGGTGGGGTCTGCGGGCATTTTAATTGCTACCATGTTCATTCCATTTAATTTAATATGCAACATAACCATGTTCTGAAAAAGTGGGATTTTGACCTATTGACCTCATCCCCAGGGGGGGGGGGTATGGGGATTTGGGGCCAAAACATATTTGCTGCCATGTTAGTGCATTCATGATTCTCTTCAAATTGATATGCAACATGACCATGTTCTGAAAAAGTTGAATTTTGACCTTATGACCCCACCCCGCAGGGACGCGGGGTTTGGGGGGTCTGCAGCCAAAATTTTTGGTACCCTGTTGCTGCAATCGTGAATCTATTAAATTGGATATGCAGCATGACCATATTCTAAAAAAATGGGAATTTTGACCTATTGACCCCATCCCCAGTGTCGGGTGGGGGGAGGGGTCAGCGGGCAATATATTTTATACCATGTGGCTGCATTAGTGATTCTCTTTAATTTGATATGCAACATGACCATGCTCTGGAAAGTTGAATTTTGACCTATTGACCACACCCCCAGGGTCGGGAGGGGGGTGGGTCTGCAGGCAATGTATTTTTAGCATGTTGCTACATTCTTGTTCTCTTCAATCTGATATGCAACATGACCATGTTCTTAAAAAGTCGAATTTAGACCAATTGACCCCATCCAAATGGTTGGAGGGGTGGGAAAGGGGGCATCTGGGGGTTGGGGGTCTGCAGGTTAATATTTGGTACTGTGTTGCTGCAATCGTGAATCTATTAAATTTGATATGCAGCGTGACCATATTCTGAAAAATGGGAATTTTGACCTATTGACCCCATCCCAAGGGTTGGAGGGGGGGGGGGGGCTAGGGGGTCTGCAGGCAAAATATTTGGTACGATTTTGCTGCATTTGTGATTCTCTTAAATTTGATATGCAACATGACCATGTTCTGAAAAAAGTGGAATTTTGACCTATTGAACCCATCGGAGGGTGGGGGGTCTGCGGGCAAAATATTTTATACACTTTGGCTGCATTAGTGATTCTCTTTAATTTGATATGCAACATGACAATGTTCTGAAAAAGTGGAATTTTGACCTATTGACCTCATCCCCAGGGTGGGGGGTATGGGGATATGAGGCCAGAAGCCTTGGATCAGAAAATCATGTTTGATACGTTTCATATTTATTGTACTTCTGTCTGCAGGCGAAATTTCAGTAAAAGATATTGACAACTTATTGTTATTGCGAACTTTAAATATTTGACCTTTGACCCAACCTAAGGGGTCAGGGTTAAACTTTAATCACTGTCATGCTTATCTACAGGCACTCAGTTATCATGGCCTACATTGAGAGGTTGTCAGATTATTATAGTTTTGGAGAAATGTGAAGTCTATTCCACAAAATAGCCAATGTATCTTTTGCATTAGCCTTAACTTAAGTCAAAAAGGGCCATTACTCAGTAAAAATTTGTGAATGACCTCCAAATCGAACTTGACCTGTGTTTTATTATGCTTAACCCTTCTGTAAAATTTGAAAGAAATTGTTACATCCCTTCAAAAGTTGTTGATTGTAAACCATAAATGGACACTTTAGCCTAAATCTAAGTCAAAAAAGGGCCATAAATGAGAAAAAATTTTGCGGATTACCCCCTTACCGAACTTGACCTGTATAATTATAATGTTTGATGTAAAGTTTAATTGAAATTGATGTATCCCGTCAAGACTTATCAAATGGACCAAAAAATGTGACAACCTGGAGGACGACAAAACTGCCGGAGTCATGATCCCTATGTGTCATCCTTGCTTCGCAGGCGACACAATTAATAGAATACATTATTATTTGTATTTACACTAAAAATATCTTTCCTTGCAGAGATGTTTAAACATAAGGGTGCCTTAACCTATAACTACTCCTATATATCTGAAAACCATTTATCCTTAACTAGTCACCTGGAATCCTAAGAGCTGTTGAATAACTTCTTAATGGCTTTAGGCTTGGGAGCTTTTAAAATCATATGGACGAATTGTTAAAAAACATAGTTTCTGCATTTTGTATCTCAACATATTCTCATGCTACAAAAAAAAGATCATCTCCAATTTATATCTTAACATATTCTCGTGCTACAAAAAGAAGACCATCCCAAATGTATTGCTTGTTTGTTGCTTTATGTTCCAAGTCAAGAGCTATGGTCATGGCGGAATAGTCAGTTCAGCTAACCACACTCTTTCCTGGGCAAGCTTGAACAAGCAGTTAACCAGTACTTTGTGCACATACTTTCGCTTGTAACTGACAACATCCCTTCTTAAATGATTCAGCGGAAGGGAGGAGAATGACCGTAGAAATTATTTCATGGTCAATCTCCACAAAAGAATGGGACCAGGCTGGGATCAAACTCCCGACCCCTGGATCTGCAGTCAGACTTTCATCTGTTGCCAGACATGTTACAGACTGGGCTACGCAACCCGATCATCCCCGATTTAAGGATTTGTTAAAAAAGTAAAAGCATGAACATGTTCTGATTACTCATGTATTGTAATAGGTCACTATCTTGTAAGAAAGGCACATTTATTAATACCATCTGTGAGCATATTGCACATAGTATGAAGAAGCCTGCGCATATCTAACTATCTGTTGTTATTGTTCAACCCATATCTAACTATCTGTTGTTATTGTTCAACCCATATCTAACTATCTGTTGTTATTGTTCAACCTGTCGGTATTCCAGTTTGGTAAATGTAGCAGCTGAAGATGGATACAAGTCAAGTACTAGTCAGCCTAGACAATCTCAGAGGTTTTAGATTAGGAATAGATCGAGGGATCTGGATCGTTAGTCTATATGTCGTATGTTGTCTTGATGGAAGAGAAAATTATTTTCAACAGTTTGTGAATTGATAGTACAAGAGGATGAAGGACTTCGTGTTCATTTGTTTGTTTTGTTGCTTTATGCCCCAAGGCAACAGTTATGGTCATGGCGAGACGGTAAGTTCAGCTAACCACACTTTTTCCTGGGCAAGCAAAACAAACAAAACATGAATGCAAAGTAAAAAAAAACAATCACATTGCCGTATTTTACAATGCTTGTTCAGGTTTTCTTCCTTTAGCATGTGTATATTGGCGAGGTCGATCATCTGATGTTAAAATGCCTGATATATGTTGCAGACCTATTCATTTACAACTAGATAGCGTACTGGTGTGGCAATCTGCATCTGCAAACAGGAGAATATTTGACATATATGTTACTAACAGTAATTTTGCATTTGAATTACTTATTCATATTTTAATGTTCATGCAATACCATTGTACCTGCATTTTCTATAGTCTTACAGTTATAAAAATAATTCATAGTAAGGTGTTTACATATAATTATGTTAATTTCGTAACATATAGAAAACCTTATATGGGTCCCGTACAATTATTTTAAGAAATTCAAAACACTGTCCATTTTTTCAAACTCTTAGTTTATATGTTACCATGCTTAATTTATGTTTAAGGTCAACATATTTGCAATAAAATCATGTAAAAAAGGGACTTTTGTGGATCATTTTTTATTATTTGTGTTTTTTGTTGTCTTTTTCACATTCTCATGTCTTTTCCTACCAGCCTTGTAATTATCAAACCTATACTTTGAAAGTATACAAGTACACTGGTATATTTATCCATCAATTTCCAAACAAATCAAGTAAGTAATCTAGGAATGGTTCATCAGCCAAACAGATATACTGTTTAGTCAAAGGGATCACATGGAGAGACTGGTAAATTACTTATCTGCACAAATTAAATGATTTGATTTTAGGTTTCATAGCAATCAGATCTAAGTGATCAGATATATGAGCCGTGACACGAGATTTCCAAAAATGTGGCAAAAATGATGTCATCGAGAAAACGTGATTAAAGTTGACATCATTAATCAGCGCGCTTGCTCAAACAAATTTTAACCGGCGTAATAAGTGGCGCATAGTGTACGTCTTTTGCAGAGGAAAGTGACAGCTGTCTTAGTATGCATGGGCAAAAACTAGAAGATTTCTTCGCACACAAATAATTTAATTTAAATCACTGTCGCACCAAAATTTGAGATATTAATTGTAACTCCTTTTTTAAACAAACAAGTTACCCTAAAACTATCTCCAGCTAGTCGGTGTATTTTAGTTAGACCAGACCCTATCATATGTGTACGCGCGTTTTATGAACCCAAAGAGTTGTAGCTCAGTGGTTAGCGTACTTGCCTCTGGTGCTAAAGGTCCAGGGTTCAATCCCCGCAAGCACGGCCAGGGAAATTTCCGTGTCGGAACACGCTTTCCCTAGTGTCATTTGCAGGGATGACACTAGACAAATGTGCCATCCTAATACAGGGAAAGTCACCCACTGTGTAGGTTAAAGAACCTTATGGTAATTTAGATATGGTTTACCTGCAGATAATGCTCAAGAGGGCGTCAATAAATCTTGAAATCTTGGCAGTATATACAAAGAAAGAAAAATCAAATCTATAAAGAACGTGAAAATGGAATGGTCCCGTTTTTGTGTTTTTTATTATTATTATTTGAGCGGTTCTGTTTTCTGTCGTGTTGAGACGGACACATTATAATTGGAATGATCAATTCTACTCAAATGGGTAATGAGGCATACTGCGCTCGTTTTTGTGTGTTCAACACGTAACTTTATATTTGAGGCCTGACAATGAAACATCAATATTTAGGCTACATGTATGTGTTTGCCGTGTGCGTAAGAATTGAACGGATGAATCAGTGCCCGGAATTAAAATGCCCCCTTAAAGTTAAGGAAGACTTAAATTAAGTATTGATATTTCATCATGCTATATTAAATGCTAAATAAAATGCCTGGATCGATGCAGTATTGTGGTCAATGATATCAATGTGACCTACAGAAAAAATGAAACTAATTTGATTTTAATCAGTTTGAAACGTTTTATTTCGCATCCTGAAAAATCAATACGTAACTTGAGACTTCTTTAACTCTAAGGGGATATTGTAATTCTGGGCCCAGTGCAACAAACACCAGTCCGCTAATGTTGTGATACATACCCTAAGATAATGGCAAAAGATTTTTCCTTAAAATCTCCCTAATTAACCCCATGGCAAACGAAGGTCATATATACACTTTTTATGTGTGCCATATTTATTGCACATGAGATTTTGATACATGCACTTGTCGTATCAGCGAGCATTGAAGGGTCAGATCAGCCTACACAAACGCACGGTCTCAAAAAGTAGAAATGTACATGTAGATGAAGGAATAGGCAAATCATTTTCGCGAGACCTGACGATACCTCATCTAGATCTCTCGCATTTCGCCTTTTGCATTATGGGTAACTAGCGACATTTGGCTAGTCCCGTTCAATTCTCGAACTCCTGTAGTGTTTAATTTATTGTTAAAAATAGCAAAAAGTTAAATTTTCAACAGTTTATCATTTCTCTTTTAGTCAATATTTTCTGAATGTAAAACCCTGAGTAATGCAAGCGGTGATTGCATAATATATTTTTAATAAAAAATGGCGGTTCAAACCCAGTGTGCACCGAGCGAAAGGCAACAGGTTAGTATGTGCTAGCGTGCTTCCTGTCTGCGGAACTGTTAGGCAAATAATACACTCTTAGCCCAACCAGGGACTTTCTATACAATGGAGAGTCCCTGGCCCAACTTGATAGTTTATTCCTCTTTGAAATAGTCTCTTCTTTTTACGGTCACTGCCCACAACGTGCACAAAGGAGTTAAAGCCTTTCATTTGGAAAAAACAGAGAATATGAATGAAGCACTTCCTGGCAAATGTGTTCAGATAATTAAACTCCAAATGGAATAAGTAATAATTTGGTTTGACTCTTCTGGGAAATAAACGATCAAGTGAACAGGATTTGAATAATGTCGGACAGTTTCTCTCATCGACTCTGAGTAGGCTCACACACTGTAGAGACAAAACAACGCACGCTGCATATCACAAGAAAAGCTTAAAAATTTGCCTACTCATCGCTAGTGTAACCGTGAAATTTACGTGTCGTAGCACAAATGTTTTTGGATGTTTCATCCATCTGTTAAAGCGGGATTAATATAGTTCGCATGCATGCCACAGATACAGAGACCAACTTGTTTGACGAGCAGTTAGATTAGATCAAACTGCACGAGCGGTACATGTATCAATTCTTTTCATGGTGGGTAGTTTGGCATTGCTGTCGTCTTTTTAAAAATTGATTTAAGCAAAAAAGAGGAATATGAATACAACCAGCACAGACCACCATGCAGGGCGTCGAACAGTTTTAGGATCAGATCAGGCCTGACAAAATGCCAGCCCTGATAAAGTTACCGCCGACCTGTATGCAAATACTATTTGCAGAGAGAGAGAGAGAGAGAGTTTGTGCCTCCACACGAATCGTTTGAAACTATACTTGTCGCGGACATCCAAATGACCAATACAGAGGAGGGGGCCAACTTACATCGCAGGTCTCTGAAAGGGCGTTTTGTTCATATATCGCAAAGTAAAAACATCTAAAACCGAACCGCAATTGGCCATCCAGCAAAACGCCATTCCAATTTACTAGTTTTAAAAACTTATAGGGTAAATAGAATTTGTTGAAGCTAATCATACGAGATCCTTCGCCTTTTTTTATACATTCTGTTTTACTTGAAATAATTGGCAATCAGCGAACAGACTGATCAAAATGGGAATTTGCGCTAATGAAGAGCGAGCAAAAGCAAACGCAATATTTTGTTTTGGAATTCTAACATTCTAACGGGGAACATTGAAGTGAAGCAATGCAGTACGAGAGAATACGGCTAAACTACTCAGTTAAGCCTGAACAGCATATTCATAAAAAAACATTTTTAATCTATGTAAAAAAATGATTTTTATTTTTTTCACATTGATGTTTTTTATTTTATTTTCAAGTTTAGCAAACAGTGTTCGCCATAGAAGTTGTAGAAAAAAATAATGCCAACTTCGCTAGATGGTTCCAACATGCAATATGCTGCATTTAACTCTTTGCATAGGTGTAAAGTGCATTGCAGCGCCGAAATCATGCAAATTCACTAATGCTAGTTCAAATATCAAATATAACGGAAATCTCGCCTGATTCACTCCTTCAAGAATTGTTCCTTTTGTAGCATGTGCACGAGAGAAAAATGATCTGTTATGCGAAAACTCTACACATATGAAATGGCCATGCTCATATACACAGCATATTCTGAGTATGCAAACATCAAGACTAGCTATACACTATACACAGCCGTTTCGTTGTATAACAGAATAGTAGCTGCTTTCACAAGTTGATTATATTGAGATGATCCTTTCTTGTCACGCATCTACGAATTTTAACGTAGAAAATTTGACATATTTCGATACATATAGCAAATATTCATCTATATATGTACACAAAACAAGCTTGGGGTCTTTTGGAGAAGTTGGCGCTTATTTTCCTTTACATTTTTATCGAACACAGTTTGCTTACATTAAAAGTTTAAAGTTATACTCCAAAATCAAAAGTTCGATTGTGCCTCTGTGTGTGTGTTGGGGGGGGGGGTGGGGGGGTATGGGATCGACTCCTGACTTGGTGAATACACCACGTGCTGTACATTTACTGACATAACACTGAAAGCGTAGACTATTGTTTGTATTTATACCTACTGCCACTACTACTGCCACCACTGCTGCTGTTAGAGATGAATTTGAATTTCAAGCATAATCTATCAGAAAATTAACGTTGACGTCGCAAACAATTCCTGACGTCAAATTTCGCTGTGAGTATCAATTTCTCCGCGCCATCATTAACTGTAATACCAAAGATATTAAAATGAAATTTGAAGCATTTGAATCGCAAAAGGCCATAGTTTTAGAAATTGTAAAAAAGTGGAAAATGTCATTTTTGACCACATTGTTGGAAATCTCGTGTCACGGCTCATATTATGGGCTTTACCTGTTGGTTTTTCTGAGGTATTCTGTTTAATAAATCTAAAAGGCAGCTTTCCTGAAATTAAAAACACATAATGTTATAAACAACATTAATGTTGTTAAAGGTGGCAGTGACATAATAGCCCATCCTGCCCTCACTCTCTTAAGTTATTCATCAACATGTTGCACTATGTCAGAAGATGCAAAACAACACCAGGAATTTTTGAAAATATTAACATGATCATTATTGTAATCTCTTGCCCATGAAATATAACTCGTTGTAACTTATATAATTATCATTAATACAAGCAATGCCTCGCTATTAGGCATCACAAGAATAGTAAGTGAGTATGATCAGGAAATACCACAATCACAAACTGCAGACGAACCCGTGGCATTGTAAGGAAGAGCCACACAGCAATCACCAGACACAAGGAAGACAAACAAAGAAAAGCAACCATTGCTGTCTTCCCCATCCACATGATTGCAAAACTAGAATGGACACAAAGTAACGCACAACAAAACATAGAACAATTACAGAGTGATGACAAATGGTGATCCAAGGGAAGGGATTTTCTAGTCCACCCATCGCATGACTGATGGATTTTTTCTTGCTCACCATTAAATACCCCATTTTCATATTTCTAAAAAGGCTCCCAATTTTTTTTATTTCCGTCACAGTGTGAGGTGCTTCTTTATGAAAGTTGTCAATAATATTTATGAAAGGTTTAAAGTTTTTTTTTATGTTTTTCCTTACTCAGTTTTAGGTAGGTGATGAGAAACTGCAGTACGTACCAGGGGCGTAGCCAGATACTTTATCATGTTAAAGCCTACCAAAATAAATGTAGAATTACGAGACACCTGACCTAGTTACTTTACTTTTCAGATAGCTAATAACAAAGGCGGCTGATCAGAACGAAAATTCACAAATATGAACTCTGATTATTTGCAAGTTGACATCATTAGAATTTAGATAAGATGTGATACGTTGTGAAGCCAATTTGCTACAAGCGGGACACCTTCTACCCTGTTCTACCTCTTAGGCCTACCTAAAATTCGTAGTTGTGCTAAAATTGATTGTTGTTGTTCACTGAAAGTAATTTTTCAATCATTCTTTAAACATACTATGAGAGTAATTTAATGGTTTATTTAACGAGGATTCCTAACAGCCCAAAGTCCACTTGTAGGTCTCCTTATATGAGGGTATTATGCTTTTGTTTTGTTTGATAAGATTCTTTACGTCCCATCAACAATCTTTCAGTTATATAGGGAAGGGTCTTCCTGGGTTGAACCAGTACGAAACTAGGATTAATGTTGTCTGCTCAAAGGACACAACGCAGTGACCCGGTGAGGCTCAAACTGACAGTCCCTTGATCTAGAATCAAGCACTCTACCAATGAGCCACTGCGCTCCCTAATAGTACTAGGTATTATGCTATTCTGATGCGCTATGTAACAAGTTTGAGATCAAAGAGCAGGCCAAAAATGCATCATTTTTCTTAATATTTTATATATAAATATAAATGAAAACTTATTTTCTAGTCTGTTTTACTGCAATAATTATTATATTTGATTTACTAGTATTGCTGTGTAGCTCTTCTCCGTGATGCTTTGGTTTTGTCCGCAGTTTGTGATTGTGGTATTTCCTGATCATACTCACTTACTACTTTTTTTGTGGAAGCTCAGTAGAGCAAAACCATTTGTGCTATTTTGGTAAAAGGCATCATGAGGAACAATTCTGTGAAATTATTTTAAATTTGGACCAGTCGTTCTGGATTTGTCGAATAAAGATAATTATTTTCTGCGCTCTGGCGGCCCTTTTGTTCAGCTGAGCAGAACCATTTGTTTAATTTTTGTAGAGGGTATTATGAGATAAAAATCTGTGAAACTATTTAGAATTTGGACCAGTGGTTCATGAAGGGATGCCTTTTAAAGATATTTCTTATCTGCAGCTCTGGCGGCCCTTTCGTTCAGCCCAGCAAAACCATTTGTGTAATTTTTGTAGAGGGTATCAAGAGAAACAATTCTGTCAAATTATTTTGAATTTGGACCAGTGGTTCAATAGGAGATGTACTTTAAAGATATTTCTTATCTGGAGCTTTTGTGGCCCTTTTATTCAGCCAAGCGTGACCATTTGTGCAATTTTGGTAGAGGGTATAAAGATGAACAATTCTGTGAAATTGTTTGGAATTTGGACCAGTGCTTCAGCAGGAGTGTCTTTTAAAGATATTTCTTATCTGGAGCTCTTGCGGCTCTTTTGTTCAGCGGAACAAAACTATTTGTGCAATTCTGGTAGAGGGCATTATGAGGAACAATTCTGTGAATTTATTTCGAATTTGGGCCACTGATTCAAGAGGAGATGTTGTTTTAAAGATTTCTTATCTGGAGCTCTGGCAGCCCACCTCTTCATTGGAGCAGAACTGTTTATGCAATTTTAAAAGAGGGTATCATGGGAAACATTTATGTGAAGTTATATGATATTAGGACCAGTGATTCAGGAGATGATGTCGTTTAAAGAAAAAAGTTTACGGACGACAGACGCACGCTGGATGAAGACTGATCACAACACCTAACTTTGAGCCTTCGGCTCAGTCGAGCTTAAACAGCTGCATAGTCTGTAACTTTTGATCTTCTAATTTTAAAAATAATGTTTTTATTTTTCAAAGAACACAGTAAAAATACTCAAATTCAGGTAAACATTTTACCATTTTCGTAAATCTTAACAAGTTATCACTATCAAAACAACTGCATTTATGTTAAAATTCAACAGTCTAGAATTTTTGGAGGGACGCAAATAATTACCAACAAGAGAAAAATACACATATTTGATAAGATAATTCACTTTTCCATGCAGTTTTCAGCTGTACTGAACATTTTTATTGTGAAAACATAGCTTAATTCTACTTTTACAAATGATTTAAAAAGAAAAGAAAATTTTTCGAAAAATGTTCATAGTTACAGAGTATGCAGCTTTAATAAATGGAAAGCTCAAAATGAAAGCCACTGAAAATTTAACAATTTAGTGATTTGGCGAGCAAACTCATTTCTCTCACCGAATTTCTTTATCCGAAATAGATTGTCTAACAGTTTTTCACAATGGAGTGAAATAAAGCGCTGATGGGAGAGATCCACTGTTTGGCTTATGATTTTAAAGTTGTCTAGTGCATGTCTTTCTCCACAGGACATCTGCGCTTCCTTTCTCAGTTTGTCTATACTATATTCACAATATATATACATATATATTTTCTCTCCTATCATAATATGCATCTCCCATTCGACTCTAGTATCAACACCTAAAATAAAGAAACAAGAACCAGTTAACCCTTCAAAACACCATCCACAATGTAAACAACTAAATAACTAGCCCAGTTGCTTAAAGCTGAAGATGTTGTTAGATCATGTAATGTGATAATTATTATAATGCAAATATAACGCGAGGTCTGATTTGATAACATCATTAATTTACAATGTATATCCTGCAATATACTGCTGCAAAAATGACGTAATTCCCTAACGTCACTTTTCATTGGTATTGGTTGACAAGTGGTTTTATGCAGCTGACAAGCGGTTTTATACCCTGGCACCTGCTAAGTGTAGTGTGGGTACAACAAAATGCACTACCACTGTTTTTAAGACAAATACTACTATTGCATTAGAAAAGGGATAACTTTATTCATATTTTTCATTTAGAAAGGCATTTTTTCGGATATATGGTGGGTAGTATAGTTTTACAGCAACACGTCAGCGGAGCAGTAAAACTATATTCTAATGCACTTACAAATGCAACGCGACGTCTGATTGGATAACGTCATAAATTTGCGACAGTATATCCTGCGATATACTGTCGGAAACCTGATGTCATTACGTAACGTCGCTTTTCATTGGTTGACAAGTGAATATATGCAGCTGGCAAGCGGTTTTATGCAGCTGGCAGCCGCTGGACGTAAAGGCGCATCGAAGTACATTTTCACTGTCTTTTTGAAGGGAAAATGTTAATAGTGCATGAGAATGGGGCTAACCTTATTCAAAATTTCATTTGGGGAGGTATATGGTCGGATATACGTTCGGAAATCACGTTTTACGGCTCCGCTTACGCGTCGCCGTGAAACTAAATTTCCAACGATATACCTCCCCAAATGAAAATTTTGAATACAGTTATCCTCTAATTGCTAACCATATTTCAGATGATATACCTCCCAAAACAAAAATTTTGAATACAATTATCCCCTAATTTCATATGTTTAAATATCATACAGTAAAGTGAAATATTTAATGAATATTTTAAAGAAGCAATTGTTTTTGATTAGGGCTTCTTTGTAATATAATATATTATTGTTGAGTCACTTAGGTGACAACAAATGACTGACATAGTTAAGCAAATAAAGGTAAGATTCGGTAGGTTGGGTAGGTACAGATTTTTCATTTTAGTTGTTATATTTTTAGATGTATAAACCATGTAATTCAGAATTTAAGTGTTTGGATATTACCCAAGGTTCTTTAGCATGTCTGTTAAATATCAGTCTAGATTTATAATGTCTTTCTTGATAATATCTTTGCTTTAATGTTTTGAAATCACACCTAGGCGATATTCGTTATTAAAGGACGTGTAACAGTTTGGCCGTTTTTTGGCCCACGATGGATTTGGCTGAAATTTGAATATGTGGTGGTTTGATATTTGCCCTTTCATATGAGCATGTTTTTGAATTAACGACGGCATATGCAGTCACATGAATTAAAGTTTCTCACTAGTGTGTATAAACAGAGGTTTGTTCATGAATGTGGATATTTTTAAAGATGCAACAAGCAAACTGACCTCAAACATAATACCAAGCATGCGTGTGTTTATACTCGTCATGTCTATGTCGTAATTTGAGCTAACACTTCCATCAATAATTAAAAATCATGCTAAAACTTGGCTGAATACTGTGTTTACGATTACCTTGATGATATGTTGTTTTTTAGGTGTAATATATATTGAACATTTAGTGTTTTATCGCCTTTTCCAGGTAATCAATAGCTTAAACAAGCCTATTCCGGTTTATTCATATCAATATAATCAGTACGACATGTACAATAGCGTGCATGTAACATGTTAAACGTGGCATTACATGCGCAACCTTTTTTTGCTGGATTGGTATGAAACATGAATAAAAACAGATATAAAGCTACAGAAATGATAATGGAAGCTTTGAACACTTTTTTTTGCTCACAGCCACAATTATTTAATAGATACATGTGAGTGTTGTCAGTCCGTCTGTATATCACACTTTTGTGTCTGTGATGTATCTTCCAAACGCCTGATTCGATTATACACTTGCCCAAAGTTCTAAGCGGTCACCTTAAAATCACCATGTATTTGTCCAATTAACACGTGCATTTGGTTCTTCATTAATTCACGTGAAACATCATGGAATGATTTTTTGTATGACATCTCTCAATACAATATGTCAAAACATGAAATTAAAACAAGTTAAAAATGATTTAAAATTTTGTCAAAATTTTGGAATTGCTAGGTGACCGCTTAGAAGTTTGTGTGAGTGTAAGATTTATTCACAAAACTGTGCACCTTTGTGGATGAACATGCAGAATAAATGAATACTGTAAGGCAACGTCAAAGCAGACGGTCATAGGTTACATGTACAGAATGCATATCTGCTCTATATTTTACGTATGTCCCAGCTCAGATATCCAACAGTCGTGATAGCGCTGTGGTCTATATTACTTACCTATTATCTTACGTGTGACTAAGGGGTCGCAGTTCACAACCCCGAAGAAACATATGTTTTGTGTCATTGTGCAAGACCCTTCATCTTTAATGCGTAATACAAGTTCAACCGAGGAAACGTCATGACTGAAATATGGCTCACTGTAACGTAGAGCAATGACGTAGAGCATTAAAACACTTAGTCATGTTTCAAGCATTTGTGGTGCAGACATCTATTTCAAGGGTGACAGCTTCTGTCAAAGCAGGGATTTCAGAACCGTTTGGACAACCTAAATTGTGTTTTGATATAGGTAAATGAACATCTAAAATAGAGTATTTCGATCCTTGAATATTAAATGTATGTGTTTGCTGGTACCAGTGACTATTTACCATCTACAGATAAGTGGTTGTTGTATATATACTGCATTATTTTAGAAACACTTTACAAGAGCGATATTCATTGAGGAAACAAACAGTTAAGCACAGATATTGTGCACATGTAAGCATGAAAAGCGCATTATACTCATTATGAATAAAATGCTTGTGGCGTTCGCAGTCAGGCCCTTGGCTGTTTTTATACATGCTTTCTTGCATAAATAACAATGAATTGGAAAGAGCAAAACTAAATCAAAGAATTACATTGGTTTATTTGCGACAATATCTGCGCCACCTTTATGCATCATTTATGTACATGAGAAGTTACGAATTTCAAAAAATACAGATAGGTGTTAGCTTTGAGGGTCAGTTACAATATATGTTGAGAGTGTGCATTTGTATACATTACACCAGCTCCTTTTTGTTCAAATAACCTCACTTTAATATTATTACCATTATACTTACAAAGTTCTATCAAAACTTTGGATTCATATCAAATGATTCTGATATCTGTGCTGTGAAGTAGCTTTTTGCTCTACCTTATGTACCATTAGATGAATTTCATCGAAACTTGCACAGATACTTATCTGGGACAGCCAAAACGAATTATGAGATTTTGGTGACCTCGGCCTTATTAACAAGGTCACCAGGGACATCTCCAGAAATCTATGTATCATTTAAAGAAGGGGGCACACCAAACTCTCTCCTTGCACCTTCTCTCTCCGCTGGTCTCTCTCTCTCTCTCTCTCAAATAAGACTCGCCTTTACTGAAATGTTGTTGTATTTGCTTTTCAAACGCAATATATCCAAAGACTGTTTGTAAGAAATAATATTGATACGAGCTTGCTAATATATACAATGTATTCCATTTTTGGACGGGAATCTTATGTCTCTCCAGTGATTTTAGTACTCTCAGTGCTTTGATAAGTATGAATTGAATAGTACATTTCAGGATACAATTTGCAAAAAAAGTCTTTTTACAGTATTTGCCGCATGCGGAACATTGGTTTATTTGCGACAATATCTGCAGCACCTATATACATCATATATGTACATGAGAAGTTACCAACTTCAAAAAAATATAGATAGGTGTTAGCTTTGAGGGTCAGTTACAATATATGTTGAGAATGTGCATTTGTATACATCACACCAGCTCATTATTGTTCGAATAACCTCACTTTAATAATATTACCATTAAACTGACACAGTGCTATCAAAATTTTGGAGTCATATCAAATGATTCCGATATCTGTGCTGTGAAGTAGCTTTTTCCTCTACCTTATGAATTTCATCGAAACTTGCAAAGATACAGTCAAATCTCAGTTATCCGAACGTCGATTATCCGAAACTACTGGGTTATTCGAAGACGATGGACAGTCCCGACTTTTTTCCCTATTATCTATTGCAATAAAACTACCTATTATTCAAATTTCGATTATCCGAAAAATTCAATTTTTCGAAGTGATTCGTCGGTCCCGATTAAAGAAAATGCTATTAAATTACCCATCAAGATTCGAAGTCCAAATGTCACGCATGGTGATCATGATTTCTTTGTTTGGTCGAGTTCGATTTACACACCTGAGTGATTTAGAAAAGAAAGTTGAGACAGGTAATTGACACAGGATTAATGCTCACACTATTACGCAATGAACCGCTAAGTGAGTAAATGGTGTCTTTTATTAAGGTCATCATTGCCATGGTTTTGTTTGATGTTTTTAAATGTCGAAATATTAATTAGTGGCAGCTAAAATTGATTTTAATTTGATCGTGTCTTTATTATAAGCGAACACACCAAGCGCACCAACAGGTTACAACAAAAAATAACAATTTCGATAATAGAGGAATATCACGGACATGTGTTTTGGGTGCTCAAAAGAACTGTCTCATCGAAACACTTCTTTTGAATATCTAAAACACAATTTTAGGATTGAGGGAAAACAACCAAAACCTAGATTTGGATGCATAAAAGGACCCTCTCATCGAGACGGTTCTTTTAAACACCCAAATCGTATGTTTTCGCTGAAATAAACGAAAAGTACAAGCCCAAAAGCACAATCTCAATGGCCTATCGCTGGTGGGCCGTTGATGGCCTGGCGTTGTGTGCTAGCTGGGATGGAGACCTTATGACAGGAGACAGGAGATAAAAGGAGACAATATTTCGTCAGTAAATATGGTTCGTCAAATTACATTTAACCATTATTCGATGTTGTTACCATGTATATAGTGCGGATGTCAATAAAGATCTGATTTTCTTTTATTTTCTGCGTTCTTAGACCTGCAAAGCATAAGAGAGGATGAGGCCACAACCTCTTAGGAGCTCATTTTCTTTAATGCTTTGGCAGATGTTCCGTACATGAGTTGAAGTTGCAAACTCTGGTAAAACAATGACGTTCTATGAAAGCATCCGAGCTTTTCGAAATATCCGAAAACTCCCGTTTTCGATCATTCGAACTACCGTTTATTCGAAAAGATTCCTGCGGTCCCTGGCACTTCGAATAATTGAGGTTTGACTGTACTTATCTCGGACAGCCAAAACGAATTATAAGATTTTTGTGACCTCGACCTTATCTACAAGGTCACCAGGGCCATATATAAAAAAAGGCTTGTCTGTACTCTATCTTCCTAACCAATGACCAGATTTTGACCAAACTGACACAGATAATCCATTGGGAAGACCTTAATGAATGACTAGAATACGGTAGTATTGACCTTAATTCCAAGATCAACAGCGTCACATAACTCCTTTAAGTGGGCGGGGGTTAACTACATCAAATGTTATATACTTTCCATTCCTAACTACTCTAGTATGGCCATATTAAACAGTGTCTGCCCTGTAATTTGAGAATACCAATAATTGAATATTTTTTCCTCATGCTCCAAAGAATGATCGCATAATTTGCCATTTTTGACAATCTTAATTCAAAGCAATGGGCCATGCCAAAACAAAAGTGGCGGTGAGTTGTCTTTTTAAAAGCAGATTGTACTAAAGGACTGTCTCCAGAAATCTATGCAGCAGTTTAAGAATGGGGCACACCAAACTCTCTCCTTGCACATTCTCTCTCCGCTGGTCTCTCTCTCTCTCTCTCTCAAATAAGACTCGCATTTACTGAAATGTTGTTGTATTTGCTTTTCAAACGCAATTTATCCAAAGACTGTTTGTAAGAAATAATATTGATACGAGCTTGCTAATATGTACATTGTTTTTTGTTTTGTTTTTGTTGCTTTACGTCCCAAGTCAACATCTATGGTCATTGCGGGACGGTCAGTTTACCTAACCACACTTTTTCCTGGGCAAGCTTGAACAAGCAGTTAACCAGTACTTCGTGCACATACTTTCGCTTGTAACTGACAACAACCCTTCTTGAATGATTCAGCGGAAGGGAGGAGAATGACAGTAGAAATTATTTCATGATCAATCTCCACGAAAGTATGGGACCGGGCCGGGATCGAACTCGCGACCCCTGGATCTGAAGTCAGACTCGCATCTGTTGCCAGACACGTTACCCACTGCGCTACGCGGCCCGGTATATGTACATTGTATTCCATTTTTGGACAAAAATCTTACGTATCTCCAGTGATTTTAGTACTCTCAGTGCTTTGATTAGTATGAATTGAATAGTACATTTCAGGATAAAATTTGCAGAAAAAGTCTTTTTACGGTATTTGTCGCATGCGGAACCGACTCAGAGTTACCATTTTATGGTGTAATATTATATGCACAACAAAATGAGAAATAGTTTTATCCGGTTCCGCATGTGGACATGTATGTAATTGAGTCACGAAGTACATGAGGGTGTTTGGTTTTACCATAGACTTAGTGTGGCTGATAGGGCATGCATTTAACCCCAAATTTTATCATAAATATACATTTTAATGAAGAAAATAAATCGTGGACATTAAACTAGAGACTCTTAGGTATCATTTGGTAATATTTTGGAGGGATTTCTTTACAATCGATTTTTTACTGTAAAAGTGGGCCATTTGTAATACAAAACCGTTACACGTCCTTTACGAGGAAGAAAAATCATGGAAGAAGCATTTTTCTAGGTAGGGTAGGAAAACTTAACGTTTTTTCCTTCTTTTTTGTGTGTTTTCTGCCTAATGCATAAATCAACTGGATACAAGATATTACTCTCTGTATCGCTTGGTAATGTATTATGATTGTTTTAATTCAGCTCTAGCTCTTTACAGCTGTATTGGTAGATGTATATAAACAATCAATGCTTTCTATACACAGCTAAGTTTTAGATAAGCCTAGACATCTTTCCAGTCTGACCAGAGCATCCAATATCCAAGAGAACCATATAATCCTTAGCTACCTATAAACTGCACAACTCAGATAGGGTAGATATCTCGACTAATCTCATTCTTAGATAATAGCACAGATCAAAGTTTTGATATTGTCAAGTGACGTCTGGAATATGTCTTTACAAACGCCGTTGTATTGTGTCATAGCAGACAGGTCACTCTAGAAAATATCATGCCTACCCAAACATGTAAGGTTAAATTTATCAAGAATATTTTCGATGCGATTTTTTGACCTTCAAAATTCGTTAATTTCAATCAAAAAATGACATTTTCGTCGAGGACATTATCTTCACATCTTGATATTGCCTCAACCAATGTAACGTGTTGTCATAACATTATCGATGACATGATTGATCTATTGAAACAGTATCTTAATATAATGAAAATGCCTAACATAAAATATAAATGTATCAACAGAAATAAACTAGCAATATCATAGGAATAAACCAACCTCTCTCTTTGAGCAAAGGCATCATGTCATGCAGCATCCTTGGAGTAACACATGTCTTTAAGATGTCAAGGACTTGAAAAGGGAGTTCTGAAAAAATCATTTGCAACATTGGTTTGAATTTAAACCATGGCAGAATGAGTATGAATTGTGGTGTATGCAAGTGTCATTCAAATGGCATGTCTAAGTGCAAATCAAACATTAGGTAAAAGTACCATTCAAACAGTGTGTCTAAATTTTATACAATCAAGGTGTCTAAGTGTCATTGTGTCTGAATTTTATACAATCAAGGTGTCTAAGTGTCATTAAAACAGTTTGTTTCTATTTTAAACATCCCATTCACAAATTTTGTAGTTATGTCGGAACAGGTCTTCATGGGTTGAAGCAGTATTGACCAGATGATTAAATTTCACTCATTGATACAATGCAGTGCATATGGTGTCGCTCAAGCTCCTCAATATTGAGCTAATACCTTCACTCAGCCACCATGCTCCTCACAAACATGTTATCTAAGTGCCATTCAAACAGCGTGACTAAGTGCCATTCAAACAGCATGACTAAGTGCCATTCAAAACGTGTCAATGTGCCATTCAAACAGTGTCTTAGGCCCACCCAATAACACTGCTTGAACAGCTAGATTGTTGTTTTTTTTAAATTTACCCTTTATTTGGATAAAATCTGTTGGGTATATCGAGAGATATTATGAAAAATTTTACCTTGAACCAAGGGATTTTAATAAACAAATTTCATGCTCATGATCAAACTGCCACGTGGATTACAATAATGATGATGTATTAATGGTAAATATGCATGCTTACATGTCATGCATGTAAATGATGTATGTAAGGAGCTCTAGCAATAAGGCGTCTTATTTTCCCCAGTTGACATAGTTACAAATACTAAATTTTCGAATCGTCCAATTGTTTTTAAAATGGTGTGGTTCGTCAGAACCATATGCGTAGTTGGCATCAGAATACATTTCAAAGTGATTCATCATCTAAAGCCGTGAAAACTTGCGCTTTCTACACCCACCTCTCGTTTAACGTTTTTATACTGGGGGCTGTTTAGACCAGACTTTGAGTAAATGCATTGCTAGTTTTCAAAAAGTAAAAGTGCTAAAATATTAGGGATAGAGGTTTATTTCATTTCCAAAACTTTACAGTACTCCTTCTTCGCATGCCTACAAAATATGCTGAAAATTGTGACGCTTGTCATTGGAAAGATGAAAATAGCTTCTTTCAGGTATCTTTTAGATACTTCCCCCCTAGACCGAAGATGTCCTGTGGATTTTAAATGTCGCTATATACACATACAACAAATGTAAAGAGCGTCTTGGGTCTAGGGGGAAAGGGGTTGTTTAAGCCAAAGAAGACATCAAACATCTGACGAAATCATACCGTTTTGCAGGTCTGTCGTTTTCATTATACATCAACTATATAAAAATATATACTCTTATCGTGATAGTATGGTTGTTTACCTTAATTTAACAGTCTATTTCACATACATATTACTGAAATGGCAAGCACTGTTGATGATCAGAATAAATAATCATTCAAAATGAAGGAGAGTTATTACATGCATTAACGGGTAACCATTTTAATATACAAACTAGAGTGCAAGGGTCAGTGGAGCACAGACGGCTGGTCTATATTTATTTGTTGAATGTGCCTAGTGTCTCCAGTCGTTATTTCAACAGAATAAAAGGAACGTCTCATTTAGGGTAATAGCCCGCCTTGTCGCTAGAAATCCTTTTAAAGCTGCACCATGCATATTAACTTCTTAGTGCATGAGTACCCTTTTAGCAATTAAAATGGACATAGCTGAAATTTACATAACTTATATGATGCATTTATCTACTTGTTTGTTGAATGTAAATGAAATGCAGCATGTATGTAGTCATGGTGATTAATGTATATGCTTGTTGGTTGATGGATGTATTTTAACTGATGTCAGCATGTTACGAACATGCAGGTAATTTACTGTGGTTTCACTGGTGACTTGTATCTTTGTGATATAGTTTATTGACAAAAAGAAGAAATGACATGTGAAACAATTGGTCCAGTGCTGTGGTACTTGATGAGTACCAATGTAAATGATTGACAACTGTTACTTTATGGGCATTTTCTTTGATTTAATATAAATCAGCAAATTTAACATAAATAATTAGTTGAAACATGCACAGACAATATGTTAAATATACTGAGGCCACCATCTTTCTCGCACACCATAACGGGATTTCCGTTGTTCTTACCCATGTGAGATAAACCTATCCCACATACCTGTACCAGTCGCTGGAAAGATTAAAAAAGGAACATCCACGCGTCGAAAAAAAGGAATCCATTATTCATGTCAGTGTGGGATAGTAAATCTGACCCTAGCGATCACCAATTGCCATCGATCGGCAAGTCTCACGATGCCAATCCTGGGCTCATCCTGCCGTTAGGCGTTGTAGACATTTGCTATCAAAAATTTAGAGAGGATACAAATATATGTCATTGCCTAAAAGCACTAGTCTTGGTGGTTAAAAATTAGATATTTGGGAAACAGTGTATTTTGATCAGCTTTTGCATTTTCATATATTACTTATATTATTTCTTCTCACTTAATATATGTGTCCTATTTTACTCTTTGGATGCTGGATGTTTTTCGGATCCATCCGGTTGTCAAACAGTTTGCATCCATATCAGGCTGGACATTTTGTCGGGCCTGATCTTGGTCCAAACTGTTTGCAAAGATTATCAGCAGACAACAGAAGTTGCCCCTAGTGTGCAAAGATTTTAAATACAAAACAATTTGTTGATACTACTTTCTGGCTAAACCTTGGCTGATATTAATTTCATTCGGCTCCAACTTTTCCATTTGGCTTAAGTGTTGCCTACAACAAATACTGATCCAGGGTATAACCTGCCAATCCGTGATCCTTAGAACATATTTCTCTATCCCACCCTCACACTCATGATGGATTCTTATATTCTTTCCTCCGGGCCGCGTAGCTCAGTCAGTAACTTGTCTGGTAAAAGATGCAAGTCTGACTGCAGATCCAGGGGTCGCAAGTTGATCCTGGCCCTGTCCCATACTTTCATGGAGATTGATTTAGAAATAATTTCTACGATCATTCTCCTCCATTCCGCTGATTCATTCAAGAAGGATTGTTGTCAGTTACAAGCGAAAGTATGTGCACGGAGTACTGGTTAACTGCTTGTTCAAGCTTGCACAGGAAAAAAAGTGGTAAGGTGAACTGACCGTCCTGCCATGATCATAGCTGTTGACTTGGGACGTAAAGGAACAAAACACACAAGCAAATTATATTCCTTCCTATGGCTTACCTGACAGAGCCTCTCTATGATATCTGGAAATGTTCTTAGCTACCACCCTGCAACACAGCTGTGTTAAAGTAGTCACGCCAGAAGGTGACTCCTTGAAGAGAAACTCATCAATATTCTCCATCTGGAAATAAATCAAGTCATGCAGAACATAAAGTTGTTTTGTTAGATTGTGGTTTAACAACCCCAAGTCAATAGTTATGTTGATACTCTTGTTTTCTGTAATACGAGTATTGAAGAAAAGTAGGATTATAGAGAGTACTTTTGTTTTCTGTAATACGCTGTATTAAGGAATTTCCTTAGTTAAACTTATGTATGATCAAGAAACACGTGAGTTAGGTGCAATGGTTGTTCAGCAAGGTTATACATTATCGTTTATGATGTTGTATGGTCATTGGAGGCAAGACAGAGCAAATGAGAAATCATGTTGGATTTATGAACAATTACCCATCCACCCATTCTCATTATTGTTCGAAAATGGTTAGTTATGTAGAGCTGAGAGATATATTGCAAAAAGTTTTAAAGTGTTCCAAGAATTTTGGTCTTTATATGATATTTGATTGGTTATCAGTTTCTTTCAGAAAGGCTGTAAAATTGAAAGATTTGTTTCATGGATAAGTTGATGCTTAGTGTACGTGTTTGGAACCCTGAGCTGCTTTGTGGTAGCTTAAGCTAGGAATTGGATTTGAAAGGAGGGATGCTGGCTGGCTGTAAATTTATTGTTATGAAATTTTGTCTGAATAAAATGAAAGAGAACAGAACACTTACCAGCAACACTTTAGAACTGGACTTGCTTCGTCAAGCGGTAAAGGCCTTATTCTTTGTTCACGTGGGGTCCTATGTGCAATAAACCAGAGGACCAATGGTCCTGTAAAAGCTCAAATGATATCTGGGCCTTGTATAAGCACACAACATACACAGGCTTCAATAGTTTGTGAAAAATCCACAGTTTTCACTTTGTCCTATAGAAGAGCCTAAGTTACCAAATTTGACTTTGCCATAAAATAGGTCAAAGTCACTCCAGTGTCATCAAATTAACAAATTATGATGGACATGGGTCCCAGATGCTACATGCGAAGTATTGTGGAAATCTGCCTGCTGGTTTCGTAGAAGAAAATTTATTAAGGTTTTTTACCATATATAGGGATGGAGGCCATCTTTGTCATGTGACCAGGATGCCGTGAACAAACTTTGATTCCCCCTTCCCAATGAGGCTTCACATAAAATTTGGCATTGATTGGCCAAAAGGTTTCAGTGGAGATGTATAAAATTGTGAATAACGACGACAGACGGACGCCTGACCCTGGGTATACCGAGTCTTCGGCTCAGGTTAGGTAAAATAGGGGCAAACATAATATACTTGGCCCCCTACTGAAAATGACCAGTGAATTTTTATTGAAATTTAACTAAAATTTTCAGTGACATTTTAGTGAAAAATTTCATTGACATTTTCAGTGCTATTTCAGTGAAATTTAAGTGTTATTTCAGTGAATTTTCACCGACATGGTGAATATCACTGAAACTTCACTAATTTCAGTGCTATTTCACTTAAATTTCAGTGCTATTTCACTGAAATTTAAGAGATATTATTGCATAAATACCGATACTGCACGCTATTAATTGCCATGTATTAATGGACACAAAAGCCGTGTATTAATCAGGCAATTCTCGTGAGCACGTGCTGTTAATACACGGCTTTTAATTATGCTTGTTACCAGGCACGGCGCAAAGTACATGCAAAATTATGAGTATCTGAACTAGGCCTGAATCATGCATGTTTTTTCAATGCGCACTCGCGTAAGAAAATGTAATGAGGTTATAAAACATAGTGCGCCAATGTTCTCTTCGTTTTCTTAATGTTTTGCTGAATTTATGCAATAATAGCGACCAAACATGATTTTGTCACACATTAACATTCGCAAGGTCCCTCCAGAAGGTTGAAAACCTCGGGCTATGCCCTAGGTTTTCAACACTCCCTCGGGACCTTGCGAATGTTAATGAATGGAAAATCATGTTTGATCCCTCTATTATTTCTATGAAAATTTAGAAATACAGCTGTTGATTAATAATGAGGATGTTGGGGACCATGAATACTTGCACGTGAGAACTCTTATTTGTGGCACAGATGAATTAAGACATAACTTATATGTCTTAAGTTACTAGCAGGAATTAGCCCATTGTCATTAGAAGAACCACCTGTTTTTATGGTATCTTCAAGGATTGATAACAGATGGGATTTCTCTAAGTAAGTAAGGGTGCAAAGATCAGGAAATGATACAATCAAGTACCACACCTGACCCAAAATACCAATGAGAAAGTGACAAACTCACAGCAGACACCACAAACGAGAGCCAAGAGGTCAGCCCTTTCCCAGCAGGTGACCACAAAGCATATATAAACAGACGTGCACAAAGACATAGCAAACACAAGACAGAACAAAAAGATCCACAAAAGAAGCAACGCCCCGGAACGGTCAGTAAAACACTCCAACAGAGGGCCCAAACGGGCCCAACGGCGCCAACCTCACCCTTAATTCAGATGTGGATCAAGACACATAGACACCTGGCCGCATGAAAGACCCCCAACCCACCAATGCATCATCACCTAAAACATATAAACCAAGACACAACAAGGAGATAAAGCAAAGATAAGGACTCAACGGCAAATAAAACTGAACACTGGAGCAAAAGAAATCCAACAGGTAAACCCCGAAGGGTCCGACAAACAGCCAAATGCTAAGTCTTTATATATGTAAATTTCAACTTAATATGGTGTTATATTAAAAGTGTTCAGGTTTGCCTAAAAGTTTGTGTTATATGAGACCAGACCCATTTCTCTGAAATTTCATTGACGATTGAAGTTTCACTGATATTTCATAGAAATTTCAGTGAATTAAATGTTTCATTGAAATTCAATGATTTAACTGAAATTTTAATGATTTTTTTTTCAGTAGGGGGGCATTGAATCTAAATTAAGGGAAAGAAATAAAGGTTGAAATGAACTGCCCCCAACACTACCCCTCACACACACACACACACACACACACACACACACACACACACACACACACACATTGCAGGAACCTGCTTGTTTATCATTTGCCTGTGACGACTGCTAGGATCATGTTTTATCCAACCTTGTCAAAATTAACGATTGCAACCGAAAACGATTGACTCTATTTGCATTTAACATCACCTTTTCACTGAAAAGTGAATAATTCTTGAATAGATATCTTTGTATACATTTGATTGTTTATTTTTTTCTTTAGATGTCTACTTTCTTTTCCTCTACACGTGGCTTTGCACAGACTCGGATCTACAAATATTTTTTTTGCTAAAAATAGCGATCAGTGTTTATCTTAAATTCACCGAATGTTTGCTGCGGAAATTAAAGATCGGCTTGCAGGTACGTGTCAAGATGGCATTTAGGTACAGGAATCTTATGGAATCTGTTTGGAATGCCAATCCGCCGACCGTGAAATTAACTCTGGAATTCATATTGCGCAACATTTTGTCTAATTTTCCGATACTGTAATGCAAAATTGGGCTAAAAGTGGAAAATTCCACTGCATCGATGTCTTAGCTACGACGCATGCCCGATAAACTGCGGAATCTGAAGGGCATGTTTCAGACCTATATTTAGAACAGGTGATGTCAATGTTTATTCCTAGGTGGCGCACAGAGCGTTGCTGATGTTATATTATAGGGCAATTAATCAGTGACATATATATATATAGGTAGCTGGGGCAATTTACACAAGTGATGACTACAACTGTAGGCTACATTGCTATTGTACACTGTGTTTCGACCAATACCCCAAGCACAAAAGGGGCCGTTTACATAGGAAAACACAACCTACAGTTCCCTAAAAAATCAAAAATATGATAACATTGCACTACTATACCTTTCCGTGCAGAAACGTGACAACTCTTGTTCGTTTATCTATAACTGCAACTGCAATCTCACATGAGTGGATTTAATGGATCTAGTTGATTTATCATGTAAAGCTGGTACGGGACTCATCAGCATATGTCCAAAGATTTCCCAGCTTTTGATATGTTAAAAAAAACTCAAAACTCATCTATTTTGACAAAAATAACAGGACCTTACCCACAGGGGGTTAACTCAGTCACAGTGCGGGGTGATCCTTTATGAAAGCTGTCAATGATGCTTTATCAAAGGGTTACAGGTGCTTTATGATTTCCTTAATCAGTATAAGGTAGGTGATAGGAAACTACATCAAACGTAAGATTTTCGAAGCCCGAAAGTATTATATTTTTATTAATTCATATAATTGAAAAGCTTAAGGTTTTACTCTGTCAGTCTTTGCGATGATGGTTTATGCGTCAGGGATTAATGAGCGGTTTAATTCAGATATTGTTAAAACCCATAACAAAAATCAGTATATTTATCAAAGTACATATTCCATCAAATATAGTGTGCATACAACTTCAAGTTCAATCTAAATGTGTTTGAAAAAATCAATTTTCTCCTCATGTAAAACTATAAAGGGTTTATTTTAAATGACTAATATTGACAAGCCAAGAACTGGTGGTAAAGAATTAGTAACACAATTTGGTAACAGGTTCTTTACCTGTCGGAATGATGGATAACTGGTTCTTTATGAAAGGGTTCGGATGCTTTATGAAAGAATATGCAAAGATGTTTATGGTTTTAGAATCAAATATCAAGGCAATTAGACCTATTACTGCAGCCCTGACTTATTTACTGATTAAATTAAGACCTAACGGCACAGTCTATAATATTTCTGTCATGTTGGGACTCCTCCAAGAGACAGGGAGAGACTAAAAGGGCCCTATCCCATCCAAATTTGCCACAAGTCAAGCAAATCACGCCCTATCATAACGATTAAGGTTAAGATTTATTTCAATATCATATCAGTGATGCCGATGCTGGGTGCGATCTCCTGTCTGCTTGCATATTAAGCAGATAGGCAACTGACCGAACTACAGAGTTCAGATTGTTAGCTAAGCATGGCATGTGCGTGTCCGGAGGGTGCGCGACAGAGGGTTTGCATCCCACTTGGAAGATCACAAGTTGTGAATGTTTCCTTAGAAATACTGTTATTGACAACCTCGAGAAGAAGAAGGACCCCTTGGGTCCAATTGCTTCGAAAGGGAGGCCAGGTCCGCACTGCCCTCTGTGAAAAAACTAAAATAAAGTTTTCAGGACACCTAACTCCCCCCCCACCCCCCCCCCCCCCTCCAGATAGAATTTTCTGGATCCTCCCATGCATCGTAAACATCCAAACGCTGCTATCAGCATCCAGTACTGTAACATTGTATCCGAGACGTCAATATGTCTTTTTCGAAACTCCCAATAGGAGCATGTGGTGGATTGATGGGGGTGGGGTGGCTCAGCGTATTTTGAAGGGACTTAACATGAATTTTAGTGAGAGTTGAGCCTGACAGGGCAGAGTAGGAGCATTTGGTTTGTTCGTTTGCTTGTTTTCATTTGCTTGGCTTGATTCTTTACGTCCGAGTCAACAATCTTTTGGGCTTGTCGTGATGGGTCTACCTGGGTGGATCCAGTACTAGGTAGCGGGTAAAATGTCTGTTTACTTTGATATTTTTCATCCCAGTCGGATCGGGACGATTTCTTATCCTTCTGTTTTATACCAGTTTCGGTGTCTTGCTCTAGGACACAACACAGTGACTCTGACGTCTATGAGTCTCGAACTAGCAATCCTTCAATTGAGCCACTGCGTCATGTAAGATTAAGGCAGACAATGTCCATAATAACTTTAATCTTACTTGATAGTCTACTCTTGATAAACAAAACGAGACATGCAGACAACAACTATTTACATGTTTGGATTCTCAAAAGAAACGTCTCATTTAGACGATTCTTTGAGTACCCAGAAGAAATGCAAATGATTTTTTTTTCAAAATTCTCAAACTTACCTCGCCTAATGATATATCCAATCATTAGAATCTAACAAAAAACCTATAAAAAGCAGACTATTTATGAACCCAGATGCCATATTTCTCGTTCTGGATACCTGCAGTTGCAGTTATAGTTCTCTTCGCTGGAGTTGTTTTCTCATAATTTGAAAACGGAACAACATCTAGCTACAATGCACAAAGCTGGTGCAGTCTGATAAACATACCGGATAGGCGGCAATCGAAAACCTCTTAACAATCGACGAACGCGGATAAAAATCGCAAGAAACGGTGTTTACGATTGCCAATCGGGCGACAAATGACAATAGAAAACTCTTCCTATCGATTTTTTATCTTCGTTCGTCGATATTATTAACGTTTTCGATTGCCGCCTACCCGGCGTGATAAAGAAAGTGTACAGCTTTTGTGTGTGTACGGGCGTTAATCCTCACTTCAGCCTTTAATACGGCTACGCTTTAGGCACATCTAAAGTTTTGGCCATTAAAAAGCCAAGCTTCATTGGTTCCTTCATGTGTATGCGAACCTTATCCTTTTTATGCATTATCTGGGGAAAGGGTGCGTGTGATTTAGGGGAGGGGGTACCCTCAAGTGCTATTTCTACAAAGGCTTGGTCCCCCTCCCCCGCATCCCGAGAAAAATTTCAGGATCCGCCCTTGAATAGCTTTTGATGTAGCACGAAAAGTGATAAAAGCATGCAAGCTGGCTCCAAGGCGCTACGTGCATTTTCTAGTTGAGCTTTAAGAGCGATTCTCTGTAAATATGGAGCAAAGTTTTTCACGCATAGTCTCAGATTTCAACCAAACTTTCTGTACTTGTTTGTTTTCATCCAAAACCAAATCATTCATGCTTAATTCTTTAATTTTTACTTCCGTTGCCATGGTAACCGAAGTCAAAGTTTTTGACCAAAAAGTGCCCAAAAATCACTGAAAATAGACATAAATTGCACAGTTGCAACTTCTTGAATAAGTAAGTCTTGAACTTGTGACAACTTGTACTCCATAGTTTTGCTTTATGTTAAGTCAAGGAGGGTCTGGTAATTAAATTTGGTATTTCTGTCTTGTAGCAATTGTATCAGAAAAGTGGGTGGGGTAACAAGGTACTCAAATTAGTCATTTTTCGACATTTTTGAACTAATTTTGTTGCAAGCCGCGGTTACCCGGAATAATGTACATGCTTTAGTAAGACAAACCTAGATATGATATGTAATGAAATGGAAAAAAATATTTAGGAAGTTACCGTCTTCTTATCGTAACCATGGCAACTATGATGCCACCGTCTCAAAAAGCCAAAATAGACAAATGCAGCTTATAAGGCGATTTTCTATTGCAGAACATGAAGTCATCTGGCACAATCAACAATTAAATGTTGAAATAATGCTTATATTTTGCTTTTGTGACAAATTAGTGGTGCAAGGCCCTAAAGGGGACCTGATAATAGCCCTTTTAGAGGTCTACATAGGGAAAAGTTGGACCCCCTCGATCCTTTGAAAAGTATAGTTTTTTCTGTAATAAAACCATTGGACCCCCTCTGTAAACTGTAAAATAAGTTGAGGACTAAAAGAAAAACAAACAAAAAAACGTTGTCCAGGCTGTTTTCTGGCGGTCAGACTACCCCCCCCCCCTCCCACCCTGACAAAAATTCCTAGATCCGCGCATGGAGACTATGCATTCTACCAAAGATCACCAGCCATCAGCCGATGTGCGTTCATAGACGTATACGTGTTTTGCGTGCCCAAAAACTTACTCTTCCATCTCTGGATTTAGAGGTCATCTAAACAAAAAACATGCCATGTAATGGTTAACATAAGGTCCTCAATGCAAGAAAACTTGTCTTTGGGGCCAAGGGTGCGAACAGCAAAGGCGCTGACCGGCGCGGGCTGATCTGCGCCTTGGTTATTCGCCTTTTGGAAAGCATCATATCTGAATTTGCTTCAAGCGAAATTTTTATTTTCCAGCTAGTCACCGTAGCTGAGCAAGCTGATTTGAATCTTAATAAGACCTTGTTTGTCGCTTCGAGGCCCATATATTTTCTATTATTATATGAGTCAATATAGCCCCTGAAGGGCTTCACTTCTTCAACTTTTCCCTTGATAAAGGCGTGTTGCCCTCCTCTTATAAAGAAGCTAATGTGTGTCCTATACACAAAAAGGACGAAAGATCTTTGGTGAATAATAAACACGAGGGTTGGTTGCTTTACTCTAGAGAGAGAGGCTCTGTTCTGTTCTATTCACGCCCAATCTTCAAATACGAATAGAAAATATTTTCGGTATCGCCCAGTTCCGGTATCTATACGGAGTCGATACGGGGAACCAATCTAGGTTGAACGAGTTGGTTCCTGGCTGTTTTTGCCGAATGATTTTATTGTAGATTCATTTTTTAAAACCTGTGGGACCTTCACATATAAAAGGTTATCTATGGGGTACCTCTGAAATTGCCTGGCCAAAAAGTTGCTAACCTGTAAAAATTAGGCAAAAAAATCGCAACCCAGTAAAATTTAGGCCCCAAGTCGCTAATCAGTTTTTGGCCCAAAAATCAGTAATAAGTAAAATTTAGGCTCAAAATTCAGTCATCGGTAAAATTTAGCCCCAAATATCAGTAATCAGTAACAAATTAAAGCCTGTCTAGAAACATAAGATTCGCCACTCCGCTATTGGTATTTTTCGCCCAAAAATCGCTCATCATTTTTTTTTGCCAAAATTCGCTTTATTACTAGCACCTCTTATTTCGCTTTTCGGTAAAATCAACCCTGAAATTTCGCTAATCGTTAAATTTCAAGCCCAAATTCGCTAATCGTTAATTTTTAGGGCAATAAATCGCTAACCAGTGAGCCCCATTTACACTCTCATATATCAAAATGAAAAAAAAAATAATATGATCAAAAAATCATTTCTGTTGAGCCTATATTTGCTTGATATCGTCGATACTTCGAAACTAGTCATGCGTCTAAAATGCTTGATCGTGTCGGTATTTGTGTAAATAATTTCAACGAAACAATAGTTTTTAAAATAGTATAATACAATAATTATCACCAGCTACCATATCATAGACCTGTTTCTATCTTACTTCAAACCCGATCATTTTAGAGAAGAATGGCGTATTAGGTATGTCTTTGAAAGGCTATAGCTATAATACAATACGGTGAAATAATTGCTATTGTTTAATATCACAAACAATCAAATGAAGCAGCAAAATGCCTCGGGCGTATTTAGTGACCTTAAGTAACATAATATTCAGTTGTTTGTTCTTCTTCGATCTTTAATGGACCTTAGTTCTGCATGAAACGGAGCCAATAACTTCATTCATCTCTAGTTCACGATATTTTAATACTCTTCATTCATGCGTGAGAGATAAGGCAGAATGTTCAAGTATACACTGGGAAGTATTTACATTGTCACAGCAGTAGCACAACTATCGTTTCATTTCGGTGATTTGCACAAGAAGCTGACAAATGCCTGACAGATAATCATTAACACTGGCTCAACTGATTTTATACAATGAAGGCTCAAAAGATTTATGATGATATATAAAGATGAACTGCAATTTAACACATAAGTTAAACCTATGTATGAGGTCAAAGGTAGTTCATGTGAATAAAAGTCATCAATATTGTGCTTATGCAACGGGCATATCAGAGTAGGTTTTTAAGCACAAACAATTGGCTTTCTTGTGTGTCTAGATACACATGTCAGGTGGTTCTGCTCTAAATTGAGACCGTATTTGTAATTTCAAGTAGCTTCCTAAAGTTTTGATCTGTAATCAATGTTAGCCATTAAAATTCCTGACCGGTCATTACAGCCAGCAACTTAAATAGTGGCCTGTAAGTGAAGGCAGTAAATTTACATCTGCCTGTCGTCTTTGGGGGAATCCAGAACCTCATCAAATGGGACAATGGGACTGCAGATTCTATTTTGGCAGAAATATAGCTGAATTATAGTTTTTCTGTTGTATAATAGCGGGACAGTAGACTTTGACGAAGAGACGCTAAGCCTCACACACGTTATAATCTTTATGCCTGTGTTTGGGAAACTCTGAAATGATGATCATGCGTGGTTTTATTAGCGAGAGAAATTACGTGAACTTGTTTAGAAATGTAGGACCTCTCAACACCATCATATTTATTCATTAACCACAGTATACCAGAGGGCTTTACTTATTTTGCAAACAGAAAATAATTACCTACCCTTAATGCGAACTTAAAAGTTAAATGTGTATCTATGTTAGTGATCTGTTATTGATGGATCCGGTTATACGATGTTTGTGCGTATATATTTTCATTTTCAAAGCAATCTTCTAATGAACCTTTAGATTTTTGAAACCGCTCATATCCTCATGAATCAGACAAATACGATTGACAGCTGCCAAGTTATCGTTCCCGTACATTACTCTTCGAAAAGCGAGCGTATTCGCCAGAAATGACACCGGTGTTATAAGTGACAGCGAGCCACACCCGAGTCGCACATGCAAAGCAAGCCTCTTGTTTGCTCAATTGGCTGTCCGAGTTCATGCTGGCTGTTCCGCTTTCCGTTTTACGCTCTGGCAAAACCGATAATTTTAATACGATTCAATATAATACAAAAATGTTTGTTTCCTAAATTAAAAATATTTTTTTATATTGAGATATTTATAATAAAATGTAAATAAAAAGCAATAAATTCATTTTTGGTCTGTTCATGGATTAATGAACACTTAGGGTCTATTGCAAAGTTGACATGAGAAGGGCTTCACTTACTTTGCCAGAGACCCGAAGCATTCATGATTCCATGATCATTTCAAAAATTGAATTCATTTCTTAAAACACCTTTATACTTGAGGGGCAATTTAAGACCCTTCGAACAGCTGACGTTAACAAAATACGAATAAGTGGCACATCGACGCAAAATATAGCGCACCAACTCCTAACAAAATAGGTAATATTGGCAGATTTTATCTAAATATGCCATTGAACAAAAATTAGGAGAAAGAACAACGTCGGTTAAGTTGTATTAAGAACAGAGCCAATCTGTGGCATATTTTTATTAAGTCCTACATGTACTTACGTTAAGGTTTTATTTCTTATATTTGTTCTTTATCCTTCATATGTCCTTTTACGTTCAATTTACACACATGCGTTTGAGTGGATATATGAAATGAAATAATGTCTAGCCAGACATTCAAAAAGTGTAGCGTATAATATGAAAGACAATATGTGTCATATAAACCTACACATAAAGATCGATAGATCGATGTGGAAATGAGAAAATGTATTGCGTCGATTTCTGAATAGTGTATTATTAATCCCAGTTTTTTCACCAAATTTTCAATATGGTATGATCCACCTTCTTATCTTTATGGCAAATTCTATGAAAAACAAAACTAGACAAATTGCACGACCCTAGGGTCTGCAATATAATCACTATGTGACCCCCTCAGCCAGTCCATCTGTTACCAGTTAGTGAAAATTCTTATATTTATACTGGGCCCAAGGTTCTTATAACTCTTCAACCTTATGTGATATTTGGATCAATTTTGCATACTTATTTATTTTAATATTGTCAAGTCACAGGGTGGGTAGTCATGTGGCTTTCGTTTGGATACACTGCACGGAAAATTTCGACTTCTATTCAACAATGATGTTTTAAGCGAAAGTAAGTAGAGATTTCTCAGTGTTTTTTATCTTTACCAAGAAAGTTATACACCATTATCCAGCCCACATTTTCCTGATCAAACGATGCCAGGATATCCTCATAAAGCGTTTTACTTTAAGTACAGACTCTGTCACAAGTGTTTAGTGGCGATTGTCGAGCCTGAACTGTAGAAATAAACTGTACGGACGACAGTCATTTTCTTGTGACATCGTCTGTACTCAAAGTAAGAAGCTTAAAATGGATATCCTGATAGTGTTTGATCGGGGAATATGTGGGCTGGAAAATGGTGTATAACTTTCTGGGTGTAGATGAGAAAACAAAGAGATGATCAGAATATTCGTACAGTGTATTCGAACAAAACACACGTGACTACCCCCACCCTGAGCCACCGGTATGCAAAACGGTGACTAGGCTTCGCCAGGAATGTTAATTTGGAAAAACCTAGTCACTATTTTGCATACCTTTCTTTGCAAAACCTAGTTGTCATTTTGCAAACCTGTGTCTCGATTATGTTCAAATGTATCAGAACCCTCTTTCGTGCGGAACCTATTTCAGAACGGCTATCAACAAAAGATGATAGGAACAATGTGTTTTAATTACAATCAGAATGATCGAATTGCTTTCCATTAAGAGTTTGACCTCTGCGAATTCAAGCACTAAAAATCAGAATAGGAGATTTCCGGTTTTGTTGGTTTGCATTTGAGGGAGCATTTTTTGTGTCATTTGCTTGGTCATTCCTGGCGTGTATTCTATTTGTCGTCTGGTGATAACCCTTGCCAACAGTTTGGACCCAGACCATAACCATTAATGGGTGCATTTCTTGATAGTATGGGCAGAGAAAAAAAAACGATGTGTGCATATCAAAACTATTCATTGAGTAGGTCATGATTCTGTTGGTGTCCGTGATAGTATTAGCAGAAGAAAGAACGACTATCAAAACAATTCATAGTATGTAGGTCATAAGATGGTTAGTACGAGCAGAGGAAAGACCAATGTATGAATATCAAATCTATTTGTATTATGTAGGTTGTGATATGGTTCTCGTGCGTGATAGTTTGACTAGAGAAAACATTGATGTATGATACTCGAAACCATTCGTAATCTGACGCCTGTCATATGGCTGCTACGCATGATAAAATTACTGAAATGAAAGTACTTGTGTATGCTACTTGAAACCATTCATGGTCAGGCGGCAATGTTTGTTGCTGAGCATGATATAATTACTAGATGTAAACAACTTGGAAATATGCATAATCTGGTTGTTATTGTTTAGCTGCGGCGTTTAATAGAGTGACTAGAGAGAAATGATGATAGAAAAATTAGTAATCAACTATATATTTGATACGCATTTGATACGCAAGTACATGTATTATTAAAACAACTAGTCTTCTGAAAAGGGCATAACACATTGCGAACCCCTTTATCACTCCTTGTAGTGCACTTGTAATCCCTTCATTAGGACAGTGATAGAATAAGGTCATAAAATTAATGCCACCTTTACCCTCTTAAGCACGAAATATCTCGTGATAAGCAAGGTCTACACTGCTGTAGGTGGTATAAAATAGTTATACCATGTTTGTCCGCCTGTATGTAAGATAATCCACTCGCTAAAGCTCGTGGATTATCTTCACGTGCAGGCGGACAACAACCCATGGTATAACTGTTTCATATTTGTATGTACTCATTTTTGTCATTTCTAGTATTCCGTACAACATTAACTATAGTTTCTACCAATGGCGTACTTCGAATCGAACTATAGTTCTTACGTAATAGATGCGCACGCACGTTTACACCCGAACGACTAAAGTTGGAACTTTAAGTTGGTTGGCAAGTAAACAAAAATAATAGCCCTGTAAGCTCCACTTCAATTCTTCGTCGTAGACAAAAAGGATGTTATAAACTGCACATCGCTGTCTAATAATCAATTACGAATAAGTGGGACCAAAAATTATGCTCATCTAGGTTTAGTTTACAAAAACATATCATTTTGAGGCTACTGACCGATCTTGAACCCATCGTGCCCGATCTTAAACCCATCGTTAGATATGTCTGAAGTAGGGAACCAGCCTATCTACTAGAGTAACGATGCTCCGACCATCTCCAGTAGGTTCGTGACGTCACCCTAGTAGCGACTATAGGTGTTCGAATCAAACTTTAGCAACTATAGTAGGGACTATAGTTCGATTCGAAGTACGCCAATATAATAAATGCTATGTAATACAATACTCTCTTCTTTGTAAATAAAACACATGTCATGTAAAATTATCTGCAGCGAATTCTTAAGCTGTCCAATCAAGACTGTTACTATAATAATCGGTTAGCAAGACATATATATATTTTATATGGTCAAAGGAGAATGTCATTGAATGTTTTAATGAGGACCATAATTTTGAACATGTTAAACAATCAAGCTGAAAGCCCACGACACCATGGGGTATTTCGTGTGTCTTATCTTGCACTAAATTAAATTTGTATGAAATATATCACGACATCTATTCATGACTTCCAAGTATTCCGTCAATGTAAGAGGTAGGTCGTTCGATATATGTACCAGTTTATTGCCAGAGCAAGTTTCCAGCATAAAGTACAAGTTGGCATGTGTAATTAACTAAGATTCAAAACAGCGTATTCCAATGGTCTGATCAGGTCATAATCTCCCTGTAGAAACATTGTTTTTAACATATTTATTCAACTTTGCTTGTACATACAATGTAAACTAATAAAGTAAAGATTAGAACGAAAGTATTCTCCTAAAGAAACATTGAAGCATTAGCTACCCATAAAGCGCCCATTAAAGACTCAGATCATACTGCGCTATGTGCAGTCTAACCTGAGTCTACGATGGGCGCATATGGCAAGTTGTACCTTTTTGCTGGACACTGGTTCATTAATATATGAGCTGCGACGCGAGAAAACCTGTCTTCGGGTGTTGAGAACAACACAGGGCGCAGACCAGCCTGCGCATCCCCGCAGTCTGATCAGCGCCTTTGTTTTTTGCTTTTTGAATGTTTCATATGTGAACTTGCTACGGGTGAAATTTCTCATGATAAAACACAAATGTCATTACGTAATGGCATGAGTTTTTGGTTTGTGAGGCTATAGATGTGACTTCAAGCTCCTGTGCTAAATCTGATCTTGATTGAAGATGAACTGATGCTATTTGTGTTTTATCTTGAGAAGAGAAAGATGTTAGCATACAATATGTCGGTCAAACTTGTTTATTCATAGAAACTAGATTTTTTGAGCAATTTATAATCGTCGAATAAAAAAGCTATTTATATAATAATGCAAAATTGATAATTTTCAAAATAGCCATTTCAAACTAATCACTCTCCTAGAAGTATTTCTATTCAGCCTGATGAAAAGATTTTTTTATGGTGGTAATTCCACTAAAATATATAGAAATATTCTAAGACATGACTTAGAATTAAAGTGGATAAATTATTACAAACACCGCATCCTCTTTGTTTTTAATGATAATATTTACCATGAAAGTAAATAGCTCTGGAACGACATTAAAATTAGTTTGATCAAAAGTTGAGGGATACGGAACGTACCTCCATTCAAAATGATTTGAACATCACCTCCCTTGAAAATAAAGTTAATGACCTCGAACAATATGCACGGAAAATTCCATCAGAATACATGGTCTTAAAGAAGCTGTGAGTGGTCATGAGAACACGTACGACCTAGTTTGTGACTATATTAACAGCAATCTTAAACTCAACACCGACATTGAGGTTGCACATCGTGTAGGACCAAAAATACGTGGACCAAAACCTCGGAGCATTATAGTTAATTTTTTGCGATGATCAGACAAATTAGCTGTGATGCTAAATCGTAAAATGCTAAAAGGTTCTGGGGTTTCAATATCTGGCGATCTGACATCCCGAAATGTAAAGTACATAAATGAAGTGCGCGAGAAGCCCAGGATTGAATCTGCCTGGGCCTGGGAAAGCAAATTGTATGCTAAAGGCATAAATGGACACAAATTCCACATATATCCTGGAATAGACATCGATAATGAACTGGATCAGCAAAACAAGGGAAATTAATTCTACTTACATTTGTATGAATGCATGTGCTGATGTGGGCTTCATAACTAAAATCTGAAAAAAAGCAGCTGTTGTACGGTCTGGTCTGCGTTGTGCGTAGATCGATCGGGATTTGTGAGCGGTCTCTGCGCATTGCGTGCCACGAAAATTGTTACATGTAATTGTTTACTTTACGGCATATATTCACGCATTCAATCTTGATCGGTCTCTGCTTTGCACGAAGTCCGAACCGTATAAACAATACAATAATACAATACAAAATTTTATTGGCAACTAAACATTCTGCCATGCTTATGGCCAACAAAGTATTCAAGTGGAAATTTTTCTCTCCAAAAGGAGTAATGCGCATACTCAAATGCTCACAATTATTCCACTAATATTAAACGAGCGGAAGAAAAAAAGTCCAAACACAGAACTCTATGCTTTGCATAGACAAAGCAGAATATTATATTGAATTCCTGATACAATTCCAGCTTAACCAAGTGGTTCGGGTCTCCGTTTTTGCAGTCGAAGAACTAATATATTTCCTACACAAATAGAATTTCGATTTTTTTTGCATATTTTCAGTGATACCTTTGTTTGCTTGTTTGTATTGATGCTTTCCGTTCAAGTAAACTATAACTTAGTTGTTTGGGGCGTTTCCCTGTCTTCCTGGATGGCAGGTGATCAAGTTGCTCAAAAACACAACCCAGTGCCTTCGATACGCGTCGAACCAGCGACCCCTAGATATCGTGTCATCCACTCTACTCCTTTACAAGTGACACGAGGTGTCGCCACTTGATACAATATTGAATTAAACAATAGGGCCTAGAGTTAATCATATGGCTTCATGACGCAATGGCGGACCATAGCTCTTCGACTGCAGTTGCATATATATATATGATGTATATGAAAGAGTTGTAAAACGTCATTATAACTCATTAACCCAGGGATTTCTGTTTGTTTTTCAAGCGTAGGTAATTATTCGTTAAGTGCTTGTTAATATGTGCTCTCACACCGGATAGGCGATTATCGCTGCCTTATTGTCAAATACAATTCAAGGTGTGATAAAATGGTCCAATAGTATTTTTTTGGAAGAAAAACTAATATGAAGCCATTGACTGATTGAAGAATATGGCTGTAGGCCTATTTCCGAAGGATATTTACCTTTTAAAACTCACACTTATCTTATACGGATTTTTTCTAACTAGTTTCTAGTAAAATTAATTTGCCCAACTTGACATTAACCCTGCCATTCCCACAGCAACGGATGATTTCAGCAGATTTTGTCAACTGTTCAAGTACATTTGACCTCGGACACGGACCTATTATAATAAACGGACTGGTCACTGGTGGAATTGAAAGTTATGTTGTCGAGGCTTTGTTTTTGCGCTATTTCAAAGTACTAGAGCCTGTATAATTGATTCTTAATGTTCATACATTGAAGGGGCATATTACTTTGGGCTTGTCCGTCCGTCCGTTTGTGAGTCCGTTACAAAAAATAAGTAAGGCCTACAGTTTTGAAATTTCATGAATAGATTTGTCATCAAAAATTAGTCGAACAGTATTTTTAGTCCAAATTATCTCCCTTTGTGGAGTTATAATGAAATTTTGTAATAAGGATAACCCCTAGGAGCTCAAACTTAGTCAGCAGATTAGAGTAATAAGTAGATGACCCAGTGAACAATAAAAAAGTGCTTATTAGTTATTGCCCTTTGAAAATCTGGACCCGGTTGTACGAAGCTCAATTATCTTTTAATCATGGATTAAAACCTCGATTAATTAGCGCCTTATTAAATCGCGTTGTACGAAGCTCAATTATCTTTTAATCATGGATTAAACCCTTGATTTAACCCCGATTCCTCAATTAAATTTAATCGACGTCTAGGAGGTGAATTAACCGATCTAATCAGTCATTAGCCCGAAACAAAATGGCCGCCGACATAGCGTTTGTCCATCCAGGAAGGAAAAGAAATGGAAAAACGCGAGATAAAGAGAAAGCCATGGCATGTAGAGATGACCGACGTGGAATTGCGCCGGAGATACCGCTTCTCAAAGGCCAACATCCTTTTCATCTTGAGATTGATCAAAGAAACTACCTGCCAAAGTACACAGAGATCAAAGCCCATCAGTGCGGAACTCCGAGTGAATCCCCAAAACACTGTTTTTCATCAAACATTCATTGTAAAATGTCAACTTTCTTCTGTCAAAACGAAAGTCGTTCTACTTAGTGACCGCAGTGACGTCATGGAACTACCCAGCTTAGTTGCAAAGTGCGGGTGGCACACCGGTTTAGAGTCTAGCATTGTTTTATTGCTATGTTACTTTTTCTTGTTCTTTCTATACACATATCGTTAAAAAAATTCATGAAAAATGCCATTCCCATTTGGACAATATTTTGGATGATGCCACATTTTACGCCGGCGGAAATATTCTGTCAAGAGTGACGGTGTAGAAGGGGGGGGGGGGGGTGCTTCATAATGTCCTTGGTTTAAAAGCATAAATACGAGTCATCTCCTGTTAAGCAGTCAGTAGCAATAAATATGATATGTGAATCATAATGACCGTTTGCATGTATGTCAGATTAAAACCATTTCCATTGCTTTAATCCCTAACTAAAATACGTTTTTCATCGGGTATGCGAACATATGCCTCATGGCAAGGGTTGTTTGTCCCCTACATAAAAATCGTATCTAACTTATATGAGGGGATGGACATTTGCCCTTTTGAATGTGGGCACCTGCCCCCTCTGTATAAAAGTGCAATCCGCATCTCCGTCCTGTTCTTGTATAATACCCCCCTGCTCTGTGTGTTAAACTAAGGGAAATAAATACCCAATTAATAGTATTTTTCTCTTATTTTGAGACTTTGTGGAGTGAGGAGGGTACTTTACTTGTGATTATTTCCATTGGGAGGAAACTCACTTGCAATTTAGTTTTAATTTTAACTCCAGACCAATCATTCGATGACCTATAATCAGTGGAAATATGGGCTCACTCTTACAGGGGATGGGCGCCGCTCGAGTATGGCATGGCTCAAAACAGACCTAAATTGCAACTTTTGCATGTGCGGATCCAGAGGGGGGATAGGGGGTCCGGCCCCCCATCCCCCTGGAAAATCAGAAGTTATATGGGCTTCTTTAGATATTATAATTAGGACCCCCCACCCCCCTGGAAAATGTTAGAACCCTTGGATCCTTGGAAAAGTATAGTTTTCTCTGTAATCAAACTATTGGACCCCCCCTCTATAAACTGTAAAATAAATTGAGGACAAAATAAAAAAAATAAAATACGTTGTCCATTTCTGGCCGTCTGGCATGGACCCTCCCCTGAAAAAAATTCCTGGATCCGCGCCTGATTTTGTAACCAACAAGTTTGGGGTCGGTTAAGTTACATGTGTTAGAAACGCGTGGGAGGGTTTGCGGGTATGCGAGAAGCGCAGGGAGTAATAATTAACCCCCTCCGCCGCACCCCATCGCTTCGTCGCCTTACTGTTTGTTGTTAGCAATGTTAAATTCATGTTACTTGTCTTCATCTGTGGTGAGCTTATTATAACGCATGCCAACAGAAAGATCGGCTCAGATGCAGCTGTATGTCCAGAAGAGACATCTTTACTTCTGTGACAAAACCTGTAATTTCACGTACCGACTAAACAATAAAGGATTGCTGTATACATGTATCAAATACTGATATTTTTGAGTTAGTTATAAAATCATTACATCTACATGTTATGTCGGTACAGTCACTAACGCCTATTTTGAACTTCTATGCGACAATATTACAAGATCTGGGCCCGGAATTACAATGCCTCCTTAGAGTTAAGGAAGACTTAAGTTAAGTATTGATTTTTCAGGATGCGAAAAATAACGTTTAAAACTGATCAAAATCAAAATAGTTTTAATTTTTCCGAAGATCACAATGATATCCCACATCGATCCAGGCAATTTATTTGGCATTTAATATAGCATGTTGAAATATCAATACTTAATATAAGTCTTGCTTAACTTAATGGAGACATTGTAAGGCGACCGTTTGCATAACTTTTGATCGCCCCTTACGAAATTCTCGGGGGGCAACTCCCTATTTATGAAATATTACGGATGTGCGCCCGAATACCCCCTTTTTCTGCGCCGCCAGGTATATAACCGCCTTAAAAAAAAGAAAAAAAAGTATATGAATGGCCCGTTGTCTGAGTTTTGGCATTTGAATGGCCACACTTTTCTGACACCCATGTATAAGCCCATATTTTCGCTCGGATACTCGTCAAGCCTTTGTTTTCACATTTACATAAAGCAGTTTTTCGCATGACGAGAGTCATTTGTAAACTTATTTAAAAATCACAGAGGATATGAAATGGTATATTAAATCAAAGAACAGTATATGAATATAGGTCAACTTTCTGTGTTATCAAGTATATGAATAGGCTTTTTTTTTAAAAAAAAAAAGGCCAGGTATATGATTAGTGTCAGTTTCCAAATACTGACTCGCACATCCGTACCAATAATATCCCCGAGTTACCCCCCCCCCCCCCCTCCGGAGACGACATTACCACCCGTTTTTAAGTTAACCAGTTGACCAATTTCACATCCAAGAAAGAAATGCCCTGTACATGTAGTTGCTATATATGTAATTTGTGATCGCATCGTGGCACGTTTTGGTTTGGTGGATCGGGAACGAGTATCGGGTGTAATGGCCGGAACTCTGAGGGCCGGAAAATTGGACGGCTATCGGTATTTTTATTTTGGGAGTAATGTCATAAACGATTCTCTCGCGGACGCGCGTTTCTTTGCCAATTCATGCTTAGCTCTAAATTTAGGGTGGGATCTGGGGCCGAGACCTCACGAATCGCTTGAAATGAAAGTCGATATAGTTATAACGTATATATTAAGAATTGTGCATACCTATTTACATGTATATAGTTTCCACTAGCAGGCGATATGTGGACTTGGCAATATAAAGCATACCAAGCCACCGGGCGGTCGCTGCAACGATAGAGTCGGCTCAACGGCGAGCGGTGCTTTGGAAAATAGATTATTTTGGCTTTAAATGGATTTGAAATTTCTGGTCATCGCTTTTATGAGTTCGTGCACATTTAGATATTTTAAAATTTTCTATTTTACAAGTTCTATGGTGTTATTTCTTTAAGTGTTTGTGTATAAACCGTCCGGCTGTGTTTAATGAAGTTTTTTGATGATAGCCAAAGTAGTTGCCACCCAATGGGTGGCAGCTGTGTGTTTGGCCAAAAAGTCTGGACCCGTATCCAACCCAATCTGGTCTCCGGCCAGGCCCCGTTCCAAAGCGTTTGCTTTGACCGCATTTTGTATTCAAACACTGCGAACTCGAGACCAAAGGGCCACGGTTTCGAGCCTCACCGGCGTCACTGCGTCGTGTCATTGAGCAGGACACATTAATCCTATCATAGTACTGGTTCAGCCCAGGAAGACCCGTCCCTACGTAACTGAAAGATTGTTGACTGGGACGTAAAGAAACAAATCAAACAAACAAAACAAACACCGCGAATCAGGCGCAGTGGTCGTCTTCGTTATCGACCTGAGTGTGTCATTATTTTGGGTGTTCAGGGCCTCCATGGGCTCATGTTCTTAAAGTTTAATCTCGCGCAGGTTCGCCTTTTTCAAACGCTTGATTTCTGCGAAGCCTGAGTGTTCCCGGGGGAGGGGGGTCTCAATTTTTTTTCTGCATGCGTAGGCTCCCGCCCAGCATCTACCTTTCACCCCCAAAAATGTCAGGAATTTGAAGCACCCAAAAAATATTTTACCCGAGCTTACGTATATATGAAAATATCAGAGTACCCCCCCCCCCCCCCCTGGGGAGTGTTCTTGCATAGTTATACCAGGTGCCCCAGTGAGTCAGATAAAACTGGCGTGATGGAAATAGCAACAAAAGAGCGCGACATAGACAATGACGTCATTGTTTACATTGTCATTGGCGACGCTTACCAGATATTTCAACAGACTCTGTCAATAAAACAAACCATAGAGAAGACAGCCTTAACATTTCCGTGATATCTGGATACTTTGTATATCTTTATACTCCCACTGTTTTTCATAGAAAATTAGCCTTTTATTGCGAAAAGAACGTAACAGGAGTAACGATCCCCGGGTAACAATCGACCATCCCGATCAGCTTGATTCCTCCTCTTTCGTTACGTCCTTAACTTGATTTGTAAGTTTTGACTCGAGAATTTCTCTTTTCTAATGTGGCGGCGTTTTGTTTACCTGACTGAATTATGGGAGACTGGTTTTATGATTTCTATTGAAATTAATTACGAACCCTCGATTAAAGGTCAATTAACTAATCAACCGTTTAATGAGGCTTCGTACAACACATTTAAATACATCAATTAGTTAATCCATCGTTAAGTTTTAAATGACTGATTAACGCTTAATCCATGATTAAATTTAATTGAGCTTCGTACAACCGGGTCCTGGACATAGAAAGCTTGATTACAGATTAATGCCCTTTGCAAAAGTATAACAGCTAGACGCTCCAAACTTAGTCAGCAGATAGAGGATAATGAGAAGATTACATGGTGAAACATTTAAGAAAAAAAATGTTTTAGTAATTGCCCTTTACATTTTTATGGGTTATTGCTCTTTGCAAATTTGCACAGAAATAGAAAATGTGAAGCAAAAATAAATCTCGAAAAACATTACAGCTAGTGTAAAGATGTAGTATATCTTGCAAGTCTATAACATTCTCAAGTGCTATGCCTCTCTAATACCTACATTATTAGTTAGATAGATATTGCTGCATTCATACCTATATTAAGTTCTATAACCATATCATAGTTGTTCTGAGTGTCTCAGCCCACAAATAAAGTCGCTGATTGCTCAGGTTGCATACAGGTATTTTTCAATAGGTAGGCTACACAAATTGTAAAGTTAGGCATGCTAATAATAAGTATGTTAATAGATTTTATTTTACCTTTTCAGAGAACCATAGCAAGTTTCAAGTAAACCAGCATCCAGTCAGGACTATATATGGACAAACTCAGTATATTTCATTTTGTTGTTTTAACTGAAAAAGGGTCATTTTGTGAATAGGAATTTTGACACAACTTTTATATTGTTTGTTTGTGATTTTTTGCTTTCGAATTAGATTGTAAAACTCAGGATGAGAACAAGACTGTGATAATTGCGGCGAGATGTTAATCCCAACATGGCTTCAAGACGCGATCTCACAGTACAAACCGTAGAGAGACCACTCGACTCTGCTGTGTGTGGAAACAGCTTTACTGAAAACAAGGAAGCTCACCAGATTAAACATACTGAAGAGGAATCGTACAGAACTGAAACTTGCAATAAAGCTTTTACTCTAGACAATCACTTAAATCGTCACGAGATAGTGCACGCTGAAGAGAAATCATACGATTGTGATCAAACATTTACTGAAAAAGCAGCAACAAAATGAATACTGGAGATAGACCATACAAATGTGATACTTGCGGTAAAGATTACACGCTACAGCATAACTTAAAACGTCACCAGGTAATACACACTGGAGAGAAACCGTATATTTGTGGCGTTTGTGGTAAGACATTTACTCTAGGAAGTTATCTGAAATCCCATCTCAAAACACATACTGGAGAGAAGTCATATGATTGTAGTTATTGCGGTAAATCATTTACTGAAATAGGAAGCATGAAGCGACACCTTAGAAGGCATACTGGAGAGAAACCATACAAGTGTGATACTTGTGGTAAATCATTTACTTTTGCAGGTAGCTTAAAGGGTCACCTCAGAATACATACTGGAGAGAAACCATACAAGTGTGATACTTGCCATAAAGAGTTCACACTAAGCAATCACTTAAAACTTCACCAACGTGTTCACACTAGAGAGAAGCCATACGATTGTGTTACTTGTAATAAAACATTTACTCAGCTAGGGAACCTAAAATCTCACCTAAGAATACACACTGGAGAGAAACCTTACAAATGCGATACTTGTGGTAAAGCGTTTTCAAATCACAGTCACTTAAAGTATCACAAGAACAAACATACTGGAGAGACACCATAAGGTACAGCTTTACTCTAGACAGTCAATAGACACATTTAAGCCTGGCGTCCTTTTTATGGGACATAGGCAAATAGTGTATAACCAGGTCAGACATTGCAGAATGCGGCGTCTAATCAAGTACCCCACTGTTTGCTTACTGAATGTTCTACGGTATTAGAATTTGAATGAAGTTGAAAAATACCACCCAACATCCCTAAAATGGAAAAAGGACTGGTCAAATTGATAAGAATGGGAACTTCCATTCGGCTTAAATGGGTTAAAATGATTGAATTCATGTAGATGCCGGGAATATAACAATAATGTTGTCTTTACCTTTTTTCCATTCTGAATATTGGTAAACAATAAATACTCAAATAAAATTCCACATCAGACATAAGGCGGAATTACATCAGGTTCTGTATTGTTTGTTTAGATAAAAGCACCTGACAACCATGCAAGTTCCAGGTTAGCAAAAGCATAGTTCATGAAATCAAATTTGGTGATAAAGCTGTCATGTAAATATAGACAAGGACCTCTGATGGTGGTAATGGGAATCACCATGTATCGCTGCCTATAATTTTGATAAAAATTAAAGTCGATCAAATGCTTCCATCTTCATACATAAGCTTGCTGTTAGTCTCTATTTTATGTTTTTGCATTTGATTTCATATTTCCATAAATGTAGGGCTTTATTTTTAGGCTAAAATGGTCGCTTTCTGTATTATACATATAGGAAATAGAAAAAAATATTTTTAAAACATCATCCCCCAGAATCCCAACTAATACTCTTGCACGTAAATGTCTTCCCATATTTTACATAATATATGTGAAAAGCTAGTTGGGACTCCGGGGGGGGGGGGGGGGGATGATATCTCACAGCCCAAAATGTGACGTCTGGGCGAGCCAAAACATTGGCATTTGGATTTATGGTGTGCTCTCTTGAAACTAAATCTTTTTCCCAGCATAATGAAATACTTAGGACAAGTAAGCTTCCTTTGCATAACCCATTAGTCATGAGATTTTACAAGGTTTTAGCATATAATTTGCTTTAGATTATGAAAATTGTCCTTTTGCTTAATTTAGTGTGTAGATTATTTTGAACTTATACTGTATATATCCAATACACATAAACTACATGCCATTGACTAGGTGTACTTTACGCATTGATGAATTGTTATAGTACATTGCTGCATGATATTACACCAGGTAAATACATTATCATGAAGGTTGAATATGAACTACAGTAGCACTTCAAAATATTTCTTAACACATCAGATAGAAAAAAAACTGCAAAAATAATCATTAAATGCTCATGATTTTGGACTTTAAAATACTTCACTGTAATTTGTAATCAAGTATTGATGATATAGGACCCTTACACGTAAAAATAATTGATTTCAAAATGTTTTGGTGGAGTCAAATTTTGGCATCCCTTCCCCTTTTGGTAGCGTCTCCTGTTTTGTCGTAGAAACTGCATATCTAAGTTTTCCTTAATTCGTTCCAAATACATCAAGCGTCCTATTCAAAAGAATACCAGGACTATCTTATGCATAGGGAAGTTTTGGGAAGCATCTAAACATAGGCAGATACCCTATCAAAGTGTCAGAGGTCCTTTGCCATATAGTGACAGATATTTTAATAACGATTGCAGATTGGGATGTTTAAAGAGGCAAAGCCAATGGACATGATTCTTGATAAATGTATATTTCAAAATAGGGCATCATCAATTTTAGCAACACATGTTGTTGGTACACATTGGAATTGCATCATTGAGACAAATCCAATGTGCACATACAACATATGTCGATTCAATATATGACTGTTTATCACCATAAACGTTTTTTTCACAAACTTCTCAACTATTTTTTATGTTTCAGTTTAATGAGCATGTAGAAATGAACAAGTTGTTGTGTTGTTTAGCCTGCACCTGGATGAAAATAATAGACAGCCAATTTTATATTATTGACAGCTAATCTTAAGATGTTTCACTGGAATGAAATGCTAAATTGGTGGTTGCCTGGTTGTAAGGGACAGAATGATCTTGACACTATGTCTCTTAAATGTCACTACTCTCATATCCTTATTAAATTTCAATTTGTATAAGGCTTACGTACTTTAAGTTGGACAGAGGCTAACAATGCTAACCCATATCAGATTCCACATATTATAAATGCGACACCTGATCAGGGTCTCCACTTGCTGTTAAAAAATGTTCTATAAGAATTTTAATAACAATGAAAATCTTAACCCTACAACCCCTCCAACAAAAATGGTCTGATCTAGTTGATAAGAGCGTGTAATTCCCTTGAATTTAAAGGCCTATATTCTTGTCCAATTAGAGGTCATTAGTGGAATAACTGTGAGGCTCAGTTTCAGTATCTCAATGGAATAATGGGTCCCCAAACCCAGAATTTCTCTCACTTAGGCAGAGCTTATCCTGTCATTAGCCATTGTAGCCATTTTCTACTAAAAACGAAGAGTGGCTACAATAATAAGTCATTGGCTAAAAGTACACTCTAGGTGTTTGAAAAATTACATATTTGTGAAAAAGTGTATTTTGATCAGCTTTTGGCTATTATTATTCCTTACCACTTTATTATCGTGTCATATTTAACTCTTTGGATGCTACCATCAGGGTGTCAAATAGTTTGGATCCAGATCAGGCCCGACATTATGTCAGGCCTGATCTGGGTCCAAACTGTTTGCAGAGGTTATCAGCAGGCGACTTTGCTAGTTTGACAAAGATCTAGATACAGAACAACTGGTTGATACATGTACTACTTTCTAGCTTAACCCCTGGCTAAAGTCAATTTCATTTGGCTCCAACTTTTACGATTTGGCTAAGGTATTGGCTACAACAAATTCTGAGCCAGTGTAAGCCCTGGTATCTCAATGGAATTAAGGGGTCCTAAAATCAGAATTTCTCTCACTTATGTACATATCAATATTTAACCTGAAAATACCAAAACCCATCATGAGACAACTTTATTGCCCCTGGAAGGAGGTTCTAGTCACCTTATAAGGTTTGTTTAAGCGATTGATCTGTATGGGAAAGTCCTCAGCCAGTGGTATCACTACTACTTTATCAGAATTTAACCCTTTAAATGGATTAAAAAAGGCAACAAATATTTGCGTGTATATTTATTTTTATGTCTGAATCAGAGTGATGATACATCGCATTAAATAGAAAGCTTCCATGCGAGCTGAACATTTCTTGTACTTCAACAGCAGCAGAATTTAGAGCGACGATGTGGTACCAGTGAAATGCATTTAAGCCCCCCTGTGGCTTAGGCTGCTCTCCCTTCTAAGGCGGTGGTTCTGTTGTTTTTGACTTTTTGTTTATTGTAACTGCCATTGTGGGAGTCTGTAATTGTACTATGTTTTGTTCTACGTAACTTTATGTCCATTCTAGTTTTGCAATCATCTTGATGGGGAAGAGAGAGCTGGTTGGTTTGCTAAGTTTTTCTTCCTGTTGTCTCGTGATCGTCACGTGGCTCTTCCTCGCGGTGTCATGGGTTTGCCTGCGGTTTGTGATTTTGGTATTTCCTGAGCATACTCACTTACTATATATATGTTTCCTATGAGTGGTACAGGTCGATAAAGGAAGCTTTTATGTTATGTAAATATTTTCTTACCAGTCAATTTAAACATGTTTTGAAGCTACTGTGTAAGATATTTACAGGGCTTTTCCCAGCAATTTTGGGAAAAGGCCCCTGGCCAAAATTGGGGAAAAATGATCGACTCAACATCATGACTTAGCACATTACATTAGGTGACCTCCCTTAAATGGTTTTATTTTATTGCGCACGTGCGTATCTGCGTAATGGCAGCTACGTCATAGACAGGATAATGCTCATCAATTGCTCAAAATTATTCCACTTAAATTACATAAGCGGAGAAAAAGTCAAATTATAGAAGTCAATACTTGTCATAATGGCGTAGCCAGAACGCTGATCGCACATCAAAGGGAGACTTCTGTATCAAGCAATAATTATCTACAATTACGTCCATTTTCAAAATGGGAACTTCTCATAAAGGAATGAATTCGCTCCCTCTGTGAGCAAATTCTTCTCTTTAAGGGCAGTTCCTTAAGGTATGGAAAATCACTTTCACCACATTCGGTGGGCTCCATTGAGTGTTACTATTTTTATTACGCACGTGCGTGTACTGCATAATGGGCGCTACGCCAATACTTGACATAGCCAAGTCATAACATTATTTTGCATGCTTTTGTTTGTTATGTTGCTTTACGTCCCAAGTCAACAGCTATGGTTATTGCGGGACGGTCAGTTCACCTAACCACACTTTTTACTGAGCAGGCTTGAACAAGCAGTTAACCAGTACTTCATGCACATACTTTCGCTAGTAACTGACAACAACCCTTCTTGAATGATTCAGCGGAAGGGAAGTGAATGACCATAGAAATTATTTCATGATCAGTCTCCACGAAAGTATGGGACTGGGTCGGGATCGAACCCGCGACCCCTGGATCTGCAGTCACCTCGCATCTGTTGCCAGACACGTTACCGACTGCGCTACGAGGCCCGGTTTATTGTGCATGCCTGTTACAATTTTAAACATAATTATAACACCGCAAAACTTTGTTTGTGGGTTAACTGTTCTCACGTCCGTCCGTCCGTGCGTCCGGTCGTCCGCCCGTAACGTTTTATTTCCTTAATAATTTGAAGAGTCATTGCTGGATTTTCATCAAACCTTGCAAACATGTTCAAATATGCAAGACAAATACTTTAAACAAAACGCAAGGGCTAGGGGCCAATTATATTATAATTATTTCCCTTTGTAGTTCCAAATGTTTTTTATACCCCCCACCCCGCAAACTTTGTTTGTGATGGGTATAGTGTTTTCACGTTGTTCGTCCATGCGTCCGTTCGTAACGTTTTGTTTCCTTAAATTTCTTGAAGAGTCATTGCTGGATTTTCATCAAACCTTGCAAACATGTTCATATATGCAAGACAAATACTTTGAACAAAAAAGTAAGGGCTAGGGGCCAATTCTATTAGAGTTATTTCCCTTTGTAGTTCTAAATGGCTTTTTATATAGGGTTTTATGCTTATGCTATTATAGTCCATACACGGGCCGATCAACTCCTACCACAGCTTATGATGGAACAATTTGATACTTTTCCTATACAATGTAGATACATTGAACATATGCATGAAGGAGTTGGTTCAGAAAAAATAATTTTTGACAAAATGACAGTTGAGAGAACTTAGACAAATTTTCCCTAAAAAGGCTTTTGTATATGCATTGATGGTGCAGTCATGGGACGATCAACTCCTACATCAGCTTTTGATGGAACAATTTGATACTTTGTCTATACAATGTTGACACATTGAACATATGCATGAAGGATTTGTTTCAGAAAAGATTATCTTTGACAAAATGACAGCTGTGAGAACTTAGAAGTTTTTTTCCCTAATAAGGCTTTTGTATATGCATAGATTGGATCAGCTCCTACCACAGCTTTTGATCGAGTGTTTTGATACTTTGCCTCTACAATATAGACACATTGAACATATGCGTGAAGGAGTTTGGTTCAGAAAAAATAATATTTGACAAAATGACGATACTTTTTGACAAATTGACAGCTATGATAACTTAGAACTTTTGCATGAAGGAGTTTGGTTCAAAAACAAGAAGACATTTATGAGAACTTAGACTTATTTTCCAGTATAAGCTCTGATATATAGAGCTTTCAGGTGTGAATAAGTTTGTGCATTTGATTTTAACAAATGTTCCATATTGCAAGCATTATGATCATTTGCACAGATTCTACTCAAATCTTGTTTTCAAAACTTAGGTCTGCTGGTTTGAACTATCACTTGCCAAAACGTAAGTTTTTTTCACTTTTCCTTACTGTACGGGGTATCTAATAAGCATTGCTTATTGACTTTTTTCATTTTATTTCAGCTTAACCGAGTGTTACGGGTCTCCCTATTGGCAGTCGAAGAACGGTGATATTTCTTCAATAACTGAATTTCGATTTTTAGGCATATTTTCAGTGACACGTTCGTTTGCTTGTTTGTATTGGTCTATACTTTATGTTCAAGTTAACTATTTTTCAGTTGGTCGGGACGATTTTCGGTCCTCTTGGGTTTAACAACTATTAGGCAGATGATCCATTACTGCACATCGGCTATGGGTATCTGTGATTTTACCCTGGGATAGAAAATCTTATCTTACTCATGCTCTCCTACCCAGGACGTCAAGTAACGTCATCATGTACAATTGCATCTGAGCGTATTCAGGGTCTTCTGGATACCAAACGGCGATCCTCGGGACGGATTTTTCTATCCTACCCTCACACTCGTGATCGATTCTTATAGTGTCCTATTCGGGGACACAGCAATGTGCCTCCGTTAAGCGTTCCAACCAGTGACATCTAGATCTCTACCAGTGAACCAATTTACTCCTTATCAAGTGGCACGATATGTCGCCACTAGATATGATATTGAATAAAACAATATAACTAATCACTTGACTTCATGGCGCATTTGGAACAATAGCTTAATTACGGAAAATGTCACATCTGACCGATCGTTTGCATACCATAGCTCTTCGACCGCAGTTGCATGCATATATGACAACTCTTGAAAGAGTTGTAGAACGTCATTATCGGTATTTTTAAGAATTTATACTGTGGGTGGTCACAGTTGCACCCATCGTAAGGAGGAAACTACAGTCGTGAAGAAAAGGTGAGGCTTGTATAGGGGTTCTAGGGATACAGAATATTTGCCATTTTACTTCCAGGGATATAGGATACTTTACATTTTACTTCCAGGGATATGGAATAGGGGAGACCGGGGCAAAATGATCCACTTTTTTTTAAATATTTTTCCTGCTTTTATGACTGAATATATCTTATTGCTTTTAAGTGTATAATACACTGTCAAGTATAAGCTACAATTTGAAAGAAATGATAGGCATAAAGTGACATTAGTGCTTGAAATCAAGCATTCAAAATGTGTGGTCAGCTGTATCATTTTGCCCCGTGCACGGGGCAAAATGATACAGTAAGACTTTTCTCATCTCAGATTCAAATATTCAAGACGTAGCACAGAAATTACTATAAACACAATTAAACAATTTATAATGCTATATATCGCCACGGAAATATGATTGAACACGAACAGTGTTCTGTATGTTCTGAGTCATATTTGTTACCATTCATGTTTTATATTTGCCACGGGGCAAAATGATACAGTTGACCACCCATTTTTAACATCCTGAAAAATAAAATGGTACTTTTCTGACATAGCAGTATCATTTAATTTTCTTGTGATAGGAATAGACAGTTTCGATAAAAATATCTTGAAAATGCTTTAAAACAGAGTCAAATTAGATTATTTCAGACTGTATCATTTTGCCCCAACCACGCTGTATCATTTTGCCCCAGTGACCTCTTGTTTACTGTTTTCGTAACAATTCAAAAATACGACACCCCACAAAAGCTCTGATTATTTGGAGGCATATCAGTATCTATATAGTTCAATTTACACGATACAATCAAACAATATATCAACCACATTTTTCAAATTCATAAAATAATTGATACCTTCGAAATTTACTCAGGGTGCCTCAAAAGTCAATTGTTTATATAAAAAGCTTAACTTTGCTCTGTTTTGGCTGAGCCTTTCTTATAGTATGGCGGATTTCAAAATGCGCATTCAGTTTGAGTAAGAAACGTCATATATGGCATCATCGTTTGAAACATCGCGCTGTTTCATTTTGCCCCATGTATCATTTTGCCCCGGTCTCCCCTACTATGTTCAATTTCAGACCCTACAATCCCCAGCTCCATACGTCCGCCATGTTTGGTGTTTACTAATATCGCGAAATCTCGAGTGCGTGCGAGAGTGACTGTGGGAATTTCTTAACGGAAGTGTAAACATAGCACTGAATTCAGGGCGATATGATAGATTTTTATTTTATGTTATCATATCTAGCCCTGATTTTATCAGGTTGGGAACACTTCTGTTTTGATCTGTTATAGTTCAATTGATCTAAAATAGACTGATTTGTCTACTTAAAAGCACTGAAATAATGCTTTATCTGCTCTGTGCAGGTGTTGCCAAAAAAATGCGAAATCATTCTCCAGCCAAACTGTAGCCTTTGTTGATGCGATCTTGATGATGTAAAAGTTTTGATTTTTCATCGAGGAATTTTTTGCAAAAAACCCTTTTTTATAAATTTGTCTGTTGATTTTGTTAGGAATTCAATTTACCAGATGAACTTTCAATAAATGCTGTTGAAGCTTCCAGACTTCTTAAGACCAACATGTACACTGCCATTTCTGCAGCCTTTCTTTGACCCGGTCATGATGATGAGGTCGATTGGGCTGCTGCAAATCAAATTTCCCACAACAGCATCCAAATGTATGGTGGCCAATAAGTGCCATGCATATTTAGAGAAATGGGTTTACAGTTACTATACAGTGCATAATCCAATTATTTTTAGTATAAAATTGCTTTAGTTTTAGTTTGGTTCCATTTATATATTTTATCTAAAACTCATGAATTTTATTCTCATTATTTATTTTTATCTAGTATTTTGTTTCTGTGTCAAAATATTTCAACTTTTTCACAGACAAAATATTATTTAAATAATTTGTAGTTGCCTCCCTTGATATGGTTACAAGTAATGGCTTTTTAAAACAAAATAGCAAAACATGTTTTATGCAACTCTTAAAATTTGCACTGGGACATTTAAAACCCACAGGAAGAGAGTCATATTTACTCCTGTAATACAAGCCTAAAGGAAAACACAGTCGATCCTACAAAGGTCTGGCAGCTACCATGCCATGGTAGCCAGTCTGCTATCAATCATCTTGAACCATCAAGGTTATGGCATTCCTCGGCTATTAAATTTCAGAGTTTCAGAGCCTAACTTTTAAGGGGGCTGTCTTTTGATATATCTGTACATAAGTTCAACATTGTTTAACTCTTTGCTTTCTTGTATCGTCTGCTGATAAATTTACAAATAATTTTGACCCAGATCAGGCCGGACTCAATGCCGTCTGCTGACTACATTTGCAAACAGTTTCGATCCAGATCAGGACCGACAAAATGTCGTCTGCTGATAACATTTGCAAACTGTTTTCATTTGCAAACAGTTCGGATCCAGATCAGGCCCAACAAACTGTTGTCTGCTGATCACATTTGCAAACAGTTTGGATCCAGATCAGGCCCGACAAAATGTCTACTGATTACATTTGCAAACAGTTTGGACCTAGATCAGGCCAGACAAATTGTCAAATGTAATCTGGCAACTACATTTGCAAACAGCTGTTTGGACCCAGATCTGGGTTGATAAATTTTTTGGCCTGATCTGGATCCAAGCTGTTTGATACTGATGGTATATTCTTGAATGAATTTTTCAAAAAAGCTGATTTTGAAAAAAAATAGGCCGACGACAAATAGGAAGCTAAATTTCCAGTAGGTAAAGATATAGATCTACATATTAACCTTTTTCCTGATAATCGGGAGTTTTGTCGTCTGGTGGTGATCTATGCAAATAGTTTGGACACAGATCAGGCTCGATAGAACATTAAACCTGATCTAGACCCAAGCTATTTGACATTCTGATGTTATTCCCGAAGAAAGTTTTGAAAAAAGTCAGAGGAAAAAACATCATGAACAATTAACTATCTGCATGCTGTTTTTTTTTGTTGGGGTCAAAAGGTGAAAAAGTCACGGTTAATATACCTTTGTTATTATAATAAAATGAAACATCACTGAATAAGTACTTGATTTATAGCGCTTAATTATAAATAAAAAAGAAAGTTGCATATATATGTTCCTCAAACTGCATTTATAGGTCTAAATTAAGTTAAAGCATATTCTGACCTGAAAATGTCATCTGCTTATTACATCTGCTGCATATATTTACATGCATTCCAAAATAGCAGACTATAAATTTTGATCAACAAAGGATGCAGTCAGATCTGGGTCCATATTATTTGCACAAATAATAGATGAGAGAGCAGACAGAAACTGCTACAAATAGCAGGAAACTAGTTAACCCATCTAAACATACCTTCTTATTAATTATCAATGTGACTTAAGCAAACAGACCATGATCAGATGCTGTATGATGCACTGCTTTGTTTGAAAGATTATAATATATGTGCCAATGATAAACTCATGATAATTGTGTTGGTAATGTTTACAAACACAAACATTGTTTGCAAACATTTCAAACTTACAGTCGATTCAAAGATGAATAATAATAGGACTTTGGCATTATTGATACCGCTTTTGATAGAAGCAGGTAAATAATGGTATAATATATCATACTTGTAGAGCAGTGTAGGATATATACCTGAATAAAATATACCCATTACCTGGAATAGTTTATATTTTTTGTTGTTTACTATAATTCTCATCGATCTTTGAACCTACTGTTACATTAAAATGAGCAACTATGATTGAACCCTACATGATGCAGACCCCATTTAACAGTGGAGGAAAGATGCCTGATCGGGCTCCATTGACCTACTTAAATTGAGAGAGAAAAATGCAGGTAAATGTAACTGTAAACAGTAACTTGCTACTCGATCGGGCTCCATTTTACTGTTTTTATAGTTGTCCCAGAAAACAAAAAATATGTGTCACAGTTATTAACCGATTTTCACCAAATTTTAGCAGCTTAAAGATGAATGAATTTCCAACGTTTTGACCGTTCAGATTTTTTTAAAAATGTCTAGAAAAAAGTTATTAAGGTTTAAAATTAGGCCTTTTTTTGGTAGTCAGTGGATCCCGTTTCGAGAACAAGAGAATGTTGTTATGCCCAATCGGGATACAGTGGCTCCCGTTTGGGAACATTTGCAAAAAGTTTTTATCCAGAACGGGATACATGCTTTTTGTTCATCACGGACATAGCATGGCCAGAGGGTTTAGCGCATATATTTGAACTGGATCACATGGGATAATTTCAGCTTACGACAAACACATACTTTGTTATATTGCCCTGGTAAAAACTGTCACAACTGTTCCTTAACGTTAAAACACTGTAGTGCGTAAATTCAGAGATTTTTTTGATAGATGAGGAGAATTAAGGTTTTTTTTTGGTGAACACCAATACTTTTATTTTTGACAAAAAATAAGATAGCTTTTACTTATAGCAAGACCTTTGTTCTGGAGTACCTGTGTCGTCAATGCACATATTCACATTGTGAACAGTCATTAGGGAGAGTATCAATATAGAGGAATCAAATCTGTTTAAATTACAGATTACACACAAATTATACAATGTAAGCACTCCAAAGGTGCTGTAGACATAATAATGTCTAAGTTCAACACATCCAAAATATTATTAAATGTCCACAACATATGTTCACTGTGTGAACAATCATAACATACAAATTTGAATATTAAGAATGACAACTACTGGAGATACAGATTACGCAAACCAGACAACCTCTAAGCATTTCGGATGAATAAAATGTCTAAGTCCAAAAGCACAAAAAATAAGAGAATATTTATCAAATGTGCACAACATATAGGGTGTACATGTTCATATCTATTATTTTGCAAAGTTTGAGCATTAAGGAATGAAAACTGTTGGAGTTACATATTACACAAACTAGATACCCTCTGAGAATTTTACGAAAAAAATGTCTGAAAACATCTTCAATATGTGAGCAATAATTAAGCAAAAATTGAATAAAAAGGAATAAAAACTTTTGGAATACAGACTACACGAACTAGGTACCACAAAAGTGTTGCGGACAGACAGACAGACGGAGTGGACCAATTACTAAACCTGGTTTCACTAAAGGGACATGTGTAAAACACTGTTATTCTAAGGTATATCTTTCCACATAAGTCAGATCCAACCTAAAATGAAGATTTTTTTTACCCCCCGACGAAGTCGGAGTGATATAGTTTAGGCGTCGTCCGTCCACTCTGTCCGTCCGTCCATCCACTCTTTTTGTCTGTCCGGAACCATATCTCAATACCTATTGGTCAGATTTGAATCATTCTTGGTGCAAAATGATTAGTACCATGGACTCTCAATATCCTATAACTTTGGTCAAATCGACCCCTTAACACTTGAGTTATTGCCCTTGTGCTTGTATAGGCAATTGTAAGGCAAAACCTATATTAACCATGTTGTGTGATTATCTTCACATTTAATCAAAGCTACTATATTTAACCACTTCTCACTATAGACCACGATTGCAAAGCGCCTGTAGATAAGCATGGCAGTTTCGAAGTTTTACCCCACCTCCTTTGACCCCACCTAAGGGGTCAAAGGTCAATTATTATATTAATTTCGCATAACTAAGGCAATTGTTAATATTATTTGCTGAAATATTGCATACAGGCAGAGCAGCAATAGATATGAAACATATCAAACGGGATTTTAGTTTGAAGGCCTGGGTCCGAGTCCGTTTGGTGGACTTAGGGGGTGGAGCTGGGGCCAAAATTAAACTTTTTCAGAATATTGTCATGTTGCATATCAAATTAAAGCTGACGACAATGCCAGCAACATGGTAGCAAATAATTTGCCCACCGACACACCCTTGACCCAGGGGGCGGGGTCAAAAGGTCAAACTATATATTTTTCTGAAAGTAGTCATGTTGCATATTAAATTAAAGCTGACAACGCTGGCAGCAACATGGAAGCAAATACTTTGCCCACCGACACACCCTTGGTCAAAAGGACAAACTATATATTATTCTGAAAGTATTCATGTTGCATATCAAATTAAAGCTGACGACGCTGGCAGCAACATGGTAGCAAATATTTTGCCCACAGACACACCCTCGACCAAGGGGGTGGGGTCAAAAGGTCAAACTATATATTTTTCTGAAAGTAGTCATGTTGCATAATAAATTAAAGGAAATTGAGCACAGAGCACCGTAAAAGCAAATATGCTGTCATTACACACACCAACGACCCCTGGGGTGGGGTCAAAAGGTCTTTTTTTCTAAAAGTGTCATGTTGCATATCAAATTAATGTGGAAGAAGTGTAGACCTACATGCAAGGTAATACTTTTTGAATTTACACACACCCTTGTTTAATTTTAGAACTGCTTCTTAAGTGGCAAGATTTGTTCTTCAACAGAAACCAGCTGCTGTTTTCAATCCCTGTAACTCACACGCACTATCGGTGTGTCAAATGGTTTGTTTGGATCAATAACAATTTTAGCAATTGTGAATCTCCATGTCTCCATGATGTCTCCCACAAGATTTGTTTCAATCAAAAGTAAAGTATTGCGGGAGATGTTGTTTGAGAAAAAATACAAGAGGGTGGCTGTCTTTGGTTTCATAATAGATATCGGAATGGAATGATTTTAGATATTCCAAGCCATATTGCACTTGATTCTCAGGTCTCAAGTCCCTTGTGCATCTGATCTGGGTATAAAATGTTTGCCACGCTAGGCATGTACAAAGAGAACAAGTTAACTGAATATTTGGCTGCCAGCTATGCCATATTTCACATTATTACCCAACCGCCTATATACAGAGTAATTGTGTATTTTTTGCTATATTCATGCCTATATACAAAGTAATTGTGTATTTTTTTTGCTATGTCATAAGTCAGTGAACTATTGCCCAGTCAATAGTTTTGGATATTGACTGGGATTATATCATGGCCTGGTTTCCCGCTTCGCTGCTAATAATATGAAGGCGCTCATCGTCTTGCTCTACCAAGATGCGCGTACGGTTTGTTTACGTCAGGAGACGTTGTGTAGCAATGTCGAACATGAGGCATGGTTTGGCACCTTGCAACACCCATAACTTCGTTGTTTGCGGTCAGAAACATAAAGTGTGGGTACCTTGTTTTCTTAGTTAGAGCAAGCGGAACACTTTGAGACCAAATTTGAGCAGATTAGATGAAGTTTTCTGTTTTCAAGAAAATCACATTGTCTACAGCAACGCTGCTATGTATGCCATCAAATGGGCTGTGTAATAAAACAGTTATTTCGTGCATATTTGTAGAATAGTCCAACTATTACCTCGTACCATGGACAACCTGATTCGCCTCGGCCTCGTGCAATAGTGCATCAGGTCATCCACGGCGCCTCGGGGTAAAGGTTTTGACTATACTACAAACAGGCATGAAATACCTGTAAAATAGCAAATGCTTACAAGTTGCATAACAAATCCGAGAACCTTGAAATAATTCAAGATAAATACATGGCCGCTGCCTCATTGCCAAGCATGCCGGCCCAGTGTCCCAGTAATTTGCCAGAGGACCTTAAGGCCTGAGGGCAAAAGTGGGCTGGGCAGATATGCCTGGTAACATGGCAGTGGCCACATTTTAAACTTATCATGTTACATGCGGGTCTTTATGTTAAATTATGTCATGTAAATGTGCACTAAAGGGCCGATATGGACACAGGTGCTTGAATTTATGAATATATGTTACTTCGTCTGATGCTTAGTTACAATCTCATAAATTTGATCTTAAATTTTTGAGAAAATAACAAGCCAAGAAAAAACTGATAAGTTTGACCAACTGAATCATAAAAAAAATCCTATACTAGATTTGACCATTTTTTTCAAATCCTTAAATTATCGGTCTTTCATCGTTTTCGATGTACATATTACGCTTCCCTAGGGCTAAAATCACGCAAAAAGTCACAACTTCAAGCCCCTGTGCACACTAGGGTCGACGACGGACGAAGACAGTGAGCTAAAAACGTATAAAATCAGATTATGTTTTGTTACTTTTGACAAAAGGAACTATCTATTTTCTCGCTATTTAAAACTACTGTCTTACGCACTCTCTCTCTCTCTTTTGCTCTAAAAGACATACTTTGGAGGTCTATATCGCAAAATATGGACCCAGATCAGCATGCTCCTTGAGGTCTCAGTGCCGTATGATCAGGGCTTATAGTGTATGAATCCTTGATAAATTAAACTGGAGTGCATTTGTATATATACAGCAGGCATCATACGAAGATGGCATTTTTCTGGACAAAATTATTAGCAGGACAAGGGTTAAGCAATATCTCTATGAAATCTGTATCTGTACTTAATGGTAATTTTTCTGAGAAATTTCCTATCATTCACAAACATTCTAACACTATACAGGTTCTGGGGAGGCCCTTTAAACTAACTGATTTCCTTGCTGCTTTGGGGTTAAATAGCTGTTAAATAAATAAAACTGTCTATCAGATTAATGCTTCTTTGGGAGGTAATTATGTCATCTGAAAATACTCTGTGGTTGTAGGATCGACTGAACACTGAAGTCACACACAATAAAGACTGTCTTCTCAAAAAACTGAAATTTTCTCTGTATATGGATGTCATTTATTTGCATACTTTTGGATGCTGTTTAGGGGGAAAATTAGATTTGCAGCAGAACAAGTGACCTTATTATCACCTATCTGTCCAGAAATGAATGTGTGAATGTTGTTCTCAATAAGTCTGTAAGGAATAACATTATTTACTGAAAATTCATCTCTTAAATTGAATTTTTAACAGAATCAGCAGACAATTTTATAAAAAAAGGGGTTTTCTGCAAAAATTTCCTCGATGAAAAATCAAAACTTTTACACCATCAAGATCGCATCAACAAAGGCTACAGTTTGGCTGGAGAATGATTTTGCAGTTTTTTGGCAACAGCTGCGCAGAGCATATAAAGCATTATTTCAGTGCTTTTAAGTAGACAAATCGGTCTATTTTAGATCAATTGAACTATAACAGATCAAAATAGAAGTGTTCCCAACCTGTTTATAAGCCTCTATCTTTGCCCTACTGTTTTCGTGGACGTAAACCAAGTTGAAAACACTTTTCCAAACAATGTCTTCTTCTAACACTACTCCATTTTGTATGTTTATAGGTTTATCTATATTTTGCTATTTATTTTGCCGCTGATGCATAACTGATTAGTTCTAAAAAGATAAAATACTCCTGTCCACACAGAATGTTTGCACTATTTGTTTTCAAAACATTTTTTGTCGTCTAAGCTGAAGAGCATGCTTTTTCTGTGGGAAACTAAAATCACGCACGAATTTGTTTTGGTAATTTATGTACCGACAATGACCTGTTCACTTTCCGTTTTCTGAATACACATGTTTTAACAACCTTAGATACCAAAATCAGACTAATATTTACATCTTTAATGTCTATTAATATTTAAATACAACCGTATAGTGACAAAAAAAGAAATAGGGCAAAATACCCTTTACATGAAAATGTTTTCTTCTACCTTCCTTATTATTATAATTGGCCTAAAAATTGATCATACCCGGTCTGTTGAGATTAAAAGAATCTTATAACATCTCACCATAGATTTGTTACATGTAGATATTTGCAAAAATGATAACTATTATTAAATTACTGATCTAACTGGGCCGCCTTTTACCAATTTCTTTCTTTGTTTCATTATGGTGTGTTAATTTGATTAGAATGTTCCCCATGATGGCAATTTGCATTAGTTAGATGACCTCCGTGCGAGCAGAACATTTCTTTTACTTTAACAACAGCAGAATCTAGGGCGAAGATTTGGTACCAGTAAAATGCATTTAAGCCCCCGGTGGCTTAGGCTGCTGTCCGTTCTAAGTTGGTGGTTCTGTTGTTGTTTACTTTTTGTTTATTGTTACTCCCATTGTGTGAGTCTGTAATTGTTCTATGTTTTGTTGTACGTTGCTTTGTGTCCGTTCTAGTATTGCAATCATCTTGTAGGGGAAGAGAGAGCTGGTTTCTTTGCTTAATTTGTCTTCCTGGTGTCTCGTGACGGTTGAGCTGCTCTTCCTCGCGGTGCCACATTGTTTCTGCGGTTTGTGATTGTGGTATTTCCTGATCATACTCACTTACTTTTTTTGTTGACATCGAGAACTACCCAATTGGATATGTACAAACTGTTTCCGAGGAGTTCTTAATGGCAATGGATGGGATCCTTTTTGTGCATACACAGAGATAATTCTGGCTCAGAATTTCATAAGAGAAAATATCCAGTTCAGTCAAAAGAGAGAAATTATGGTATTTGGGCGAGAAATTTTAACAAAATCTTTTGCTTAATTTCATTTTTCTATTATTCATATTATCTCCCATCAAGCCAATTACAATGATATTTTTGGCAGAAAAATGAGCAAATCTCTCACTGTCTCCCCCGAAAATGATCCCTGCATACAGCTTGATTTTTATGGTGACCTCTCTCACCATTTGTAATAGGTTTTCTTTTAATATCTTGATGAATGTCAACGAATATTAGTCAATCTACAGCCGAGTATGCAAAGTTTTCACCCTGGTTCTGTATTCCGACGGATGTCACTGGATAGAAAATTGACTATTTTCAGATAAGGAATTCCCCCACTTCCACTAACAGGAAATACATAGAAAAAAGGCCACTCAAACAATGACATCATTCTACAATTCTAATTTTCAACCATTGCGCACGTGTTCAAAAAGAAGGTCAAAACATCCAATGTCTCTATATAAGATTCACGTGGCCCCTTAAAACGATGGGTGCCAACTGTGTGTATTGACTGATAGCCTATTTGAACATAAGCGTGCGGTAGTAAAGCTATTCAGCTTGCAGCAAGGTTAGCCATGATAAAAAATATTTTCCTTCACTTATCTTACTGATCACTATGCAAAAGTTAAATTTGATTCTGATCTTTCCAGTTCAGAGGTCAGTGTACTCTTGCTTAGCTTGTTACTTTTGGCGGGAAACTTGGCACATGAGCACATGATCAGATTAACAATTGTCCGCCATGTTGGAAAAGTCCATTTTCTGTCTGATTATGACATTTTTTGGATATGATAAAGCTTCCTTTCCGAAATTGGATTATATGGGCGGGGTATGTGATCGTTAGTAAGTATCTCTTTTTCTTTGGCACACCGTACAACCGGCTGCTTTGATGACAGGTTACTAACAATGATGACAGATACTGGATTTTATGTCCCATGAAGGGTAGGTTATAATTTTCGTCTGGCAAAATTGTAAGAGAAACACTCTGATACTCTGTGGTGGATGAGTACACTTGTTAGTGTTGAGAGATCATACAGAAACAAGCTGACGTTATATTACTCACAAATAAAGCCACACTTGATCATCATTTCAGAGGTTTCCTGAGAAAAGTCACAAAAAACGGTTATCTGTTCCGGTTGTGCGTCTCTCCGTCAAAGTCTGCTGTCTGCACTTATATACAATTAAACTACTATCATTCAGCTACATTTCTGCCAAATTTGAAGCCACAGTTTGATTTTATAAAGTTACTGTATCCCATCAAAGAGGACAGGTAGATGAAAAATGGCTGCCTTTGTTAACAGATTAATTTTGAAGTGGCTGTCTTTGATGACAGGTCATGAATTTTAGTGGCTAACATTGATGACAGGTCATAATTGTAGAAAGTTACTTTAAATCAACATATTTCTTCAGCCTTTGGTCTCAACTGAGAGCATAAATCATCTTCCATATTGCATTCAGGTCAAAATAATCTTATCTGTCATTGGGCTAGCTGATATTGAGCATAGGTAAACAGTATAGATCCGGACCAGACACTGTAGAAGCAGGGTCCATACTGTTTCTTGAGGGATATAGATACAAAAAAAGCTCAAAATGTACGTCTAGATCAGCAATCATTTAGATGACAAAAGGATGTATCAACCTTTCAGTGAAATCTTGAGTTTTGTAATTAAGTTATTTCATAATATGTGCTTTGAGGACAGGGGTTTGGTTTGGGTTGTGCCACTTCCTGGTCATTGCTCATGTTATTTTTTCCCATGCAGTAACAGTACCTGGGGACAACATTACACCTCCCCTTTACAAATCAACGAAAAGTTGTGAATCACTGTTACAGCATGAATGGCAACAGATAATGTCCTGATCTTTCCACAAAGCAAAATATTTCCAGCCTTGATATGGTATAAGTTGACATCATGTGATGTTGAAAGCTAAACAGGCATGGTGTCTACTTTCGTCTTGACTGTTTTCTATTGTGTGGTGCTTTGGTTGCCAAAGTAATTGTTAAACAGATTTTGACGGTGGATCACGATTTGGAATTCAAGGGTCATTCAATAAGTAACCAGCCTACCCTGTTTCCCATAAAGATAGATCGCTTTTTCTTTTAAAAATCAATCTGTATCAAGATACTCTTCAACCCTATGTTTGAAGAATGTATTATCGAATGATTTATCAAAATATACCTGCATTAGAAAGTGTGCTGAAATAACTTTGAAATATGCAACACTACAATGTTCAAGAGCCATTTTTCAAAAGACAAATTGTGAGATGCTCACGTGAAACAAAGCTATAATTGAGGCCGATAGAATGTATTTTCTCTTTAAAAATTATAATAAAATTTATTGCTCTTGAAAAATATCGCAGTGTTCGAAATTAATAGTGATGTTATTCCTTAGTAAAAATATAACTTTAATTTTGGAAAATTTGATAATTCAGACAGTTTTTTCCTTGCTATTTTGACAAAAATGTATTTATAATTATATTTGCATATTAATTGATATATTAGATAAACATTTGATAAAAGTTTTACTATCTGAGAGCTTCCAACATGACTGAAAATTGTTATGCTCCACCGTCCTTAACCATGGGTCACTTAAATTTCAAATCACGCAATCTTCTCATTTTTATACCATTATGTAGGTGACAAATTTTCCATTTCGTCGATATATTATATACTTACACTTGATTTTCAAACTAAAGATATTTATCAAATAGAAAAATTTACGTTACTCAGGGTTTGAATTTTAGCTCGCATACTCGCAAAATGCGAGTTAAAAAAGCAATTAGCGAGGTGGTATTTTCTCTACTTGCATTTTCTCGCGAGTGGAAATTTGGGGCTGTTATCCGTGGTTCTTATCCTAGATACAAATCTTCTCTCCAGTTTCCTTAAATTTTATGTGGTTCATTGACGGTAACGGTTTTCGTTTTTATCCATTGGAAACAGAAGTTTACATTGGATACAACCTCAATGCGCAGAGGCATATGATAAACTCCCCAGCATGGTCAGGTCTCAGCCAATCATATGCTTACTAATTTTGATTGTAACAAATATTCACAAGTGGGTAGTTCGTTAGCTCCTTGGTTTTTTGCGATCTAAAATTAGAAGAAGGCTATTTTTACAGCGCAATACGATTGGACAAAACCAATCTTTTTCTTTTTAGAATTCATCACAGATTTCACAATTTTCAATGGGTAAGTTTTTGAAAAGAAATGAGGCATCTAGCAGTAGAGATTCCGCTCGGACTGCGAGCAAAAATACTCAAATGGCATCGTTAAAGGACGTGTCAGCCAGCATAAAAACGTTTTAGACATGGATGAAGGAATTGAATATTGACCTGAATTTGATGACCTTGTTGTGACCCAAATCACATGCAAGTTTGCACTAAGTCTTGCTAATATGGCATCGAATTTTATAATTGGGGATAGCACTTGAAGAGGGAGTCTGTTTCTTTTCAGGTAAAATCATCCATGCATGACAGGACAGTAACTGCCAGAACAGCCAATGGCAGGAAAGCTAGGAATGAACTCTCAGACATTGGAAAGGATTACAGAAAACGGATTTGAGTAACTTACTCCCTGAAAATGACAAAACTCTTTAAATTAGAATAATATGTTGCACAATCTGAAAGACCATTCTCTGATTTTCAAGCCATAGTAAGTAAATAGTAGAGTTGCAGTCTTAAACTGCTCAGAGTTAATTTACCAATACCTTTAAAACAGCTTAATTCTAAATTTCTGTGCATTAAACTTAAATTGTCGAAAATGCAAGTTGTTTTTCCATTTAGCAAGTAGCCAAAAATTCGACTTGCGAAAAATGCAAGTTGAAAATCTGGCTAGATTCAAACCCTGGTTACAACCTCATTTGATGAAAGAAAATTATTTGGCTCACTGACCATGCTTGAAGTCACAATGAATTATCAACTATCCAACACATAAGGCTTTAACTTTGTAAAAGAGTCTTAATATGGTGACCAAACAAACTGTGAAAATCTTGACTGTATTGGTCAGTTAGAAATAGGTCAGGCTGGTAACTTGTGTGAGGACCCCTTAGATTGACCCCCATTGATGGATGTCTATCGTTAAAATCTGTAAAACAAAAACAACGCAAAAGTACCAACAAAGACGCAAGAAGACACCATGCCTGTTTAGCTTTCAACATCACATCATGTCAACTTGCATACCATAATCAAGGCTGAAAATATTTTGCTGTGAGGAAAGACCAGGTTGCCATTCAACCTGTAGCAATGATTCACAACTTTCTGTTGATACATATAGGGGAAGTGAAATATTGCCCCTAGGTACTGGTACTGTTTTGGACAAAGATCACATGAGCAGTGACCAGGAAGTGGCACAACCCAAACCAAACCCTGTCCTTTTTTGTATCTATATCCTCCAAGAAACAGTATGGACCCTGTTTCTAAAGTGTCTGGTCTGGATCTAGACTGTTTACCTATGCTCAATATCAGCTAGCCAAATGACAGATAAGATTATTTTGACCTGAATGCAATATGAAAGATGATTTATGCTCTCAGTTGAGACCAAAGGCTGAAGAAATATGTTGATTTAAAGTAACTTTCTACAATTATGACCTGTCATCAATGTTAGCCACTAAAATTCATGACCTGTCATCAAAGACAGCCACTTCAAAATTAATTTGTTGACAAAGGCAGCCATTTTTCATCTACCTGTCCTCTTTGATTGGATCCAGTAACTTTATAAAATCAAACTGTGGCTTCAAATTTGGCAGAAATGTAGCTGAATGATAGTAGTTTTATTGTATATAAGTGCAGACAGCAGACTTTGACAGAGAGACGCACAACCGGAACAGATAACCGTTTTTTGTGACTTTTCTCAGGAAACCTCTGAAATGATGATCAAATGTGGCTTTATTTGTGAGTAATATAACGTCAGCTTGTTTCTGTATGATCTCTCAACACTAACAAGTGTACTCATCCACCACAGAGTATCAGAGTGTTTCTCTTACAATTTTGCCAACCGAAAATTATAACCTACCCTTCATGGGACATAAAACCCCGTATCTGTCATTATTGTTAGTAACCTGTCAGTCAAAGCAGCCGGTTGTACGGTGTGTTTGGCATGCTATGTTAAATTGAAATCAAACCATTCCTGGAAATCGACTTTCATTTTCTGAAATAGGTCATTACTCGTTATAAATTAATAGACTGCAGCGAGCGTACGAACATTGAGTAAGCATTTAACAGAATCAGTAACTTCAACAATTTTGCGCTGATGTTCAAAATTCAAACACCTACTTGTTTCTTATAATGTCCAAAATTCTCTATTAATCTTATTCTCATAATTTACTGCTTTTGAGTAAGCACTGACATCCCTTACCTAGTCATGGGGAGTATAACCAAAACTGGGTTTTATTATGTTTCTCAACGTTTTAATTAGTTCGTCTCATCAATTCAACATCCGAAATTTATCGCAAAAGCATCATCATCCCTTCTCATGAAAAGCATGCAAAATGGCTGCGATGAGTGAAAAACAACAACAAGAACATAATATTACAGATTGCATTGATCGTGTCACAAAAACAAAGTCAAAGGTAACATTTTTATAACTTTGGTTGTGAATGTAAAACTCATAAAGAAGTCTGAATGGTTGGATTGTCACAGGTAACGAGTTTTTCCCAAAACGAAAGGGGACTGCATCACTGGTCAAGATAGAGCACAAATCCACTGCGACTTTAGATTCAGCTAGATCGAAAAAATCTAAAGTCTCAGTTCTGCTGCAACTAGTGTAAACACTGCGAGGAAAAGTTGATCCTGTCAAAATGAGGCACAAACAGTTAAGTACAGCATATTTAACTTTAGATAGCTTATTTTACTCACTTTTACTTATGTCCAAAAATGCCCCTTCATAACTCACGTGATTTTCTAAAAGGATCATTGACGGTTTGGGCCTTATATGCCTATTTTTCTGATTTCCAGAACGCTGCTTTTGAGCTTCTAGTGTGGTGCATGTAGTATCAGAGCAATAGGTGAATCTAATGGCAAGAGCCAGCTAGCAAAATATTTTCAAAATTCCTACGCACTCGAGAGTTATGGCGGGTAGAAAGGGGAGGGGGTCTGAAATTTCATGAAAATAAAAAATGCTTTAAAAAGTGATTTCTGCACTTTTTCTTGATTTATTTGGTAGGCATGGTGATATCTATTGACAAACCATATGCAGAGTATCAACGGATCATGATAATTGATGAAATTGTTTTAAAAACAAAATATGTTTTGTAATAAAATGATTTTGGGGAGATAATTTAGAAGTTACCTGTACATTTTTGACTACATGTACCGTAAATAATACAAAAATGAAAGCTCAACAAAAGAAATAAATGTTTTTGAAGGAAAGAAAGTGTCCCATTTAGCATTGGAAAGTAAAACTGATTCTAACTAGATCCTTTGAATATTACTTTTGCTCTGTTTAAAGGGCATAGCATGCTAAATGTATTTAAAGTGTCCGAATATTTATGGTATATATATACATGTATATCCCTATATGAGACAATATATTGAACACTAAGTATTTACCTGTTAGAACTCTTTGCATGCCAGTGGATAATTTTGTCGTCTGCCAATAGCATTTTGCAAACGGTTTGAACCCAGATGAAGACCAACAGAATGTCGGTCTTGATCTGGATCCAAACAGTTTGATACTCCGATGGTGGTCCTGGGTGGTTAATTTTTAAAAACTTAATTTTGAAGAAAGTTAGCAGACGAAAATAAAACATGAACAATTCCCTAGCATGTAAATAGATAAGTACAGGACGTTTGCAAAAGAATATGTCATTTAATAACAGTGAGATTTTTTCTTATGAAAAAATGCATGAAACCTTGCTAATTCTACTTTTCATCTTTAAGTACTTTATATTAAACTAGCACAGAATACAAAGCAATTTAGGAGGTTGGTTCTAGAGAACTTCATTACTGTCAGTAATTTCTTATTTGGTTGAAAAGGCATTTTATGGGCTTAGGCCCCGGGTTTTTGGGCTGCTGAACATCTTTCCCCCCCGTGTGCCAGCAAGCCACTTCCATACAATGTGTAAAATACGGTAACACATATACATGCCAAAGCTTTTGCTGGCACATGGGGGGGAATGATATTTTAAAACATGTTTTCGGATTTCTATATATTGTAATGTAAAACTGATTGTTCTACCCAAAAATTTACATCTTTGACGCATTTAATATCGAAAACGAATTTCACAGCCATAAAGTACCCAGGTCAGGGTAGCTTTAAGGTGAAGAAAGGGACGATTGACAAACTTTTTTTTTACTGAAAACCATAGGCATTTACCCATAGCAAGTGTCAATGATCCTTCCGAAGTTTGGGCAAAATTGAAGCAGCTCGTCTGCAATGTTGACATTTTATGAATGGAAGTCACGTGGTAGCATAACACAATTATTAGGCCAAGCCATTTTAATATTGATTTTTTGTAGCTTGGGCTCTTAGAATATAACAATTTTTTTATGACGTTTTTTGTGTGTGTTTCTTTGCACGTTTTGGGGGCAAAGCCTCATGCAGTGATAGTTAGCTTTACATATAGTCCACAGCTTAGAAACTAAACGGCTGTGCCAAAATCCAGGCATATCTTAGTCTTATCTGAATTTAATGTATTCTCATTGAAAGGAAAAAGAACTTGAGCTATACATATATATTGTACTGTACAAGCCTGGATAATGCCTACTTTGTGACCCTTCCTCACGGTGCCATGGGTTGGCCTGCAGTCTGTGATTATGCATTTTGGCCATACTCTATCATTTTTTGAAACTACAATAATTGTCGATGACAACACCATTGTATAACATAAGATTGAATTATATATGTGCTCTGGCGTAAGGGAATTAAAATTTATCTGATAACCAGAGACAAAAGTCATTAGTTTTCGTGGGTTTTATAATTTGCAATATTGTAGTGTTAGAAAGTTTCCTTGGCATGTCTTATTTTTATTTTTATATTGAACATTGATCATTATATATTGTTTGCTGCCAAAATTTGTATTGTACTACTAATAGTACATGGTTTAAATTATACTGGTAAGATGGGACTGTGTGGCGGCGGCAGAACGTCTCCCTGCCCTTTACTATAGTGTAGATTATTTTTCTTGTCCTTTGGGATCATGGGTTTCATTGTGGAACTTTGAAACTATTAGAGGGTCACTGATGAAGCCTAAATGGCAGAAACTAGCTAGTCTGGCCCAAGAAGTATTCACACTCTAGTTTCAGTTCTTTGGTGTAGTCTTTGCTTCCAAAGGATACCCTTTTAAGAGCTTTTAAACCTGCAAGGGTACCCCCATTTTAGCGCTATTTTGAGATATTGCATACCCCGGGGGTATTCTGTTGGCGCATAGCACTTTTGTGTACCAGCCAATTTTTTTAAGAGTTTGGTTTTTGAATTCAGCATACTTTTCTACATAAGAACACACCTTCAAACCTTTTGGCCTCAACCACATGATTAAACCTATTACGGGCTCTCGGACTATTTGTGATCGGTCTTTGTCTGTTGTCCGTCCTTTCACAATTTACTTAAATGGCAACTCCTCCTAAAGCTTTAGTCCAATTTTGAAATAGTTTCACACAAATGATCCTTGGGTGGCCCTCTTCCGAAATTGTTCTGGTCTGTTGCATATCTAGGTCACAGAGGCTAAAATAGATTTTTAAGATGAAAAGTTTAAAAAAAATCTTCTTGTCTGAAACCAGAAGGCCTAGAGCCTTGATATTTGGTATGTAGCATCACCTAATAGACCTCTACCAAATTTGTTCGAATTATACCCCTTGGGCCAAAAATGGGAAGAAGAAAAAAATGTATGCAAGAAAAACAAACTCAAAATACACCATTTTTATTAGGAAAACGTCCTCAGTTGAAAAATATAACACTCTGATTTAGTCATGTGATGTGAAACTGCTCAGATTGACATAATCCCTGCCTACCTTGCAGCAACTGTTAATTTGGGCTGATTTTTCGGTAAATTTTGTCGAACATAAATCGGTCCAAAAGACAAAGTACAGCAATGTATTTTCTAAGAGTAACATGAGCCTGCTGAGCTTAAAAAGTACTTAAAACTAAACATTTCTTAACCCGTTTATGCCTAATGGAATGTCCCTACCATGTCATTTGGACGAATCCATTTTGAATTTCAGTGTTGTTGAATGGTAAATTTTAATATTCAAATTTTAAAAGTACCTTTTCAAAGCAAAAAGTGCACAATCTGACAAGACGCCACATTCTGCAGACAAGGCTTCATATGGTAATTTGACCCTGGTGACTTATAATAAGCTCAAGGTTATAAAAGCATGACCGCCAGGGGATGCAGTCGGTTTTTCCAGTGTATTTTAATATAATACGTAAAACAGGAAAAATCATCTTGTAAAAACTATTGGGCCAACTTGGAAATAATTTGGCACAAGTAGCAGGGTTGGCACGATATTACACGCCTGGGTAAACCCACCCCATAAAACCCAGGCTGGGAAATAAGGTCATATAACCCACTTTGGGCAATATGTGGGTTTTATGAATTTTCGGTCTTGAAAAATTCTCAGTGTTCAGTCTGATGATAGATATAAAAGTGTAGAAATTATTGGGTGCACGACAATTCGTCGAAAGACACTTCGTCGAATACGACAATTGGTCTATAGAGACAATTGGTCTACTACGACAGTTAGTCGAATGCGACGTTTAGTCTGCTACTTTTTTTACTTATGACATTTGGTCGAAAAATGTTAACGCATAATTACAGTTGACATTACCTTACGTGTACAATGCGATGTTATTTTTGGTGCTTGAGTGCTAGAAAATTTAGTTTTCAGGGATATTCATAAATTGTACGGGTAGACTCGATCCAAAAACCGGGGAATGTTACTGGAAATGTGACAAAAGGAAATGTTAGGGCCGCATTATAACACCATCTGATGATCGTATATTGAAGCAAACAGCCCACAATATGCATGGACCTGACACACCTCAAATTGAAGTGCAACAGTCTATGGCCAGGATAAGAGAAGCCGCCTCCAAAACACAGGAAACTCCAGCAAAATACCTGAATAAAGAATTGACCAAGACTTGCCTGCTGAAGTCAAAATAAAGTTGTTTACCTTCCGTTTTTTTCTTGATAAATGTTTGATATTTTCGACCAGCTTCAGACAAATTTTAGACACATTTCGACGAAATATAAGTTTAGACCAACTGTCCATTTCGACCAAACGTTACATTCGACCAGTTGTCTTATTCGACCAAATGTCTTATTCGATGAAGTGTCTTTCGACGAATTGTAGTGGATCCGAAATTATTCTATATAACCATATTTTAATCAGTTTAATAGTAATATCGAGATAGTCATTGAAATATGAGTATCAACAATGATATTTAAATATATATTACATGTTTTTACAAGATAAAGACAAGTCAGTTTTCAACTATGTCTGATCATTATCATCTAGTCTATTATCATGATTATGCCAGTCTACCAACCTTTCCCCTGAAAAATATCTTGGGCTTCAATAATATAAACAAATCCACTCTGGGTTTTATTGCTTGTCAGATCATATTGCCAGTAAATAAAAATTGTAAAGCTAACTTCGATTGGTGGTGAGCTTTTACTATGCTGAAGCCTGAATAAACTTTATGTATGTATATATAATTCTATTACAGAGTGTGAATAAGTAGCCATTTCCCATTACAACTGCATTAAAATATATTCACACTTTTGTTACTAGGACCAGCATGACTGCATTTGACCATAATTTCAAAAGCCAAGGATAATTGCTCAATAACTGCCCCAAAGGTGTGAATCACAGTCAAAACAAGAGTACTGTTATTAATATTTTTCTAAATTTTCGGATATTCCCACAGTTTTTTGTAATCATCCTAAAATTTACCACAAAGTTATACCATCAAAAGATGCAGACACAAATGCAAACAGCTTTAATCCTGATCAGACTGTTTCTCTTTAGACCAGCACTCTTAGCACAGAAAAACTGTTAAAGAAGCAGCTGGTTGTGGGAGTTATGATAGACTTACAAAATTTATAAAACCCACATAAAACCCCCCCAAAAAACACCCTCATAAACCCCATAAAACCCGCCGGGTATGGCTTTATGATAAAACCCGGGTTTTATGCCAACCCTGACAAGTAGGCATTAGGTGACCAGGATTGCTCAAATTAACTCAGTCTGTCAAAAGACATTGCTGAATAACACAAAATTTTAATGAGATGAATAATGGGCTAAATTTTTAATGAATAGTGAATACCAGACCCCCCATCCAGACCCTCATCTATATTCAACATTTGTTCATTTGTAGTTTAAAAGATACATTCCCTCGAGGTTCTATAGCCTTTATTTTCCTCAATGTTTCTTAAACGTTACCTTGTAAAGTATTATTGAATTGCTGCTAGCTAGAGGGCTGGGTAATATTCCACCTCAACTTGTGAATCATATTTCTCAGGTAAACCTTCCAGACACATAACTAAACACAGATATGTTCAGCTAGTTTTACAAAGGCGGATCGTAACTAAAAGTATTGGAGAGAACATTACATTTAGAAAACCGATATACATTTATATACCATTGACGAAACATAGGGTCATAAAGCTAATGTGGTTCGGTGAACTGACGTCCCGCAATGACCATAGCTGTTGACTTGGGATGTAAAGCAACAAAACAAACAAAACAAAACAAACAAACAAAATAAAGCTAATAAGACTATGGGCAAGCTGATCTCGGATTTGCATTTACAGCTAAACAGTATTTTATTTTCAGAAATTCATGTATCTTCTTAAAATCTCAAAAAATATCACTGATTGCTTAGGTTGCCTGTGTGATAAGTAATTGTTAAAAAATGGAGGCTAACATAATTGTAGTGTTAGGCAGGCTCATATTAAATAGAGGATCTTACATGAGTGCTCATGTTTTATTGAATTTATTAAACGAGTTGGGGAAAAGAGATAAAATGCGAGGCTTGCCGAGCATTTTATCTCTTTTTCGCAACGAGTTTAATAAATTCAATAATACAAGAGCACGAATGTTAGATTCTATTTATCATATGACAAATACTTTGAAATCTGATTTCTGGCGTAAAAGCGTTAAAATTTTGTCATTATGTATACTCAACGTTGTTATGGACGTCATAACGTTTCCCGTTAATCGATAAACCACTAGTGGTTTATCGATTTTATTGCATGGCGTTATTTCACTCCCAGACGCGACGTCATATGATAAGTATTTTTATAAATGATTTGTTTACCTTTTCAGAGAATCTTAACAAGTTTCAAGAAGGCCAGTTTCGAGTCAGGACCAAAACGGACAAGCATGGGGTACACCTCCCATTATTAAAACAAAGATATTTCAGACAGACAGGCTGCGTATAGTTAAAGTTGTTTTAACTGACAAAGGATCATATTGTAAATGGAAATTTTGTCATAACTTTTATCTTGTTTGTGATCTTTGCTGTCGATTACAATTTCTTATCAGAGTGCACATTCGGGATGACAACATAAATGTGATAATTGCTTTGAGATTAATCCAAACATGGCTTCAAGACCCCTTCTCACATTACAAACAGCAGAGAGTCCACTCGACTCTGGTGCGAGTGGAAATATCTTTACTGATAACAAGGATGCTCGCCAGATTATACATACCAGAGAGGAATCACACAGACTTGGTACCCGCGATAACGCTTTTTCTCCAGACAATCACTTAAACGGTCACGAGATACTACGTACTGTGGAGAAATCAAACGATACGGACGTTTGTGTTCAAACATTTACTGAAGGAAGCAACTTGAAATATCATCTTGAAGTTCATACTGTAGAAAGGCCATACAAATGTGATACTTGCGGTAAAGATTACAAATCGAAGAGTCACTTAAAACGTCACCAGATAATACACACTGGAGAGAAACCTTTTATTTGTGGCGTTTGTGGTCAAGCATTTAATATAGGAGATAATCTTAAATCTCACCTCAAAATACATACTGGTGATAAGGCATATGATTGTAGTTATTGCGGTAAAGCATTTGCTCAATTAGGAAGCATGAAGCGACACCTTAGAAGACATACTGGAGAGAAACCATACGAATGTGATACTTGTGGTAGACATTTTTCAGATCACAGTAACTTAAAGTATCACAAGAACACGCATACTGGGGAAAAACCATACGGATGCGATACCTGTGGTAGAACGTTTGCTCTAAGCGGGCAGTTAAAACGTCATCAGATAACACACGCTGCTGTGGGACCACATTATTGCGATGTTTGCGGTAAAGCATTTAATAAAGCAAGAAGTTTGAAAATTCACTACAGCATGCACACTGCAGAGAAGCCATACAAATGTGGTTCATGTGGTAAACGGTTTAAACTAGACAGTCACTTACAAATTCACCTTAGAATACACACTGGAGAGAAACCTTACAAATGTGATACCTGCGGAAAGGGTTTTCGTTTAAACAGTCAGTTGAAAAGCCATCAGAAAACACATACAGGAGTGAAGCCATATGATTGCTTTGTTTGCGGTAAATCATTTACTTTTGCAGGTAGCTTGAAAGGTCATCTCACAATGCATACTGGAGAGAAACAATACAAATGTGATACTTGCGGTAAAGGTTTCTTACAAGAGAGTCACTTAAAACTTCACCAAAGTGTTCACACTAGAGAAAGGCCATACGATTGTGGTACTTGTGGTAAAACTTTTACTCAAGCAGGAAGCCTGAAATCTCATTTACGAATACATACTGGAGAGATGCCATACAAATGTAATACTTGCGGTAAAGGTTTTATACAAGACAGTCACTTAAAACTTCACCAGCGTGTTCACACTAGAGAGAAACCATACGATTGTGGTACTTGTGGTAAAACGTTTACTCAAGCAGGAAGCCTGAAGTCTCATTTACGAATACATACTGGAGAGAAGCCTTACAAATGTGATACTTGTGGCAAAGCGTTTTCAGATAGCAGGCGCTTAAAGTATCACGAGAGCAAGCATGGTGAAGCTTTTGTCTAGACAGTCAGTTAAAACGTGATTGAATCCAGATAGACACTTGGAATACATGTATAACTATAATGTCGTCTGAACCATAATTTTGATTCTGCATACTGGTAACAGACCTGGGGTAATCATAATCAGTTATTGTAATAATCTGTAAATAAACACAAGTTATCATGTGTAATTATACTCATGGTTTGGCTCAAATACATTTGGTCCTCGTTGGGAGAAAACCTGGCCTCACGGTTATTCTCAGACTTAAAATAAAGCACAATGATTGGCTGCTTGCAAACACGTGTCCACAAGCAGCCAATCATTGGGCTTTATTTTGAGTCTTAGACTGCACTCAAGTTTTATAACCTTGAGGCCTCGGACAGAGCGACACTCAAACTAGTCTCCTCAGCTACAGATACTAGCTAGAAAAATGAAATATCGCCTGTAGCAAGTCGAGATATGTTTCTTTCCAATAAGCGAATAACAAAGGCGTTGAGCAGACTGCCCGTATGGGCAGGCTGGTCTGCGCCTTTGTTATTCGCGAACCTCTGAACACAGGTTTTCTCGCGTCAAGGCCCATTTAGTGCAATAGTAATAATTACTGAAATTTTTTTTCGTTGAATTATAATTCTTTGCTAATACTTTTTATATACGCTAGCACCCTGGATGAAAGAACTTATCAAAATGAATCACGAGGATATAAAAACTGGCAACAACGGTGGTTTGATGATGTTTTTGTGCTGAAATATGTTCATTTACGTTGTTTTTTTATGATTTTACTTCATTTTTGTAGGTTTTCATTAATATTCATAAATATGCAAATTAAAGTATTTACAAATCTGACCACAGGATGAAAGACATATGTCTATGTTTTAATTTGAATTCAATTTTAGTGCTCTAGGCTAAGTAGAACCCTAGATATGATTGAATTTGTCGGCTACCCCCCTACCTCGAGAATCATATAAGAGGTTGCCATTGAAACCATGCATTTTCACATAGCCCATACCAAATTTCTTTTTTTAGGAGAACTTCGTTTCACATTCTGAGGGTCCCACTGAACAATTTGGCATGAATTTAATAGGCCCTAGGAGTGCGGAGTAGATTGTACCTTAACCCCTCCCCTAGGCTAATAGATTTTACGTGATTTTCCCTCATTTTCTTTAATAAATAGGCTGATTTCATCCTTATATTGTCATTGTTGCAATGCATGTTTTAATATAATCAATGGTACAATTTGACAGGTCCATTCAATGATTATCCCTTATTTATGGCGTTTTTATTAATATTCACGAATATGCAAATTACGCAAGTATGTTAAGTTGCATATTCAACCATTGAATGAAAGGGCTATGTCAGCTTTATTTCAATACAAATTTTAGTAATCTTCGACTAAAAGCAAGTAAGATATTATTGATCTCGAACGTATACCCTCATTCTTGAACCACATTTTTTATGTTTTCATAAATATTTATGAATATGCAAATAATAAGCCTATGTCTAAACTTTAATTTGGTAATAAGTTTAGTAGTCTAGGATAAGTAACAGCTGAGATATGAGTAATTTTATAGGCAGACTCCCCCCTTCTCAAGTTCGCTATGGGTTGCCATAGAAACCATGCAATTTGACATTGCCAAAACCAACTTTTTAGGACACCTTCGTTTCGCATTCAGGGGGTCCCAATGAACAATTTGGCATCCATGAAAAATTGTCCTCGGACGTGCAAGGTAACCTAAATTGGATGCCGGAGTACATGGAATCATGACTACTTCGGGTCTCTTGCCAAAGGGCTTCCAGTTAACTTTGCAAGTGACCCGACGTATTCATGATTCCATGAAGATTCCAAATATAGAATTTATTCTTTATATTTTTCTTTTTTAACACAAATATTTAATGTATAGAAATTATTTATTACAGAGGTAATATTATTGTATTGTATTTAATATTTAATCGTTTTAACGGTTTAATTTAATGCTTTAAAAACTTTGAAAAGAAATATTTTTAAAATTATTGATAGCAGAATTTCATTTTATTGTAAAAATCTAGATCATCTTCCAGCTAAACCTAAATTCACGCTTGAAAAATGCACTATATTAACACCCTGAAGCAAGAACTTTGCTCTGCTAAGAACTATGATCATAATTTGCTTGAGGAGTAGTCTGTCGTTAATAGACATCGATGTCATATGGCTACTTAGTTTGGTGTATTTGTTGATGAGGATCATAGTAAGCTAGCTACGTTATACTGGTAGCCAAAACGTCATAAAAGACCCCATAAGTCACGTTTTATTGCTAACTCTAGCTCATGCACTACTACTGAGTTGTCGATAATTTTGTCTTCTTGCCTTACTGCGATTAAAACCCATGTTATAAATTATAGTGAAACTGTTTTTTGAGAGAAATTCTAAATATCTATTTTGGTCTGTAAAAGATTCTGACGAGATCATTCTCAAATTAAAATCTGCATCTAGTGTGTCTACATATGATTTCTCTACTCTCTATACTACATTACCTCATAATCTTATCAAAGATTAACAAACCAACTGAGTTAATTGAACATACTTTCAACAGAGACTTCTCACTTTATTTGGCTTGTAATGAAAAACGTGCACTTTTTACCTCAGAACAACAAAAAAGATTTAAATTGTAGTCATGTCAGGAAGTTTGCGGCGCTCTCCATTATCTTTTGGACAATATATTTATAAGATTTGGCTCAAAATTGTATAGACAAATAGTAGGTATTCCAAAGGGTACTAATTGTGCTCCTCTTCTTGCAGATTTGTTTTTATTTTGTTATGATAGAGATTTCACGTTGTCTTTTTCTGACAATAATCAAGCAGATGTTATTGAATCATTACACTCTACCTCAAGATATTTAGATGACTTGCTTATTATTTATAATCCTTATCTTGCACAAATTGTAAGTCATATATATCCAGCTGAACTTCGGTTGTATATGGCGAATCCTTCAGATACTGAGGCCCCCTTTTTGGACTTAGACTTGTCCATCACATATGTTATAGTTTCAACTAAAATTTATGGTGGACGGGCCGACTTAAATTTTGAAATAGTTAATTTTCTATTTCTTGATTGAGAAGTTCCTCGCCTTACTTCCTATGGTGTATACATTTCACAACTTATTCTTTTCGCAAGAGTGTGTTCTCATGTAGATGATTTCAACAAAAGAAACACATTTTTGAAACTAAACCAAGGTTATAAATACCAGAAACTCCATACAACGTTTTCTAAATTTTATTACCAACGCTCAGATTGTTAAATACTATATTTGCTTCAAGACTCTTCTGCAACAAGGCATATCAGAACCTATATTTTATGGCCATTCAGTTTTGTTGGAAATCCTAATAGCTATGAGATTCAAACTTAGTCAGCAAATAGAGGATAATAAGTACATTACCTGATGAAAATTAAAAAAGAAAGTTATTTGTTTAGTTATTGCGATGGACATAGAAAGCTTGATATCTCAAAGACTATAACAGCTAGGAGCTTGAAACTTGGACAACTGATAGAGGATTCCAAAGTCGATTACATAGAAAAAATTTAAGATATTTTTTGAGTCATTGCCCTTTGCATTTTTCGGGTTATTCCCTTTGCAAATTTGGACATAGAAAACTTGTAATAAAGATATCTCAAAATCTATTACAGTTAGAAGCCTCATATTTGGACAGCTGATAGGAGATGGTGAGTAGATTACTTGGTTAGATCATCCTGATGGACGAACATATGGTTGGAGGCACAGTGTTACATAAACACAATTTCTAGTTTCCTCTTTAATTGCACGACGGTTGGTCAGGCCTCAGACTTAATGACCGCCATGTCGTAAAGCTTTAATCCGTTGGTTGGTGCCTGATGCTTGTCTTTGGCTTGTCCCTTCGTAGTTCAACCTGAGGTTTCCGTAGCTCTATCTGTCATGAGCCCTTTTCTGTATATCATGATAGTATGTTAATTTGATTTGATTGTTTCTCTGTGATGGTACATTGCATTAGGCATTAGTTAGGAAGCCCCCATGAGCTAAACAATTTTGTGTTTTAACAAAAACATAATATAGGGCGAAGATTTGGTGCCAGTAAAATGCATTTAAGCCTTCACCCCACCCTTCCCGATAACTTATTTAGCTTTCTGTTCTTAGGCGGTGGTTCTGTTGTTGTTGATCAATTGTTTTATTTAATTCCGATTGTTATCGGGAGCTCTGTGCTTGTCTTCGTTTTGTTATACATAACTGTGTCAATTCAAGTTTAGTTTTGCAATCATCTTGAAAGGTAAGAGAAAACTGGTTGTTTTGCTATTTTTGTCTTATTGTTGTCTTAAGAATGTATTGTTTCTATAGATATTATGTGGCTCTTCCTAGCGAAGCCGTGGGCTGGTCTTCAGTGTGTAATTGAGGTATTTCCTGATCATACTTACTTTTTGTTGGACAGGAAAACAGAAAAGTAGAACAGCAAGTGTGAACTCGGACAGCAAATGGAGCAAACAAGAAGTTTGTTGCGGTCAATCACAGCACCAGCGTCACTTCTGGCGAATGAATTCGATGTCCGAAACGTATTGCACGAGCAAGTGAGTTTGGCAGCTGTCAATCAAATTTATGTCCTTTACGAGGCTCTTAACGGTTGCAAAAATCTTAAAGAATCATTTTTATAAATAATTATGCAGGCGACTGGAAAATACGCATACTTGTGTTACTTAAGAGTATCATAATTATATTTGCATCATTTTGGCTGAATTTCGCATGAATAAATTTATAATTTAAAAATCCAAATGTAGATGACATGATGTAGATAGACAAACAGACGGAAGGGCAGACAGACAGGCAGACTTGCATTCGGGTGGGCAGACAAATAACTAGCTGCTAACAATCCCCAGCACACTCGTCATACTAGATACGCTGTCTAAGCGAGTATGCAAGTCATTTGGGCGAAGAACCAATGTAGATAGACAGACAGACAAAAGGAAAAGACGGCACACAAGCAGACAGGCGAGGAGGCAGATAGCTAAATTTAGCAGCTCACAACCCTGGCACTTTGGTCAGGTATTCTTAACAGTTCAGCCTCTATAGAAACTAGGTAAGCAAGTTACCTAGTTTATCTTGAGGCTCAACTGTTTAGAATACCTGAGTAGAGTGCCAGAGTTGTGAGCCGGTATTCTACACAGTTGGGCCTCTAGATAAACTAGGTAAACAAGCTTCCTAGTTTATCTTGACCCCAACGTTTTAGAATACCTGACCAGAGTGCCAGGATTGTGAGCAGGTATTCTAAACAGATGAGCCTCTAGATAAACTAGGTAAACAAGTTACTCAGCTTATCTTGAGGCCCAACTGTTAAGAATACCTGACCAGAGTGCCAGGGTGGTGAGCAGGTATTCTAAACAGTTGGGGCCCCTAGATAAACTAGGTAATCAAGTTACCTAGTTTATCTTGACGACCAACTGTTTAGAATGCCTGACCAGAGTGCCGGGGTGGTGAGCAGGTATTCTAAACAGTTGGGCCTCTAGATAAACTTAGTAAACAAGTAACCTAGTTTATCTTGAGGCCCAACTGTTAAGAATACCTGACCAGAGTGCCAGGGGTTTGTGAGCAGGTATTCTAAACAGTTGGGGCCCCTAGATGAACTAGGTAAACAAGTTACTCAGTTTATCTTGAGGCCCAACTGTTAAGAATACCTGACCAGAGTGCCAGGGTGTTGAGCAGGTATTCTAAACAGTTGGGGCCCATAGATAAACTAGGTAAACAAGTTACCTAGTTTATCTTGACGCCCAACTGTTTAGAATGCCTGACCAGAGTGCCGGGGTGGTGAGCAGGTATTCTAAACAGTTGGGCCTCTAGATAAACTTAGAAAAAAAAGTTACCTTGTTTATCTTGAGGCCCAACTGTTCAGAATACCTGACCAGAGTGTCAGGGTGGTGAGCAGGTATTCTAAACAGTTGGGGCCCCTAGATGAACTAGGTAAACAAGTTACTCAGCTTATCTTGAGGCCCAACTGTTAAGAATACCTGACCAGAGAGTCAGGGTGGTGAGCAGGTATTCTAAACAGTTGGGGCCCCTAGATAAACTAGGTAAACAAGTTACCTAGTTTATCTTGACGCCCAACTGTTTAGAATGCCTGACCAGAGTGCCGGGGTGGTGAGCAGGTATTCTAAACAGTTGATATTCTATTAAAAAAAGGTAAACAAGTTACCTAGTTTATCTTGACGTCCAACTGTTTAGAGTGCCTGACCAGAGTGCCAGGAGTGTGAGCAGGTATTCTAAACAGTTGAGCCTCTAGATAAACTATGTAAACAAGTTACTAGGCTTATCTTGAGGCCCAACTGTTAAGAATACCTGACCAGAGTGCCAGGGTGGTGAGCAGGTATTCTAAACGGTTGGGCCTCTAGATGAACTAGGTAAACACGTTGCTTAGTTTATCTTGAGGTCCAACTGTTTAGACTGCCTGACCAGAGTGACAGGAATGTGAGCTGCTAAAATGAGCGAAGAATCAAAGAGCACGCTCGGTTTTAGCCTTACTTGGTTCAGTTATTTCAGCACATTACCTACCTATCTTTTGTAATGTTAATAGCCACCGATAAACAACAGACAGTCAATACTACATCTTTACCAAAGAAAGAGCTACGTGCATTAAGAGGCTATTTTGCCCCCCCCCCCCCCCCCTCCCCATGAGGCCAAAAAATTAAATTCGATTCGCACAAGCAAATACCAAAAGATATTTTAACAGATAATGAAAATTATGGCACACAACATATTTAAAGGATTTCTTTGGTATTTAGCTGTGCTGATATCTAATTCTTAAAAAATCGGTCTTTAAAGCCTTAAATTTGGTCAAAAATGGCAATCGCTTTATTCAATGCATATTTTGTCGGCCATAATTGATACCATAGCAAAGGTAAAATTTAGACAAACGCCGAAATTTTACACTTCTGTCATTCTTCTAATAAACCAATCAAAAGAAATTTGTGAAAAGCAATTTTCAGTTGTTGGCTCCAAAGGTGGGGGGTGGGGGCTAATAAGCCTCTAAATGCACGTACTCCTTTGGTTTTTACCACAGAAATATGGTGATTTAATGATTTGACTAATGTTAAGCTTTTGAATTACCGCGGACTAGAAAGTATATCCAATTGTAAGTTCCTTAATTGAGCACAGTTAGCTGTTGCCACTTTACTTTATTGTAGAAAGCACTTTTAAAAAACTCTACTACGCGGCCAGAGAGCAAAACCACGCGGATGTTATGGCATTTCCTTATGCTACTCCGCGGTTATACCTTACACCATTTGAAGGGTAGAGCACAAATTGGCGCTAATTTAGGTCAAATTATTTGCATACATGTGAAAACGATATAAATATTGTTTCATAATAAATAAACGTTAACTAGAAGGTAATATTATAACAAAAATCTGAAGATTATATCCAAACCACAAGCATTTCTTCAGACGTTGACCAAAACATCAGTGAAGTTTCGAAAGAATCGGTAAAAAACTGTAGGAGGAGTTGCGCCCACAAGTTATCCTCTGTCCATTCACACCGTGTAGCATCGACTCCGGAACTTGCTACCAACTTTATCGATTATAAACAAATGGCAGGCATGACGACGGTAAGAAAAAGTTGTTATTATACTGTTTTATCAAGGCGTTATGCGTTAAGATGGATATATTTTTTTCTGAACATATTTATCTTTGAAATATACACCCAACAATGATATGAAAGTGATTTTTAGTTGACTTTATTACTGTAATTGTAGCTGCCTGGTACCGCGAAAAATCATGTCAGCTTCAAAAATCGCCTTGTAATCTTGTAAGTGGAGGATGCCAATTCAATCCGCTATTATGCACATGTATTGACATGACTAGTGTATATATTGAAGCAAAAGTTTTCTCCAAAAACTAACGGAGCTGGATATAATTAAGAGAAATTTCCGACGACTTGAGTACGGCAATTTGCGACACAACACAGAATCACAGGACGGCGTCTTGCTAGTGAACAGTACGGCGACTTATTTTGAAAATGATAGAATTCTACTCGTAGAAGCTGTCATCGGGAACCAACCAATGTCCGTAATGATTCAAGAGGGCCAGTATGATCTATTATGGATACATAGTACAAGTTTGTGAAAGTATTCAATCAGATGTTCCCTGGTTTTACTATACTGGGTGTGACGTTGAAAGGTGACGCCATAAGACAGTATTTGTGATGAAATCGGAAATGTTATTTATGGGTCAGCATTAAAACACCAAACCACCACCAATCCTGACTTCAATTTTCCCTGTCCCATCACACACTCCAGCACACCAACTTGCCCAGATAAATGAAACACTTCGACAAACCGTTGCCTCGTGTACTAACATACTTGCCGGGGGGGGGGGGGGGGGGTGGGGAGGAGGACTCTGATATTTTCTTACATTGTAGGCTCAGACTATTTGGGGGGTTCAAAATCTTTTAATTTCAATATTTTTTGGGATTTTCATATATATATATATATTTATATATATATATATATATATATATATATATATATATATATATGAGAGTACCCCCCCCCCCCCACACACACACACAAACACTGGGCATACATGTACATCTAAGTGCGCCAGGGTTTGGTGCTCATTGCATTTGCGCATGCGCAGATCCAGTTTTTCTCTTTTTTTCATCTGCTTATTTCACAGAGGGGCCCATATGCTTAGGTCCCTTGCCAGTTTCTTTTTTTTCTAACGGAAAACTATAGGCTAGTGCTTGTATTAATCGCCCTGTGAGAGGCCCACGCATGATGCGCTAAAGTCTGCTTTAAAGGTTGTGGTTATCCTGGTCGTGAGATTGTATGGAATACGTGCTGGTTAGTTTGCGGTTGAGCCTAGTCCGATATGGTTTTGTGGGGGTGCTTCCACGGACCCTCTTGTAATTAACTGAAAATGTTCAGGTATTCATGCGTGTATCCGGGGGAGGGGGCAGGGGTATCTGGATCCCCCCTGAAAATCGCAGAAATATAGTATTCCCTTGCAATGCTGGTCCAGTGAAGAATCACAAAGTTGCCAACTTAGCATTCAATGTACGTCCATCATCGGTTTGCCAGCAAATTCAATGGCGTTTCGCTGGTGGCCCGATGTCGTCACGCTAACAGTGTCCCCTATCAAAAAAGTAAAGGTTGGACCCCTCTGCCAAAACATCATGCCCCCACAAGTATTGAGGCTTAACACCCCTCCCCCAAAGCGTCCTAGCTACGCCAATGTGGTTTTCGTCTTGGTGTAACCAGAGTCGTTTGAACACGATTTAAGTTAGAGTTCAATTGGCTTTTTGTGGTCGTGGACTTCGGCTCGTATTATCACTACTACTATAACAAGTTAAAACTTTTACAAAAAAACTTGGTCTACGCTGAACAATTCATATTTCAGACCCTGACTGGGTGTCTAATCTCGATGCACTTACAATACAATTCAAGTCGAAATCGAGAGTACAGGTTAATTTTACAATTTGTTATAAGAAGAGTGGAAATATTATGTTCAAATATCCACCCATGGTTGAAGAAATTAACCAAACCACCGCATTAAACCAGCCTTTCCATATAGAATTTACTGTCCTGCCAGCTAAGAGTGACAGTGAGAGCAACCTTCAGGATAGGATTAAAACGGCGTCTTCTAACGTGAGGTGTGCTGTACAAGTTAATGTTTAACATTGTACTAGCATTGTACTATATATACTTAGCAACTGTAAACAACATATAACGTCACTGTCACTCTTGGTTGGCACAACAGTCGCTTATCAGTAAAATTTGGGCTCAAAAATCGCTAATCAGTAAAATTTAGACCCAAAATCGCTAATCAGTAAAATTTTCACCTAAAAATTAGTAATCAGAAGAACTAAGACCCAAAATTCAGTATCTGTAAAAAAAATAGCCCCCATAATCGGTTATCAGTAACGGTTTATTATAAAAACGAACTGGAATAACTTTTTTCCATCGAAAACGCGTCATTTCGATATTTGGTATTTTTTCGGTCCATTGAAACACCCCAAACCACCCAAAACACCCCAAACCACCCCAAACCACCGCCAAACCACCCGAAACCACCACCAAACCACCCCAAACCCCCAACAAAGCTCCCCAAACCACATCAGACCAGCTTATCAGGATGCACAAGCACACCTAACACCCCTCCCCTTACCCAACACACACTCTCCGGACCAAGACAACCACAACATGTATCTCCCATTTTTTGCTTCCTACCAGCTATTCTTTCATAAATGTGCTGTCAAAGAATCTTCAAACATTTGAGATTATTAACTATATTATTGTACTTTCGTGGGCATGATAGTATCATTTCCCCGATTCAAATACATGCACCTATAGCTTGAATTCAATTAAGTGTTAGGCTTCTCTCCAGTATGAATAATATAGTGAGACATTTGATGCTTATTTGGCTTGATGCGTTTTATGGTGATCAGAAAGTTTAAAATGAGTTTTGAAGTGGCTTGGCATACGGAATGTAGATGTTCGGGGGGGGGGGGGGGGGGGGGGGGGGGCGGGGTTTGGTGTAGTATTATGTTCTTTGGGGGCCATGGCCAACTGTCAAACCATTACATTATTTCCAGTATAGATCTTGCAGTTAGGTATTTGTAAACTGGCTTTTGACCCCTGATGTGGTGATAAGAAAGTATAAAATACGTTTTAAAGCGGTTTAACATATGGTATGAGGATGTTTGGAAGTGGTTTGGGGTGGTTTGGTGGAGGTTTGGGGTGGTTTGGGGTGTTTCAATGGACCCGTATTTTTTCGCCCAAAAATCGCTTATCATTAAATTTTAGGCCGAAATTCGCTAATCACTAGCACTTAACATTCCGCTATTCGGTCAAATTAACCCTAAAATCGATAATCGTTATCTTTTAGGACCAATATTCGCTAATCGCTAAATTTTATGGCCATAATTCGCTAATAAGTAATCCCCATTTACACCCTTACGCATGTACATGAGATTGGGTACTACGAGCAGCCAAACGCTCAGACTAGCCTGTGCACCGGGACCGCGCAGTCTCGCCAGGGCCTTTGCTGCTCTCATATTTACGTCAGCGTCAGCATATTAAATAAAACATTTGCGAATATGCGATAAGTACCAAAGTGTCGTGTGCTGGCCCATATCTGGTGCTGAGGTGTTTGGTGTGGTGTGTACATGAGGTTGTTTCAAGCTGGAAAGACTGGTTTTGGTGTTCGTTTAGGGTGATTTGGGTGGTTTTGGGAGTTTTCACGGACAAACATGTCGATGCAAATTGCCGTACTGTAAATTTGATGTTTTCTTCAAGTTGCCGTACTTCGGACTGGTAAATTGCCGTACTCAAAGCGTTTTCTGTTTTTGATAATATATCAGTCAAATCAAGATCATTACAAATAAAACTTATACCGAACGTGATTTCCAATATGCTCATTATTTTGGCATTGAAAATGAGGTGGAAAACGGTTTTAAACAATGCAGAAACAAACATTTTTTGATGGGACATGCTGTTTTTAGCGGTACCAGCTGACAGTGTTTCACGATGTTTTGTAAAATACAGCAAGAATTGATCTTTTTGGCGGGCACGGACAAGTGTTTGACTTCTCTTTAGATGAATTCTATTCACTTCGAAGGCAGGCGCTCATTACAAACCACTAAAAAAAACGTTTGACTCACCCCACTACATGCCATGTCTGTGTTGACATTCGATTCACCTGGTAGCAAGTTCCGGAGTCGATGCTACACCGTGATTCACTTTGTTATAGATAATGCCCGAAAAATGGCTACGTTCAACTTGCGAAAAAAGTGACAAAAATAATCTGAGGAGTATATCCAAACCACATGCATATCTTCAGACCATGTCCAAAACAACAGTGAAGTTTCGAAAGAATCGGTATCAAACTATAGCTGGAGTTGCGCCCACAAGGTACCTGCTTCTATAGGGGAACGGAAAAACGGAAGGACTGATAGCCGAAAACTAATTTCCTCTTTTTCTTCGAAAAGACGGGGGACAAGAACAACATTACAACCCCAAGAAGGAAATGACCATCAGTTCCAAATTAATACGTCGATTTGGGTAACTATTTTGAAAACCGTTAATTTAGTAACCAATTATAATGCATATATACTAGAGGACTTTGAAAACGCATCACCATTTTTTTGCACTTTTCTTGCAAACCGTATATGCGATTGAAAAGTTACTCGCAGGTTTAAATGTGCAACCCAGAATTGGTATGAATCAGTCGTTTATTTGAATGCACTATCACGAGACGCTGCTGATGACGTCACATGGAAACATACAGCACCTTTCTGCACAGTTAAATGAAGCTTTTTGATTTTTTAAATGTTTAAACTTTGGCGTGTATGAAACCATATCGCCAAACGTGTTTATATTTTTTTTTCTAATTAAAAGTAATTGATAACTTTAATAGTCAAATTTGAACATCAATGTGTAGCTCCTTTTTAGAAACATCTCCATAAGTTACCTTTATGCACGCTTTCATTACTGATATTGACTACATACACTGACAGCCATGTGGGGAAGACGTTTTGATGCAAATCATGGCAGGAGATCTGCTGTCATGTGATCAAGAACATCTTAAAAGATACGTAAACGTCACTAGCACAATACAAAAGACACGTGATACAAGTGTAATTTATGCATAATCTGTTATTTGTGTAGGCCTTTAGCCTCTTCCAATAACGGACGTAAAAATATCGAAAGTTTGAAAGGTCCAAGACGTTGAATTTTATTACTGGACTATAGTAATCAGGGTGGGTGAGGTATGTCGGTATTTTTGAAGGGATGTAATTTTGAGCATACCGAACTGTCAATTCATTTCTAATCGTTCTATGATGAATGTGCAATCGTGAAAGAAGCAAAGGACGCAAAACTGTTGAGTCAGGAATCAAAACTAACGCGTGTTAACCTGCAGCTGAATTTGTGTCCTTCAAAATCGACCACCCCCTGTCTTAAAACGGATACTTTTTCAATACCTTAAAGTAAATTTACAACCATGAATTTTCTTGGACACACTACAAGCTGGCCAGACTATGATATGCAATAACAATTATCTCGCTGACATCCTCAGGGTTTGTGAAATAAAAGATTTAATCTGGGTGATGCGTTTCCAAAGTCCTTAAGTATATATGCCTGCACTCAACTCTGAGAAGTGACAGCCCATACCTTCGATTTTAGTTTGTAAAGGCTAGCCGAAAATAAACCGGTATGATACCTATGCTGTGTACGTGATGCTTTGACTGTTGTCAGGCCCACCGGGGTTTACCTGTTGGATTTCTTTTGCTCGGGTATTTAGTTTTATGTACTGTTGAGTCTTTATCTTTTCTTTATCTCCTTTTATATCTTGATTTATATGTTTTGGAGATGGTGTATTGATAAGCTAGGGGTCTTTCAAGCAAACCAAACATGTATGTGTCTTGATCCACATCTGAACTAATGGTGAGGTTGGCGCCGTTAAACTGGTTTAAGCCCTCCAGTAAAATATTATTACTAAGCGTTCCAAGGCGCTACTTCTTTTGTGGATCATTTGTGTTTATGTGTCTTGTGTTTCTCATGCTTTTGTGTCTGTTCTTTGCTGCCTTGTGGTCACCTGCTGGGAAAGGGCTGACCTCTTGGCTTTTGTTGGTGATGTTTATTGTATTTTTGTTACTTTTCCATGTGGTATCCTGAGTCAGGCTTGGGGCCCCTAAGGGTTTTTGGGGTCTGGGGAGAAAGGCTATTTATTTTCAGGGAGCTTGGGAGCACTGGTAATTATTTTCAGGGATTTAGGGAGCAAGCTTATAGTTTTGGGGATTTAGGGAGCCCTGCAAAAAAAGAAAAAAAAATCTCACCTAAAAGGAAAAACCTTCATTACGTTTGATTTTTTAAAAAAAAAATCCGCCGGCTTCTGGGGACCCCCAGACCCCCCTTGCATATATAAATGTAATTACTTTCGTGTTAACAGGTATTGCTGACTGATATGGCAAATGATTTTTACTATTTTGGGAAATTATCCTTGAAAATGTTCAGGTTGATAATAATGTATTTTGGAACACTCAGAATGCGCCAGATTGCACCATTTTAATAAAAAAAAAACTGGACCCTCCCTAGTACGAATCTGATTCCGCATCATTACAGGGCTTTCTACGCGTGTGGTATATAATATTTGATGTAAAAAACGTAAACCCTCCATTTTTTACATTTTTTGGCTTCTGGGGACTATTGCCCCACAGACACCCCTTGTAAAATGTGAATGTATTTATTTTAAGTGCGCATCTGGATTGATCTGCGAAAAATATGGCACAAAATTTGGTTTGTTGATTTATTTTCCCAAAAAATGCTGATTTTAAATTGATAAGAACTAACTTTTGAACACTCAGATGGCACCAGATTGCCCCTTTTTTAGCAAAAAAAAACGGGGAGCATGTCCCCGGACCCCCCTAGCACAAGCGTGGATCAACTTCATAACACGCCTAACTACCCATCTGGTATGTAACTCTCTAACTAGGTAATAAGATGGTTTTTATTAAAACTTTGATGAATGTTGATCAGATATATTCTTACTTGTTGAAACTGAAGTTAAAGTTATGTATAGGGCCTAATAAAAATAGTAATTATGAAAAAAACACTTTCTATGGTTGCAAAAATACCTGCTTTTACTTTGTCTAAGAAAATCTAGTTTCATCTGTCGGCAAAAAAAACAACAGCGCCTCCCACATCAGAAAACCAAATGGTCTAGCTGTCCCTAATAAAAAAATCCACTCCAGAGAGCATTCCTCCATACCTACTCTACCAGGTACAGCAAGCAGAATTTTAAGGATGGCCTCATACTTTGAGCTATATATCATGCATTTCATTAAAATAATTACATATCGTTTATCTATCTTCCTGTACACCTAAACCTCCGAGGAGGACGTAAGGTGGTGTTCCGGTATATACCAGGAGCTAAAGGGTGTTATATGGAGAAAAAAAGCATAGAAAAAAGTTAGTGGCTGAAATCAGTTTGTACAGTGCTATGAAGAGTGTTAGTAAAGTTAAAAGATAAAACAGATGCTGGTATCTAGGGAATGGAGTGGGCTACCGGACAAACAGCCGCACTGAACTGTGCCAAGGTAGGTAGGGCGGGGATGTGGTGTGGTGGGGCGTTCCAATGTATTATTGTCCGAGGAAAGAAGGTGTATTTATAGAAGTATTTTAGAGTTGTGATCTGTCGGTACGCTATCGGGTGATTTCTTGAAGAGGGGCGGGTTTATTCCGTGGCCACGGATTTTCTATTTAAATAGAGTCCCTGCCCGTGGCTAAGCCCTATCTTTACATGTATAACGTTAAATATTAAGTGAAAATTAAGTCATCCACCCGTGTATAGCTTCATAGTTTTTTAAGTTTGTGATTTTAATCCTATGGAAAGGAAAATACATTTTAGGTAGAATTGGCTTATATTTTTGGGGATTTGGGGAGAAGCTGAATTAATTTTAAGGATTTGGGGAGCAAAGAAAAAATACTTTCAGGGAGCTGAGGTATTTTCTTTCAGAGATTTGGGGAGATCATTGCATTATTTTCAGGGATCAAGGGAGCACAGACCCACCTGGGGGCCTTAGGTGTGGTACTTGATTGTATCGTTTCCTGATCTTTGCCTCCTTTCTTACTTTGCGTTTTCATTAACACGTGTTCAATGTCTGTTCTCTCTTTTTACCCTTCTCATTTCGAGCTTGAATACTAATCTTATCTACATGCCGCATTTTAAAGTATTGAGTTTGATTTTACAGTAGCATGATAAATCACTCACTCAGTTGAGATTGCAGTTGCATTTATAGATATACGAACAAGAGTTGTCACGTTTCCACAGCACGCTCGAAAAGGTCACGGAAAGGTAGTGCAATGTTATCAGGTTATTATAGTTTTAGATATTTAAGGAACTGTAGCCTACGGTTATGGGCAATATCCTGTTACTGTCCGCTAGCGGACGATTATTTTGGACATTTTAAAAAGTAACGATAACGAGAGTTTTTCAATGGCTACCTTACTGATCTTGATCACCCAAACGCTTGTATTCCTAAAATAGGTGGAGTTCGCGCGTTAACCAGACAATAGTCCAGTCCCTTTAGTCGGACCATAGAGCGATAAAACTCTCTCTGGTTTAATGCACTGCGCATGTCTAGTTTCACCAGACAAACCAGACCAAATCTGTGGTCGGACCATGGTTGGTTCTCGTCCTCCAATGCAAACTTAGAATTGCCGGAAACCTTTATGTTTTGTATCGATGGTTGTCTGTTTTACTGGGGAGGAACGCCGACATTCGGAAGAGCGACTATAGTGTCTATGGTTAACGCGCGAACTCCGCCATAGACAGACTGCTTCACGCTCATAATTAAAAAAATCTTACCTGTCGAGTCACTTGAAAAGAGCAGTTGATTGCTGTTTGTCTCGTCGACGAGAAATGGGGGTTAAGAACAAAAGAGTGTGAGAGTTGCAGATAATGTTTTTTTTTTTCTATTAAAGTTTTAAAATGGCATGAATAAATTACCATTTATAGTCACACAATTGTCATTCCTTGGCACACATTAGTTCACGTTTCCCATTATTAACAATTATATACAGATGTGCTTAATAATTATTTCCTTTTAAGTTACACAAAATCATCGTCATCAGAGGACCATTGCCACTGGTACCCTGAATTGACATACGGGTTGACTGCCTTTTTGTTTTTGGACGATTTTTTCTCTTCTCTGTAACCTTTTGGGTGGCAAGCTTTGTCCTCATTTCAATTTTGGTCTTACTTTTTGGTTTTTTGTGGTTTTCACACCTGAAGTTGATGGCCGTTGATCACTCTGAGGTGGATTATTAACATTGGGTGCAACACTTGAAACAGGCTTTTCTTACGTCGAACGGTAATATTGCATTCCTTTGGAATATCTTCCGTAAGAGTACGATCTAGGTCATCAGATGAAACCGAGCACGACGACTCAAACAGGGCACTAAATTCTGATGTAGTGAGAACCTGACATTCTATCTGATAAACATGAATATGCAGTTGCCCCCGGCATATTGGGTGGAATATCGGAATCTGAGCTAAGTTTCAGTGGGTGTTCGGGATCATTATCAGGGACTGAGTCAGATTCAACATCAGTCAGAAGGCTGGATTGTCCATTCTTCATTCGAAGAATCATTTTCCTCAAACCATGACTCAAACAAAGGGGTCGTGTGTGTGTATTTCCGTGGACCATCTTGGGAATACACTGTTCTTAATATATCAAAGAATTGTTCATAAAGTGGACCCTTATTCCACGATCTCCACATTATTTCAGCAAGGTGGCCCTCAAATTGACTACAATGTGTTCCCGCCATTTTTCTAAAATGAAGCTTAGCATGTTTCCATGCGCCCTCAATTTGGTTTGTGTGGACGGTCACTTTCTCTTCTGTGCCTTCTTTTACATATACCTTCTTAAAACTGTATTTGTGGGGGACGGTGAAGTGCCTGTAGCCTAGTGCATCTAAATTACAATATTGCCTCCAACCATCTGAGTAAATGGTGAAACCATGTGCAACATGACGCTGGACCAGGGGTATTAATGTATCTGCCGTTCTATCAGATACCGAATAGAGTATTAGTGAATTAGATGCTCTTTCAACAAGTCCAAAAATCCAAATTTTCATGCCTGGGTTAGGATTACCGCGGTTGTATTTAATGCGACGTCCAAAGAGTATAACAATCCACCATGAGCGTCCATGTAGGATAGAGATATATCACCCGAGGGGTCGGAAGTTTAACCAGGGACGAGGCTTGCCGAGTCCCTGGTTAAATTTCGACCCCGAGAGTGAGATTTCTCTATCCTACATGGACAGGCTCATGATGGATCGTTTTTCTCCCACTTTTCGAAGGGTTTTTGTCAGAACATAAAAACTCACTGAAAACCTGAAATTTCTAACTTTTTACTCGTTGGATTTACATTATTTCTGAGTTCACGAGTGTTTTTATCAGGCATTAAAATGGGTGTAAACATAGTTTGTACCTTGTTATTGCCAGGGAAACACTCTTGGAGCATTAGTTAAGTTGCAATATGCAAAATAAATTCCTGCAAGGCTCCCTGTGCCATTAGCGTAACTTTGCCGTTTTTGTCACGCGGTGCACGTTCGGTGACGTCATTAACGTTATATGATGTCAGTAAGTAACGCTAAACCTTGCTTGGTGCCTATTGGTTACCTAGGCGCAATATATCGGTCCTTCAAGTATCCTTTTTCGGGATAAAAGAATATTTAACTCTGCCCATGTAAGAAAGCAGTCACGTGGTCATGTAAGATAAATATAATCCATCATTGGTGTTCAGTGGGGACAGAAAAATCCCAACCCGAGGGCCCACTGAACGGTGGACCCGAGGGACCCATAGGGATCACTCGATCTCGTATGCGTTGGTATGTGAGAAAGAAATTTCTTACATGAGCTGACAGCCTATCTTACATGGGCAAAGGTGGGAGAAAGATTCGTCTATCTCTATCTCTCCTGACAATACCTTATACCGTATAGTTCCTTGAAAAAATTCTTTGAACATCTCCCTCATGTATGAGGCCCAGTTAACAGCTGAACAATTGTCAAGATAACTCTTGGTCATCAACATGCTCTATAATTATACATATACTTTGGGCATAATCCTCAGATGATTTTTGTCACTTTTTCACAAAATGAACTTAATCTTTTGGCGACCAAAGTGAATAGATATCTTGTGTATGCAGCTCCTACTGTTTTATGCCGATTCCTTTGAAACTTTTCAGATGTTTAGGTCATGATCTAAAATGTGCCTACTGCTGGGTATATGCTCATATTATTTTTGTCACATTTTTCACAAAATGATTGCATTTTCCAGATTTTTTTACATTCAAAGTGACTAGATAGTGGATACCTTTTATCTGCTTGTGTAACTCCTACATTTGTAGTTCGCGGATTAATTTGAAACTTAACAGGTGGTTTGTCTGCAGATGTGCATGTGTTTGTATATATCCAGCATGCGAATATAGATTTTTTTACCTTCAGTGCTATTAATATTTTCTCAAGGTCCATATATACATATTAAGCATGGCCACCAACCCATCTCCTTCATCGCATAATAGCAATACTATGTTATGAAGAAGATGGACCTGTTCCCTATGAATGAGAGGAACTTAAATTTCAGCAAAACAGTTATTTTTCTAACAAGTACAAACATTTTAAAATCCGAAAATGCTATTCGATGGCCATGATGTGTACATTTTACATACTTTAAATATTGTGCCCTGACACATAAACTGATTCTAGAAACTATGTTGAAGTTGAAAAAATGGCATTTTTCTTCACTGCAAACCATTTTAATCTGTCAAGTAGAACATCCTTTTAAAACCGATGTCAATGTCAAAAAGTTCAAAGAGTGTCTCATCGAATAGCATTGCCCAATTTCTAAATTTTGCTGTCAAAATTAAGAAACAGAAAGTTAAATCCAACTGGTATAGGCAATGAAGGAGATGGATTGTTGGCCGTGTTTAGGTAGTACATTTCGAGTGGAAATTATACAATTCTTATGAAGCACCTGTGCTTATGCCATAGCCTGGCGATATGTATGTGTTTTGGATAAAATTCTTAATTTTTGTTTCCTTTTTTCTGTTCTGCGAACTTAAGCTGTTTCATGATAGCTGATATATTAGGACACAAACATAAAGTGGCTGGGAACATAGATTCTCTTAACTTGTCGGGTTTTCACCTGAAGGAGGAATTTATATTCTGATATTGTTGCTGCTTTAACTTCAATGTCATGTTATGTTTGTTATATGTAAAACATTTCATTATGTCGTTAAGTTCACTTGCCTCACTAAGGAATCTTAGAAATCATTTAAACTTGAATTTCGGTAATTTTGATGATTGATTCAGCCAGGATAGAAGTATTCAGATTAATTTTGACATCGGTTACTTTCACTGGTCATCGGTGCTACTCAGTATGCGTAAGGCGAGTAACAAATGACTTGGGTGCACATCCCAAGGTACTGGTCAAGGTACCTATATACCGTTTCAAAGCATAAAACATGCTTGACTACGATGCACAATGTGTCAAAGTAATTAAGGGTGAAAAGATCAGGAATCGATACAATTAAGTACCACAGCTGACCCAGGATACCAATGGGAAAGTAAGAAACTCACAGTTAGACACCACAAACGAGAGCCAAGAGGTTAGCTAGCCCTTTTCCAGCAAGTGACCACAAGGCACATATAAACAGACGCACACAAAGGCATAGCAAACACAAGACAGATAAAAAAAAACCCATAAAAACTCAACAAAAGAAGTACCGTCTTGGAACGGTCAGTAAAATATTTTACTGGCGGGCTTAACAGCGCCAACCTCAGCCTTAATTCAGATGTGGATCAAGACACATAGATATTTGGTTTGCATGAAAGACCCCTAAATTATCAATGCATCATCTCCCAGAACGTATAAATCAAGATATAAGAAGGGGATAAAGCAAAGATAAGGACTCAACAGTAAATAAAACTTAATACCCGAGCAAAAGAATTCCAACAGGTAGCTGACAACAACCCTTTTTGAAACTGTGAAAGGAGGAGACTTTAATATTTCTAAAGCCATTTTCCTCCTTATGCTGATTCAGGAAGGTTGTTGTCATTTACAAGCGAAGGTATGTTTGTCACAAATCATTTTCTTTACCTTGTATATAAAAGGAATCTAGCGATCATACGCTTTATAACTGACAACTTTCAACAGTATAAATTTATTATTTTACATATATATAGCACAATATACACAGCTAATATAAAATAACAATTTGGACTCAAAAGTGTCGTGTGCGTCGCAGTTCATAAATCTACGCACAATCATAGTCTATTGAGATGCCATACATCGTCTATTTTTGATCTACACTATACGTCAACACCCAGGTAAACCGCATGTCCAAATCTCGGAGGGTGTTGGCTACCGGAGGTAAACAAAGGAGTTTTGGGCTGCACATGGTCTGCTTTGAGATGGTTTTATATCATAATGAACCACATTAAGGAATAAAATCAACATAGAAGCCGTAAGTATATAGAATGACAAGAATTCTGAAAGCAATGCATGTTTTTGAACTGAATCTGTTTGAATTTAAATCGCATTTGAATTCGGAAATGCGGTGATTTGAACGAATATTTCGAATTCATCAGTTAATATTTATATGTATTATTTTATTTTTTCTTGATTCATAACTACCGCTGCAATGTTTAACCTCTCTTTGGAATGTATCAGTCCAATATAATTCAAACAGACGTGTACAACACTTATTTTTTTGCAATTTTATGACGATGGTGTCATGTTTATGGATAGCGTTCATTCGGAGGTAAGTACTCTGAACATTTTGCTAACCATCAGAACGATAGCAACGTAAGCGATTTTCAAAATTTGAAGTTTTAATAGCAGTTTTGGACATGACACTTACAAGCCATGCAGGAGAATGATATAGAATGGTAGCGGCACAAGCAATTAGTGTCAAAGGTTGATATAAGTCCAGCAATGATCAAACCACTAGCCTTTCTTCATTGAAAAATTCACATTCGCCGTTTGAAAAGTCGCCCTGAATCCTACAGACATGGATCAAAAGTATTTAACAGATTCCGAGTCCTTATCACTCAATATAGAAGCCACATGTTTGCTGCTCTCGTCCCCAAGAAACTTTCAATATGAAATAAAAACGGATAAATACAACCCCTATCCATCCATGATCTCAATGTTTACCTCCGATAGCCAACACCCTCCGAAATTTAGACATGCGGTTCACCTGGGTGGTCAAGTTTATTAAAAGTTTAGATGTTTCCTAGTTATATATATCAGCACAAAATGCTATGTTCCACGACGACGTTAGTTAAAACACCAAGAATGAATAACCACACGCTAATGCAGCACACGAGACACACTAACGCTAAATGATACAATCTGTACGAAGCATATCGTTATGTATCTAATGAACGACCATGTCAAATACCGTAATTAGAGTTGTAACAACGCACCATATGCCAACATAACGCACCGAGATTGAATAACCACACGCTAATGCGACACACAGAACACTAACGTTTAATGATACAATCTGTGCTCAACAGCGTTAGGTTTTCATTTGTCAATCAATGTTAAATATCACATGTAACGTGAAATATTCATATACGCCCCGCCAAACACCGCACACCGTCATCAAATAGTACGTTCCATATCAAACACAGCGTTTAGACGTCAAATAATATACTCTAATGCCAAACACAGCACATAAAGAATTGCGCTACTGCCAAACGTTGTCCGTTAGTATTGAATAATGCGCCCCATGCCAAACACAGTAAATTGTGGCTGAATAAAATGCATGCTAATGCCAAACACAGTACATTAACGTTACATATGTCGCTCTATGCCAAACACAGCACATAGAGTTCGATAATACGCTCTATGCCAAACGCAGCACATAGAGAGCCGTGCTAACGCCACACACAGTACATTAACGTTACATATTTCGCTCTATGCCAAACACAGCACATAGAGTTTGATAATACGCTCTATGCCAAACACAGCACATAGAGAGCGGCGCTAATGCCAAACACAGCACATTAACGTCAAATAGTCACGCTGGCATAATTTCTATGATGGAAAACGCGTATTTGCTATCCAAATCAACCACATGACACCCTCTCATTATCTCTGGTAATTGACTGGCGGGCTACATCGGGAGCGCAGTGGCTCAGTGGTAGAGTGCTTGACTCGAGACCGAAGGGCCGCGGGTTCGAGCCTCACCGGCGTCACTGCGTTGTGGTCCTTGAGCAAGACACATTTATCCTAGCTTAGTACTGGTTCAACCCAGGAAGACCCGTCCCGCATAACTGAAAGATTGTTGAGTGGACGTTAAGAATCAAATCAAACAAACAAACAAACAAAGCACCACAATGTCGTGTTTTAGCTTTCGCCGTTTTACAAACATATATTGGCTACAGTGACTGGTCTAGGAAGACTGCTAATTACAGGACCATAGGGCAGGCACAAAGAGCCACCTTGAAAAGAATATAAGGGATCTATGCTACACAGGGCTAAGGACAATCTTGGATATTAAAGAATCTAAGTCATTTACTGAAGAATTGCAAAATTTCAAATAGCAGGTGAATTTCAAAGCAGGAGACGGGGTCTACACTACAGAGGGCTTACAGTATTTCTCTCTGTCCACCAATATTACGTATGAGTGAATTCTTCTTTGAAATAAAACTATCACTATCTCTGTCGCCTCTTGAATGTAAATGCAGAATGAATATAAATGTGAGTAAAAAACTCAGAATTGAAATACCTGTAAAGGTGGCATATCACAAATTTACCTGTAGAAATCGCATACCACTATTTAGCTGTATAAGGTTGAACACCAAATTTGTGACAATGTTAATTTTTAATTGGTTTAGCTTCTTTGTTTGAGCTTACTCTAATGTTACTGAGATTGTTGGCATGAGCATAACGATTGATTTGGGGTTGTTAAACCACAATCTAGCAAACAAACAAAAACTTTATGAAAGTTTTGTCAAAGGGGGTCCAAATTTGATAACTTTTTTTAGTTGATGAGGGGATAGAGGATCCAAATACCACTACAAATGGGCCATCATCGGCCCGCCAGCGAAACGCAATTTAAATGGCATTTCGCTGGCGGGCCGATGATTGCCCAACGTTGAATGCTGACTTTGTAGCTTTGTTATTTTTCAGGAGATCCAGACCAGTATTGCTAAGAAACCATATATTTTTGTGATTTTTCAGAGGGGGTCGGGGCCCCCTGTCCCCCCTCTGGATCTGCCCATGTTTCTACATGATTTGATTTATTTACAGATGGAGGACATTGATAAGTTTCTCTTCACGGAATCACCTTCTGGTGGTACTACTTTAACACAGCTGTGTTGCAGGGTGGTAGCTAAGAACATTTCCAGATATCATGGGGAGGCTCTGTCAGGTAAGCCATATGAACGAATATAAGAATCCTTCATGAGAGTGAGGTTGGATAGAGAAATCTGTTCCAAGGATCACCGATTGGCAAGGCTTACTCTGGCTCAGAATTTGTTTTAAACAACATTTAAGCAAAATGAAAAAAAAAGTTGGAGTCAAATGAAATAACTTTAACCAAGGTTATCGCCAGAAAGTAGTATCAACAAGTTGTTTTGTATTTAATTCTTTGCACGCTAGGGGCAACTTTTGTTGTCTGCTGATAATCTTTGCAAACACTTTGGGACAAGATCAGGCCCGACAAATGGAGGCCTGATCTGGATGCAGACTGTTTGACAACTGGATGGATTAGAAAAAAATCCAGCATCCAAAGAGTAAAATAGGACACATAAATTAAGTGTTAAGAAATAATATGTGATATTTGAAAATACAAAAGCTGATCAAAATACACTGTATCACAAATATCTAATTTTTTAACCACCAAGACTAGTGTTTTTAGTTAATGACATATATTTGTAGCCACTCTAAATTTTTGATAGCAAATGGCTACAATGGCTAACGGCAGGATGAGCCCAGGATTGGCATCCTAAGGCTTGCCGAGTGATGACAATTGATGATCGCTAGGGTCAGATTTTTTCTATCCCACACTCGCATGAATAATAGATACTTTTTCTTGACGCGTGGCTTCTCGTTTTTTATCTTTGGGTGCTCATTTTTTTATCTTTCCAGCGACTGGTACAGGTATGTGAGATACGTTGTTACCTCACATGGGTAAAACAACGGAAATCCCGTTCTGGTGTGCAAGAAAGGTGATGACCTCAGAATATTGAACATATTGTCTATTCATAATTTAACAAATTATTTATGTTAAATTTGCTGATTTGTGTTAAATCAAAGAAAATTCTCATAAAGGTAACAGTTGTCAATCATTTACTCATCAAGTACCACAGCACTGGACCAATTGTTTCACATGACATTTCTTCTTTTTGTCAATATACTATATACGATATGATAATCGTACATCACAAAGATACAAGTCACCGAGTTAAGCCACAGTAAATTACCTGCATGTACGTATTAACATGCTGACATCAGTTAAATACATCCATCAACCAACAAGCATATACATTCATCTATATGACTACATGAATGCTGCATTCCATTTACATTCAACAAACAGGTAGATAAATGCATCATTTAAGTTATGTAAATTTCAGCTATGTCCATTTAATTGTTAAAAGGGTACTCATACACTAAGAAGTTAAAATGCATAGTGCAGCATTAAAAGTATTTTTAGCGACAAGGTGGGCTATTTCCCTAAATAAGACGTTCGTTTTATTCTGTTGAAATATCGACTGGAGACACTAGGCACATTCAACAAATAAATATAGACCAGCCGTCTGTGCACCATTGCACTCTAGTTTGTATATTTAAAATGGTTACCCGTTAATGCATGTAATAACTCTATTTCATTTTGAATGAGTATTTATTTTGATCATCACCAGTGCTTGCCATTTCAGTAATATGTGTGTTAAATAGACTGTTAAACTAAGGTAAACAACCATACTATCACGATAAGAGTATATATTTTTATATAGTTGATGTACAATGAAAACGACAGTCCTGCCAAAAGGTATGATTTCGTCAGATGTTTGATGTCTTCTTTGGCTTAAACAACCCCTTGCCCCCTAGACCCAAGACGCCCTTTACATATGTTGTATGTGTATAAAGCGACATTCAAATTCCACAGGGCATCTTTGGTCTAGGGGGGAAAGTATCTAAAAACTAACTGAAAGAAGCTTTTTTCATCTTTCCAATGACCAACGTCACAATTTTAAGCATATTTTGTACGCATGCGCAGAAGGAGTACTGTAAAGTTTTGGAAATGAAATAAACCTCTATCCCTAATATTTAAGCACTTTTACTTTTTGAAAACTAGATATGCATTTACGCAAAGTCTGGTCTAAAAGGCACCCAGTATAAAGACGTAAAACGAGAGGTGGGACTAGAAAGCGCAAGTTTTCACGGCTAAAGATGATGAATCGCTTTGAAATGTATTCTAATGCCAACTACGCATATGTTACTGGCGACCCACACCATTTTTAAAATCATGTCAACTAGGCAAAATATACGCCTTATTGCTAGAGCTCCTTACATAAATCATTTACATGCATCACATGTAAGCATGCATATTTACCATAAATGCATCATCAGTGTTGTAATCCACGTGACAGTTTGATCATAAGCATGAAATTTTTTTATTAAAATCCCTCGGTTCAAGGTAAAATTTTTCATAATATCTCTCGATAACCCAACAGATTTTATTCAAATAAAGGGTAAAATAAAATAAAAGCAATCAGGCTGTTCAACAAGTGTTATTTGGTCGGCCTGAGACACTGTTTAAATGGCACGTTGACACGTTTTGGATGGCACTTAGTCATGCTCTTTGAATGGCACTTAGATAACATGTTTGCGAGGAGCATGGTGGCTGGGTGAAGGTATTGGCTCAATATTGAGGAGCTTGAGCGACACCACACGCACTGCATTGTATCAATGAGTGAAATTTAATCATCTGGTCAATACTGCTTCAACCCATGAAGACCTGTCTTGACATAACTACAAAATTGGTGACTGGGATGTTAGAAATAAAAAAAAACAAACTGTTTTAATGGCACTTAGACACCTTGATTGTATAAAATTTAGACACAATGGCACTTAGGCACCTTGATTGTATAAAATTTAGACACACTGTTTGAATGGTACTTTTACCTAATGTTTGATTTGCACTAAGACATGCCATTTAAATGGCACTCGCATACACCTCAATTCATACTCATTCTGCCATGGTTTAAACTCAAACCAATGTTGCAAATGTTTTTTTCAGAACTTTCTTTTCAAGTCCTCGACATCTTAAAGACATGTGTCACTCCAAGGATGCTGCATGACATGATGCCTTTGCTTAAAGAGAGAGGTTGGATTATTCCTATGATATTGCTAGTTTATTTCTGTTGATACATTTATATTTTATGTTAGGCATTTTCATTATATTAAGATACTGTTTCAATAGATCAATCATGTCATCGATAATGTTATGACACCACGTTACATTGGTTGAAGCAGTATCAATACATGAAGATAATGTCCTCAACGAAAATGTCTTTTTTGATTGAAATTAACGAATTTTGAAGGTGAAAAAATTGATTCTTTATATGCATCTACAAATACAGCTGTAAAGAGCTAGAGCTGAATTAAAACAATCATAATACATTACCAAGCGATACCAAGCAATACAGAGAGTAATATCCTGTATCCAGTTGATTTATGCATTAGGCAGAAAACACACAAAAAGAAAGAAAAAAAGGTTAAGTTTTCCCTACCCTGCCTAGAAAAATTAATGCTTCTTCCATGATTTTTCTTCCCCATAAATTCAATAACGAATATCACCTAGGTGTGATTTCGAAACATTTAAGCAAAGATATTATCAAATTATAAATCTAGACTGATCTTTAAAAAAAATGCTAAAGAACCTTGGGTAATATCCTAAGACTTAAATTCTGAATTACATGGTCCATACATCTAAAAGGATAACAATAAAAGTGAAAAATCTGTACCTACCCAACCTACTGAATCTCAGACTGAAACCCTATGCACAACTATTTTTAGCTTTATTTGTTTAACTATGTCAGTCATTTGTTGACACCTAAGTGACGCAGCAATAACATATTATATAACAAAGAAGCCCTAATCAAAAACAATTGCTTCTTTTATATATTCATGAAATATTTCACTGTACTGTAAATATTTAAACATATGATATTAGGGAATAAATGTATTCACAATTTTTATTTTGGGAGGTAAATCATCTGATATATAATTAGAAATTTAGTTTTACGGCTTCGCTGAAATGTTGCTGTAAAACTATACCACCCACCATATTTCCAACAAAAGCCTTTCGAAATGAAAAATATAAATATAGTTATCCCTATTATAATGCACCAGTAGTATTTGCCTTCAAAAACAGTGGTAGTGCATTTTGTTGTACCTACACTACGCTTAGCAGGTGCCAGGGTTTAAAACCGCTTGTCAGCTGCCTAAAACCACCAATGAAAAGTGACGCTAGGGAATTATGTCAAGTTTGCAACAGTATATCACAGGATATACCATTGTAAATTTATGATGTTATCAAATCAGACATCGCGTTATATTTGCCAGTACATTGAAATAATTATTACATTACATGATCTAACAACATCTTCCAGGACTTTAGTTAAGAGTGCGTACCAACAAATTAATTTTATTATTTCTCAACCAAAACATATGTTAAAACTGATGGGTAAGAAAATATCTAGAATTTAACACTAAAAAATTTTGTATATCTAAACCTATGATTTTCAGCTCTGAGCAACTGGATCAGTTATTTAGTTGTTTACATTGTGGATGGTGTTTTCAAGGGTTAACTGGCTCTTGTTCCTTTCTTTTAGGTGTTGATACTAGAGTCGAATGGGAGATGCATATTATAAAAGTAGAGAAATCGTATAGCTATATTGATGGTAAATATAGTATAGACAAACTGAGAAAGGAAGCGCAGATGTCCTGTGGAAAAAGACATGTACAAGACAACTTCAAAATCATAAGCCGAACAGTGGATCTCTCCCATCAGCGCTTTATTTCACTCCATTGTGAAAAACTGTTAGACAATCTATTTTTGATGAAGAAATTAGGTGAGAGAAATGTGTTTGCTTGCCAACTAACACAATTGTTCGCTTTCATATAACTTCACATAAATGTTTCCCATGATACTCTCTTTTCAAAGACTTGACAAGAAGGCTCAAAGTTAGGTGTTGTGATCAGTCCTCGTCAGGTGTCTGGCGTGCGTCTGTCGTCCGTAAACTTTTTTCTTTAGCGACATCTTCTCCTGAACCACTGGTCCTAATTTCATATAACTTCACATAAATGTTTCGCATAATACCCCCTTTTCAAAGACTTGACAACAAGGCTCAAAGCTAGGTGTTGTGATCAGTCTTCGTCCGGCGTGCGTCTGTCGTCCGTAAACTTTTTTTCTTTAACGACATCTTCTCATGAACCACTGGTCCTAATTTCATATAAATTCACATAAATGTTTCCCATGATACCCTCTTTTAAAATTGCATAAATAGTTCTGCTCCAATGAGCAGGAGGGCCGCCAGAGCTCCAGATAAGAAATTTTTAAAACGACATCTCCTGAACCACTGGCCCAAATTCGATTGCACAAATAGTTTGGCTCCCCTGAACAAAAGGGCTGCAAAAGCTCCAGATAAGAAATATCTTTAAAATACACTCCTGCTGAATCACTGGTCCAAATTCAAAACAATTTCAAAGAACAAATGGTTCCGCTCCGCTGAACAAAGTGGCCGCCAGCGCTGCAGAAAAGAAATATCTTCAATCGACACCTCCCGAAACACTGGTCCAAATTTGAAATTATTTCACAGAATTGTTCCTCATGATGCCTTTTACCAAAATTGCACAAATGTTTTTGCTCCACTGAGCTACCGCGAAAAAAAGTAGTTAGTGAGTATGATCAGGAAATATCAAATCTGCAGACAAACCCATAGCATCACGGAGAAGAGCCATACAGCAATACTGGTACATCTACCATAAATAAAATATTATAATTATTGCAGTAAAAACAGACTAGAAAATATGTTTTCATATATATTAATAAAAGATTAAAAGAATGACGCATTTTGGCCTGCTCTTTTATCTCAAACTCGTTACATAGCGCATCAGAAAGGCATACTACCTGGTACTATTAGGGAGCGCAGGGTCTCAGTGGTAGAGTGCTTGATCTCGACCAAGGGGCTGTCAGTTTGAGCCTCACTGGGTCACTGTGTTGTGTCCTTTGAGCAAACCACATTAATCCTAGCTTCGTACCCCCTCAACACAGGAAGACCCTTCCCTATTTAACAGAAAGATTGTTTTTTGGACGTAGAGAATCTAATCAAACAAACCAAAAGCATCATACCCTCATATGAGGAACTTCTACTAGTGGCCCTTGGGCTGTTAGGAAGCCTCGTTAAATAAATAAAAAAAAAATAAACCTCATATTATGTTTAAAGAATGATGGAAAATTACTTTCCTTGAACAACAACAATTGATTCAAGCACAGCTACCAATTGTAGGCCTAAGAGCAACACAGAGGTGAAGATGACTGCTTCAAGCTAAGTGACGTCACAACGAGTCACGTGCCTTACATCTGACGTCTTATTTTCTAAATTCTAATTATGTCAACTTGCAAATAATCAGAGTTCATATTTGTGAATTTTTGTTACAATCGATAAAGGTAATCGATTTAATCTGATCACCCCTCGTAAAATCATTAACGTTTTTGCCAATTCTTAAATTAAGTATCTGAACCCTTTCATAAATAACCAGTTCTCCATTATTAGAAGTTACAAAGACTCCATAACCAAAGTAAGAAAGAGGACAAAAATCAGGAGTTGATACAATTAAGCATGTGTTTCTGATCCTTTTACCAGCTTTTTGGCTTATCAATATAAGTCATTTGATATAAGCCCTTTAAAGTTGTACATGGGGAGAAAGTATTTTTTTCAAAGAATTTAGATTGAACTCAAAGTTGAATGTTTAAGGTAGAAAGAGGGCAAAAATCAGGAGTTGATACAATTAAGCATGTGTTTCTGATCCTTTTACCAGCTTTTTGGCTTATCAATATAAGTCATTTGATATAAGCCCTTTAAAGTTGTACATGGGGAGAAAGTATTTTTTTCAAAGAATTTAGATTGAACTCAAAGTTGAATGTTTAAGGTAGTACCGGACTCACCGGCATATGTCCAAAAGTGTTTTATCTTTTAATATATTATAATATAGACTTGTACTTATAATCTAAGACAAAAAAAACAATACCTCACCGTTCTTTTTAAAAAGTTATTTGATGTCAAAAACTGCAAAATCGCAGGTTTTCGAAATAAACAAACACAGATTTTGTTAACAAATTAACAAGAAACGCAATACAGTTTTTTTCAGAACAAATACTACTCACACCAGAGATATAAATAAAAACAAAAAAAAGTGAAATAACATGTATTTACACAATTTATTAAGCAAAATCCTAATTAAGTCAAACGAATAAATGCCAAAAAAAGCATTGATATTCAAAATAAACATATCAGAGAATGTAACTGAAACAACAAAAAACATATTTTTACAAAGATATTTTCATGCAGAATCTAATGATTGAATAAAAAATATGTGTCACCGTGCTCGTTTTTTTGTTTTGGTGACTTTTCTGAAAAATCCTGAAAAAAATAAAGACTATAATAAGTGTTGTCTCCCCTTTCACCCAATTTTTTGTTTGTCTACGCCCTATTGTATATCACTGGGCGGAGACATAGCTATTATTGATTAAGCACTGACAAATGGGCGTAGAAAATGACAAAAAAGATTTTGACCTAGCATATGTTACCCAGCACATTACATTATGATTCTCAATAAAGCATGGCTATAGCATGTCTTGAGACTTTGATGCTTTCTTACACGTAGGATTTATGTAGATAAAAGCTAAAAATTATAGCTTTATTCCTGATGCATAGATCTAAATGTCATTTAAAGAATAAACTTACAAATATGCAATAAGAGGATAAAACATTCTTTTCCTTGTATTAATGTTTGGCAAGCCTGAATGTGATGTGTTGCAACCAGAACCACACAGCGGTGAGGCCTGCAACACATTATCGCACAAGGGCTTGACAAACGTTAATATACAGAAAGGAATGTTATATTGTCATTGTAATATATTATAGGACTTTTTGGGTACTGTAAAGGTGGCAACTTTAATTTTCATATCTGTGCGTGGTTCGGTTATTTCAACTGCTCAAGAATGGAAATCAGGTTCTATCCATTGGTTAAGCGTTTAAACGTTGCTTGAGCCGCGCAGGTCTGCGTGCATTTCATGAAAGTCCTGTCCGTTAGGCACTGAACCCACATTTATTAACCCTTAACACAATCGTGTGTTTTTTAACGTCTATTGAAATATTATGAAGCCTCTTAAACAAACAGTGTAGATCTAGAGCAGACTGCTCGTCCGGTCACATACTTTCGTGGAGATTGATCATGAAATTATTTCTACGATCATTCTCTTCCCTTCCGCTGATTCATTCAAGAAGGGTTGTTGTCAGTTACAAGCGAAAGTATGTGCACGAATTACTGGTTAACCGCTTGTTCAAGCCTGCCCAGGAAAAAGTGTGGTTAGGTGAACTGACCGTACCGCAATGACCATAGCTGTTGACTTGGGACGTAAAGCAACAAAACAAACAAACAAACAAAACCTAGAGCAGTCTGATCTGGGTCCACACTGTTTGCCTCTATACTAATGTTAAACAATAAACAAACACTTTCGAATGTAGTTATAACGCCTCTTTTTCAGATTTTACCTATGTCTAAATTAGACTAATAAGGCAGTCATGAGGTGCCGCCTTTACAGTATCCAAAAAGTTCTAGAATACTTTCCTTTCAAGCAAAAGCATTTCCAAAAAAATGTCCACTGTAACATCGTGAAGCATACAACAAAACCACACCTTATAGGCGCAATCGAAAACATCAATACTATCGACTATTATAGACCAAATATAGTTAGAATCATAGTTTTTTTTTATTACCATCACTCATCGAACAGGCGACACTTTGCAATCAAAATACTGTTTCTAGCGAGTTTTGATCCGCGTTCGTCAATGGTTAACAGTGTTTTCGATTGCTCACTATCCGGTGTGGAAACAAACTTTTTTTCAACAGAAACATGACTGAAAAATGTAGATAACTCCTAGCTCTTGTTTCAGATTGTTTTGGTTACGTATTCATTGTATCAATACACAAACCGGATAGGTGGCAATCGAAAACGTTGATGCTATCGACGAACGTAGATCAAATACCGTCAGAAACAGACTTTTTGGATTGCAGTTTGTTTGCCTGACTGGCGACAAATGGAAAAATCTAGCGATTTGCGATCCACATTCATCGATTGTTCAGAGCCTTCTCGATTGTCACCTATCCGATGTAATAAAGTAGCGTATCTTATGATAATTGAATATTTTGGTCATTTCTCAATAAAGCATAAGCAACGGTATCTTAACTCGCAGAGGATATCCGTGAGCAGGTTGAAATGGCAATTAAGCCCTCTGCAGTCATGTTTTATCGGAAATAAAGCCCGCGGTCAGTGATTGGTCAAAGATCAACCAAAATATGACACATTATTAAATAAAATGTACAATTGTCAGCGATTGAAACACCTCAAGTTTCTATTGTAAACACTTATTATAAGGTATATAACAATAAAAGGATGATACATTCTTCTGTCTATTAATGTTTGCCAAGCCCAAATGAGATAATGTATAGTAGCCTTAACCATGAAGCTGTGATGGCTGCACCAAGTGCGGATCCAGAGGGGGGGGCAGGGGGTCCGGACCCCCTCTGGAAAAATCACAAATTAAATGGGTTTCTATAGGGAATAAGCAATTGGACACCTCCTGGAAAAAGTTGGACCCCCTGGAAAAAATTGGACCCTATCTGGAGCCTTGAAAAACGATAGATTTCTTTGAAATTGACCATTTGACTTCTGTAAAATAAGCTGAGGACTAAAAAAAGTCATTGTCAGAGCTTTTTTGTCAGACTGACCTGGACCCTCCCCCCCCCCCCTGATGAAAATTCCTGGATCCGCGCATCTATACCATGCTTGCCAACCGTTAATATACAGAAAAGAATGTTATATTGTCATATATCTTCCTTTCAGGCACATGCAGTTCCAATTAATTTTATTAAAATGTATGCAGAAATGTCCATTTTATCATCATGAAACATGCAACGAAACAAAATAATTTTTTCAACAGAAACATTAAATAACTCCTAGCCCTTATATCAGATTGTTTTGGCTACGTCTTCAGTATATCAAAAACACACTAGATAGGCGGCAATTGAAAACGTTAATGCTATCGATGAACGTAGTTAAATATTGTAAGTAACAGAATTTTGGATTGTTGTTTGTAGTCCGATAGGCAACAAATGGCAATCACAAACACTGTTTCTAGCAATTTGTTATCAGCATTCATCGATTGTTTAGACTGTTTTTATTGCTGCCTATCCGGTGTGATAAGGTAGTTGAAATAGTTACGTCATTTCTCCATAAAACATTAGTGACCATGTACCTTCATGGGACCTAAAACATGAGAATGTCACATACAAGGCATGTGCACGTCTACACCCCCCCCTTTTGGGGTGGGGTGGGTCTTAGGTTAGTGGCAGCATGCAGAAATAGCAACCGAGACATGTATATAGTATGTATATTTATACGGTCCACAACTTTTAACCATCAAAATACTGAATGACTTCATACTCTGGGTGATGTTTTTAAAAGCTAATGCTTGCATTCCTTCTTTTTGTGAAAGCAAAATACTTACATAATTACGTTTCAAGCATCAAAGAGTTGTCAGGGGAGAATAATATCTACCGTCTTAGAAAATAAGTATTCTCTTTTAAAAACAAGATTCAGGAACGATAACTCTTACACTCTTACTTTTGAGTAAAAGTAAGGTTATCTTTTGACATGGGTCCCGCACTACCTTAATATCTTTGATAGGAATATGTCTTTTGATATATATACTGATTTTTGTTATGGATTTGATCAATATCAGAATTAAACTGTTCCTTAATCCCTGACACATAAACCATCATTGCGAAGACAAACAGTACAACCTTTAGTTTATCAATTATATGAATTAATACCAATAAAATACTTTCCAGCTAAAAAAATTGTACGCGGGCGCGTAGCCAGGCGGAGGCCAGGAAGCTTGTTCTTCAAATCATTATAGGCCTAGATGCAAGAAACCCTGACTTTGTTGCTTGCGAACAACAACAGCACAGACCAGCCTGCGCATCCATGCAGTCTGATCAGCCGCCTTTGTTATTCGCTATCTGAAAAGTAAAGTAACTAGGTAATGTGTCTCTTAATTCTACATTTATTTTGGTAGGCTTCAACATGATAAAGTCTCTGGCTACGCCCCTGGTACGTACTGCAGTTTCTCATCACCTACCTAAAACTGAGTAAGGACAAACATAAAAAACCTTTAACCCTTTCATAAAAATCATTGACAACTTTCATAAAGAATCAACTCACACTGTGATTGAAATAAAAAAATTTGGAAGCCTTTTTATAAATATGAAAATGTGGTATTAAATGGTGAGCAAGAAAAAATATATAAGTCATGTGATGGGTGGGCTAGAAAATTCCTCCCCTTGGATCACCATTTGTCATCTCTCTGTAATTGTTCTATGTTTTGTTGTGCGTTACTTTGTGTCCATTCTAGTTTTGCAATCATCTGTATGAGGAAGAGGGAGCTTGTTGTTTTTCTTTGTTTGCCTTCCTGGTGTCCAGTGATTGCTGTGTGGCTCTCCCTCACGATGTCACGGGTTTGTTTTCAGTGTGTAATTGTGGTATTTCCTGATCATACTCACTTACTATCCTTGTGATGCCAAACAGCGATCCTCGGGATAGGCTTTTCTATCCTAGTATCCTACCCTCATACATATGATGGATTCTTATATTATTTATTTAAATCACATTGACCTGTGAATGGTCATTTATTTTGCACTACATTTCAATGCCTTATATGAGTTCCCTGTGACGCACGGCTTGTATTAATGATAATTATGTAAGTTACCACTAGTTATCTTCTGACATAGTGCAACTTGTTGATGAATAACTTAAGAGAGTGAGTGCAGGATGGGTGAATTTGTGCTTTCTTATTCACCATGCAATCAGTAATGATAGCTAAGACTGCCATACAAACTCTTAAATAATTATGTAACTGCCAGCTTTAATAACATTAATGTTGTTTATAACATTATGTATTGTAAATTTCAGGGATGCTGCCGTGGAGATATTCTAAACAGAACATCTCAGAAAAACCAACAGGTAAAGCCAATAATATATCTGATCAAAAACTGCAAACGAAACACATAGATCTGATTGCTATGAAATCTAAAATCAAAGCATTTAATTTGTCCAGTTTAAGTTATTTATCAGTCTCTCCATGTGATCCCTTTGACTAAACAGTATATCTGTTTGGCTGATGAACCATTACTAGATTACTTACTTGATTTGTTTGGAAATTAATGGGTAATTATACCAGTGTACTTGTATACTTTCAAAGTATACTTTTGATAATTGCAAGGCGGGTAGGAAAAGACATGAGAATGTGAAAAAGACAAACACGAAACACAAATAATAATAATGATCCACAAAATGCCCTTTTTACATGAATTTATTGCAAATATGTAAACCTTAAACATATATTAAGCACTGTAACATATAAAACAATAGTATGAAAATATGAACAGTGTTTTGAATTTCATAAAAAAAGTGTCAAGGACCCTCGTAACGTCTTCTATAGGTTACAAAGTTAGCACTATTATATGTAAACACCTTACTATGAATTATGTTTATAATTGTAAGACTATAGAAAATGCAGGTACAATGGTATTGCGTGAACATTACGCTGCATAGTCTGTAACTTTTGATCTTCTAATTTTTAAAATAAAGTTTCTTTTTTTTCAAGAACACAGTAAAAATACTCAAATTAAGGTAAAGATTTTACCATTTTCCTAAATCTTAACAAATTATCACTATCAAAACAACAGCATTTATGTTAAAATCAACTGTCTAGACTTATAGGAGGGACGCAAATAATTACAAACAAGAGCAACTTTTCCATGCAGTTTTCAGCTGTACTGAACATGTTTATTGTGAAAACATAACTTAATTCTATTTTTTCAAATGATTTAAAAAGAAAAGAAAATGTTTTGAAAAATGTTCATAGTTACAGACCTATTCTCTTTAAAATATGAATATAAATAGTTAAGACACAAAATTATTGTAAGTAACAAAAATGTCAAATATTCTCCTGTTTGGGGATAAGATGCCACACCAGTACGCTATCTAGTTGTAAATAAATAGGTCTGCGTCATATATCAGGCATTTTAACATCAGATGATTGGCCTCGCCAATATACACATGCTAAAGGAAGAAAACCTGCCCAAGCATTGTAAAATACTGCAATGTGATTGTTTTGTTTTTTTTTACTTTGAGTACATGTCATTTGAGGTACAGTTATGTACACGAAGTCACTGGGCCGCGTAGCGCAGTCGGTAACATGTCTGACAACAGATGCAAGTCTGGCTGCAGACCCAGGGGTCGCGAGTTTGATCCTGGCTCGTCGAATACTTTTGTTGAGAGTGATTATGAAATAATTTCTACGATCATTCACCTCCCTACCACTGAATCATTTAAGGAGGGTTGTTGTTAGTTACAAGCGAAAGTATGTGCAGAGAGTACTGGTTGACTGCTTGTTCAAGCTTTCCCAGGAAAAAGTGTGTTAGCTGAACTGACCGTCTCGCCATGACCATAGCTGTTGACTTGGGGTGTAAAAAAACAAAGCAAACAAACATTACCCCCCTACCCCCAGATGCCCCCTTCCCTACATTGCATATCAAATTAAAGAGAATCACTAATGCAGCCACATGGTATAAAATATTTTGCCCGCAGACCATCCCCCCACCATCCTGTTTGGGTCAATAGGTCAAAATTCCCCTTTTTTAGAATATGGTCATGTTGCATATCAAATTTAAGAGAATCACAATTGCAGCAACACCGTACCAAATATTTTGCCTGCAATCCCGCTACTCCATCCCCCCCCCCCACGCCGAACCTGGGGATGGGGTCAATAGGTCAATATTCCCAGTTTTTCAGAATATGGTCATGCTGCATATCAAAGTTAATAGATTCACGATTGCAGCAACACAGTACCAAATATTTTGCTTGCAGACCCCCCTTCCCCCAGATGCTCCCCTTCCCCACTAGATGCTCCACTTCCTCCGACCATTGGGATGGGGTCAATTGGTCAAAATTCCACTTTTTCAGAACATGGTCATGTTGCATATCAAATTAAAAAAAACACGATTGCAGCAACACAGTATTAAATATTTTGCCTGTAGACACCCTACCCCCACCCCTGCTGACCCCAGGGATGGGGTCAATAAGTCAAAATTCCCATTTCTTTCAGAATATGGTCATGCTGCATATCAAATTCAATAGAATCACGATTGCAGCAACACAGTACCAAATGTTTTGCCTGCAGACCCCCTCAGTTACAAGCTAAAGCATGTGCACAAAGTACTGGTTCACCGCTTGTTCATGCTTGCCCAGGAAAAAGTGTGGTCAGGTGAACTGACCGTCCTGCCACGACCATAGCTGTTGACTTGGGATGTAAAGCAACGAAACAAACAAACAATACCCCCTACCCCCAGATGCCCCCTTCCCTACCTCCTATGACCCTGGGGGTGGGGCCAGTTGGTCAAAATTCATTTTTTTCAGAACATGGTCATGGTGCATATCAAATTAGAGAGAAAGAAAAATGCAGAATCATGCTAAAATATATTTTGCTTGCAGACCTCCACCCCCACGTCCCTGGGGGGGTGGGGTCAATAGGCCAAAATTCAACTTTTTCAGAACATGGTCATGTTGCATATCAAATTAAAGAGAATCATGAATGCACTAACATGGCAGCAGCTATGTTTTGGCCTCATATCCCCAGACCCTCCACCCTTGGGATGAGGTCAATAGGTCAAAATTCCACCTTTTCAGAACATGGTCATGTTGCATATCAAATTAAATAGAATCAACTTGGTAGCAATTATATTGCCCGCAGACCCCCCCCCCCCCCCCCCCCCCCACACACACACACACACACACACCTGACCTTAGGGTCAAAAGGTCAAAATTCTATTTTTTCAGAACAGGGTCATGTTGCAAGCAACATGGTAGCAAATATTTTGCCAGCAGACCCCCACCCACCTGACACTCGGGATGGGGTCAATAGGTCAATATTCCATTTTTAAGAACATGGTCATGTTGCATATAAAATTTAAGAGAATCACGATTGCAGCAACACAGTGCTATTTTTTTTGCCTGCATACCCCACCCTGTCCCTGGGGATAGGGGTCAATTGGTCAAAAATCAACTTTTTCAGGACATGGCCATGTTGCGTATCAAATTAAATGGAATCACGAAATATAACACCATGGTAGCACATATTTTGCCCACAGACCCCCTTACACTTGACCTTTGGGTCAAAAGGTCAAATTCAACCTTTTCAAAACATTATCATGCATATCAAGTTTATTGGAATCACAAAATGTAGCAATAAGATAGCAATTATTTTGCCCGCAGGACCCCTCTGATCATAGGGATCAAAAGGTCAAAATTCAACTTTTTCAGAACAATGTAATGTTGCATATCAAATTAAAGGGACTCATGAATGCAGCAACATGGTAGCAAATGTTTTGCCTGCAGATATCACCTCCCCTGACCCTGGGGATGGGGTTAATATCTCAAAAGTCAACTTTTTCAGAACATGGTCATGTTGCATATCAAATTAAAAGAAATCACAAAATTTTGCCGCAGACCCCCAACCCCCCTGACCCTGTGGTTGGGGTTAAAAGGTCAAATTTCCACATTCAGAATATGATAATGTTGCGTATGAAGTTAAAGAGAATCAGGAATGCAGCAACATGGTAGCAAATACTTTGCCTGCAGCCCCCATTGACTCTAAGGAATAACGTCAATAGGTCAAAAATCTTTTTTTTACAGAAAAAGGTTGTAAATAAAAACCTTTAAACCTTCAGACCATGGTCATGTTATAATACCAAATTAAAAGGAATCATGAATGCAGCACCCTGGGGATGGGGTCAATAGGTCAAAAGTCAATGTTTTCAGAACATGGTCATGATGCCTATCAAATTAAAAGCAAGAGCGAAAAGCAGCAACATGGTCGCAACATGGTTGAAATTGTACAGGGTATATTATTTTTATTGAACTATTCACTGAGAACTAGGTGATAGGCTTTTAACTTTAATCTGTATTATACCCAAGGTGAACTAAAGGGTTGGAGAAGTGGTTTTATGTTTTGTGATTTATAAGTTTCTCTAAAATAAACCTTCGCTGGGGATAAAAATTTCGCCAGGTGACACATCAGATTGTCGGAATTCTAGTTAATAATAGCCCATACTTTTTCTTTCAGACAAGCAAATCACTGATGTTTATGAAGAGCTCTTGTACTTTCTACCATCTGTTGTTTGCCTCAAAGTTAATATTGATTACTTCAGGAGGTTAAATCAAGAACCAAAGATTTTCAACATTCTATTGGAAAATCTGGAAACGCTGATTTTAAGTGATATGGGTTTCTTCTCTAGTCATGGTAGTAAAGACACAAGACTTACGGTCACAGGAGCAGAAAGAATTTCAGGAATACTAAGAAAATTATGCAAATCCAAAAATCTGAAAGCAGTCTGCTTTGAATGTCAAATATGTACCGAAGAGTATGACTGGGAAAGAGAAAACGTAAGTCTTGTGCTGAACTTTCTTGATATGGATAATACAGAAGCTGAACTAGATGAAGCAGTTTGTTTAGATGGCAAGGGACAGTTTGAAAGTGACGAAGAATTGGTAACAGAAAGGCATGGTATTTGGGACGATGCGTCAAGTATAATTGCCGTGAATAAATGTCATAAAGTTGATGAAACATGGACTGACTTCACAAAGATTTTGACAACCATAGATCATGCAAGGAAACGGTCCCATGTGACCAAATCAAGTGAAGAACACACACAAGAAAGTGCAGCTGGGAATATAGAATCAGTGTCCCTATGTGTCAATTGTTTTCTTTATGTTGGAAAATACTTGCCTCATTGCAAATCAGTAAGAAGATTGGCATTGGAAGGATCTGTGGTCAAAAATACGCTTAATGAAGGTATGTAATGGTTATGTTTTATTTTACCTTATCAAGAAACAAGACTTACTTTAAAAATCTTCTCTTCTGAATAGATTTCAAAATAATTTAGCAGAAATGGTCATTTGGTAGACCTCTACAAAAATAGCTAAAATCTGATCTGTCAGAATTAATATCTGCCAGGGCCTGACGATTTTTTTATGCACATTTAATGACTGACGTTAAACGAGCAAATCTGTGAAACCAATTTTTGATTTATGTCTGGAAAAGAAAAGAATACCATGAATTGGAGTGTATTTTAAAAGTGTTTAGTTGCTAGTTACTCATAAAAACGCAATCCAGATACATTAAATTTAAAGGATTAAAATGTACCCTTTATGAAATAGTGTTCCAAGTATGATGTTACAAAATGTTATCAGTGAGCATTTTCCTACTTCTCAATCTAAAGAAAGATAAGAAGCATTTCTAGTTTGGCTGAAATTTTTCCTTGGTAAACATCTACAAAAATTGCTAAAACAAAGTTTGTCAAAACATGGTCATCATGGGGTGGCTGTATGAATTTTTTTCCACAAATTACCACTTTCTTATACTGGGCATTGTCGCTTACATTGTGTCTTCATATGGGTCTTTAATGGGTAAAAATTCATGCATAGGGAAGTCAATTTGAATCACAGCTTTCACGCTTGTCATCTGACGCTTGTTACACACAATGTAGACACATTGAACAGTAGCATAAGGAGGTTGATTCATTACAATGCTTGTTTACAAACTGGCAGCATCTTGAGCATATTATCAATCTGTGTCTACAGATGTTTCGTCCGTCCAGGGATGGGGGCAGCTTGTACTTTATTATATTTTCTTGTGGACACATGTTTTTACATTTAAAACAACATTAGTGTGATAGAGAGCATACAATACAAATCTAGATTTAAAAGAGCTTATTATCGTCTGTCAGTCCATTATTCCCAATAAAATTGCTAAGCACGCAACAGGTGACATATGATCCAGGGGTCAGTTTTTTAGCCCGTAGACATCATTCTACCAGATCTTTCTGTAAGAAGTTAACGATGAAATCATATTTGATTGCAACATAGCTACACATGTCAGGTTAATGGCCTTTCACCATCACTTACCTCACTCACGTATGATCCTCTATATATCTTAAGAAGCAGCCAATATTTAGCTAGAAATATCAACCAAAGATAAATGGCAGAAAACATCTTCTGACCTTAGTGGCCCTAAATCATTTGCCACCGACAAGCAACCATTTATAACTTTAGATAACATGCAAGCAAATATTTTGCCCTTACACATATACTCAACCCCTGGAGTGGGTTTAAATGTCAAACCATTTTTTCTAAAAGTAGTCCTATTTCATATCAATTGAACTGAAAGGGTGGCCATGCACATACCATGGTTGTCAATACCTTGGGTGGGATTGGGGGGGTGTAAGGGTGTCTTAACCTGGTAGAAGACTCATTACGACATGACCTTGTTAGTTTCTTTCTTAAAACATTCAGCACATATGTAAGCATTGCTTTAGATTGAAGCAATCAAGTAAACAAAAGTTTAGTATGTTAATGATACAAGTGTACAGTTTGTTATGATACTAAACCAGGCCTATACCTCTGCCTCCACACACTTCCCAAAGTCTGTTGTAGGAAGTAGTCAAGGGATAGAAAAACATGAAATTGAAGACGTTTAGGGTATTTGTTGATAATAAATACATGTTTTCTTTTTGTCTGACTTTCAGGTTTAGGTACTGAGATTTTAATCCAAATTTCATGCCAACAGTCAACACACCTGAAACTGCAAGGAATAATATGTGACAACTTGGTAGCTAGAATCTTGTATATCTTTCATGAATATTACAGGTATACTATATGAAACTTGTATAAGTCACGCCACATTTAAGATTAATTTAGTGATTGATGTGTAAGTATGTTGTTTTATAAATGTGTCACAGATATTACATGGAATTCTGCTGTTAGTACACATGTAGTGGGGGTGCTGTGTAATTCCATATGCATTTTGGTAAAATGTGAAAGATATACGAGGGTCATCCAATAAAGAATGAGACTTTTTCTATAGCGCTGTGAATTTAAATGCTAGGCTTAAACAATTTCTTACAAAGCTAGCCCCACCTTTTGGCTGTTCACATGTACCATATTCAAAGGTTTATATAGTTCCAACTTTTGTTGCTAGGCAACATTAGAAGATTAGGCAAACATCCGTAGACGGCTCACTATAGGTGGTCACCATGGCAACATATTAAGATGTATAGTTTATTTTTCTACTAGTACTTATATATGCCCATGCAATCTGTCTATAGCCAGTAGGGGAAAGTAAAGTTTCAGATTCTTGAGCTGTAACCATGGAAACAAAGGTTTAAAATTCAAGTTTTCAAGAAATATCTGGTATTTTCCCTGACGTCTTGACTTTAAAAGTTAATATCAAATAGTCGAAGGCAATTAAAGTGAACATAGTTATGTTCATGTATACTTAATAACAATAAGCTGCAGATAACGAAACATTTTGTGGGATATCCTTCACCAACATAGTTACCAAAGCAACGCAAAGTAGTGTGTCAATAAAAATCAAGTAAATCGGTTGCTAGGCAACCAAAATAAAGATTATGCATATTTGGTTAATCTTTTATAGCATTTAATGTAACACTAAGATTGTTTGGTAGAAGAAATGATATAAAATAGTTATATTCTATCTATGAGCGAAAATAAAAGACTTTGAATAACTGTGGATATTCAAAATATAATGTAAACGTGGCCATGCGTCTTCAAGTCCTACCACAAAACATCCCGTTACTATGGCAACTGATCAATCACAAACATATTGTTTTTACAGTTGTGCTAAGACTAAAGGTAACACCCTTGTGCACAAGGAGTGCACATGGTTTAAGCTTGGTGTCCATTACTAGTTCACTAGAGTGAACTACGTAGTTTAAATTTGTTTACTCCATGTGCACTCCATGTCTTACCTATGAGCCAGATTGTTTTAGTGTAACATACATATGGGGTAGTAGAACTTTAATCTAGCATTTTAATGAATGAAGTGAATAAAAAACCTCATGAACTCAGGGCATTTATGTTTAATCATTAAGAATCTGTAACCTCTAAAGTTTACAGAATACATTTTAAATATATTTTTATAACTCGATTGGAGAAATATTAGACTTGATTTTCGCTAGTTCGAGGCTCACTGAAGCCACCGCGCCGTGTCCTAGCAAGACATACTATCCTCTGCTTATTATAACAGAGAGAGAGACTAATTAAAAGATCTATTTTATCCATGTTCATGATCGGTTCTAAAATACTTAAGTTAATGATGTCATCATTTTATGTTCGAGTAGCGAAGGCTCTGGTGAGAGTACATGCATATTTAGTTTTGATATTTCGACTTCTCAAGAAAAAAATGGCTGTAAGTATAATACCCGCTGTAATTGCCACCTGGGAAGCGATTTTATTGCATAATGTATATACTCAGCGTGAAACCAGGGTCTGATCTGGGTACAAACTATTTGCAAAATGGCAAATGGTACCAGCAGACGACAATGTATACCCGTATGCGACTTTTTCTTCGTTACTAAATTCAAGGTCTCTAATCGAGTCAGTATTGGATCCGAATCGCGCCCGATGTTCTTTTGGACCTGATCTGAATACAAACTATTTGCAAAGCATACTGTCCAATAGCCTGGGTCCAGTCGTCAATATTTTGACAATATTTTCTAATGCTAATATTCTAAAAAAATACAACATCAATGGTATCGGTTGTCCGTTATTGGTTGACCAAGTAACGGAAAAATGAAAAAAAAAGAAGAAAAAATGATCAGACTGGAACCCAGGCTAACTGTCTGATGGCTTATGGGATAATTTTACGATGTGGTCAGCTCTACCTGGCACAGCGGGAGTTTGATCATCTGCATGAAAAAGATCTATGGCCCAAAGCGATTTGCTGTCATGTTCTTATCGAGAAAGAAATTTAGTGCATTTTTTGTCATTTTATATTTTTACTGAGACAAAATGATAAAATTAAGCAAGAAAAACATAACAGAATTTTGTGTTTAGACAGTAACTGCCCAAGCTGAGTTATTCATAGACTGGCCCCAGTCTCTAATGTCATTTTTTAGTAAAACTGATAATCTCTCTAAGATAGCAATTTATAAACTTTACTTGGAAGTAGAAGTTCTCGACTTGGACATCATGATATCTTAAATGTTAATACAAACTCTCGATAAAAGGATTTATGGAAAGCTTTATGGTTTGGTGTAAGCAAACATGTAAGAAATAAGTACAGATCATTGGGAAAGACAACCATTTTCTATAAAGCTTTTTTTAGAAAATAAAAAAAGTTAGAAAGCCAACATAGAGCTCCTCACCTTAGATCAAATTAATCTCACTAAATTTGACTATCAGAGAGGATATGATTTTTAGAAGATAATTTTTTCCATAGTTAAATATTATAAATGTAATTATATATATTTAGTGGACTGATGCCAGTCTAAGTTATTCACTGAAATGAATAATAATAATAATGATAATAAAATCCTGCAAACATTGCAGACTCCTGTCAGACTCAGCATTTTGTCGAGCCTGATCAGGGTCTAAATTGTTTGAAAATGTTATCACCGAAAGACAATCATATGCAACAAATTCGGATCGACCCACACATAAATCTCGGGATTTTATGAGGACATTACACAGGTACTTTCATATTTAACCTATATAAATTATTCCTTGCTCATTGCGACTTTGTCGTCTGCTGATAACCTTGGTAAGCAGTTTGAACCTCAATCAGGATCGACACTGATGTGAATAACAAGGAGCATGGACCAGACTGTGCGGATAGTCTTTTTCATAAGCAGTAAAAGAATGTTTTGTTGAAACTTAGATTCATTTTAGAGACCTTGTAAATGCATGGTCTTCATCTACATCTACACTTTAAGCAAGCAGCAGCGGCATTTTTTACTAAGAGAATCTAAGGCTCATATAGCAATGGATATTTATACATTTATAAAAGAGACACTGATGAAAGAACATGTGCAAGCTGTTTTGAACCTTCAAATTCACTTGACTGGTTATTTATCACACCTTTATATCTGTGTGTGGTCACTTGACTTTAACCCTTTACCTGCTAGTAATGTATTTTGTTCGTTGTCTGTTGCAAACAGTTTAGACCTAGATCAGGCCCGACAAAACATAGGGCCTGGTCTGGATTTAAACTGACACTCTGATAATATTCATGAAAATAATTTTGAAATCTAACATTTTAAAACTATATCAGCAGACAACAAAATCAAATGAAAATTACCAAGCTTGCAAAGAGCCAACACAATACATTTCCTCTGTGGATTATGTATTTAGAAAACAGTGGAGACCCAGATTAAAGGGCGCATTCAATCAGGAGTGAGTGAGTGAGTGTTTGTGTTTTACGCCCATCAACAGCCTAGGACAGGCATTTCATTATGGTCTACACTTTTTGCTAAGATGAAAACAACCTTCATGGCCAGAAATATATTAGAAATTAAACAAATTTTGTGAAATCAAAAGAGCTGCTAGTTATTTACATATACACTGTATAGTGCGAATCATGTTTACTGTCGTCGCCCTGGGCCCGGTCACATGTTAAACTAACGGTACCGGGAGCCAACTCACGACAGTAAACAAGAAACGGATTATAGTTTATGATCCGTGATATAAACATGTATGATCTGGCTATACACTGTCTGTAAAACTTTTATTTCGGCTAACTGGTGGCAAATCAAACGACATTCAAAAACAGTTTGATACTATAGCTGTATATTGTAATAGAATTGAGCAACTTCGTTTATTTTCTTAAATTTATTACAATTAGTATGTATTGTACCCTGTTCAGCCGTGACATAACGCGAATAGTTTCACCTATGTTATTCTTACACATTATTGGTGTGCTTGCAATAAACTCTCAATCGTTTAACTCATTATCTCTTAGTGTCGTCTGCTGATAACTTTTACAAACAGCTTTGACCCAGATCAGGCCTGACAAAACATATTCTTGAAATAATTTTTCGAGCAAGTTGATTCTGAAAAAAAATCAGCAGACGACAAATCAAAAAAGGGCTTTGATAATCAAATTATCGCTGGGGTGGGGATATTTTGTGATAACAGCGAAAACCACTCGCTCAAATCGCTTGTAAATTGAGTGACATGACAGGCACGTGAATTGTATGGGTTACATGTAAGTAATGCAAATCCTGCTGATCCGTGATGTTGATACAATAAGTATGGGAAGGTCAATTTTGAGTTTTAGGGGTAGCAGGTAAACTTTTGTAAATTACCATCGTGATGAATGTATTTCCCTTTTTTTTATTTTAGCAAACCGTCAGTGCAGACCCTGATAAAGAGCCACCTTATGCGGCATTTCATCTGGGTATTCACTGTTTGTGAAGGTATCTGTCTTTCACTGAGGTGGCTACTGATAAGAGACTGCCTCCAGCCATAATTGGCCAATCAATTGTGTGCAATGTAATAATTCTCTCCCTCAAAAACGGGGTTTGTCTTTTGACTTAGTAACAGAATAAAACAGAATAACATAACTTTATTTGAGAAAACATCTCAGGCCACACGCAGGTGGCATATGAGAATAGTTATGCAATTGTAGAATACATGAAGGCAGATGACATACATAACATAGCGTCTTTCTCAGAACTGTGGAGTGTACATTGATACCTATCAAATCATGGATATCCAATTCGCAAGATAAACTAGAATTTGTCAGAGTGTCCGTGGCTAAAAATGATAATACGGGGTAAAGCTTGAAGTGCCCCGAGTTACAGATGTTATGCGTAGACAGCGTCGAAACAATGCCGGTACGGGTACAAAAGCACTGTATCGGCGCGGACTCGCCGCTGTCCCGTGCAACATTTTATTTCCAATTTACTCATAGCTCAGTAATTTATGTCATTCAGAAACAGCATCAAACCAGTGTTGATGCAGTTGCCGCGACGCTAACTCATAAGCTCGTGGGAGTCGGCCCGAACAACACCACACACGTCGCTGTGAGAAAGTAACCAGCCGGCAACACAACAATCAAATTTCAACATACGGCAGTATAGTCTTTTTTGTGCAGCAGAAATCAGTCACCTAATCTTTGCAAACGGTTTAGACTGAGATCAGGCCCGACATTATGTCGGACCTGATTTGGGTCCCAACCGTTTGATACCAAAACGATTATTCCGGAAAAAAATATTATGAAAAACTTTCAGTCCCGTGTGAGAAAAATGCAGACGACAGCATACAGCATGCTTTTTTACTCAACTGCTATTTTAGTGCGTAATAGGGTAATTATTATATAAGGCTGCGTGTGTATTGGGTTTATGTCAAACTCGCCGCTTGAGTGGCCATGGTCATCATTCACAGGATTAGAATAAGCACATGCTATTGCGACCTAAATATACGGGATATTAATAGGTCAATAAGTTGTGTTGACGGCTGGAAGATTATATCGCCATTGATTAAACAGAATTCTTATTTTCGGGTAAGTGCCTATATTTTTGTTTGTCTATTTCTTTTTTATTTTGTTGTTGTTATATAAAAAACACCTTTCACTGTTTTACAATGCACAACGCTGGATCAACGCTCACGCAACGGTGTAACGCTACGCCAACATTGGCCCAGCACACATGCTAGGAATGACAGAGGTCCAATAGAATGCTTTAAGACTGTGTTATTTAGAGAACTTTTCTAATGTCAGTCATATTTCCTGCATCGACGACACGACGTGTGATAGCGTTCGATGGTCGCACCAGAGCAATATGGTGTACCGTTTGGCTCAAAAGTTAATTTCAGTGTGACACCTAAAATAATAACTGCAAATTCGGAATCTTTCGCGAGATTTCCACCCCCGCGAACAGCGCCGAAAGACATATTCGCGACCTAAAATGGGCCTGATCCGCCCATACCAATAAACGTCACAGTGATTTCACCATTTCACGAGGACTTAATTTTCACGAAACTTCGCATGTACGAAGCTTCGCGAAAATAAAACCCTCCCGAAAACTTCCCAATATACAGTACAGTGTGACAGCTGAATTGTTTTCGGTCCCACCTTAATCATTTCTGTGTCTCAAAGTGAAATCACAGAATACCAGACAACTTTTAAATATCACATCATGCACACGTGTATACATACATACATATAATAACAGCCATGAAAACCGTGTGGACCAGCTCGTAAGATTTTGACACCTGTCGCACAGCGGTCAGTAAAAGCCAAGACTAGCCTGCACATTCCCCCAGCCCCACTAGTTTTCCTGAGCATGAACAATAAAGAAATATGGCGCGACAGGTATCAAAATCAAGACTGGTCCAAATTATAAAGTAAAGATTGCGTTACAAAGTTGTATTCCTGCGTAAAATACGCTGGCGTACATTCGTCGTTAGGTATACAGCCACCACCACTTCGAAGATGTGTCATAATCTCTGATTGTGAGTATTTTCCTGTAATAGGTTTTTTGTGCACTCAAAAGAACCGTCTCATTGAAACGGTCCATTCGAGTATCCAAAATAGTGTTTTGGTTGATGAACTAGAAAATTGATATTGGTTAATCTCCTTTCCCGGCTTTATATACCTGTCAGAAAAAGAAACGCATATTTTTCAAACTTGCTACAGCCTATAAGTAAAGGGCTCAATGTTTTACTTTTATTTAAGTGAAAATATTTGACAAGTACAAATCATTCGCTCCTGATCATTTTTTGGCAAAAATGCTAAAAACAATAAAAACAGTGCCGACCGCTGAGAATTTCGTGATTCGGACCGTTTACTTGTTTTGTACAAAGTTATGCCAGTGAAAAAATATGCGTTTTTATTGCTGTCAAGTATATGAACCGATCGGCCACTGTATTGGTGCGACACTGAACGTCGCTTCTGCTTTATAGGGGACTATAGGTTAACGTCTTAACCCATTGTGCTCATTGTGCAAACATGCGGTACTCAGTGCTCAGGCCTGGATATTAATGGACAAACAGACATGCAGGTAAACACACCGGCACCCACATGCATGCCTATCCGTTTAAAGAGAAAAAGAGTCCTAATAGGCTGTTATCTCACAATGGATATATCATAACTAGGTGGTGATTAATTAAACTTTTCCATTATGATTTTCATAAATTTGGATAGTTTTGTGAGGGTTGGTTTGTTATTGCACGTAAGGAGGTTTCTGTACTTAATAATGTTCGGTCTCCTGTAGTAGTACGTTTTAAGAAATTCTTCCCTTTCCTTTGCAAAATATGGGCATGTGAATAAATAACGGAAATCGTCTCCAATATCGTTCGTGTTACAAAGCGTGCATTTTCTGTCAGCTGTAGGGGTACCGTCCCAGCGTCCTAGTTGGATTGGTAATTTAAAATTAGCAGTTCTGAATTTAATTATGGGTATGTAAACATTTTTATTAAGGTTTGTCAAATAGGGCTCAAGTTTTATATCTTGTTTAAATAATTTATAATTTCTTCCTTTCGAGGAAGTGTCTAATTTAGAATGCCAGTCTTGGATGTACTGATCATAAAGTGTTTTCTGAATTTTGATTTTCGTGGCACGCGGGTTATTGATGGCATTTTGGTTTATACGGTCAGGCTGACAAGCTGATATCAAAAGACTTTTAATGTGGCCTAGCCATCGGTGTGTTTGGTCTCTGTTTGACTCCGCAAGCAGTATGTTATATATTTGTTTAGAAATTTTAGCATTATCTCCGTTTACCAAGGATATCCAGAATCCAATCATGCGAGAGTTTACTTGGTGCTCTAGTGGTGCCCGACCAAGCTCTGCATATAGCATATATAATGGTGTGCTTTTACGTAATTTGGTAATATTTCTCAGAAAATAGTGCTGATTTACTTTTAACGAATTGTATTTGTGTACCTCACTATTTGCTCAAACTATTGTTATAGCTAAATGACCCAAGTGTTGCTATATATTTAGTGTCCCAATCAACTGAATAGAAAACCGGAGGTAGAATCCTTTTTAAAGCCCCCCCCCCCCCCCCTGCATTGGATGATACAGTAGGTGTAATATTAATGACAGTGAAGCCATAAAATGAAATGCCATGACAAGTACCTGTTAAATCAGCAGGTGGTAGGCAAATGTAATCAATAAAGTACCCAATATGCACCATTAAATATAATTCAGGTTATAAAATTATTAGTTTGTAATACATTTCTTATTTCATCAAAACAATTTTCACAAAGTTATAATAATAATAATAAATGGAATTTAAAAAAAAATGAAATGGACACACGGTGCTCATGAGAAATAACTTATTTTCATTATTTAAAGCGCCTGTAAAAGTGCATCTGAAAATGATGTCTGCTTAAGTCGTCTGCTGCATTTATTTGCTACATCATTGATCAATATAAGTGTAGAGGCAAACAGTATGTACCCAAATCAGACCGCCAATTTTAGGAGCACTCTTATCCGTGTCTACAATGTTAAACACTTAAACAGACGACAAAAGCAGGCAAAAAAAAAAAAAAAAATAAAATAAAAAATGAAATAGAAAAAGGTGCCCACGAGAAAATAATTTATTTTCATTTTTAACATAAAGCGCCTGCAAAAGTGCATCTGAAAATGTTGTCTGCTTAAGTCATCTGCTGCATTTATTTGCTGCATCATTGATTAATATAAGTGTAGAAGCAAACAGTGTGTACTCAGATCAGACCGCCTATTATATGGGCAGTCTTATCTGGATCTACACTGTTTGACCAAGATGCTTCTAAAACGTTTCAGCAGACGACAAAAGCAGACAACAATTTTGTGATTGCCGCTAAAGAGTTAAAAAAGTGGGTGTAGTTTATTTACTCCCAACAAATAATAAAATGTTATTAAGTGCATGTACATGTAAATCTATCTACACTGGCTGAATGGGTGGATGTATGACTGAAAGAATGGATGGAGAATCTATTCCATATATTTTTTTTTTCATTAAAATTTGGTATTCATGTCTAAAAATCATCTACATGTCTAGATAGCAAAGGCTCCTTGTTTATGCAGATAAGACTATTGATTTGTCTAGTTCACATGTTGTCCACTACCTAGTGCACTATAGTGCACTATGACGTTCACTAGTAGTGAACTTTGAAGTCTAGATGAAGTTTATCTGTAGTGAACACGGAGTGCACTTGGTGTTACCTTTAGTCTTAGCACGACTCTATTTCTGAATTGCTAAGATGTCATACTATTATTATGGTGAATTTTAACTAAATGCACACACAAGTTTTCAGACTATGAAGAAAGTCTCATTCTTTATTGGATGACCCTCGTATTTTCTTGTAGAAAAATGTATTCTGATTAGTTGTTCACTCATTTGACATTTACGAAATTTAATGTATATGCCATTTACTCTGAATCTGGTATCCAAAGTAAGAAAGGTGACAAAAATCAGGAATCAATACAATCAGATAACACACCTGACCCAGGATACCACAAAGTTTCTTTGAAACCATAATTGATTCCTAACCAGTATTTTGGAAACATCTGACTTCCAATTATGAAGTTTTTTTGCTGAAATGTTATACGTATGCCAATGTAAGTCACATTGCATTTAGACTAATCAACAACTAGGAAACAGAATTTAAAAAAAAAATCAATAGACTTTCTGAATCCCTTTTTTGCAGTCAGAAATGAAATAGAAGTTCAGAACATTTTGTAAAAGTCATTTCAAACGGGCTGGTCATATTATCCATTGTGGGATCCCCTTAGGGACCATCTCTTCAATGCAATTCCAACCCATAAAAATATGTTTTAAAAGAGAAAGTGTATTTTACATCACTTAAACCCTCTGTGGATCAATTTACTTTTCTTCAAAGTTTGATACAATTAAGTCAGGGGGTCCATTGTGTATAATGAGTCATAACAGGTTAAAATCATAAAATTATATGATATATCTTTTCTGAAGTTACTTTGGTTCTAAGTGATTAGTACAGAACCAAATGAAATGCTGCTCTCTCTGGCATTTTATGCGGCTCTTCACAATTTTTGTTATATCATCAATTGTTGTATTTATGTGCCATACTTACTTACATTTAATGGGGAGCGCAGTGGCTCAGTGGTAGAGTGCTTGACTCGAGACCGAAGGGCCGCGGGTTCAAGCCTCACCGGCGTCACTGCGTTGTGGTTCTTGAGCAAGACACATTTATCCTAGCTTAGTACTGGTTCAACCCAGGAAGACCCGTCCTGCATAACTGAAAGATTGTTGAGTGGACGTAAAGAATCAAATCAAACAAACAAAACTTACATTTAAATGATAAAAAATAATCGTTTAAGGAAGGATGATAGCTTCAGTGAACCTATAGAGTTGTTAGATCTACAAGGTGTGCAAGATGAAGGTGAAGAAAGATATCCTGTGTTTGAAGGTAATATCTATGATTGTTTTACATATACACCATTCTTATAAAATGCTTCGCTCAGATGAATGAAAGGTCCAAAGTTTGTAGCGTAAACAATTGTTTATGTACATCCAGATTTTGCAAAAAAATTGAATTGGGTCAAATTTTCTAAGTCTTTTATTGACAGGAGATTTCACAGAGACATGCCAGAGAAGGGTTCGTCTTAAAAGAGTATTTATCAGCAGTGAATATTCTATTAATCAATGGCTGTTTATAGCATATTCTTGTCTGTTGCATAGTCAGAATATATCTGTGATTCTGTCGTGTGTACACTCAGTGGCCATAAGTGAGTTCCCAAAACACCAAACGTTGTTTCATTAGCAAAAATTTAAACATCTCACTATTTGCTATTTTTCAACTTATGAATGTTAGATTATTATAGAAATAATATCACCTAGAGTTCGTGGGTTTCTTTCATTTCAACCACCCCTGATTTCTGAAACAGTTGTTAAAATTTTATGTGGGGTCTTAATCTCTTCAATTTTTACATGACTATAGATATTGCTTATTTTCTATATATTTTTGTTGATAATAGTGCTAATATGATATAATCATGAGCCTAGAACAAAATATATTCACATCTTCCTAATTTATCTACCGTCATATTAGGGGTGGGTGGGACATTTGTACCCCTGACCCAAAAATCAAATTATTGAATGAATCCACATGTTAACTTAGCAACAAGTATCAGTCTTTCTAGGGTCTATATACGAGTGTTTAAGCAATAAGTCTTTAAATGTTTCATTCTTTCAAATTGAAAAGACAGCACCCAGCGATACCTAACCCCTTGGTCAAATTTTGCTTTATGAGTGGGTACCCAAACTTTCATACGAAATCACAGGATACTTATTCTTTAATAAAAAAAAATATTCTGTAAAATGTAACCCTAAATGGTACTTTCAACTGAAAATAATTATTACACAAATATTATATCACTGGTTATGCTGCTTGTGGCAACAATATCAGGACTGACAGTGAAAATTAGCAGATTTTCTTAGGATCAAACCATAGCTTATATCCATCAACATTTATTTAAAAAAATATTATTTTCAAATAGAACACTCTTATGATACTTCACAAAACATACGTACCCCATATTCCTGCATTTGTTTATTTAGTTCGTTTTGTACAGCCAAAGTATACTGCAGTCAGATTATTTTCATGGCATTATTTTCAGTCCAGTTCTCTGCTCTGCATTTATTTTATTTTCAATGGCTATACAAATTGGACCTTTAACAGAATTTGAACTTTAACAGAATGTTTCCCAGTACATTTCAAATATTGCTGCAAATTTGCAATAAAGAATCTGACATTTTAACAGCAATTTTTCAACACCTGCAATCTTTTTTTGAAGAAATGGAGCCAATGTTTGTGATACACAATATATCCATAGCAACAGATGATGACATCATACAATTTGGTGATAACGTAAAAATTTACCCTGAATATTTATCTAGGAAAATTATCACTTGTTGATTTTGTCTTAATTGGCTAGAAAAGACCATTGTTTCAGACCATATTTTTGTCAATTTCTGGTAAGCTGATTTGGGAACTCACTTATGGCCACTGAGTGTACTTGGTAAAACTACTACCGGTACATTGATATAGTGTATATATTTTTTCATATTCTGGTCCTTCAGGAATTTTGGGTTTCTTATGGAAAGCAGAATACCACTTAAGCTGGTGCTAAGGTGCGTTAGAATGGTTGCACTTTCCATTTGTTCTTATGAATAGTCCTAATAAAACCGAGTCTGCTCGTTTCTCAATTTATACGTTCTCTACATTTCTGAAGGATCCGTTTTTCCAAATTATTTAACGTGCACATGCACAATCTACTATGAGCAGGACCAGATATACAGAAGCTAGGATTTTGCATGACATGCCATTTTTCCCTTAAGCAAATACTCAAAAATAAACAATTTCAAGATTATCCTACCAACTTAAAGCACAAGCAAATCAGGCGCGATTTGTCTTATATTTGAAAAAGCCATCCGTCGCATTAATTAGTGAATTAGGGCAATGTAAGGTAACTTTTTGACTAACATATATGATATAATTTATTTACGCTTTAAGTTGGCATGTACTAATGCATTTTCCTATATAGTTTAATGCTCCAAATACACGTAATGTCTACAAGACATCTCTATCAGTAATCAACACTTATTCCTGTTCAAAAACTCAAGAGAAAGAAAATAAACAGTGAAAGCCCAGGTTTCGCCAGATTGATTTTCTTAAATATTTTAGAGCTTGTAGAGACCATACTTTTTTCAAATTTCCTGCTGCTTAGGCTCAAGAATACACTGAGTCAGACCTGGAAAAAGTATTAACTGAAACTTACAGGAGCTGTCTGGCTAAAGGAGAGCTTCTAGTATGCAAAATAAATCTAACCAAGTATCAGCAGAGCAAAAATCCTGGTGGACCAAATTACACCAGGACTTGTTTCTAATGCTCATAAATCGTATTGCACTCATACTTATTGTGCCTAAGTATATTGTTCAAAGAGAAGATATATGGAAAGAGTTAACTGCAGCATCACTCATGTTGGAACCTTTTGGAGAAGTTGTCACTATTTTTTTCTTTACAACTTTTATTGCAAACATAGTTTGTTAAAATTGAGGGTAAAAGTTATCACCAAAAATCAATGTAAAAACATATAAACAAACAAAGTTTAACCATTTGTTCATGATTTGCAGTGAAACTTCCAATACTTCATTATCTATTTAAGATGAAGTAAGTGCTGTTCGAAACCTGTCTATGGATTGTTTGAAGATGAGTAAAGACAATTCCAGAGCATTTACTACTTTCCTCAGCAAAAATGTTAGCCTGACGCATCTAAAATTATGGATAGAGCAGCCATCAGTAGTCAGCTGTGTACAGGTTCTTGAATGTCTCATGTACAGCAATGTGCTTCAGTGTTTGGATCTGAGAGGACAACCTATATATTATAAGGATGGTGTCAACAGAGCTGGCATAATCTCCCATTTTCTGAGACAAGTGAAGACACTGAAAACAATGAGAATGGAAAGCTGTGGCATTGTAGAAGATACAGGTAACTAATATACTAGGTTCACACGCCAATGCAAGCTTCTTGAAATTGTGGAATTATTGTCTTATTTTGTGTGTGTGTGTTTATGTTAGCTTTAACACATTTTTGAAACTTCCATAATTGTATGAAGGGATTTTGTGTTTGGTCCAGTTTACGAGGGTCAGTCAAAAATAACTGAGAGTTAATTCATATCTCTTACGTAGGCTAACGTACACTACTGCAATTTGGCACATGCATGCAATGAACTGTCCTGCGTCAGAATATGCAATATACAAGACCATGCATTGTATAGAGTGTTGTTGCTTAGCAACCGAAGAATGTTAAATAACGTCATGCGTTCATGCTGGAATATAGTGTTGCTATGGAAACTATACAAAGTTGAGTAATAATTCACTGTTTGGAGGTCAGTTGTAAAAAAACCAAATTACTAGCGTGCAGCACCAGTGAGATATCTTCATACAACTGACCAACAAAGATTGAGTATTTTATATTAAACAGTAATGTCAAAATTTTTAAAGCATGAGGAAAGCACGCGCAAGCTGAAGTCAATGATTACAACAAAATACTGTTTGTTGTATATTATGTGTTAGAATTGAAATATATCAGCTCTTGTGTGTGAAACATTCAGGGTATACTCACTCTTTGTTGGTCAGTTATATGAAGATATCTCACTGGTGCTGCACGCTCATGCTTTGACTTTCTGTACGAGTTACCTTCGAACGATGAATTATTACTCAACTATTTACAGTTAGAGCTGGTCTATTAAATAAAATTCTATCAACAATCATTATATTATATAGCTCTAGCATTTAAAGTGCAATTCTACATGAGTCAAAATCAGTAACCAAAATGGTTATAAGTTGATTTTGACGTAACATAAAGGATACAATATCAATTGTCCAAAGTACAATTCATTAAAAATGCATCATATGTGACAGATTAGTATTATGCCACGGTTCTGGATGGACAAACAGATATACGCACAAATAAAGTAAAAATATATATTATATCTGTATTAATTTATAGTCATATAAGGAATGTCAAATTCAGATTTTGTTTGTGCTAGTTTCATATAATTTACTATTATCCATTTGTGTTTTCTGCTTATTTATTTATTTAACTTATATAAAGCATCATAAAATGTCTCTACCAGTAACAAGTAGAAAGTTTTATCATGTTCAGTGAAAACTCTGTACAGCAACATTCGTTATAACAGCAAAATTCTTCACAACGTTAATTGTGTTTGCACAAATGTACCAGTTTAGCTTCAATTTGAATTTATTACAACAGAAATTTAGTTAAACGTCAAATATTTTGGGGCAAATGATGTCGTTGTAAAGATGGTTGACTGTACATTGGAAAGAAAGGTCTTACCTCTTAGATTAAAATTTAAACAGTAACAAGGCAAAACCTTTCATTGAAATGTGTGCCTATTTGGTGAGTGTTCTCTCTTCTACATGGTCACACATTATACCTTGTTTGCAGTGAGAAGTAAAGAGGTCATTGATGCCATACAGACACATGAATGTTTGAGAGTTCTGTCTTTTAGAAAGAATGATCTTGGTAAGTGGTTTGTGATATAAGAAAACATGTGTACTCTAATGTGTTATTTATGACAATTTTCTAAAGTTTAAAACAATCTTTCCTTATTCTAACAATCTTTCTTTATTCTATAGTTTTTGTCAAAATTATGTTTACTTTAAACTGTAATGTGATACTTCTCTATGTGTTGAGTTGTTAATGAAAATAAAATGTATAAAATATTTCAATGTTTAATACCACCAGCAAACGAAGTTTAAGGGAGTAAACTATAAGAGAGTTGACTGTTTTCAGCCTGTCCACCCTTCCGTCAACATGTCATCTTTTTGTCGTAAAACTTTATATATATCTTTGGTCTGAGTTTGATAAAATTAGCACCAAACCTTAACCATAATGATACGACAATACATGGTTTTAGGAAAAATGGGATGAAGGTCAGAATGCAAGAGTCATGCCACTTTGTAATTCTTATTATATGGTATTTGCAATATAGCAATTACTGCATATTTTTGAAATCATCTCCTTGGACATACAGTGCATCAGTGAATTGCTTTTCAGATATATTACAGACACATGTCCATGCCAATCTTCTCTGTAAAATGTGCATGTGGATGTTAAATATTGAAAAGTATGTTTTTTGATAAAATTAACAGCAATTTTAACTTAGGGCATGTGTGATCACTGCACATATTTAATGATGGCTAGTAGTGCATACCTTGTCAACTCAACTCCTTGTACAAGCTTAAGTTTATCTTTTTTAATACTCTACAGATATGTAACAGACATGGTGAAAATGTACATAAAATGTACATGAAGACGTTTATAAATGAAAATAAAATGATAAATGTACAGCATTTTTTAACCTAGCCTGTCCTCGATGAACGATATATTATAGCAAACACAATAAAAAATTCTACACATAGGGATTTGTGTGTATTCTTTTAAAACTTTGCAAGTATGTTACGTATAAAATGAAGATGTGCATGAATAATGTAATGTTGAAAATTATTACAGCATTTTACTCTGAGACAATATTTGACTGATGTGCATCATTTTGGATAATGGATACTACTAAAGTAAAAAAGCCTTACTACAGATTCAACTGTATATTCAGTTAAGCGCCAGGCAGTCCAGTCACTCTGCTAGGGTCAGAATTCCATATTCTTGCACACTGGATAAGGATATCTGAGATTTTACCATGGGATAGAAAATCTTATCTTACCCATGCTATCTTACCCAGGACGTCATCATGTGAAATTGCATCTTAGCGAATTCAGGGACTTGTGGAAGCTTATTTTAAGATAAATAAATAAATAAATGGAAACAGTGGTGAGCAAGAAAAAGAATCCATTATTCGTGTGAGGGTAGGATAGAAAAATCTATCCCTCAGGATCACTGTTTGTCATCACTCGGCAAGCCTCCTGATGTCAAACGCCAATCCTTGGGACTGATTTTTCTATCCTACCCTCACACTTATGATAGATTCTAATAGTATTCTGAGAGAGACGCTCATCATTTTGTTTCTAGTAACAGCCACAAGTGCATCTGTGGTTGTACTACTCCCCAAGAGAAGGACATGTAACATCATATAATCACAACAATACTGTTTGTGAAAGTGATAAAAGTTTGTAGAAAAATTGGAGCTCTTTAAAATTTAGGATAGAAAATAATCATAATAGGAAATGCTTGAAAAGCTGGTTTCTCTGAAAAAAAAGATACATAAAAACATTTATACATACAAGGTGTTAACTGCCTGCTGACTACATGAAATAAAAAAAGTATAAAAATTCGAGAAAAATTGTCTGCTCTCTGAGAATTTTAAACCAAATTAAAAAAAAAAACTCTGGGCGAGCTAGGAATTTTTTTTACTAATAAAATGTAAGTTGCTCATTTTACTCTGAGTGATAAGCAATGATATGTCAATTTAGACAGATTATTCGTTGGGGGGTCAAAGGCTTTTTGGCCCCATACATCCCCATGGTCCACCTCTGTTCCTACGCCTATGCATATATTACAGAAATAAAAATTGAGCCATGACATGAGGTTTCCAACAAAGTGGCATATTTGACCAGCGCAGACTCAGACCAGCCTGTGCAGAGTAGCCAAACAGCATAAGGAGTTGTGTAAGCTTTTAAGGAGGCTGCACAGGCTCGTCTGAGTCTACACTTGTAAAAATACCATATTATTGAAAATTACATGTCACGGCTCATATGTGAACTTACTGCAGTTTATTAATGAAGTTTTACGTTATTTGTATTGGAAATCAAGCACATGGTCGTCAAGTGACATTATCAGCTCGTCAGAGTCGAAGGCTCAGGGGGAGCTTACAGAATGGGACTCAAGCCTGCGTCCGTGTGTCTGTTGGTGCATGTGTCCATCCTTCCACATGTTCAAACATGAATATCTCTGAGACCAGCTGGTCAATTAAATCAAAATTCATCTGGATCATCACTAGGGTGGGGAAAAGGCTTCATTTAAGAATTGAAAGTTATTTTTCTGCGTTTCACTGAGGTATGAAATGTCGGGAAAATTACATCTAATTTGCATGAAAACCGAAGGTTTTCATGCTAAAATTAGATGTAATTTAAACGACATTTCATACCTCAGTGAAACGCAGAAAAATTACTTTCAATTCTTATAATTACAACTTCTTCTTTATTCATTCTTATTCAGTATTTTTAATTCTGTTTTCCTTAAAAAATTCGTTTCCAGCTAATAATTTGTTTCGCGCATTTAGACTATGACGTGCGTATGTAGACGTAACGATCGCGACGTTCAAAAATCAAAATGGCGGCCGTTCTCCAATTGAAAATAAACAACTACATTTTAGAGACTAGAATCTCGTTTTTACCTAGTGACAACCGAAAAAACTTAACATATGTGTACGATAGTTACGTCATCGGATATGATGTCATTCATCTACATTGGTGACGAAAAGCATCATCTGTCAAAATGGCTTGGAAAGGAAAAGAAATGACCCCCAGCAAAAAGAAGTTGAGCTATCTTTATTGAGTGATTGAAGAATGCAAGGACGAATTGCAAAGGATGTTGGATAAACCAGGCAACAGTCATGCAGTAAGTTCAAGAAACGATTTTATTGCGGGGCTTGACTGAAAACATACAACGAAGTTGCAGGAAACGAGCACATGTGCAAGCCAAGAGGCGATCGCATCATTTTGCGGACTAAATAGATCGCAGCCAAGTGCGGATCCAGAGGGGAGGGGCCTGGTGGTCCGGACCCCCCTGGAAAATCACAAGTTATTTGGGTTTCTATAGGGAGTAAGCAATTGCCCCCCCACCCCCCCCCCCCCTCGAAAAATGTGGACCCCCCCCCCACACGGAACCTTGAAAATTGATATTTCTCTTTGAAATTAACCATTTGACTTCTGTAAAATAAGCCGAGGACTAAGAAAAAAGCAAAACAACAAAAACAAACAAACAACGCTGTCAGAGTTTTTTGTCAGATTGACGTGGACCCCCCCCCCCATGACGAAAATTTCTGGAACCGCGCATGGCAGCAGACAGCTGATCGGTATGACTAGTTACTGTTCATTTAGGCGCCGTATGTAAGTTAATCTTTGCTTTTCTACCTGAAAATATAGGTGTAGGTGCAAGGTAAAGTGTCAGTAGTTGCAGGCTGTCCATTTCTCTTCATTCCGTATTCCGTATTGAAGCATTGCACAGTATCACAAAAGTAGTTCTGTCGAGAATGGCCCCGCCCCCTCATGAATACGGACCGGGTTCATTGGAAAATGAAATACAGGTCAATGCGATCAGATGACCATTCTTGACCAATCAGATTAGCGGATCTCAATAAATGTTACGACAGTTGTAATTATAAGGTTTTGGCTCAGATTGGATTAGAACTCTGGTTTCCCTAGCAACAGATAGCTGCAATAGGGTTATATTGGGGAAAATCTTGTGAGTACTCTAGCTCCTCCATTTTGATTGGATCTTCTTCACTCTTGCAAGAAAGCGAGTACATCGATGGGTTCCAAATTCAGCGAGATCCAACCAGGGAGTGTGGAGTAAGCTGCCCTTAAGCGTCTGAAAAAAAAAACTTATAACGGAATGATCTGAGCACTCTTGTGCGTTCATTTTAGTATGGATCTTCATCATTCTTACAGGTAACAAGGACATCTATAAAAGCTTGGATGAGTTTGAATTTCTGCCATATCCCATCAGCATCTACGGCCCTTGAGCGCCTGAAAAATCAACGTATAATGTTGTGAACACCCTAGCGCCTTCATTTATATTGTATTGCCTTTATTCTTACAGGTAGCAAAAACAGTTTTAAAATATTGAATGGGTTGGAAATTCAGCAAGATCCAATCAGGGTGTGCAGAGTTAGCTGCCCTTGAATGTCCGGGAAAATTTCCAAAGACTTATAATGGGAGAAATGTTGTGAGCTTTCTGGTGAGTTCATTTTTGGATTGATCTTCATCATTTTTGTCTGTTACAAGGACAACCATACAAACTTGGATGAATTTGAATTTTGACCCCATACCTCAAGCGACTATGGAGTTAGCTGCCCTTGAGCATCTGAAAATAGATTTTCAAAGTTGTGATCACTCTAGCAATTTCATTTTAGATTGGATCTTCTTCATTCTTTCAGGTAAAAAGGACAACCATAAAAGCTTGGATGCGTTTTAATTTCGCCCAGCTCTCATTTGGGACTGTAGAGTTAGCTGCCCTTGAGCATCTGGAATAATTACCAAAGACTTAGGGGAAATATTGAGGTAAGTTTTGATTTGACCTCTTTCATTCTTGTAGGTAACAAGGACATGCGTAAAAGCTTGGATGAGTTTAAATTTTGTTCTGATTCAACCACTGACTATGGAGTTAGCTGCCCTTGAGAATCTCAATTTCCTACGTGTTTTGGCCATTTAAATTCAGATTTATCAATACTTGCAGATAAGCAGAACTGGCATAATATCTTGTGTTTGAATTTAGGCCTTGATGCTGCTGTTTCAAGTTCATAGTCACTTGCCTTTGAGCATTGTAGAATATTTATGCTGGCTCTCGGGTGAGCGAGTGTTGCCCATTGGACTACTTGATGTTAAATCAAAGTGACGTCATTGTATTCTGGAAGTTTATTTTTAAACAATTTCAACAATCAATGGTGAGCAAGAAAATAAGCCATAGTTTGTGTAAGGGTGGGTTAACAATGCCAAACAGTGATCCACAGGACGGATTTTCTCTCCTACCCAGACACTCCTGATGGTGTTTTATAATCTTAAACTACAGACTGATCAAAAGTTATTTCATTCAGCTATTTGATAGTGAGTTTATACTTTCTAACCACATATACAGAATATTGTAAGTGTGTATTTATGTTATTTTTAGGATCAGCTGGAGCGGAGTTTCTATCTTCTATATTGATTCTTAAAGCCCAGAAGCTAATATCTTTAACAGAGCTTGACCTGAAGTAAGTTAAGTAACTTTGAAGACGTCATCTGAAATTAGTTAATGAAACGATATGCATGGTATTGAAAAGTAATCAGAGGATACTTTGATAGAGTGTGTGCTCTTTAAAGCCAGACTATTACTATGGTATATTCATTGAATAAAGTGCTATATCTATATCACAAAGCTTATGGACTTTATCTGATTAAAAACAAAATTAAGAAAATGGTCGTAGAATTTACAGAATAATTAAGGCCAGAATTTTTTTATTAGTTGATTTACAGGAATTTTTATCAGGTTTAGGGTCGGGGGTGTGGGGGGGGGGCAAAAAAAAATAAATAAAAAAAGCTCTGAAAATGACCAGTTGACTGGTCATTTTCAGAGCGTTTTCTAATAGCTCCAGAAGAAACAGTAAAACAAGTAAGTTAAACCAACAGTCTGTATTAAATCTTTAAATATTTTATCATTTTTTTTCTAAAACTTTGGACAGGACAATCACTTTTTACAGAGTCAATCTCAAAAATAAAAAACAGAACCTCAAAAATATATTATTTTTTTTCAACAAAACAAATAATATTTAGAGACGGTGGATAAAATAAAAAAGAATAATTTTAGAAAAATTTTTTTTTCTACTTTCCGGAAAATTACAGTAGGAGAGTGCGTAAATCAACTAGTAAAAAAATTCTGGCCTAAGTCTCCAGGTACCAGTAGGAAGAGAAACACGCATGCAGATATCCAACAGTAACAAGAGCTTTAAAGTTTTAAAAAAAGTGAGTATGATCAGGAAATAACACAATCACAAACTGCAGACAAACCCATGATACAACGAGAAAGGGCCACACAACAATCACGACACACCAGGAAGACAAATTAAGGAAAGCAACCAGGTCACTCTTCCCAATCAAGATGATTGCAAAACTAGAATGGACAAAGTAACGTACAACAAAACATAGAACAATTACAGACTCCCACAATGGGAGAAACTATAAACAACAAGTCAACAACAACAGAACCACAACCTTAGAACAGACAGCAGCCTAAGCCACTGGGGGCTTAAATGCATTTTACTGGTACCAAATCTTCGCGCTATATTCTGCTACTGTTCAAGTACAAGAAATGCTCAGCTCGCATGGAAGCCTTCTTATTGCAATGTATCATCATGGAGAACCACTCTAATTAAATAAACACACTATGATGAAATAAAGAACAGGGCTCCTGACTCACAGGTAGTCATAGCTAAAGAAAACCTCAAGTTGGGCTACGTTGAACCCAGCTACAGATAAGCATCAGGCACCAACCCACCGATTAAAGCTTTACGTCAGAGCCTTCATAGAGTCTGAGGCCTGACCCACCATCCTGCAATTAAAGAGGAAACCAAAGCTATAAACCTTGTTTGGGTTTAAAACCCGGCATGCAGACTGTGGCATGGCATCCAAGTTATATCCAACTTTTATATAACGTTTGATTATCTTTTTGAATTGATCACTAAAATAAGGTTTTCTGAAAATTCTTTTGAATTTATAAACTAAATCACCATAAAATATAGGTTCTGATATACCTTGTTGCAGAAGAGTTTTTTTAACTCCATATTGTATTTAATAATTAATTCTGGGTGTCTGTGGTAGAATTTAGAAAATGTGTTTCGAATTTTATGATATCTATAATCTGTTTTAATAACTTAGCAGTTAAAAATAAGTTTCTGTTGTTGAAGTCATCAACATTAGACCACACTCTTGCAAAACGAAAAAGCTGAGAAATATATACACCATAGGAAGGGGAGTGAGGAACATCTCCATCAACAAATGGGAAATTTACTATTTCAAAATTAAGATCATCCCGTTTATCATAAATATTAGAAGAAACTATGCCATTTGTTATGGACACGTTCAAGTCCAAAAACAGAGCTTCAGTATAAGAAGAATTAGCCTTATTTAATTGAAGTTCAGTAGGATATATCTGACCTATCATTTGTTCAAAATAAGGATTATCCATATTAAGTAATTAAAACCCAATCCTATCATCCCCGAATGAGCTTACCACACACCTTAAAAGTACTGAGCAACAATACACAAGATTAGCACAACGACGAATTCTGCGAGAAAAATATATAAAATGTCAGAACTACCATCTTGTAGTATTGACAGTGAAAGCCACCAGTGCCTTAAAACGAATTAACTGTTTACATTTCTTAATTGATGCATCATTACAGATAAAAAGGGAAATCAAATTGAATTATGAACTATGGCAAACATAATGGCTTGTGAATGATTTGTCACAGTTGAAGAAAATCTTTAGTTGAACCAAAGTGGGTCTAATAAGAAAATGTCTTTGTCTGCTCTAAACAAAAAGTGAAGAGTGCTTGAACAATCAAAGTTACTGCATGTAAACGATGCAATAAAAAGTGTTGAAGGTGCTTATTGACTAAGCTCTTTTTACATATGGGCCTATTGGTGAGAAAAGCCGTCTTCAGGGGTTTGCAAACAAGATAGGTGCAGACCAGCCTGCGCATCCACGCAGACTGATCATCGCCTTTGTTATTCGCTTAATGTAACGAATCATACCTAGACTTGCTTCTAGCGAAATTTCAGTTTTCTAGCTAGTGTGTGTAGCTGAAATGGGTGGTTTGAATCTCATTTTGTCGGAAACCCTGAAGACAGGTTTTCTTGTGACGAGGCCCATATTGTTATCCATCTGTTACTTATGCTCATATTTCTGCAGTGGTTGAAGGTGCTCTTATCACATAATGAGCCGCAGCATAAGATTTCCAACAATGTGGTTTGTGTTACCAGCAAAGCCTCAGATCAGCCTTCACATATGCGCAGTCTGATCAGAGCCTTTGCAAGTAGCTTGAATATTCTATGACGGTTAAGCTACTGACTGAACATCATTTGGAGTTTCTAAACCTAAAAGGAGGCTACAAAGGCTCATCTGAGTTTACACTTGTCAAAATGCCACATTGTTTGAAACCACATGCCACTGCTTATATTATTGTTACTCATCTGTTACGGGTGCTTATATTTTTGCAGTGGTTGCAACATACCTGGAGAGGCTCTCCTTGTCACAGCAGAGAAGTTGAACCAAAGTCTTCCACCCAACCCTTTAATGTTTACACTGAACATTGAATTCAATGTGTTTACGGGAGGCCATCGCCTACGGAGAGAATTGAAGAAGAAATTGAAGAGGGCATTTTCAAACTTGGTCAATTGGTTAATTTATGAACAGTCTTGGTAATATTCTATTTATCAAATACTTTTGTGCATCGTGAGTTGCGCCTTTACGAGACAAACTAATGCCATCTTTTTTTATCTCACCTGCATCATAGGCTCAAGGTTAGCTTTTTTGACTTGTCTTTGTCCAGTGTCCCTAATGCATTATTGGTAATCAGTAGACTATTTCCTTAAACAACATCACCTCCTTAACCACTGACCCAAATTTAAAAAAGCTTCTCACAAGTGTTCAAAAATTGTCTTAAAGTTTTTGTCTGTCTAACAGGATGACCACCTGAGCTCTAGATAAGAAATATTTTGAGCTACAACTCCTGAAATTTTATCACTGGTCTAAATTCAAATAATTTCACAGAATTATTACTCATAATGCCCTCTGTCATAAATGCCTAATTGGATGGTATCCAGCAAAAAAAAATGCATTCAGGCTCTAGATAAAATTATCTTAAAACATCACCATATGATGGTCTAAATAGAAAAAATCACAGCAATGTTCCTCATAATGCACTCTGCCGGTATTGCCAAAAAGGCTCTTTTCCAGTTAATCAGCTGTGCAGTGGGGGATCTAGAGGGAGTTCAGAACTATTTTCATGGTTCCAGGCCAGTTTGAGACATTGAAGTTGTACTGTATATAAGGAAAATGTTTGTTTTGGGATTCCTGAGTCTTCATCTTTGACCAAAAGTGAAGCAACTTTTCCCAACCTGATCTTTTTGCATCTGATATATAGGTTTGATCTGAATCTTTGTTGTGTGTACCTATTTGGTAGAAAAGCCAAGATTTTATCTAAACAAGCATCAAACTAATATTGTTCTGGCTTTGTTGGATAACACAGCGATCTTAGACCTAACTTGATGTAAAGCTACTGTGATATGAGCCGCGACAAGATGAAACCCTGTCTTTGGGGCTTCCGACAAAGCAAGACTCAAAGCAGTCTCCACAGCTAAAGAGACTAACTAGAACATTTAAATTTCGCTAGTAGCAAGTTTAGACATGATACTTTACATAAAGCAAATAACAAGGGCGCTGATCAGTCTGCGTGGATACACAGACTGGTCTGCGAATTTGTTATTGGCAAACCCTGAAGACAGATTTTCTGGCGTCGAGGCCCATATGGTGGTCCATGTAACTGCATGTTGTTCATCTTTTTCAGGTATAATCCACATGCTCCTGATGATCAAAATGAGAGCAGCTCTGACTGGAACTCGGATGATAGCAATGATTTCATGCAAGAACAGGATGATGATGGCAATATTAGTTCTGATGATGACTGGGACTCAGATGAAAGCAATGATAGCATACAAGAGCAGTTCGATGAGGACAATATCAATTCTGGAGATGACTGGCACTCAGATGAAAACAATGATTTCATGTGAGAACAGGTTGATGATGACAATAATAGTTCTGATGATGATTGGGACTCAGATCAAAGCAATGATAGCATACAAAAGCAGGTTGATGATGACAATATCAATTCTGGAGATGACTGGCACTCCGATGAAAACAATGATTTCACGTGAGAACAGGTTCATGATGAAAATATTAGTTCTAATGATGATTAGGACTCAGATCAAAGCAATGATAGCATACAAGAGCAGGTTGATGATGACAATATCAATTCTGGAGATGACTGGCACTCCGATGAAAGCAATGATTTCATGTGAGAACAGGTTGATGATGGCAATATTAGTTTTGATGAATACTGGCACTCCAATGAAAACAAACAAACAATATTTTAAATTGAGAAAAAATATTTTTTTCCTGATGTCATCATTGACTTTTAAAAATATTTCGGGAATTTATAACGATTTTTAGGGCCAGTATTCAAATTTAACGGGAACAATTCAATTTATTTATTTATAAAGAGACACTTCATCCAAAAACCGATGCGTTTAATGGCTTTTTCTGTCATGTAAAGATGTTTACTCGGGATCAATCCCGAAATTAATTAAAATAAAATTTTAAAAATCACTTTGAGCATGATCTCAAAAGTTCTTTATGGGCACGATCCCGAAACTTTTTTTCAATCAATTAAAAATGTTTCGGGATCGTGCCCGAAAAAGAACTTTCAGGATCATGTCCAAAGTCATTTTTAAAATAAAAAATTTAAAATTACTTTGGGCATGATCCCAAAAGTTCTGTTCGGGCACGATCCCAAAACATTTTGATTGAAAAAAATGTTTCGGGATCATGTCCGAAAAAGAACTTTCGGGATCATGCCCAAACCCATTTGTAAAAATAAAATTTTAAAAAATACTTTGGGCATGATCCCAAAAGTTCTTTTCGGGCACAATCCCGAAACATTTTGATTGAAAATATGTTTTGGGATCGTGCCCAAAAAGAACTTTCGAGATCTTGCTCAAAGTAATTTTTAAAATTTTATTTTTAGCAGTTTATCATTTAAAATTACTTTCAGGATTGATCTCGAATTATCTTTTACTAATGTTGTAGAAATTTCGCTCCAGCACAATCCCGAAAGAATGTTAACAACCCTTCCTGGCTCAGTGGCAGGGAGAATAACTGTAGAAATAATTAATTATCAATCTCCACAAAAGTATGGGACCTGGCGGGAAATCTAATTTGTGACTCCAGTTTCTTCAGTCAGACAGATATCTGCAGCCAGACACACATTACTGACTGTGCTACGTGGCTTAGTGACTTCAGCTTTTAGACTGGTAGTGTATGAATACAAACAGTGATAGCCCAGTGAGCAAAAGTCAAAACGGTCATGTCTTCTTCACAGGTAGGTGATATCATTTTCTTTAATAAATGATAAATTTATTTTTAAATAATGATTTCTTTTTTCTCCTCTTTCCATTTGTGATTACTGATTAGGTGAGGGTTACTAAGACAGAATAGATGAGACTAGCTATATGAAATCATATTATACTGAATGACTAGAATTCTGATAGTCAGATCCCAGGGGGCACGAGTTTGTTGGTGTTGATTCAACGTTGACAATATATGTTGAAATAAAGTTGAAAATATATTTGAATTTGAAACTTTGAAACTTGAATAAACGCTGACATACAAACGTTGATTCAACGCTGACATACAAACGTTGATTCAACGTTGACCTTCATCATTGAATCAACATTGCTATTTCAACACTGACTCAACGTTGAATCAAAGCTGTATCAACTTTGATTCAACCTCAAATACAACACTAATTCAACCTAAAAAAAGGAGCCAAATAAATGCTGAATTAACGTTTCTTCAAGCATATCATGAGGCTAAATCAATGCAGACTCACAATGTATTGCATCCATCCCACAATTGGGGTGCAGCAGGCATAAACCAGGGGTAAGAAAATAAATCTGCAACAAGAAAATGATAAACCCCAGCTAAAATGTGAGGACTAAACACTTGAAAACGTATGACCTATTTTAAGAATTGAACCATATCATGAGAAAGCCTTCTTTAAAAAAGTTCTTTTCAGTAGGGACTGGTCATCTACATACATGTAGTAACAATGTAGCTGATCAGAGTCAGTGTTCTCACTAGGATTTTGAAAACACAAGTTATAGAATCCATTCCTGGAAAAAAGTTGGGAGTCAAAACTGAAAATGTGGAGTTTGATCCAGAAAACTTGGCAGCTTCAGCTGAAATATTATTTTTTTATGAATTATTTCAAAATACTTGTGAGAACTCTGACATTGCATCGGTGTGTCATACCGACTATGAACCAAGATGTTTCGATTTTCATTAAAAAAATTAAATAGTTGTTTTTGTTTTTATTCACCAAGATAATCACCTCATACAAAGATATTTAACAAAACAATGCTGTCTGCTTATAATGTATTCTGTGCATTTTAAGTTTTTCTCTCGAAAAATTGTATCATGCAAACACTATGAACACTGATCAGAATGCTCCTAAGCATTCTGACCTGGGTCCATACTGTTTGCAATATAGATCACAAAATTACACCAAATTTACTCCAAAATAATTTCATCATGTAAGCAAACATTATAAACCGTGATCAGACTGCTCATTAGACTGATCTGGGTCCATACTGTTTGCAATATTATATAAGCGTTATATATAAGTTCATTTGGTCATTAGCAGATGACAGTATTAAGTAAAGAGTGTTGTCTGCTTATTACACCTGCTGCATATTTTCATTTTCCCCAAAACAAATCGTATCATGTAAGATGACACTATGAACCCTGATCAGACTGCTCCTACCGTTTTCAATATAGGTCACAAAATCTCATCTGATTTACACCAAAATAATTCAATCACATAAGCAAACATTATGAACCTTGACGAGACTGCTCAAAGGTCTGATCTGAGCCATACTGTTTGCAATATAGGCCACAAAAATGCATTAAGCAGAAGAGCATGTAAAATATTTAACAAAAAGTGCTGTCTTTATGATTTTAAAATTTACTCCAGAATAAATATATTTCATGTAAGCAATCACTATGACCACTGATCAGACTGCTTCTAAGCAGTCTGACCTGGGTCCATACTGTTTGAAATTTATAGTTCATATAAAAATATCAAATGAGTGTAAAATATTTTACAAAACTTATTTTGCATGCTCCAGAATAAATGTATGATTTCCAAAAATGTGTAAGCAAACACTACAAGCTCTGATTAGACTGCTTCTTGCTGGGTCAATACTGTACATACTAAAAAAACTTCTCAATGGATCGGTTCTTTTGAGCACCCAAAATACAACATTTTGGATAAAAAAATAATCACAAATTTAAGATTTAATAATTCGCTAATCTGGACCTATGCATGTAACCAAAGAAACCTTTATGCCATATGCCAAAAATATAGAGTGATCCTCATAGTCTGATTGACACCAGCCCCCATCCCCCTGAAGATTGTTTTAATTTAAACAAACAGTGCAGACCCTGAGGAAATACCACCTTATGCAGTATTTCATTAGGGTCTTCACTGTTTGCCAAAGGTCCTGTTTACTGTATCCAGAATGAAGAGGGTTTACATAGTATATGCATCAAAAAAACCTCCAGATAAGAGTGTGAATATATTGTTTTATATTTATTTCTCATCCAAAACATATGTTGTGGGTACTCAAAAGAACCGTCACAATGAGGCCAAAAACGGCTGTTAAAACTGATGGGTAAGAAAATATTAACATTTTTTTACTTAAAAGCATTGCTAATCTAATCACTAAGCTGGTGTCAGCTCTTCTGTTTCCTCAAATCATAAGTGCACTAAGCTCTGAGTCAGTTTTCTTTGAGTCATAGAATTTGGAAGTAAACAGCGAGGAATTTGGCGCAGTTATAGAAAATTTTAAAGGGTTTGCTGGCTGGAACTGACTGTTTTTCAAATATTGTAGTGTCTCCCATGGAGCTTAACTGCTCAGACTGTCCGGCGACCTTGATCTTTTAAATATGGTGTGCAGGGTATTCTGCTGTCACCTGGTAAACCTGTCCTTACTGAATGACCTGAGCAGCCGAGGAAAACACACTTGTCCGCTTGCCATGGCGAGTGCCTTTTAGCCCTTATGCCGTAGGATGAATAGAAATGTTGACTGTTCCCAATGTCAATTATTGAATTTACCAAAACATATGGTGATGTAGGACAAGTAGAAACGCTGGATCCAGTCTGTCCAAATGTAAAGGCTGGTACTTCAGTGCCTGTTGAATTTCTGAAAGTAAAGGGAGCCTAATAGGTTTAGATAAACAAAATTTTTGAGCATAAAATTGTAAATATTTTTAAACCCATCAATTTTAACAAATGTTTTGGGTACTTAAAAGAATGGTCTCAATAAGACGGTTCCTTTGAGCACCCACAATATATGTTTTGTTTGAGAAATAAGAACATTCTTTTTTTGGTATGAACTCTTAACTTAAGGCCTGAGCCTCTTAAACACGATACCAAAGTTTATACCACAGCTATTTAAAATTTGTGGCACATGCAAAAAATAAATTATAAACAAATAATGTGTACTATACAGGGTTTCAGCTGGACTGAAATTTACTTTGGACATTTTGTCCAAGCAGCCCCATTATTGTTCGGACATTTAGAATTTTTTAGGACATTCATTAACATTCATTTTTACCACCATAAACGGAAATTGCCATCTGCCCTTCACAAATTGAAACCAGGGGTAGTTTTGCTACCATTACGGATGGTAAGTGCGGCCTGATTGATTGTCTGGCTTTTTTATTTCATGAGGAGACTGGAGCTTGTTGATCGGTGGAAGTGGGTGGGGTACTGTTTATTGCTGCTTTTTGTGGCCGCTGTACGACTCGTTAGTCATGGAAAATGACTGTTCATGTAATGATGGAGCGGACAAACTGTTTTGGGGCATAAAAACTTCTGTTATGTCTTGGTGGCAGTTAAGTTTTTTAGTCATTTTATCGGTAAATGCAAAGGCAAACATGCTTTCTGCTTGGAGATAAAATCAAGGGAAGTAAACTAAGGATGCAAAAGACCAATCAGGCACAACGTAACAAAACACTATGACTAGTTTGCTTTAGTGAATAAGTATTTGCGGGGAAAATAAGTCAAACCAGTCTGAAGCTTACAGAAATTTGGCCAATCAGCGATCGTTTTTTAAAACAAAAATAATACTGCATCACTGTGCATTACTATACAGTGTGCGTTTCCGAAAATCATCTCGGACAAACTGTCCAAACTGGTCAGTAAACTCTCAGACATCTGGAACTATAGTACTGCCGCATTAATAACGCGAAAATTCGACTTAAATTGCATCTTTTCACGTTATTTTCTCTTGATATTTTCGTTATGTGGGTAGAAAAAGCTGCAGTATTTTTTGACAAAATTTTCAACCTGATGTTTTTGCTGCGTTTTTCTGTAATTCTCGGGACCGCACTTCCGGTTAGCAACAGTTGCCAAGGCTCGCCGAATATGACAACGAGGCCATTTTGTTTTTTATCGATATTTTGATTTTTGCGTTTCACGCAAGATAATCTTCAATAATGGCCAAATCGTAGTTTGCAGTAGGTTGCAACAAGCATAACACGATGATAGAAAAGAAAATACAGAGTTTTAGCTTCCCAAATAATAATGACAAACACTTAGAAATATCGGTCTTTGCAGTCACGTTAGTAACTTACGGGAACCCGCTGGCACTAATATGTCAACAGTTAAGCAACAAGACTGTTAGACAACAAAAGAACATTTAAGTACTGATATGTTAATCACGCATAGACAATAAAGCATAGACAATTAATCTGAATAATAATAATAATAATAATAATAACTCAAAACACTATATTTTGAAAAGGTTATCAGCAGATGACAATGTCAAGTAAAGGTTTAACGCAAAGTCAAAATATATCTGTTCAACTTGTCATAACCTTTAAAGTGTCAAACAGTCTGGACCCCCGGTCTGGACCCTGATAAGGCCTGGACAGAATGTCGGTCCTGATCTTGGTCCAAACTGTTTGCAAAGAGTTATCAGCAGATGACAATGTCATGTAAATGTTTAACGCATTGTTAAAATATATCGGTTCAACTTCAGCTTGTCATAACCTTCAAAGTGTCAAACAGTCTGGACCGCGATAAGGCCTTGACAGAATGTCGAGCCTGATCTTGGTCCAAACTGTTTGCAAAGAGTTATCAGCAGATGACAATGTCATGTAAATGTTTAACGCATTGTTAAAATATATCGGTTCAACTTCAGCTTGTCATTACCTTCAAAGTGTCAAACAGTCTGTTCCCCGATAAGGCCTTGACAGAATGTCGAGCCTGATCTTGGTCCTAACTGTTTGCAAAGAGTTATCAGCAGATGACAATGTCATGTAAATGTTTAACGCATTGTTAAAATATATCGGTTCAACTTCAGCTTGTCATAACCTTTTAAGTGTCAAACAGTCTGGACCCCGATATGGCCTTGACAGATTGCGAGCCTGATCTAGGTCCAAATTGTTTGCAAAGGGTTATCAGCAGATGACAAAGTCAGGTAAAGAATTAACGCAAAGTTAAAATACATCGGTTCAGCTTCAACTTGTCATAACCTCTAAAGTGTCAAACAGTTTGGACCCCTATCAGGTCCGAACAGAATGTCGAGCCTGATCTGGGTCCAATTTGTTTGAAAGGGTTATCAGCAGATGACAATGTCATGTAAGGGTTTAATGCAAAGTTAAAATACATCGATTCAACTTCTACTTGTCATAACCTCTAAAATGTCAAACAGTTTGGACCCCTATCAGGTCCGGACAGAATGTCGAGACTGATCTGGGTCCAATTTGTTTGAAAGGGTTATCAGCAGATGACGATGTCATGTAATGGTTTAATGCAAAGTTAGAATACATCGATTCAACTTTCCATTGTCATAGCCTCTAAAGTGTCAAACAGTTTGGACCCCTATCAGGTCCGGACAAGATGTCAGGCCTGATCCGGGTCCAAATTGTTTGAAAGGGTTATCAGCATGTAAAGGTTTAGTGCAAAAATAAAATACATCGGTTCAACTTCACATTGTCATCTGCTGATAATCTTTGCAAACAGTTTGGACCCCAATCAGGCCTGAACAGAATGTTGGACCTGATCTGGGTCCAAACCGTTTGCAAAGGTTATCAGCAGATGACATGTCAGGTAAAGTTTTAGTGCAAAAGGTATATTACAATGGATTTGACCCAAAGTTGTCAGAACCTGGAAAAACATTTTTTTTTATTTGAGACTTTACGTCCCATCAACAATCTTTCAGTTATATAGGGATGAGCCTTCATGGGTTGAACCAGTACTAAGCTAAGATTAATGTGTCTTGCTCAAGGACCACAACACAGTGACACCAGTGAGGCTCGAACCCGTGGCCCTTTGGTCTTGAGTCAAGCACTCTACCACTGAGTCACTGTGCTCCCATTAAAACTTTCAAAACAATTTGGATCCTGGTCAGGCCACTATGGTTGTTTTCCCAGACACCATGTATACATTTAGGAATGCCCAGAGGAGGGGGGGGGATCAAAATTGATAACTTTTTCTCATAGTTAACTTTTTTCACAGCAAAATATTGCATGCACTGATCCAGAGGGGGGGGGGCAAGGGGCCCGGACCCCCCTTGAAAAACACAAGTGATATGGGATTCAATAGGGAATAAGCAATTGGACCCCCCCCCCCCTAGAAAAAGTTGGACCCCCCTGGAAAAATGTTCGAGCCCCTCTGGAACCTCGGAAAATTATAATTTTCTTTGAAATAAATCATTGGCATTCTGTAAAATAAGTGGAGTACTACTAAAGAAAGAACTATAAAAACGTTGTCAGGGATTTTTATGACAGATGGACCTGGACCCCCACCCCCCCCCCCCCCCCCCCCCCCCCCCCCCCGACGAAAATTCCTGGATCCGCGCATGTCTTGATACAAATCTTGAGCTATTGTTGTTTCATCTATGCTGGAATGCCATATAATGATTATTACTAGGGACTTTTCTGGAAAAGATTAGCGCTTATGACAGGCTGCATATTGTACCAATTAAAGGTGTTGAGTGTCAAACTTGGAGGTGTGATGTGTCAGAATTTAGATTCAAAATAGTCGTTTATCTATCTGGAATATGATAAAATCTCAAGGTATATGGAATTGAAAGACCGTTTTAATGTGTTAGAGCTCCTATGATATTAGAGACACTCATTTTTTTCACGTCTAAATGATCGCAAACCGATGGCTGTTCACCCCACACACACCCGATTTTTTTCAATAATTAGTGAAAAGTCGGTCCTATTATAATCAAAATAATCGTGGCGGGACAAACGACAATGTTTTCCCTTCGAAATAAGCGCAGACTGATGAAGAAATCGGTGAATTTGAATAAATACGGGCCATTTTTCATCATTTTCCCCATTACCCGTAATGTTAAAATCACCGTTCACATCACCGCGGTACAATTGTTTACCTGTGTCGCTAAGGCTGTGACGTCACGGCGGTCCCGAGAATTAGATGGAATTTTCGCATTTTTTTCGTTCTTTTTGACGGGGGAGTATTACTGTTGGTAGAATGGACATAAACTGACCCAGTTTATTAATAATATGCAACGGTTGACTAAATAATTCGATGACGTTTCAGGTCAGTGATCGCTGTGTAGGTTTTATACTGAACAAAGTGAAAACGCTACACCTGGATTGTTACTATTTATAGGCTTTTGTTTGTTTGTTTGATTTGATTCTTTTCGTCCCATCAACAATCTTTCAGTTAAACAGGGACGGGTCTTCCTGGGTTAAACCATTACTGAGCTAGGATCTTGTGTCTTGCTCAAGGACCACAACGCAGTGACGCCGGTGAGGCTCGAACCCGCGACCACTCGGTCACAAGTCAAGCACTCTACCACTAAGCCACTGCGCTCCCATCCGTTTATATGCAAAACGCTGCAAGACAGTAAAGTAAATTGTATCTTAATGTTCAAAGACAGGGTTGTGCATAAAGTGAAATGTTTACTGATGTGTCACGAGGAAACACACGAAAGTCATTTAAATGTGACAGGGGTCCAATTTTTCAGGATACAAATTTGAACAGAAATCTCGCACAGTTTAGGCCTTTAGACATCAACTGCCAACCAAATCCAACTGAACGAAATGGAAATCTTAGACATTTGACAATCAGAAATGTGTTTTGATCGTTTAGAAAAGCAACCTTAGAAAGCAGGTTTTCATTAAATTGGCCAAGCTTGAAATTACAAGCTTGATCATATTGTATCAGTTGAATCTGTGTCAACGCTGATTGAATCAATACTTTCAACTGAATGGCAGTGTTTAAATAATAAAACTGGCATGTACAAAGCAATCACGCTGTGAAAATGTATGATGCTTATGACACTTACCTGTAGAAATTTAAGTAAAGCTTTATAGGCCATCACATGGCTGTTACACTGTTTAAATCCCCCCCGCTTTTCAGAAAGCCTAAAAATGTCGAAATTCCCAAAAGATTAGGGTCAGTGCAGTGGTAGTAGAATCTTCAAACATTTTTTTCCTGACACTGCAGGATTTTCTAAATCCGGATATGTGCTTAATGTTTCGGAAAAATACAAGTAATAAAAAAATATCCCAGATTTTCACGTTTCTTATTATTGCGGCAGGACTATATTTTCAGACTATGTCCGATGGCGACGCCAAACTGAATCACTGCTATAATAAGTGATATATCCAAGAGTCAATTTTTTTACTGGTGCCAATATACATAAGAGAAAATAGTGATTTTCCCATAAAATTAAATATACATTGTGGCTTCTCACACGATCTAGGAGCAAAAAGGAAATTCTAACACACCCGCCTATAGAGTAAATTGTAAAAAAATAACAGTGATATATCAAACGATAATTCACAGTTTTGAAATCACCAGGAAAACGCGTGCTAGTTGACGTCATTTGTGACGTAATTCATGGCGTTAGACGGTGTAAAATCATTTTTACGCTGAAAAGAAGTTACAAATACATGTACACGTATGGGAGGTAGTCTAACTATTGGCGGGAATTCTTCAGTGCAATGGCGGAAAGTTGGATGAAGTTGAAGACTTCAAATGGGTTTTCGTCGTTTATTGTGTGTTAAAATTGAAATAGATCATTTCTAGTGTGTAAGTTGTTGTGTAATAATTCAATATTTGTCGGTCAGTTGTACAGGATAAATCACTCGCGCTGCATGCTCGTGGTTTGATCTTCTTGACAACTGACCTCCAAACAGTGAATTATTACACAACAATTCACTGCTAGAGCTGATCTATTTCTTAGATAAAATCTTTCTAAAATCCTCTCATATTTACAAAATTGAAAGGAAGACCCACAGGTTTAGATAAACAAAAAATGTCAGCGTGAAATTGTCAATATTTTATTACCCATCAATTTTAACAGATGTTTTGGGTGCTCAAGAGAACCGTCTCATTGAGACGGTTCTTTTAAGTACTCACAACATATGTTTTGGTTGAGAAATAAGAAAAATATATGTTCGTTACACACTCTTAACTAAAGTCCTGCTGCCTACACTTTTCTAAGGCATTTGCTCATTTAACACCCAGATATTTTATCATTTGATCCCATTTGGAAGAATTTTGTATTTATTGCATTAGGGGACCATCAGATGCTCGAATGAGTCTGAGCCGATGAGCTTGTGGACCTGATGTTCACACATATTGTGACATAATATGGATGTTCATGAACGTTAAAACCCACAGTATTGAATAGCTACTCATGCATATTTAAAGAATGACATTGCTGTGCAGATTTATCTCATTGACTGTCCATCTAAATGCGAGAAAGCCAATGTTTAGGATTTGCGACCATGTAAGACTCAAACCAGCCTGCTCAGCTACACAGACTAGCTAGAATCTTGAAGTTTGGGTACAGAAAATGTAGCCAATTTACTTTCCAGAAAGCTAATAACAAAGTTGCTGATCAAACTGTGCAGATGATCAGGCTAGTCTGCACCTTTGTTGTTTGCATACAACAATGTCAGGTTTTCTCACATCCAGGCCCAGATAATATATCATATGTGCTGCAATGTGTAATGAATTACAGTAAAACGGCCACTGAAATAGACAAAACAAAGATCTTAATGACAAATAGTAGCTTAATGTGCTCCCCATTCTGCATTACTTTTGACCTGCATGAAGCAATAATTGCTTTTGAAAACCAATTCTTGATCTTTTTGAGAGTGGCCATTTTAAATAGGTTTTACTGCATATTATACTAACCTTTTGTTTTGCCTAGTTCTAGATTTTCTCTTGACTTGGGATGACATTGACATGTAAAGGTCTTCGCTGTTAGCTTCTTTACCGGTTGAAGTGGCTGGTGACTTTGTCTGATTTGAAAGGTACTTCAAGCTCATAACTGCCAGCAAACTGAGACAAATACCCATCTTTCTCTGAAAATATCAATTTTGACCCATTTTTCCATACTCAACATAATACATAGGTCAACACAATTTTTTAGCGTAAAATTGTGAATATTTGTAGGGTGCTCAAAAGAATTGTTTCATTGAGACGGATCTTTTGAGTACCCACAACTTATGTTTTAAGTTGAGAAATAAGAAATTTGAATTACACTCTTATCTAGAACCCTGCAGGGCTTTAGATAAGCTTTATTTTCAAAAGAGTACAGTACTCGTCCATTTTGTAAAAAAAGGAGTAACGAGAGATTTTAAGGAGTACTGACTGTTTGTCTTAAAAACACACAAAAGAAACAACAAAGCTTTCTCAACACGCTGATTAATTGAGCCTGTGCTTACTGCTTGTTTTCCTAGGCTATTCATTTACAAGAAAGCAAATAGTAAAGATAATGAATTTGAATTTTATTTTGTTTGTTTTGTTGCTTTACGTCCCAAGTCAACAGCTATGGTCATGGCAGGAAGATCAGTTCACCTAACCACACTTTTTCCCTGGGCAAGCTTGAACAAGTAGTTAACCAGTGGTTTGTGCACATATTTTCGATTGTAACCGACAACAATCCTTCTTGATTCAGCAGAAGGGATTATAATGACAGTAATCAATCTCCACAAAAGTATGGGACCAGGCAGGGATCGAACTCGCGACCCCAGGATCTGCAGTCAGACTCGCATCTGTGCCAGACACATAACCGTTACTGACTGGGCTAAGTGGCCTGTATGAATTTCTTTTTGGCATAGTAGGTTTTTAGTTTTTCAGGAATACAACAGATGCAGTTGTGAGATTGTGGTGTGGGTTTGGGAAATACGGTGGCAATTGCAGCATTCTGTGTCCCATTTTGGTGATTTTTGTACACTTTGGGAGGGGGTCAGTGAGTGAGGGGTTAAGTTGAAATCATCAAACTATATTACAGGATGTGAACTATACAGCTACTTAAAAGTTTAAGAAAACCTGATCTGAATGAGTTTATTCTCATAAACCATTAGACAGACCGAAACACAACAGGACCAACTTTTGCATAAGCCAGTACTTGTTTGGATTTTGTGTATTAATTTCTCGCAACACCCATCACCTCTAATCACCTTTCTAAAAAGAAAAAGCAGCTGGATTTCAGAAATGTTAAAAGAAATTACTGTGTTTTCTTGAAAGAATGCAAACCAGCCTGGATGGCTTGTATTTTTATAACTTTCTGGGCTGGCATTTTTTTAGACATCGTGTTGTGAAACGGAAAGTAAAACAAAGTCGGTGGTTCATGAGCGGATCCAAGGGGGGGAGGTCCAGGTCAGTCTGACGAAAAAAAGCTCTGACGTTTTTTTTTTTGCTTTTTTCTTAGTCCTCAGCTTATTTTACAGAAGTCAAATGGTCAATTTCAACCCTGCCCCCCCCCCTCTGGATCCGCACTTGTGGTTTCCGATTGTTTCCGCAAGCTACAATATTGATCCACCGGAGACTAACATGCATTTCATTTCTAACTGGTCTATATTTAGAATGTGGTTACGAAGATTTGCGATGTCTCTGTAATTAAAAGAACATGCCCGAAAGGAAACCAATCCGAATTTCCTCTACCTTTTCCTAAACGTGTAAAAAAGAAACGAAATATATTATTTCGGACATTACACTCTGAAAAAACATTAATTGCGCAATGCTCATTTTGATTTTCGTACATGATATATACGCACAAGAATTTAAATAAATGCATATCCTGCCAAATGTTTTCGTATTTTACCGGTACGCAAGCTTATCTAAAGACCTGGGGCCTCTGATAATAGCAGCCTAGGGAGGAAATGGTATTGGGATGAAACGACTAGGGTATGGGTGCGAAACCACCAAGGTTGAAAATAAATAGAGGTGAAACGACTAGGGGGGAACGTCTTGGGGGCGAAACGTCTTGTTATCAGGTTAGGCCAATGAAAAAAATACAGTAACGTGATGAATGCCCCAAAAGGATTTGGTCTAGCATAAGACACATTTGAGGAAATTTATTTGTAATATAGGAGATATGCTCCAGACACATAAAAAGGGTAAACTAGAACACATTCGATGGCGTGCCATCGCAAATCCCCATGCTCTCAAAGAAATCTAATGGTAATTGACCCTTTGACCCCATCCCAAGGTCACCAGTTTGATCATAGGTAAAAAAATTTCAGTGTATCCTGGTCTACTGCTCATCCCCTTAAATTTGATATGCCACATGACCATGTTCAGAAAACTAAATTTTTGACCCCTCCCCAAGGCCCCAGGGGGTGTGGACCCAAAAAATTGTGCTGGTGCATGTGCCATTCATGTAAGTAACTCACACACCAAATCTGGTTAAATTTTGGAAGATTTTTTTTTTTACCCTCCAACCCCCCACGGTACCCCCAAGTCCCATCCCTGGGCATGACCCAGGCAGCCGAATAAAAATCCCGTCTGATATGTTATATATCTTTCATATGTGAGAAGATGCACAAAGTTTTGTTTAAAAATCTTTGAAACTGACTTTGTAATATAGATTTAATGATATTTGACCTTTTGGCCCCACCCCAAGGCCCCAGGGGGCCGGGACCCAAACAATGGTGCCGTTGTATGTGGCATTCTTGTAAGTATCTCACACACCAAATCTGGTTGAATTTTGGAATTTTTTTGACCCCAACCCCCCCAAGGTACCCTCAAGTCCCACCCCTGGGGTATGACCCAGGCGGCCAAATGAAAATCCCGTCTGATATGTTTTGTATCTTTCATTTGTGAGAAGACATACAAAGTTTGGTTTTAAAAACTTTGAAATTGACTTTGTTATTGAAATTTTATGATATTTAATGTTATTTGAACTTTTGGCCCCTCCCCAGGGCCCCAGGGGGCGGGGCTAAAAATGTGCCGCTGTGCGCCCGATTCATGTGAGTAACTCACACACCAAATTTGGTTGGATTTCGTCCAATGGTTTAGGAGGAGATAGCGTGATGGATGGACAGATGGACAGACGGATGGAGGTGATTGCAATATCCCCGACGCTTTTTTAAAAAAGTGTGGGGATAAAAATAGGTCCGAAGTCAAAGTCATGGTAAAAGTGACCACGAAATGGTATGCACCAATCCGCCACCCCATGAAGAGTCCACATACCAAATTTGTGATTCCTACCTCAAATAATATAGGAGATATTTTCGAGATACAACTATTCTTGAAACTAGGTCATAGGTCAAGGTCACAGTGACCCCATAACGGTAAGCAACATATCCCCATCCAAAGATGCATCCATACACCAAATTTGGGATTCCTACCCCAAATAATATAGGAGAAATGCTTCTGCCACGAGTATTCTTAAAATGAGGTCAAGGTCACAATGACCCCAAAACAGGTACATGAAACTCCATCATCCCAAGATGCAATCACACACCGAATTTGGGATTATAATAATAGACATGCTAAGGACACGATTATTCTAGAAAATAGATCAGAAATCAAGGTCACAGTGATCGAAAAATGGTTTGTGACAATCCGCAACCCCAAAAATCCAGCCATAAATTTGGGATTCCTACCTCAAATAATATAGTATTAGGAGATATGCACCGAAGTGGATTCTAGAAACTTGGTCAGAGGTCAAGGTCACAGATCAATCCACACAATATTTTGGATTCCTACTTCAAAAAAAAATAGAGATATGCTCAGGACACGATTATTCTAGAAATGAGGTCATAGGTCAAGGTCACAGTGACCCAAAATGGAGGACAACACTCCGCCACCCAAAGATGCAACCAAATACTAAATTAGGGATTCCTACCTCACAGAATATAGGAGATATGCACCAGACTCGATGCGAAATTCCAGAAACTAGATCAGAGGTTAAGGTCAATGTCACAATGACCTAAGGATGGTACAGGACACGGTCATCCCAAGATCCATCCACACGCCAAATTTGTACGTGACACTCCCCATCCATAGATGCATCAACACAACAGTGACTCCATCGGCAGTAAGTCTCAATCTAGCAACCCTTTGATCCCCAGTCGAACACTCTACCAACTGAGCCAAAAATTTGGAATTCCTGCTTCAAAGAATATAAAAGATATGCACCAGACTTAATACTGGTTCTAGAAACTAGGTCAGAGGTCAAGGTCACATTGACCTAAGGATGGTATGCGACACTCCATCATCTCAAGATGCATCTACACAACAAAATTGGGATGTATGCCTCAAATAATACAAGAGATATGCTCCTAATATGATTACTCTAAAAACTAGGTCAGATGTCAAGTTGAAAGTGGCCCTTATATGTAACATGACACTTTGTCATCCAAACATGCATCCGCACACCACATTTGGGATTTCTCTTCAAATTATATAAGAGATATGCTCTGACAACATTATTCTAAAAACTAGGTCACATATCAAGATCACGTTCACAGTGACTGAAAATGGTACATGCCACTCCACCATTCCAAGACGCATTCACTCACCAAACTTGGAATTCTTACCTCAAAGAAAATAGAAGATATGCACCAAAATTTATGATAATTCTTGAAACTAGTCAGAGGTCAAGGTCACATTGTCCCAAGGAAGACATACATCACTCTATCATCACAAGATGCATTTACACAACGAAATTGCGATTCCTCTCTCATATGCTCCAGACAGGATTATCTTAAAAACTAGGTCAAAGGTCAAGTTCAGAGTGACAGGTAAATGGTACAAGACACTCCGTCATCCCAATATGCATTCACACACATTATTTGGGATTCCTACCTAAAATAATGTGAGAGATATGCTCCGGGCATCATCATTCTAAAACTAGGTCAGTTCCAGGTCACAGTGACCTGAAAATGGTATGTGACACTCCATCATAACAAGACGCATTCACACACCAAATTAGGAATTCCTACCTCAAAGAATATAAGAGGTATGTACCGGATATAATTATTAAAAAAACAAGGTCAGAGCTCAAGGTCAAGGTCACAGTGACCTGAAAATGGTATACGACACTCTGTCATCCCAATATACATCCACACTTCCTAACTTAGATAATGTAAGAGATATGCTCCGGACATCACTATTCTAAAAACTAGGCCAGTTCAAGGTCACAGTGACCTGAAAATTGTATATGACACTCCACCATCCCAAGATGCATTCAAACACCAAATTTGGAATTCCTACCTCAAAGAATATCAAAAAATTAGGTCAGAGGTCAAGGCCATAGTGACCTTAAAATTGTACGCAACACTCAGCCATCCCAAGATGCAACCACAAACCAAATTTGGGATTCCTTCCTCAAAGAATATAAATGATATGCTCTGGACACGAAGCGGGACGGACCACTATACAAACGGAATTGAGGTTCTCCACGGGCAAGTGTAATCAGTACATGTAAAGTATTTATGACAGAGGCCATTGTCGCAAACATGAAGCACGCTAGCACGTACTCACCTGTCGCCTTTCGCTCGGTGCACACCGGGATTGAACTGCCATTTTTATTAAAAATATATTATGCGATTACTGCTTGCATGACTCAGGGTTTTACATTCAGAAAATATTGACTACAAGAGAAATGATAAACTGTCAAAAATTTAACCGTTTGCTATTTTTAACACTAAATTCTGTCACTACAGGAGTGCGAGAATCGAACGGGACTAGCGAAATATCGCTAGTTACCCATGATGCAAAGGGCGAAATGCGAGAGATCTAGATGAGGTATCGTCAGGTCTCGCGAGAATGTGACAGGGGCAGTTTAATTTACACTGCTGAATGATGACCATTTCTACACGCAAATGTTCTATGTTGTTTGCAACTCAAAAGAATTTGGGCACCAATTTAGCGAAGAATATTTGGTAAATAACAGACACAATATTATTCGAACAACGATGTTACGCCACTTAAACAACATGAAATTCCCTTCAGACGCCTCCGAATGTTTACATGTACATATTGCCAGATCAGATTCTCGTAAACCCAGAAAAAAACAGCTATCATTTTTGCTTCTTAGTGCAGGTTCGCTTATTAACTTCACCCACCTTGCTTCGAGCTTTCCCATGAATACCCTACATCTTGGGGTTTCTAATTCCTTCCATAAATTGATTTAGTCCCTTGCCAATGAAGTTTTTGCCCACCACGTAATGTCTTTTCGCGCATATAGCTCCGTTATCTATTTTGAGAACTCGAGACTACTGCGCATGCCCGCGTGAACAGATAGGAAATTCCAAGAAGATACACGATGATTTTTTGTGAGACAGAAAATTGAAACTATTGAAAAATCATGGATTTGACTAAGAATACCGTTTGAGTGTTATTTAATACTCCATATCGTATTGCAAATGTCCAGAGTGGACCAATTTCTATCTTTTTTGAAAATTTGTTGATTTAAACTCAGGAGTGTTGCTTAATTTAAATATCTCCAATTATGACAGAATTTGTGATGATGTATGTCCCCATGTAATGTTCGAATGGATTAAGACAACAGAGAGAGCCAGAGCGATTTAAACACATCTATATTTATTGTGTAAACGTGGGTATCTGACTTGTTATTAAAGTACATTGAGTCAATAGAATATAAGCTCCGCCTATTATAAATAGATGCCAGCTTCAGTGGGTGTATGCTAATTCTAAAGGTTGCATTACACCCCATAACCACCTACCGATTTTTTATCGCAAAATGAACGAGGGCCTGATCATATATAGCTTTTATATTCTACCATTACCAAGAGTGTGTTTACATGTATCTTGGCAAGCAGCGCAGACCCTGATTAGACGCCCCGTTTTTTGCGTCTAATCTGGGGCTAAGCCGTTTGTATATGACCCTTTTTGCACGTATTTAGCCTGCTCCACAAGTGCGTAATTTGAATTTTAGACTAGCTACACCCCTGATATGTCCAACTAGATTTCCGAGAATCTAATGTGTCGCCTGCCAAAACAGAAGTCAAACAAGGCAAATTTGTCGAATTTATATCCCCCGCGAAGGGTTATTTTAGAGAAACTTATAAATTACAAAACATAATTTCCATTTCTTAAACCCCTAAGGTCCCATGATTTCATAATATGACCCATCACTTTCCAAGGTAGTGGGCCTAGTGGATCCATCCTTTTTAGTTGTGAAAAAATCCCACTTTATAAGTATATTCATCTTACAGCGAGTCTACGAACTCCACAAAACAGAAAGTACATGTAGGTTGTCAATACAGTAAAACCTGTCTTGAGCAGCCACTCAAAAAGACAAAACAAAGATCTTAATAACAAATAGTAGCTTAATGAAGATCGGAAGGATTGCAGAATGCTCCCCTTCGAGCATTATGCAATACTTTTGACCTGCATTAAGCAATAATTTGTCTTCTTTTTGAGTGGCGGCTTTAGACAGGTTTTACTGTATAATCAGCAGTCAATATACATATATGCATACAAGTGTCTATGTCAGTGTGTAGGTAAAGTATACTACCCGAATGTCGACTGTTCAGTTTGATATGCTTGAGCCCTTCATTTAGAAAATGACCCACCATTTTTTGCTCCATGGGTCATTTCGGCCTACCAATCATGAAAAAAAATGTTCCCAAAAATCACCATTTTTGACGTCCAAGTGAGGGGAAGCATGAGTTATTATAAATATAAATACGGTAACAACTGCAGTGCTCAGTTTCTCGATTACTGTCAGATCATGAGATAAATGATATCTCAGGGGAGGTCCAGCCTCTTATCAGAGTTCATAGCCTTCCAGAATTTAACTACACACATTTAATAGATTGTGCTGTTTTTAATGTATTTTCTCGACGGTCTGCTGATATTTTTGGGGTATATGTTTTCAAAATATTTTTTCCGGAGTATGACCACATAGGATAATAAGCAAAAATAATTTGCGTAAAATTGCGATTATTTTCTATCAGTTTAAACATCTGTTTTGGGTGCTCGAAAGAACCGTCTCATCGAGTACCCACAACGTATGTTTTGGTTGAGAAATAAGAAAACTAATTTTTCAGTTTGCCCCTCTTATCTGGGGGCCTGGACAAGAATCAAATAGTTCAGATCCAGACCATAATAGAGGTTATCTCGGGTCTGACAAAGCTGACTTGCATACGAACAACACATGTGCGGATCCAGAGGGGTGACAGGAGGTCCGGACCCCCTGAAATATCACAAAAATATAGGGTTTCTTAGCAAAACTGGTCCGTATCTCCTGAAAAATCACAAAGCTACCAAGCCAGCATTCAATGTTGGGCCATCATCGGCATGCCAGCGAAACGACATTTAAATGATGATGGCCCGATTTTAGTGGTATTTGGATCCTCTCATAACCTTAAAAAAAAGATGGTCCCCCTATGAAAAAACTTTCTGGATCCGCACATGCAACAAAAGGGCACACCAGCCTGCGCATATGTGCGGTCTGCTCAGTGCCTTTGTTATTCGCTTTCTGTCATAAAGTGATCCGATTTTCATGCTGATATTCGCATGTTGAATAGAATTTTGATGCTTGTAAACTTTGGTCAAGGGTCACGACATTGGTACCATCTCTTTATCTTTACCCTACACAGATATTGCGCAAATACGATTTTGCCTAAACGATTTGGTCAGAACCAGAATTTTTCAATTTCCTTGAAGTAAAAAAATCTTACTTACCCAGCTCTTGAAAGCATTCTATAAAGATTTGTTCTCAATCAGTGCCGTTAATCTGCTTCAACACCTTAAACATGTTAAATGTTTGTTTTTGAAGCTGAAATACACTAAGTAAATCCTTGATGGGTTAACTTCCAGAACAGAATAGAATAGAATTGAATATCCACGCATGTCCTACCTACCCACCCACCCAACCAACCACCCATTAAATAGGACAACGAGTAGTAAAAAAGAAACAGAAGAGTAAATCGGTCTTTACTATCGTGGGTGTGTTCAAAAAATGCAGTAAAACAGACCATGACCGTTATGCTGGCACGACTTCTTCGTTTCCAGTGTTTTGGGTCAGGAACTCCCATTAAACCCACAATTGTGAAATGTTTTCACTCGTATACATGTAAGGGTTCTAGGCAGAAGCATGTGGCTTGACTTGAAAGTTGTAAGCCAGTGATTTATGTCTTTACTTTTTGTTTAATGTTTGGTTTTACAAGATACAAGAACATTTATTTTATGCAGGCATTCATATCAAACATTAGTCTACCGACAGAATGATAACAAAAATAACAGGAATCAGGATTAGTATCACAGAAATTTACATTTATATTGCACAGTTATTTAAAAGAATAGATCCTATGTAAGAAAAAAATAATATAGATAAAATTGTATAAACAGACAGTTTCTAGCAATACTTGGTTCATTGTTTATTGTTCTCTCACTGTTTGTTGGGGTTTTAAGTTGGCTCCTTGTTTTGTAATGCAGTACTTAGTGTTTATTCTAGCTTTGCAATCATACCGCCTGGGAAAAGAGAGTTGATTTCTTACCTTTTTGCAGTATTCCAAATATCATGGCCCTGCTTCTGAACAGTGGGTTGGTCTATAGCTTGTGAAAGTGGTATTTTGTGGCTATGCTCAGTTACCATTCAAAAAATACACATAGCATATGGTTAAATCAGGACTTTCGTTGGAGTTTATTTGGAGGACATAATGGACAAAAGTCGAAAGGGGGACAAAAGGGGTTCATGAGACCCAGACCCCATCTTTTCATATTTTAAGACATTGGGAAACTTGGCAAGATTGTGGTATCTGAAAGAGGAGTTTCGATTTTAAAACAATAGTAGTCAAGAATATAACTAGGTGACAAATTAATTAGAATCTGAATTGTTACTTTGGCAATTTTTATGAAATTGATTATTTGTAGTGCATTAATGTGTGCTGTCTTAAGAAGATCCTTGTAAGATCCTCCTAAAACTGACACTGAATAACAGTCTCAGAGATCTGTATTGAAGCCTATTCATTTGCATAGATTTGACTTGGAACAGACTACTGGACAATACCTAAAATTATATCAAAAGACTTGTAAATATGAAGTTTCGCTTCCTTGCTTAAGTTGCGAATGAGTCGGCACAAGGCATTGATCTACTTGGCTGTTTTGTTTACAGACATATGAAATACAAGATATGCAAGTCAAAATTTAAAATGTATATTCATAAAAAATGAAACACCTAAAAGTTAAACAGAAGCTGCACATTTTATAGTATTGTACTGTATTCTTAAGGTCTAAAAGTCATCTTTCCCTCCCTTTCCCTCTCTGAAACTCTCCAAAATTAGCATGCATCTGGTTTTAAATCAAACCACACAAAATGATATGTTAACGTTCGTTCAGGGCTACTGTAAAAAGAGAATTATTATCTGCATAATTATATATACTTATTGTTTGGACAAAATAAAATATTAGTAAGTAACGAGGCAAAAATCAGGAATCTGTACAATCAAGCACACCACCTGACTCAGGACACCACATGGAGAAAGTGACAAAAACACAAAAAAATCATGTCACGTTCAAGTGAGCCAAGAGGCCAGCCCTTCCCAGCGTGAGAAACAAGGCTGCAATGAATAAGCTAGAAAGCAAAACAAACACGAAACAATCACGAAAATGATCCACAATAGAAACACCGCCTTGTAACGGAATGTCCTTTAAAATATGCTAAATTGTAGTAGTCCAAGGGTGAACCCCTGGGAAACGCCGTTTAGGATTTTTTGGAAAATAATTTTACTTTGTCCTAGCTTTACCAGTTGTTTCCTATGTGAGAGGTAGATTTGCAGCACGGAAGATGCTTAGTCATAGAGGTCTTAGGCTGCCACCTTACCAATGCCAATACCTTTGGGGAGACAATTAATTTATAAAAGGTATTGGATGAATACATAACTATGTCTCAAACAAAGCTATGATTGTCCAATTTCCTCTTCATTTTCAAATGAAGCATCAGTAGTGTAGTCTGGCAGCCAAAACCCTTTTTAGCAGCTAAATATCATATTATAACAAATCCTAAAGTTCTGCACTGGCAGAACAACCAAACGGGTTAACTTTGCAAAATATGAGCCTTTTTTTGAACCATATATTGTTTTGCTTAAATTATCATTTCCTGTGTATTTTCTACTTAGTGGATTTGGTCCAATTGGTTTGTTTAAATGTGAGAAAGGTGGCAAAGATCAGGAGTCGATACTATCAAGTACCATACCTGACCCAGGATACCACATGGGAAAGTAACAAAAACACAATAAAACTTCACAAACGAGAGACAAGAGGTCAGCCCTTTCCAAGCAGGTGAAACCTGATATACCTTTCGGCTTGTTAGAAAACAGTACTGACTTTTAGAAAAATAACCTTACTGTGATAAATCACAATTTTACGCAATATTTCTATGACAAGGGAAACTTAACAGCATTTGTAGATTTTACTTTTAGATATCGCGATGATCAAATAAATAGCAAATAAAATACTTGTCTTTTGCATGCATGTAGTTAAAGTTTGTTTAATGTGAAGCAGAATGAATAAGATTTAAATGTTTTTTTTTATGATTACAAAGAATATTTGAAGTGGCGTCATGAAATATGACAATTGGTTATTTACGAGTTATGCAATTCACATATAGGTACCCTTGACTGTACTCTGTAAAACATATATATTCTCTTCAAATATCAGGCCCAAATTTTAAGCTTTGCACTATTTACATTGCTATTTGCACATTAGTTATGGGCCAATGTTTTGGTTTTATTTATTTTGCATACAAAACGCATCAAAAAATAAAACTAGCAAATTAGTTTAAATTTCGTATTACCCAAAACTTGCTGTGATTCGCTTTAGCAATGAATAACGAATACCCTGATTCACCAAACACATATTCAGTTATTATCTCACAAAAAGTAAAGATTGAAATATACACAAAAATCTATCCGAAAGAGTACCAAATTATTCTAGGTAACTTATTACACATATAACCAATTGCGATTAAAGTAATGCCTCAGAAGTGTGTTTATTTTATCAATCATAGACACTGTAGGAGCTGTCAGCAAAGTAAGTATAAAGTAAATTTGAGTTCACTATATAATCAACAGGAATGGACAGGTGAGCAAATGAGACGCTATAATTAAAATTGTATAAAGCGGTGACTTAGGCTGCTGTCCGTTCTAAGGCGGTGGTTCTGTTGTTGTGACTTTTTGTTTATAGTTACTCCCATTGTGGGAGTCTGTAATTGTTCTATGTTTTGTTGTATGTTACTTAATGTCCATTCTAGTATTTCAATCATCTTGATGGGGAAGAGAGAGCTGGTTGCTTTGCTTAATTTGTCTTCCTGGTGTCTTGTGATGGTTGAGCGGCGCTTCCTCGCGCTGCCACGGGATTGTCTGCGGTTTGTGATTGTGGTATTTCCTGATCATACTCACTTACTATTTTTGTCATTAAATTTCTAACTGTAGATGAAACTTGTCAACTATGATTAATAGTAGAAATGATAATAACTAAGCAAGAATACAACTACAATCAGTGATATTTTGTTACATTCAACATTTCAGTTTAAGCCAGACAAGTGAACTCATTACGTGAATTACAATATAACTTAGTGAATTACATATACCTTTCATAATAGTGCCCTATTTAAAAGCCAAATGAAGAACCAAACTATACATTCAATTATATCAATGTAACGAAATTTACGATTTTCCAGAAAAGATGAGAAAGACATGAATCTCAATTACCCTTTTAGCTCAAAAACCAAGTTTCATGCAATTAACCTGTAAAGTATGCACGTATGTATTTCTCATTTTAAGGAATTAAACATACAGGGGTAACGTTTTTTAGGTCTTTGGCAGCTAAGTTTGGGGTGTTTCTTGATGTCGACCATAGCAAGCTTCCTATGTGATTATGGTTACCTAAACTTCATAAAAGGTCCTATAAGTCACGTTTTATTGCTAATTCTAGTTCATGTACAACTACCGAGTTGTCTATTCTTTTGACTTCTTGCCTCACTGCGATCAAAAACCATGTCATTAAATATTGCACAGCAGTTTATGAAAAGAACGGTAAAGATTATTTTGGTCTATTAAAAATTCAGGCGAAATTCTTTATAAATTATAGTCTAGATGTTTTCTAGCATCTTTTTGTCTACATATGATTTCTCTTCTCCCTATACTACATTGCCTCATAATCTAATCAAAGAAAAACTAGCATAATTAATTGAACAAACATTTAACAGAAAGGGTTCCCTTTATTTGGCTTGTAATGATATAAATGCATTATTACTTCTGCAAAAACCTAAACGATACAAGTTGTGGTTATGTCAGAAAATATGTGATGCTTTCCATAATCTTTATAAGATTTGGCTCGAAATTATAAAGACAAATTGTAGGCATTCCAATGGGTACTTATTGCGCTCCTCTTGTTGCAGATTTGTTTTAGCTTTGTTATGAGAGAGACTGTATGTTGTCTTCGTCAGATAATAATCAAACTGATATTATTGAAGCTTTTAACTCCACATCAAGATATTTAGATGACTTACTTAATATTGATAATCCTTATTTTGAAGAAATGGTCAGATATATCCTACTGAACTTCAGTTAAACAAGGCGAATTCTTCTGATACTGAAGCTCCGTTTTTGGACTTGACCTTGTCAACAACAGATGGCATAGTTTCTTCTAAAATTTATTATAAACGGGATGATTTTAATTTTGAAATAGTAAATTTCCCATTTCTTGATGGAGTTGTTCCTCGCTCCTCTTCCTATGGTGTATAATATTTCTCAGCTTATTCGTTTTGCAAGAGTGTGTTCTAATGTTGATGACTTCAACAACAGAAACTTATTTCAACTGCTAAGTTATTAAAATGGGGTTATAGATATCATTAAATTCGAAAAGCATTTTCTAAATTCTACCTCAGACACTCAGAGTTAATTGTTAAATACTTTGTCCAGTGAATTTTGAATTTCTTCAAACAATGTATCCTTCACACCATATGTTAGATTGAGTTAAAGTATCACTTGGTGGAAGGCATAGGGGCAACATGGAAGATCAAAATTTATAAAATAATTCCATCCGCTATCCAAGGCGGCTGCCATGAAAGTCAGCTTGAAAATCTTCAAATGTCATACAATGAAACTTGTTGACAGGCATTGTGTTGGGCGCTACTTCTTTTTTTTCAATCGTCTCGCTGGGGAAAAGAGAGATGGTTGCGTTACTTTGGTGGTTTTCTTAATGTCATGTTCCTGTTATCGTTCCATGACGCTTCCTAACAACACAGTGGTGTTGCATTTGCTGGTTATAGTCACTTAATAATTGAGGTAAAACAATCTTAACTTGTTCACTAATACCACGTATTCATTGACTAAGTTCAGAATGAAGATAATGATCACTTTGTCTACTGGGTAAGTGTGCATGCTTTTCTGGTGATTCTTTCAAAATCATCTTTCAAAAAAATTATGTCAGGAATAACTATCATAGCGTCACACAGTTTGGATCCAGATCACAAATGCCATATTTTTAACTTGATATGCCTGTGCTTGTTTCTCAAATTGTCTGAGATCGAAGCCAACACGTTAGTGTTTTAACAGCCACAGAATCTAGGGCGAAGATTAAGGGACATTAAATGCATATGAGCCCCCCATACCCTGGTAGCTTAGGGTGCTCTCCTTTATCAGGTGGCGGTTCTGTTGTTGATTTATTGCGTTCCTCCCATTGTTTGTGGGGTTTTGTGTTGTTATGCATTACTTTATGTCCTTACTAAGTTTGCAATCATGTTGACGAGGAAAAGAGAGCTGCTTGCTTTGCGTTCGGATGTCTTGCTACTTTAAATGTCCTGTGGCTCTTCCTCACGGTGCAGTGGGTTGGTCTGCTGTGTGTGATTTTGGTATATCCTGACCATATTCATTTACTTTTTTACCAAACATGCCAGGGCTTTTCATGGGAGTAAATAGCACAGGACAGTCATTTCCAAAGCCCTACTTTTACCAATATTCTCTTAGAGTGTCTAACAGTTCACCAAAATAGCATATTTAATCAATTTATCATGCTTGCTGCAGACCACAGTTATTTCAAAATGGGCAATTTATGGTCAGTTATACAATATGGGTCATGTCATGAGAAAAGGTCGGAACAAAAAAGCTCAGACCAGCCTGCACATCCATACAGTATGATCATACCTTGGAAATTCTACTATGGAAATACTCTGGAAAGTTTAGGCTTATCTTAAAGTCTGCTACACACAAAATTTGGACAATTTAACTATTCTCTGAAGCTGCGCAAGCTGGCCTGGCTGGTTCCAAACAGCTTTTCTCGCGTCAAGGCCCATCATGATGCCACTTTAGTGGTGTTTGGATGAAGTTTCCTCTCTTAGACTGTATACTGAATAGTCCCAGTCTGGATCAGACTACAAATGCTCTGGCTGACCAGTCTTCACTTGGCACTTAGAATAATACATGTACGGTTCAAATCATGAAACCAATATGTCCAGTGTTTTTGCAAGTGGGACTTTTGTCATGCGCTGTCAAAAGTTGTAACCGTTTGGACCCAGATCAGGTCCCAACAAAACGTGGGAACCTAATTTGGACTCAATCTGTTTGGCATTCTTCGAAAAAGTTAATTATTTCGAAATCAACAGACTAGGGCCCGAAATTACAATGCCTCCTTAAAGTTAAGCAAGACTTAAGTTAAGTATTGATATTTCAACATGCTATATTAAACGCTAAATGAATTGCCTGGATCAATGTGGTATTTGTGGTCAAAGATATCGTTGTGATCTTCAGAAAAATTAAAAATATTTTGATTTTAATCAGTTTTAAACGTTATTTTTCGTATCCTGAGAAATCAATACTTAACTTAAGTCGTCCTTAACTTTAAGGAGGTATTGTAATTCCGGGCCCAGTAAATTGTTCGGCATGACTGTAAAAAGTTTGATTTGGACATAGAGCATCAAAAGAAAAAGAAAAATAATAATGTCAGGATTATCAATGTCTACCTCACCAGACACAAGTTTTAATCGTTTTTTCTAGATCCGCTTTGACAGGGTACAATAAGAATCAGAATTTGGATATTGTGGTTGTAGGACACCCCTGAAATATTGAAAACAAACTTATGCATGTATATGATTCAAACTTGTTACAAATATACACATATTTGACACTACTTTGCACATTGCACAGGAATGGCTATAAATCTCCTAGTGGCATCTGCTGATAAATAATCTTTGGGACAATATTTCACTTGAAATTATCAACGTTTCTTATGGCTCCGTTTTAGTGAACTTGTCATGCTCAATCTATGAATATATTTGGACAGCCTGAACTGCAAACAGATGAACATTGAGAATTGTTACTCAATATCAATATTGCATTTTTTTCAAAACAAGACTTTTATTAATTTTTGTATCCCAATTTTACAAATCAAGACTTTTAATTTGTCTCGTGTCCATCTCCAAGTCACTATCAACGCTTATATCATAAATATGGTGTATGAAATGGGTCAAAAGTAAATAAAATACCCGACTAAACTTATTATAACACGAACCATAAATTTTATCTGTCTCACCATAATTAGATTACGTCGAACAATAATCAATTTAAGTCCAACCGAAATTAATTTCAGTCCAACTTAAAACAATAATTATTGTTCGACTAGATATCAAATTTTTGAGTCGCGCCATAATTATTTTACGACGGACTAGAATTGATTTTACGTCGCACTGAAAGTAATTTTGGTAGGACTAAAATCAGTTTTAGTTCGACATAAAATAAGTACATGAGATTGAAAATCAATTATGGTAGGATGTTTTTTTATATATATAATATAAACTTTTGGTGGAACTAAAAATAATTTAATTCGGATGGTCAATCTTATTTTTGACCCATTCGGTACACCATAAATATTTGTTTTGTTTTATAGGCATGATCCTGGCTGAAAAAATCCAGGACAGTACCGCGCAAAAACTAATAAAGCCAGGAAACAAATTCCAAGACCAAAGTAATCCCCCCCACAAAAATCAAATGGTCGCTCCCTGACATCTGCATGCTGGGATAGTTTTCATGATTTTTTATTTGCTTGCTGGATATATATTATATTTTTCCAAGTAAACCTTTTCGAAATGTTCCCAAGGATTACCATCACAGTGGCAAATAGTTTTGTCGGTCCTGATCTAGATCCAAACTGTTTGCAAATTATAAGCAGATGGCACTGTTAGGTAATGAACCAAGAGGCAGCTTGTACACGACTGTTTTCAGGAAGACATGGTCATCCAAAGATGCATTAAAAGTTTTAAAACATATTTCGAACTGTGTTTAAATATAATCCCCGTACCGAGAGCATTCAACCAGACAAGGCACAAATCAGTTGGTACAGCTACAAAGACCAGCTGAATCTTGCAATTTTGGCAATTGAAACTAGTGGTTATTAAAATATGCATGAATATTCAAGAGGTTGGGCAGACTGAGCAAACTCATAGGCGTATCCTTGTAATGATTTTTTTAACATACGTAATAGAGCAGGTTTTCTCCCGATGAGGCTCATATAATACACAAGCATTGTAAATTCTGAATCTGAATCTGAATATATACGTTGCAGGGCCTTTCAGCGTTGATGCAACGGGAGAGAGCTGGGATGATACAGTATGCAGTAGCTAGTACTTGACCCTGTAAATTGCACTTTATCGCAAGGAGTTTGGCGAAGTTTAGTTATGTTCTAATAATAAATGTGCTTATTTGAATGAGGACATGTGAAGACTGATCTATATATTCCTTGCATATGCAACCAAGTCGGATTTCCTCACAAAAAGGCTTGCTCGGGTTAGCCTGTGTGTTATTGTTTAAAGATGGTAGAAAAAGAACATCTTTCAAAAGTCGCTGCACAAGCCTATCCCAATGTGCCCCCACACTTCTAGGGGTCCTGGTTAATTTTGTACGTTTATCAAACAATTTGGATCCAGATCAACTTATCCGGCCTAAAACAGTCTTATAAATGGGCCTGTAGCGCAGCTGGTAGCTAGTCGGACTGCAGATCTAGGAGACATGAGTTCGATCCCGCCCAGTCCCATAAATCCTAAAATAGTTTCGGGAATACCATACAAGTGTCAAACAGTTTGGATCCAGACCGGATCCAACATATTGTCGGGCCTAATCTGGGTCCAGTCTGTTTGCAAAGGTTATAAACTGACGACAGTTAAATAGGGTTTATGGCTTTCTAGACTAAGCATTAGGGTATGCTTCTCTGAGTCTTCGCTACCTTGAGTGTACCAAAACTGTATGTTAACTCATTGCTTACAAGGTATATTTCCATTCTTTTTTTGTCTGCTGTTATCTTTAATCAACTTTAAAAAACAGTCTTTCCAGAATACAATCGGAATGTCTAACAGTTTGGATCTAGATCAGGCCCAGGCCTGGTCTGGGTCCAAACTGTTTGCAAAGGTTATCAGCAAGCGACAGTTAATGAGAGATGGCTATGATAAACAAATGATTCCTTTCATATTCTTCATTTGAAAAACAACAAAAATCACAAAAGACACAGCATAAAGTGTTTAATGCACATGGAAAGTGTAATGAGTTCAGTCTAAGACTTAGACTGGTATCAGTCCACTAAATATATATAATTACATTTATAATTATATTTAACTATGAAAAAAATCATCTTCTAAAAAATCTATCCTCTCTGATAGTCAAATGATGTCCAAGCCGAGGACTTCTACTTCAAAGTAAAGTTTATAAATGCTATCTTAGAGAGATTATCAGTTTTACTAAAAACATTGACATTAGAGACTGGGGCCAGTCTATCTAAGACTCAGAATATTTGATCGGAATCAGAGAGGTCTCGCACCTGTATGGTAGACTAATGGCTTTTTAATGGCCCTGTTTAGCTGCGCTTGACCCTGTAGAGTAATTGAAAGTATCTTTATCCAGGGACTGAGGAAAATTCAACACACCAACTAGTTACTATGGTAACGAACTATGGCCTGGCATATAAACACTCTCTGCAAGCGTTTAAAACCACCGACTTGGTGGAAAGCAGGAAATATCCCTGAAAGCAGAGATGAGTCCGGTTTGGTCTAGATCTAGACTGATTGTCATTTCAATGTTATATTTTAAATCAGTAGACGACAAAAAGCATAGCATGCATAGAGTCTTGATTAAAAGTTGATTTTCATTGTCTAAGTGGAAATAAATGGGATAAATCTTTACGCTTGCGACCTTTGTCGTCTGCTGATTATCCTTGCAAACAGTTGGATCCAAATAAGATCGACCGAAAACTTATATTGTGGATCTGAATCAGACGGTTGTCTCGAGCACTGAAAATAAATGTTAAACAAATGTTAAACGCCATGGATAATAAGACATGCACATGTTTTGTCTTGTAAAGCATTTGGCGCTTTTTATGACGCTACTTAATTAGATTACTTGTAAAAGTTAATGTTTAGTTAGAAACCTTTTTCATGCTCAACATACATTAGCATGAAACTTATCATGCTCATAAATGTTAAAATATAAACAGTAAAGTGTATCATGACTTTGCAAAACTGTTCAATAATGTCCCCACAAGACCCTGTCAAGGGTGGAGCTTATAATTGACTTGAATATCTGATGAATAAATTAAATCGTGATTGTTTCATTGGTCATGATACAAGAATTTTATTGTACAATACTCGTGAATATACAAATATTCCCTCTTGTAGCGGGAAACTCGACTTCGACTCGTCCCGCCTACAAGAGGGAACGTTTGTATATATACACTCGTAAAATTTACAATAAAGCTAACTTGTTCGCATTTTAACATCCATCAGCATAACAAACACAGCACTTTTATGTAGCTACAGTTTAATGCTTGTGAAAGATAGTTCAGCCAAGTCATGGTATTTATCGCATACGCGACGGGATAAATCGTAAAAACATTCATTTACAGCTTTCTAGTGGGGCAAGACGCCTATGCATCTCGGCCTGTGTATTCACCCAAGGTCCGAAGCTACATTTGTATCAATCCCATCCATTCTCATCCTAAGCGAATCAAAAACAATGTATAGGTTTTAACAGATTTTCATGCACGACCAATTAGCATGATATCTATCATGCTCATGAATGTCGAATGCCCCTAATTGTTGGCATTCAATCATCAATCAGCATAACAAACACAACATGAGAAATCCTGAACAACAGAAAAGCTTTCATCTTTTAGTATTTTTGCTTTTTTTTGAGTAATTTCAATCTCATGCTCAGGCGAAGTGAGAATGAAAAATCCCTACAAGCCCGGGGTCTTGTTGCTTGTTTGATTGTGTAAGAACCTAGGTATTTGTCAAATCCTACTTTGATATTTGATAAGCAGGAAAAGCAGAAAAAAGCTCAGGCGAGATTGGACATTTGCGCACTCTCGACCCGCATGATAATATGTATTTTCATGTGTTTTTGATAATTCTATGCGACGTATCGCATATGCGCAAAGTACCAGAATAGGCCTACCATCTGAGTCATCCAGAAAGACTAGATCCCTCTATTTTGGTTAATGCAAGTCTGTATGGTCTGCTTACCAGCGGTCTAGGCTCTGAAGATCCTGTACATTTGCGCAGGCACTTCTGAGCCCTCGCTGCTTGTATACGTACCCGTTTATGAAGTAATTGGCCTCTACGAGAGAATGCGAACAACACAAACGTAGATCAGTCTGCGCATCTGCGCAGTCGCACCAGCACCCCTGTTGTTCGCTTTCTCGAAAGCATATCCGAGTCTCCCAAGCTACTGAGACTAGCTACAAAAATTGAAATTTCGCTCGTAGCAAATTTAGATATCATAGTTTCTACGAAGCGACTGAAAGCAAAGGCGCTGATCAGGCTGGTCTATGCCTTTGTTGTTCGAAAACCCCCGAAGGTTTTCTCACGTCGAGACCCATATTATGCCAGCCTGCTACATGAAATATTTCTATATTTAAGCCAGTCTCTGTAACCGAGCAGACTGGTATGAGTCTCTCTCGGCCACAAACCCTTAGGTCCTCCCACGTCGTAGGCAAAATCTCGAAGACACTATAGGAAGAGTTTCTGAGATGAATAATAAGACACCTTTCTCCAAAATATACATGTGCAGCTACCTAGTGAGGTTTCAAATTCTCGTTCATGCCCGACTCAACCGAGCACGAAATTTCAACCGCCCACATAAAATAAGCTATCGACAAACAAGAAGAAAGAAGTAGGTAAATGCAGTGGTTTGGTCAGTGCACACTCAATATTTATCTATCAGAGTGTGTGTGTTTTTATTCTACTGATAAGCCATCTCGGGAGGAGATATGTTATGCATGACCTATCCAGCCTTGCCTTACACATTCTTCTTGTACACAGAGTGAAAGATTAGGGGTATTTGAGAGGAAATGGCGTCCATTTAGTACACTGCCTAAAAGTTGCAAGTAAACTTTTTTACTCTTCTTTGCATGCTGGTTATTTCGCATTTTTTTTTGTCGTCGTCATGTGTTTTTATTCATTGTTCCTTTCAGAAACACCAGAGTGTTAAAAAGCCATCAAGGTTATGTTTGGGTTCAGACCGTTCAGATCATATAAGCTCGTAGGATACAGAGATCAGTCTAGCGTCTGTCTGTAGAAGAAAGCTTAGTTGAAACTCGCTTTTCTTACTTGAAACTCTCTTTTCTAACTCGAAACTCACTTTTCTCACTCAAAACTCACTTTTCTTACTCGAAACTCACTTTTCTTACTCGAAACTCACTTTTCTTACCCGAAACTCGCTTTTCTTACTCAAAACTCGCTTTTCTTACTCAAAACGTACTACTCGAAAAATAGAACTTAGTAAAAGTCAGCAGTGGGAGCGCAGTGGCTCAATGGTGGAGTGCTTGGCTTGAGACTGAAGGGCTGGGGTTCGAGCCTCACCGGCGTCACTGCGTTGTGTCATTGAGCAAGACACATTAATCCTAGCTTAGTACTGGTTCAACCAAGGAAGACCCGTCCCTACATAACTAAAAGATTGTTGATGGAACATAAAAATAATCAAATTGAGCGTGATTTGTAATATACTTCTTTAGGATATGCAACATTTTCATTTCATTCAACAATTTCCACACCGCGTAGGCGGCGACTGAGAATACACTCATTTATCTCAAAGCTGCATTTCAAATCGAAAAAACAACGACAAAAACAAGTATTTTATATTTATAACATTACATCGATCTATAAAATATGCGAGATCGGAAATCAGTGACGTTTATGGTCACTACAGAGACGGTTCTTTTGAGTACCCACAAAATATGTTTTGGTTGAGAAATAAAAAAATTCAATACGCACTCTTTAATGTATCTTTTAATGTAACCAATCTTTCAATATTCTAGCTAGCCTATGTTGCAGACTTGCTTGAATCTTTCAGGGAATCAAGTCCGGACCCAAATCAGGTGCCAGAAAAAGTCAAGCCTAACCTGGTTCCAAACTGTATGACACTCTGGTGGTAATCGTGACACAGTTTTTCGTAAAACAATGATTTAAGAATGACAAAAATGCAAAATTACCAGGTTATGCATTTTTAAATGGGATTATCACAGCTGGAGTGCTAGACTGGCATCATACATGTCAACAGCAATAGTAATATATGTGCACATACATATATAAAAACCTGCACTTCCTCTGTAAAAATTCTCACTCTCATTTACTGGTCAACGAAGACAAAACTTCTCGCATTTTAGTTCTTTAGTGAGCAGATTCTTGTCATGGCATCAGACAAGGGCGTGCCTTCAATAATCTTGTTAATTGGCTAGAGACATTTAACCATGCCATTTTTAGATGAATTGTTATTTCAATTTCTCAACTATTTGAAATTAGTTGATATATATTAAAGGACAGATGAAATGGGAAAACCCAGCCAGCATGCAGTGTCGGGACACCATCGGCCCTCCAGCGAAACGCCATTCAAATAGCGTTTCGCTGGTGGGCCGATAGTGGCCCGCTTTTCGATGTTTACTGGGAACAGACTAAGTTTGAAGACATTTAACGAGAAACCCTTGTTTGGTTTCTAAAAAGCTTCCCTGATGATTGATCTGGGGGACAATAGGTATGATATTTATTGTGAATTGTCTGCTAATGATTCATATGGAATATTATGCCTTATTTTTCTTAAATGAAATATCAAGCAAGCATTATTTTCCCGCCGCAATTTTTTTCCATCTGCTGCAGTATTTGATAGCCAAACGAACTTAAAATGTTTCATGTGAAGCACCTGGAGACAATTAAATGCTATATCGAGCATTTTTTCATAAAGAAAATGCAAAAAAAAATAATATAGGCGGCTGCAGTAATAATTGGCGAACAACTCTTTGCCTGCTGGGCAACTTTTCATTTTACCATAAGTTTTTGTCGTCTGCCAATTATTTCTAAAATCTGAGGCGAGTTCAATAATGCGAGTGCTCGCCGAGCGCTCGTTGATTGGTACCTATCTTTATTCATAATGTGTAAAGCCTGACACCAGTACAACGAGCGCCCGAGAGCGCTCGCATTATTGAACTTGCTTCAGGAAATACCGTCAGATTGTCAAACAGCTTATTTGAAGAATAGGTTGCGTCTGATCGGGGTCAAAACGGTTTATTTCAGATAAATACTTTGTAGCTACGTATAGGCAATAACGCATGTGCGTACACATTTGGACAAAACATATCGGTGAAGATTCTATCACAATTCTGATGGATTCTTGATATTTTATGTGTACAAAACGTGTACGTAGCCTAAATCGAATGATCAAATTTAACTATTTATTAACACTTTCTTGACAGACAGAATCTTCCACCCAGCTAAATACAACTATTGCTTGGGGGGTCAATTGCTAACAGGGTAAATTAAAAGTTTCTAAAAGTCCATATGTTGATAACCGCTTGTCAAAAATGCATTCATACTTGCACCATAGATACTTTAAACTTGTAGGTAGACTTATAAAGTCTGATGAGATGGGTTTTTTGCAAATACATTTTCGCTCTTATTGATCTATTTCTTCCTCTCAAATACTTTTTTTATCTTCTGCTAGAGCTCAAAATCTAGTACATATCCAAAAGATAGGATTTTTGCATTAATGTTTTCTGGAAGTCCTTATTTTGACAACCACATGTCAGAAAACATTCATACGCTTGTAGGGTAAGCTATCATTCAACGACATTAGACCCCAGGGTCCATGCCGGGTGGTGGGGCTCGTGGTCCATCCGTCCGCCTCGCATCGTGTCCGGTGCATCTAAATTATTTGAGGAAAGAATCCCAAATTTGGTGTGTGGTTACATCCTGGGATGGCGGAGTGTCGCGTACCATTTTCAGGTCACTGTGACCTTGAGCTCTGACCTAGTTTTTAGCTCACCTGAGCCGAAGGCTCTAGGTGAGCTATTGTGATTGGTCTTCGTCCGTCGTGCGTCCGTCTGTCCGTAAACTTTCTATTTAAACGACATCTCCTCCTTAACCACTGGTCCAAATTTCATATATCTTCAAGGCGGTACTTCTTTTGTGGATCTTTTATGTTTTTTCTGTCTTGTGTTTGCTATGCCTTTGCGCGCAACTGTTTATATGTGCCTTGTGGTCACCTGCTGGGAAAGTGCTGACCTCTTAGCTCTCGTTTGTGGTGTCAAACTGTGAGTTTGTCACTTTTCCATTGGTATCCTGGGTCAGGTGTGGTACTTGATTGTATCGATTCCTGAATTTTGCACCCTTACTTACTTTCATATGAATGTTCCCCATGATGCCCTCTTTCTAAATTGCACAAATGGTTCCGCTCCACCAAACAGTGAGGCTGCCAGAGCTCCAGAAAAGATTTTTTAAAATGATATCTCCTGAACCACTGGTCTAAATTCAAAATAATTTCACAGAATTATTCCTCTTGATACCCTCTACCAAACTTGCACAAATGGTTCTGCTCCGCTAAACAAAAGGACCACCAGAGCCCCAGATAAGAAATATCTTTAAAAGACATCTCCTCCGGAACCATTTGTCCAAATTCAAAATAATTTCACAGAATTGTTCCTCATAATACCCTCTAGAAAATTGCACAAATGGTTCCGCTCCTCTGAACAGAGGGGCAGCCAGAGCTCCAGATAAGAAATATCTTTTAACTACATCTCCTCCAAAACCACTTGTCCAAACTTCATATAACTTCACATGAATGTTTCCCATAACGCCCTCTTTCAAAATTGCACAAATGGTTCTGCTCCATGGAACAGGAGGGCTGCCAAAGCTCCAGATAAGAAATCTTTTAAATGACATTTTCTCCTGAACCACTGGTGCAAATTCAAAATAATTTCACAAAATTGGTTTCTCTTGATACCCTCTACCAAAATTGCACAAATGGTTCCGCTCTGCTGAACAAAAGGGCTGCCAGAGCTCCAGATAAGAAATATCTTTAAAAGACACCTCCTCCTGAACCACTGGTCCAAATTAAAAGTTATTTCACAGAATTCTTACTTATGATGCCTTCTACCAAAATTGCACAAATGGTTACTCTCCACTGAACAATGGGGCTGCCAGAGCTCTAGATAAAATGTCTTTTAATGACATTTCCTCTTGAACCACTGGTTCAAATTCAAAATAATGTCAAAGAAATGTTCCTCATAATGCCCTCTACCAAAATTGCAGAAATAGTTTTGCTCAGTGGAAAAAGGGTTGGCAGAGCTATAGATAAGAAATATCTTCAAATGAAATCTCCTGAACCACTGGTCCAAAATCAAAATAATTTCACAGAAATTGTCTCAAGTTGCCCTCTACCAAAATCGATTAGAATGTTCAGCTTGGCTGAACAACATGGCTTCCAGAGCTAAAAATAGAAATATCTTTAAATCATATAATATCTCCTTAGCCACAGGCCAATACATCAGCTACTCATGTGCATGGACTCAGGTGAGCGATCCAGGGCCCTTGGACCCTCGTGTTTTAAATAATTGTGTCTAGTGCATACCTCTCATATTCTTTGAGGTAGGAATTCAAAATTTGGTGTGTGAATGCGTCTGGAGATGGTGGAGTGTCACATACCATTTTCAGGCCACTGTGACCTTGAACTGACCTAGTTTAAGAATAATGATATCCGGAGCATATATCTTACATTACCTAAGGTAGGAATCCCAAATTTGGTGTGTGGATGTATATTGGTATGGCGGAGTGCCGTGTACCATTTACGGGTTACTCTGAACTTGACCTCTGACCTAGTTTTTTTTTTAAAATAATCTTGTCTGGAGCATAACTCTTATATTATTAGAGGGAGGAATCCCAATTTCGTTGTGCAGATGCAGGATAGAGTGATGTATACCGTCCTTGGGTCAATGTGACCTTGACCTCTGACCAATTTTCGAGAATTGTCATGAATTTTGGTGCATATATTCTATTCTCTTTGCACGGTGTAGCATCGACTCCGGAACTTGGTACCAGGTGAATCGAATGTCAACACAGACATGGCATGTAGTGGGGTGAGTCAAACGTTTTTTTAGTGGTTTGCAATGAGCGCCTGCCTTCGAAGAAGTGAATAGAATTCACCTTTAGAGAAGTCAAGCACTTGTCCGTGCCCGCCAAAATGATCAATTCTTGCTGTATGTCACAAAACATCGTGAAACACTGCCAGCTGGTACCGCTAAAAACAGCATGTCCCATCGAAAAATGTTTGTTTCTGCATTGTTAAAACCGTTTTCAACCTCATTTTCAATGCCAAAATAATGAGCATATTGGAAATCACGTTCAGTATAAGTTTTATTTGTAATGATCTTGATTTGACTGATATATTATCAAAAACAGAAAACGCTTTGAGTACGGCAATTTACCAGTCCGAAGTACGGCAACTTGAAAAAACATTAAATTTATAGTACGGCAATTTGCATCGACATGTTTGTCCGTGAAAACTCCCCAAACCACCCAAATCACCATAAACGAACACCAAAACCAGCCTCTCCAGCTTCAAACAACCTCATGTCCCCAAACACACCACGTCTGCGTGGAGATTGACCATGAAATAATTTCTACGGCCATTCTCATCCCTTCCGCTGAACCATTTAAGAGGGTTGTTGTCAATTAAAAGCCAAAGTATGTGCACCGTACTGGTTAACCGTTCCAGGAAAAAAGTGTGGTCAGGTGAGCGAGAAAGAGATCCAGGGGAGTTAAACTCCGCCTTGCAGTAATGGCACTTGTCTACTGACACCTTTAGGTGTTTAGCACAGTGGTAGGCCTATCTATATGGCCTCTGCTGGTTGATTTTTTCTCGCACAACGTGCATTCATACTTTCTTCAAGATGTTTATTTTTTTATGTGTAATGACATCTCAAACCGACTCGTAAAGGATTTCCCGCACTGATCACATACATGTGTGCCAGATGTTGAAGTACCACCCGGGGCAGGTGCTACAGCTAGGGTGGACTGACTGCAGCGCTTCATGTGCTTATTAAAATTGCTCTCGTCAATTGTTTTTGTTTGTTTGTTTTTGTTGCTTTACGTCCCATGTCAACAGCTATGGTCATTGCGGGACGGTGTATCTTGTCAATTGTGGCATAGCCACAGTCCCATAACTGACTTTTGCCCACTGTGTTAATACTTTCTTCTAATGGAGTTGCCTCAAATGACGCGTCAAGGTCCAACGTCTGAACAACACACAAAACTACATCTAATATATTTTTTTGCTATCCACATGCCAGCGCGTAGACAAAGATTTGATTTGATCCTGGTAAATCAAGTCACATGGAGCAGTCTAACGATCCCAAAAGACACCAAAGGACCATCAGTATTGCTAATAATTATTACAAATTGTAAAATTAACCTGTACTCTCGATTTTGACTTAAATTGTATTGTAAGTGCATCGAGATAAGATGCCCAGTCAGGGTCTGAAATATGAATTGGTCAGCGTAGACCAAGCTTTTTTGAAAAAGTTTAAACTTGTGTTATAGTAAGGGAAATAATACGAGCCGAAGCCCACAACCACAAAGCCAATAGAACTCAAACTTAAGTAGAGGTTACACTAAGACGAAAACCACATAGACGTAGCTAGGAAGTTTGGGGGAGGGGGTGTTAAGCCTCAATACTTGTGGGGAGGGGGGGGCACGATGTTTTGGCAGAGGGGTCCATTTTTTACTTTTTTGATAGGGGACACTGTTAGCGTGACGACATTTGGCCACCGGCGAAACGCCATTGAATTTGCTAGCAAACCGATGATGGCCCAACATGGAATGCTAAGTTGGCAACTTTGTGATTCTTCAGTGGATCTGGACCAGCATTGTAAGAGAATACTATATTTCTGCGATTTTCAGGGAGATCCAGAGACACCTGCCCCTCCCTCGAATACACGCATGGGTACCTGCAGCATTTTCAGTACAATACAAGAGGGTCCGTGGGAGCACCCCCAAACCTCCACAAAACCTTATCGGACCAGGCTCAACCGCAAATTAACCAGCACGTATTGCATACAATCTCACGACCAGGATAACCAGACTTTTGCGCATCATGCGTGGGCCTCTCTATCAGGGCGATTAATACAAGTACTTTAGTTTTCCGTTAGAAAAAAAGAAACTGGTAAGGGATCTAAGCATATGGGCCCCTCTGTGAAATTAGCAGGCAAAAAAAAGTGAAAATCTGGATCCGGGCATGCGCAAATGCGATGAGCACCAAACCCTAGTGCACTTAGACGAACATGTATGCCCAGTGTTTGTGTGTGTGTGTGGGGGGGGGGGGGTACTCTCTTTATATATACATATACCCCCAAATAAAATATTTTTTTCTGAAAATCCCCAAAAATATTGAAATTAAAAGATTTTGAACCCCCAAAAATGGTCTGAGCCTACATATGTGTGAAAATATCAGAGTCCTCCCCCCCCCCCCCCAAGTATGTTAGTACACGAGGCAACGGTTTGTCGAAGTATTTCATTTATCTGGGCAAGTAAAGGATTTACAATTGAGTTAGTGTAATGGGAATGGGAAAATTGAAAACTGAAGTCAGGATTGGTGGTGGTTTGGTGTTTTAATAACATTTCTGATTTCATCACAAATAATGCCTTATGACGTCACCTTTCAACGTCTCGCTCAGTATAGTAAAAGTAATAAGGTTGCAAAGATCAGGAATCGATACAATCAAGTACCACACCTGACCCAGGATACCAATGGGAAAGTGACAAACTTACAAAAGACACCACAAACGAGAGCCAAGAGGCCAGCCCCCCCCCCCCCCCCCAGCAGGCGACCACAAAGCACATATAAACAGACGCGCATAAAACATAGCAAACACAAGACAGAACAAAAACATAAAAGATCCACAAAAGAAGTACCGCCTTGGAACGGTCAGTAAAATATTTTACTGGAGGGCCCAAACCGGTTTAACGGCGCCAACCTCACCCTTAATTCAGATGTGGATCAAACCCGTGAACATCTGATTGAATACTTTCTGTATCCATAATAGACCATACAGGCCCTCTTGAATCATTACGAAAATTGGTTGGTTCCCAACAACAGCTTCTTCGAATAGAATTCTATCTTTTTCAAAATAAGTCGCCGTACTGTTCACTAGCAAGACGCCGTCCTGTGATTCTGTGTTGTGTCGCAAGTTGCCGTACTCAAGTCTTCGGAAATTTCTCTTGATTATATCCAACTCGGTTAGTTTTTGGAGAAAACTTTTGCTTCAATATATACACTAGTGATGTCAAAACATGTGCATAACAGCGGATTGAATTTGGCATCCTCCACTTACAAGATTACAAGGCGAGTTTTGAAGCTGACATGATTTTTCGCGGTACCAGGCAGCTACAATTATAGTAAAAAGTAAACTAAAAATCACTTTCATATCATTGTTGGGTGTATATTTCAAAGATAAATATGTTCAGATAAAAATATATCCATCTTAACGCATAACGCCGTGATAAAACAGCATAATAACAACTTTTTCTTACCGTCGTCATGCCTGCCATTTGTTTATAATCGATAAAGTTGGTAGCAAGTTCCGGAGTCGATGCTACACGGTGCTTTGAGGTAGGAATTTCAACTGTGGTGTGAGTGTCATATACCCTTTCAGGACACTGTGAACGTGATCTTGATCTATGACCAAGTTTTAAGAATGATATTGTCCCGAGCATATAGCTTACATTATTTAAGGTATGAATCCCAAACTGTGTGGTGATGTATATTGGTATGACGGAGTGTCGTGTACCATTTACGGGTCACTCTGAACTTGACCTCTGACATAGTTTTTAAAACAATCCTGCCTGGAGCATATCTCTTTTATTATTTGAGGGGGGAATCTCAATTTCGTTGTGCAGATCAGTGAATGCGTCTTGGGGTGGTGGAGTGTCACATGCCATTTTCTTGTCACTGTGATCTTGAACTGACCTAGTTTAAGAAAAATGATATCCATAGCATATATCTTACATTATTTAAGGTAGGAATCCCAAATTTGGTGTGTGGATGTATATTGGTATTGCGGAGTGTTCTGTACCATTTTAAGGGTCACTCTGAACTTGACCTCTGACCTAGTATTTAAAAAAATCCTGTCTGGAGCATAACTCTTATATTATTTGAGGGAGATATCCCAATCTCGTTGTGCAGATGCATGACAGAGTGATGTATACCGTCCTTGGGTCAATGTGACCTTGACCTCTGACCAAGTTTCGAGAATTTTCCCACAACAAAAATCCGCCGCACTGCTTTTAGATCGATTATCACAATTTTTGCCCAGGCCAGATCGCCAGAAAACAGCTCTGACAACGTTTTTTTAGTCCTGAACTTATTTTACAGTTTTACAGTGGTGTTTGTCAATGGTTCTTCAAAACTATGATTTTGCAAGGTTACAGAGGGGGTCCGGGGGTCCAACATTTCCATGGGGTCCCAAATGCTGATTTCTATAGAAACCCTTATAACTTACGATTTTTCAGAGGGGGGGGGCATTTTATTGCGTCTGCGAACATCAAAGTTTTGGGCCAAATATTGCATCCGTAGCAAATTGGGTTTGCCAAGATAGTTCAAAGCGCTACAAACTTTTCTTAAAAAGCTATTGCTTGCTACGGTACATGAGTATTGCAGCACGTGAAAAGAAGCACAAGAGCACTATGAGCTTATAGGCAGCGGAAGAATGCCAAAATAGACAAACAAACAACAACAACAATTACAACAACAACAACAAACGCTGGGATGAATCCACTTCCTGAAATTAGAGAAGTCTCACGTGCTATTAAAAACACCCCATTAAATTGTTTTCCCCATCTATAATGCAGGTAATGATTATTTCCCTCTGTTTCCCACGGGTGCCTAGACTTACCGAAACGAAACCGAAATACTGGAACGAAACCGAAATACCTGAACTAAACATTAACATAATAGGGAAACATATACAGGTGCCTAAATGACTTATGGATAATGCAAATGCTTTTGTTTCATAATAATGTATTTATGATGAGTATTTTTGAATTTATACGCACCTTTTAGAGGTTAATAATAATGACAGAAAGAAAATATATCACTATTTCGGAAAGCTTTAAATTACCGAAATGCGAATGAGTGTCAATTAGCATGGATTGTTTTACTTTTTTTTAAAAAAAAAATATAAGATGCTTGTGTATAGATATATTTGAATTAAGAAGAAGCTGTTTATATCTGTACTAATTTAAGAAAGGGGATATGGGTGATTAGTTGAAAGCAGTTGAATTACCAAAACGCACTTTGAGCAAATTACCAAAATGCACTTTGAGATCCATTGAAAGTAGTTGAATTACAGAAACGCACTTCGTATTTACGTTTTCTTGAGATTTGAGATGGGTTTGTTTGTATGATTTACAGAAATTAACTCATCTCAAAATAAATTATAAAAAAGAGAAAGATTAAAAGTCAACAGAGAAAGTTCAAAATGTCATAACAGAAAGCATTTGAATTGCCGAAACGGATCTGTATGCTAAACATGATTAAATTGCTATTTCTATATTTATTATTATTATTATTATTATTATTTTTATATTCTTATTATTTAATTTTGTATATAAAATAAATCTTCGTTTAAAGAAGTAGCCGCCTTATGAAAGAAAATATAGATGACCCATTTGAATTACCGAAATGCATTTTGAGTTATTTACCAAAGCACACTTTTAAGCCTCATTGCAAGTAGTTGAATTACCAAAATGCACAAGATAAATGTCCACTTGATCTTACTGTAAAGTGTTAACTGTGAGAAATCAGCCATTGCTTATCGACGTGTTCATTTTGGCGATTAGGCAAAAAAAAATAGTTGTGTTCCAGGTTCCTTGCCAGTTAAAAAAACAGGGTCGGTAGGTAGGATTTACTTTTTTTTTTGCTAACAGTACAAAACAGCTCTTTTCCCTCTTCTCCAAAAAGTACAGGCAATGTCATCAGGCTGTTGATTCTGGTGATATGTACTATGGCAAATCTTTTATAAACAGTGGGAAGAGCAGAGGTCCCAGAGTGCTTCCTAAGGGCACCCCCTGACTCAACTGCATCGGGTGCTGATAATAAGTAACCCCATCATAATTGGAGTTTATGCAGTAGGTGGTGGTGGGGGATTTGCCAAAGGCTTTCAGCTGTGTCTCACAATACCGTCTCTTTTGAAAGTGTGAGTATGCTATGAGTCTCTACGGTGTTTGTGTATATGCTACATGTACTGAACCCTATATGCTCCAGCGTCTTGCAGGCAATGGAGTAAAGAGACACTAGTATGCATGTCTCTGGTTTGTTTCTACCCCTCCTTTCTTGAAATCTGCTTAGTGAATTGTCCCTCTTCTCCAAAAAAAGTACAGGCAATGTCATCAGGCTGTGGATCCTGGTGATATATACTATGGCAGATGTTGTTGTTCTAAATTTGTGCACCCTGGCATTACAAACATTGGACTGTCGTGTCCCGTCTGGTAACAACAATCGCAATAAATCTATTTTGTTTCAAAGACAGAGGAGACCAGAATATATTATGTGTAAAGTGACTTTATTTTATTATTATTATTATTATTATTATTATTATTATTATTATTATTATTATTATTATATTGAGAATTGAATTAAAAGCCAGTTTTTGTTTTCATAGTGTTTTTTTTTTCTCAAAAGCCATTGCTTGTACAGTTACTTTAATGTTCAATATTTGATCAAGGTTAAATTGTTGTTTTCTGCTTTAGTTTTTACAATTATTTCATAAATCATCACTGATTATCACGATTTTGCTGATGAAGGTGTGAGATGTTCCTATAAAGGAAGGTGACCAAAATAACACATTGTCTAAGCCGAGAAGGATTCTTCAAAATACTCGCGCCTGAGCAGACAATGAAAATAACACCATTAGGCTACAGAGCGCACTGGAAAGGTGAAAATAAGAGAAGTTGAGGCCAGAGCTTAAATAATATATGGTTTTCAGGTTGCCTGATAAAGTTTTTTTCACATTGTTCATTTCTAAAGTACTGAAATATGAAATGTCATTTGTTTTCGTGGGTAGGTTTTTCCGAAATTTTCACAAATAATTCGGCAAATTTCACATAAATAAGAGCAATTTTCAATCTGCAAATGCTTCTGAATTATTAATCTAGCCCGAAGGCACGTTCAGTATACAACATTTCTTCATATTTTACTCTGATTTATCCATTTTTTGTCAGTTTTCTATCAAATTTGTGATACAAAAAAAAATCGAATTATTTTTTGAAAAAAAAAAAAAAAAGTTTAGAGTCGGCCCTGAACTTTTAGGGTCGGTCGGGGAACCGGAAACACAGGTATTTTTATTATTTGCCTAACCTGATAATAAGACGTTTCGCCCCCAAGACGTCCCCCCTAGTCTATTGACCTCTATTTATTTTCAACCTTGGTGGTTTCGCACCCATACCCTAGTCGTTTTACCCCAATACCATTTCCTCCCTAGGCTGCTATTATCAGAGGCCCCAGGTCTTTAGATAAGCCTGCGTACCAGTAAAAAACGAAAATATTTGGCAGGATATGCATTTATTTAAATTCTTGTGCGTATATATCATGTACGAAAATCAAAATGAGCATTGCGCAATTAATGTTTTTTTCAGATGGTAATGTGCGAAATGTTATATTTCGTTTCTTTTTTACACGTTTGGGAAAAGGTAGAGGAAATTCGAATTGGTTTCCCTTCGGGCATGTTCTTTTAATTACGGAGACATCACAAACCATTCGTAACCGCATTCTAAATATGGACCAGTTAGAAATGAAATACATGTTAGTATCCGGTGGATCAATATTGTAGCCTGCCAAAACAATCGAAAACCACAAGTGCGGATCCAGACGGGGGGGGGGGGGGGGAGGGGGGGGGGCGTTTCCGGACCGCCCTGGAAAATCACAAGTTATATGGGTTTCTATAGGGAATAAGCAATTGGAACCCTCCCCCTGGAAAAAATTGGACCTCCCTGGAAAATGTTAGACACCCTCTGTAACTTTGAAAAATGATAGATTGCTTTGAAATTGACCATTTGACTTTTGTAAAATAAGCTGAGGACTAAGAAAAAAGCAAAAAAAAAAACGTCAGAGCTTTTTTTTGTCAGACTGACCTGGACCCCCCCCCCCCCTTCCCTGACGAAAATTCCTGGATCTGCTCATGAACCACCGACTTTGCTTTACTTTCCGTTTCACAGCACGCTGTCTAAAAAATGCCAGCACAGAAAGTTATAAAAATACAAGCCACTTACACGGGTGGTAAACCTAGGAACTACCACGAAATTGTGTTAACGTAATTTTGTTCCCAAGCCACATCCTCAGATGCTCAGATTTTTTTTCTGTGCAGGAATGTTTATTCAGGGTCTTTTTATCATTTCCATCGTCAAATGATATCAAATTCCATTCAATTTGACAGATATGGGCTAAAATCCTTCGAACTTTGGGGAAAGTTGGTCCGATGCTCAGTGGGGAAACACGTACCAAAAGAAAGAAAATAACTTTTCAAACAAAATTTTGGGCTAGAGGGGACGCTGAGACATACTTACACGGAACCACATTGTCGGATTTCACCATTGTTTGTTCTAAGTTGTAAAATAAAACAAAAATAAAAGTGACACCAACCTTTCTTTATCCAATTTTCGGCCTGGAAACTACCACGACGTGTCCCGGATGTGGCTTGGGAACAAAATTACGTTAACACAATTTCGTGGTAGTTCCTAGGTTTACCACCCGTGACTTAGGCTGGTTTGCTTTCTTTCAAGAAAACACAGTAATTTATTTTAACATTTCTGAAATCCAGCTGCCTTTTCTTTTTAGAAAGGTGATTAGAGGTGATGGGTGTTGATAGAAATTGATACACAAAATCCAAACAAGTACTGGCTTATGCAAAAGTCGGTCCTGTTGTGTTTCGGTCTGTCTAATGGTTTATGAGAATAAACTCATTCAGATCAGGTTTTCTTAAACTTTTAAGTAGCTGTGTAGTTCACATCCTATAATATATTTTGATGATTTCAACTTAACCCCTCACTCACTGACCCCCTCCCAAAGTGTGCAAAAATCACCAAAATGGGACACAGAATGCTGCAATTGGCACCTTATTTCCCAAACCCACACCGCCATCTCCCAACTGCATCTGTTGTATTCCTGAAAAACTAAAAACCTACTAGGCCAAAAAGAAATTCATACAGGCCACTTAGCCCAGTCAGTAACGGTTACCTGTCTGGCAACAGTTGCGAGTCTGACTGCAGATCCAGGGTTCGCGAGTTCGATCCCTTGCCTGGTCCCATACTTTTGTGGAGATTGATTACTGTCATTCTAATCCCTTCTGCTGAATCAAGAAGGATTGTTGTCGGTTACAATCGAAAGTATGTGCACGAACTACTGGTTAACTACTTGTTCATTCTTGCCCAGGGAAAACGTGTGGTTAGGTGAACTGATCGTCCTGCCATGACCATAACTGTTGACTTGGGACATAAAGCAACAAAACAAACAAAATGAAATTCAAATTTATTATCTTTACTATTTGCTTTCTTGTAAATGAATAGCCTAGGAAAACAAGCAGTAAGCACAGGCTCAATTAATCAGCGTGTTGAGATAGCTTTGTTATTTCTTTGTGTGTGTTTTTAAGACAAACAGTCAGTACTCCTTAAAATCTCTCGTTACTCCTTTTTTTTACAAAGTGGACGAGTACTGTACTCTTTTGAAAATAAAGCTTATCTAAAGCCCTGCAGGGTTCTAGATAAGAGTGTAATTCAAATTTCTTATTTCTCAACTAAAAACATAAGTTGTGGGTACTCAAACGAACCGTCTCAATGAAACAATTCTTTTGAGCACCCTACAAATATTCACATTTTTACGCTAAAAAATCGTTTTGACCTATGTATTATGTTGAGTATGGTAAAAATGGGTCAAAATTGATATTTTCAGAGAAAGATGGGTATTTGTCTCAGTTTGCTGGCAGTTATGAGCTTGAAGTACCTTTCAAATCAGACAAAGTCACCAGCCACTTCAACCAGTAAAGAAGCTAACAGCGAAGACCTTTACATGTCAATGTCATCCCAAGTCAATAGAAAATCTAGAACTAGGCAAAAAAAGGTTAGTATAATGGGCGATCCTCACTGAATATGCAGTAAAATCTATTTAAAATGGCCACTCTCTAATAGATCAAAAATTGGTTTTCAAAAGCAATTATTGCTTCATGCAGGTCAAAAGAAATGCAGAATGGGGAGCACATTAAGCTACTATTTGTCATTAAGATCTTTGTTTTGTCTATTTCAGTGGCCGTTTTACTGTAATTCATTACACATTGCAGCACATATGATATATTATCTGGGCCTGGATGTGAGAAAACCTGACATTGTTGTATGCAAACAACAAAGGTGCAGACTAGCCTGATCATCTGCACAGTTTGATCAGCACCTTGTCATTAGCTTTCTGGAAAGTAAATTGGCTACATGTTCTGTCCCCAAACCTCAAGATTCTAGCAAGTCTGTGTAGCTGAGCAGGCTGGTTTGAGTCTTACATGGTCGCAAATCCCAAACATTGGTTTTCTCGCATTTAGATGGACAGTCAATGAGATAAATCTGCACAGCAATGTCATTCTTTTATATGCATGAGTAGCTAGTCAATGCTGTGGGTTTTAACCTTCATGAACATTCATATTATGTCATAATATGTGTGAACATCAGGTCCACAAGCTCATCGGCTCAGACTCACTCAAGCATTTGATGGTCACCTTATGCAATAAATACAAAATTCTTCCAAGTGGGATCAAATGATACAATATCTGGGTGTTAAATGAGAAAATGCCTTAGAAAAGTGTAGGTCAGCAGGACTTTAGTTAAGAGTGTGTAACAAAAATTTATTTTTCTTATTTCTCAACCAAAACATATGTTGTGAGTACTCAAAACATCTGTTAAAATTGATGGGTAATAAAATATTGACAATTTTACGCTGACAATTTTTGTTAATCTAAACCTGTGAGTCTTCCTTTCAATTTTGTAAATATAAGAGGATTTCAGATAGATTTTATTTAAGAAATAGATCAGCTCTAGCAGTGAATTGTTGTGCAATAATTCACTGTTTGGAGGTCAGTTGTCAAGAAGATCAAACCACGAGCATGCAGCGTGAGTGATTTATCCTGTACAACTGACCGACAAATATTGAATTATTACACAACAACTCACACACTAGAGCTGATCTATTTTGATTCTAACACACAATAAACGACAAAAACTCATTTGAAGTCTTCAGCTTCATCCAACTTTCCGCCATTGCACTGAAGAATTCCCGCCGATAGTTAGACTACGTCGCATACGTGTACATGTATTTGTAACTTCTTTTAAGCGTAAAAATGACGTTACACAGTCGAACGCCATGAATTACGTCACAAATGACGTCAACTAGCATGCTTTTTCCTGGTGCTTTCAAAACTGTGAATTATCGTTTGATATATCACTGTTATTTTTTACAATTTACTCTATAGGCGAGGTGTGTTAGAATTTCATTTTTGCTCCTAGATCCTGTGAGAAGCCACAATGTATATTTATTTTTTTGGGGAAAATCACTATTTTCTCTTATGTATATTGGCACGAGTAAAATAATTGACTCTTTGATATATCACTTATTATAGCAGTCATTCAGTTTGGCGTCACCATCGGACATAGTCCGAAAATATAGTCCTGCCGCAATAATAAGAAACGCGAAAATCTGGAAAAAATTTTATTACTTGCATTTTTCCGAACATTAAGCACATATCCAGATTTAGAAAATCCTGCAGTGTCAGGAAAAAATTGTTTGAAGGTTCTACTACCACTGCACTAACCCCTAATCTCTTGCGAATTTTGATATTTTTAGGCGTTCTGAAAAGCGGGGGGGGGGATTTAAACAGTGTAACAGCCATGTGATGGCCTATATAGCTTTGCTTAAATTTCTACAGGTAAGTGTCATAAGCATCACACATTTTAACAGCGTGATTGCTTTGTACATACCAGTTTTATTATTTAAGCACTGCCATTCGTTTGAAATTTTTGATTTAATCAGCGTTGACACAGATCCAACTGATCCAATATGATCAAGCTTGTTATTTCAAGCTTGGCCAATTTGATGAAAACCCCGCTTTCTAGGGTTGCTTTTCTAAACGATCAAAACACATTATTGATTGTCAAATGTCTAAGATTTCCATTTCGTTCAGTCGGATCTGGTTGGCAGTGGATGTCTGAAGGCCTAAACTAAGTGAGATTTCTGTTCAAATTTGTATCCTGAAAAATTGGACCCCTGTCACATTTAAATGACTTTCATGTGTTTCCTCGTGACACATTAGTAAACATTTCACTTTATGCACAACCTTGTCTTTGAACATTAAGATACAATTTACTTTACTGTCTTGCAGCGTTTCGCATATAAACAGATGGGAGCGCAGTGGCTGAGTGGTAGAGTGCTTGACTTGTGACCGAGTGGCCGCGGGTTCGAGCCTCACCAGCGTCACTGCGTTGTGGTCCTTGAGCAAGACACAAGATCCTAGCTCAGTTATGGTTTAACCTAGGAAGACCCGTCCCTGTTTAACTGAAAGATTGTTGATGGGACGTAAAGAATCAAATCAAACAAACAAACAAAAGCCTATAAATAGTAACAATTCAGGTGTAGCGTTTTCACTTTGTTCCCTATATAACCTACACGGCGATCACTGACCTGAAACGTCATCAAATTATTTAGTCAACCGTTGCATATTATTAATAAACTGGGTCAGTTTATGTCCATTCTACCAACAGTAATACTCCCCCATCTAAAAGAACGAAAAATATTCGGAAATTCTATCTAATTACAGAAAAAACGCAGCAAGAACATCAGGTTGAAAATTTTGTCAAAAAATACTGCAGCTTTTTCTACCCGGATAACGAAAATATCAAGAGAAAATAACGTGAACAGATGCAATTTAAGTCGAATTTTCGCGTTATTAATGCGGCAGTACTATAGTTCCAGATGTCTGAGAGTTTACTGACCAGTTTGGACAGTTTGTCCGAGATGATTTTCGGAAACGCACACTGTATAGTAATGCACAGTGATGAAGTATTAAATTTGTTTTAAAAAACGATCGATGATTGGCCAAATTTCTGTATGCTTCAGACTGGTTTGACTTATTTTACCCAGCAAATACTTATTCACTAAAGCAAACTAGTCATAGTGTTTTGTTACGTTGTGCCTGATTGGTCTTTTGCATCCTTAGTTTACTTCCCTTGATTTTGTCTCGAAGCAGAAAGCATGTTTGCCTTGGCATTTACCAATAAAATGACTAAAAAACTTAACTGCCACCAAGACATAACAGGAACTCAAGTTTTTTATGCCCCAAAACAGTTTGTCCGCTCCATCATTACCTGAACAGTCATTTTCCATGGCTAACGAGTCGTACAGCGGCCACAAAAAGCAGCAATAAACAGTACCCCACCCACTTCCACCGATCAACAAGCTCCAGTCTCCTCAAGAAATAAAAAGCCAGACAATCAATCAGGCCGCACTTACCATCCGTAATGGTAGCAAAACTATCCCTGGTTTCATTTTGAGAAGGAGATGGCATTTTCCGTTTATGGTGGTAAAAATTCAATGTTAATGAATGTCCTAAAAATATTCTAAAAGTCCGAACAATATTGGGGCTGCTTGGACAAAATGTCCAAAGTAAATTTCAGTCCAGCTGAAACCCTGTATAGTACACATTATTTGTTTGTAATTTATTTTTAGCATGTACCACTAATTTTAAATAGCTGTGGTATAAACTTTGGTAATGTGTTTAAGAGGCTCAGGCCTTAAGTTAAGAGTTCATACCAAAAAAAAGAATTTTCTTATTTCTCAAACAAAACATATATTGTGGGTGCTCAAAGAAACCGTCTCATTGAGAGCATTCTTTTTAGCACCCAAAACATTTGTTAAAATTGATGGGTTTAAAAATATTTACAATTTTTTGCTCAAAAATTTTGTTTATCGAAACCTATGAGGCTCCCTTTACTTCCAGAAATTCAACAGGCACTGAAGTACCAGCCTTTACATTTGGACAGACTGGATCCAGCGTTTCTACTTGTTCTACATCACCATATGTTTTGGTAAATTCAATAATTGACATTGAAAACATTCAACATTTCTATTCATCCTACAGCATAAGGGCTTAAAGGCACTCGCCATGGCAAGCGGACAAGTGTGTTTTCGGCGGCTGCTCAGGTCATTCAGGAAGAACAGGTTTACCAGGTGACAGCAGAATACCCTGCACACCATATTTAAAAGATCAAGGTCGTCGGAAAGTCTGAGCATTTTAGCTCCATGGGAGACACAAAGGACATCAGACAGTTTCCTAACTAATCTGCCCAAATTTTGAGAGCCTGTGGCTAGGATAATGTATAATTTGTGTGTTTTAATTAATACCTGACTTTTAGTGCACCTGGCAAAATAAAGATACTTCAAAAAATTAGACATTAAAGCCAGGACTGTAGGATTAAGGGGTGGGGTATTTTTATGACCTTTTTTCGCAGAAAGCCATAGTTTCGTACGGTATTCAATCAAATACATGGAAATACCATGCTTGCAGCAAAAAACTTGAGACGACAGAGATGCGTTTGCATAAAATTCGCGTCTAAAATATTTCACCGTATTTTATAAATAAGTATGCTGTACATTACTTTTGGCTATTACCTGTAAATAGCTTACACATATGTTATGTTTTTTGTTCAATCAGTCTGACGTGTTCACTGAGGTGTATCACAGCTACAAATTGTATACATGCCATTGTTAATTGATGTTTGTAAAAAATAACCGCCTATTAAGCTTTTTACAATAAATTGTTTTTGAGCATTTTGAGAGCATTCCCCCCCCCACCCCCCGTTAAAAATCATGCCATTTTTATATGTTGTGTGAATGTGTGTAATGTAAAACTACGACTATGTGCAAACGGATTAGCTTGGTCACTTCAAAAAAGTTTTCTATATCCTATATGTTGAATAGCAAAACTATAGTATTCAACCTATATTTCTAAATCAGTACTTGTCCAATGAGTAAAGCATTTTTGCGGATAATTTGAAGACTGAACATACTATCCTTTCCATGGAAAAAATATAATTTGCCTGATAAAATTTTATGCTGGAAATAAAAATTGTATGGAATTTATATGCTCTTCTCAAACGGCGTATACTTTGTGCGTGCTTCATGTCGAATGGGCATGTCATTTTTTGCGCTATCCCCTTTGTTCGTTTTATTGATAAATGGGCAAGCACATATGGGCCGCGACGTGAGAAAACCTGTCTTTGGTGGTTGCTAACAACAAAGACGCAGACCAGCCTGTGCATACGCGTAGTCAGATCAGCGCCTTTAGTATTCGCTTTATGGAAATTAGCATATGTAAACTTGCTACAAGTGAAATTTCGATTTTCTACCTAGTCCATGTAGTTGAGGCGACTGGATTGAAACTCGCTTTGTCCGAAACCCCGAAGACATATTTTGTCACAACTAGGCCCATTAACTATTATCTTATAGTACATATCCTCAAATGAATAATAAACGCCTGTGCTGACTCAATAAATGGGGCTAATGGCTGGTCAGTCAGACTGAGTCCATACTTTGTACTTGCGAAGAGCAGTGCTGAATGCGTGTCTGCAAATATGTACTGACCCTGCTCAATGAAAGTACAAAAAAATGTGTGTCTTGGCCCAAAAATAAAGCTCACCTCTATGTGTGTTCAGTCGACCTTTATTTTTGTGATACGAAAAGTCCATTTGGGAGCAATGGCTCACTTGGCAGAGGAATGGAGTGGGGGTCGAAGGGTAAGTAGCTCGAGGTTCACCGGCGAAAACACTGTATGTGTCGTATTTCTTAGTGCTTGGTAATACTATATAAATTTTACGAAATGGATTTACGGCATTAGTTCAACCCTGGCGGACTCAGAGTGGATAAGGATGTATTTGTCCATTCTGAATGCATTATGGTTAAATTAATCAATTGTGTACTGTTTCTAAAGAACATGTTCAAGTTCCACTAACATAGAAATATCAAACATTCTTGTTCTTCATTCTTTATACCTTAAAGAAAATAAGGTGAGTTGACACTAAACCTTGTAGGTGGCAACGCAAGTTTATTTTGTTTTTGGCATATCCTCCAAAAGTTAAGAGACCATACATACAAAACGTGACACATGAAAAGCAAGCGGTCTATGATCTAAACTTCAGTAGTTTTTTTTTCGGATGCAAGGAGATCCTGTATGAAAATAACAACAATATCCCAACTTTGCAAGAATACTGTTTAACCTCCAGTTTTCCCCATAACGTTTCAGTTACTGGAGCTTTTTTTTTACAAGTAATCAGAATATCCTATATCCTATTCTGTAAAGCGATATTTCGGTAATGTTCTCTCTAGAAACTTTCAATATATCATGTATATGAGTAATACTGTTAAGAAATGACTCAAATATTTTCCAGTCATTTCATTTCAACAAAGAGACGGATCTTTCAATCAGTTTTTTCCTAGGGGAAAAATGTAAACAAATATCTCTTTAAAGTCGACCAGACATGGTTACAGTCATATTCAAGGTTGTGCGAGTACATTTGAATCGTTTAAAAGACCAGGCAATAATGTCTAAGTAAATGAATTCAACCTTTTCCCCATAATGAATAGAAAAGAGTCACAGATGTTCTTACTTTGTCCGGATTCTTACTTTGGTCAGGAATAGTTCTAGAATGGCCCTGCACAGAGTAAGAGTTCCAATATATGTCATATATCTCAACCAAGTGAGACTTCTTTTTTTGCGCAGGGCCATTTTAGAGTTGTAAAGATTCCTACTTTATGCAGAACATATATACGAGGGGCATTTGGAAAGTTCTTAGCATGGTATTTTATCTCAGTAACCAATTTACAAAACCTATCATGTTGGGTATCATTTTAAAGAGCTACCTTTCCTCTATGTTATGGCACAAATTACATGATGATATTATAATGCAGACACGAAAAACTTTATTGTGAATACATGTACTGGTTGTATACTGGAAAACGCAAAATTTCAGTGGAAAATATAACATTTTACCTTTTGAAAAGTGTGCAGAACATACACAATAGTTCATGAAATAAGATAATTTTGCACCATTTGGTAGGCCACAATCTGGTACAGTTATTATACAATTGATGACAGAGTTGGATGTTTCTAATAACTAAATACCGGAACAGCAATACCAAAGCTGTCTAGAAAGCAAAGCAATGCGCTAATTTTTTCGACTAAAAATCGCATGTCACAATGCACATATTTTGAAAATATTTTACCGACAGTAGTTTAAAAATGCCATGCGTTGGTATTTTTGTTAAGCACACGTTATGCTCTTTGTATTGAAACCAAAATAAATTTCGTAAACCAGAACAAAGGGAAGATAACTCTTATAATCTTCCCATGGGGCAGAGTAAGTTTAGCGATGAGTTGACGTTCTGGTTCATTTCAATTGAAAACGGTGGCAAACAAAAAAGTAAAAATACATTGAAAGTAGAAATCAATCAATTTTGTGATGAATAACGCGATACCATTAAAAATCTTATGCCATCGACAAAATGTGAGGGATTAAGTTACCCCACCGACTTCTTGAAAAGTAGGGGTAGTGTTATTAGGAATAATTTTCTTGAATACAGAACAACACAAGCCACACTTTTTGCGCGACGAAATGATCTTTACGCATTGTTTGCTACAAATAAAGCAAAAAACATACTCAATAGGCATCTTTCGTGCTCCTGTAGTGACATAATTTATAGTTAAAGTATAAAGAAAAATCGAAAAAAGTCCCATTTTTGAAAGGCTATCATTTCTCTATTAGTCAACATTTTCCGAATGTAAAGGTGGTAGCTTTGCAAGCAGTGATCGCATGATATATTTTTATAAAACATTAGTTGGCACGAAATCGTTAATTTGTCCAATCATGATCGCAAATAAGGTCTCTAATTTTCCTTCGCTTTTTTACAAGTATTTTGCTTAAAATTTCCGCCAGTATATAAACCCCTACTCATTTTGAGCATGTGCTACACGTGCACGCTAAGTCCTTTTTCGACAAAAATTAAACCATCAAGTAGCGGTTGAATTCTAGTGTCCAAAAATGTATAATTTGATAGCATTTTATCAACGCATTGTGGAGTTATGATACCATGCTTAGAACTTTCCAAATCACCCTCGTACTGTAAGAGTGTTGAGGGGCGAGAGGCAATACCATCAAGGATAAGTAATATAAAAAGCATCCTAATATCAAAATTATATTGTTAAGTATATAGTTTAGATGAAAATATGCCAATTGTTGTGGACAAGATCATGGTTATATAAATAAGTTTTAGTATAATAATAATTGGTTTTCTTTATCTGAATGTCAGTGGGTACATCTGAATTACTATTTGAGGAGGAACTGCTTTCTTATTATCTTTTAATATTTGGCAAACTTCATTATACCGCCAAAAAGCTAAACCTGTAGGGGTAAGTAAACTAATTAAAAGATATTTCTTTTTCAATGTTTTATTAAAACCTGTTCTGACTTGTTGTTAATAGAATTAATTGAAGGAATACTAACGCTTAGCAGGAATGACAGTAAAACAAACAGCTAATAGACAAATAGGTAACCAACTAACAAAAACAGTTGAACAAACTTATCTACTCACTCTCATCAATATTAAGATTTCCTTAAGGCTCAAAGCACTGAACCTATCCCTTTGAGACCCGATAGCTCTTGACGTGTTTCCTCAAATTCAACAATTTTTGGTGGCAATTAAAATGCAGCGGGTTACTGCCTTTTATGCAAATCACTTACTAGACGGTCTCATGCACAATATTGTTTTTCACAGAAAAGATCATAATTTTCTAATGGCATGTATTTTGTTTAGAACATACCATATCCGTTACAAACAGGTTCCAAACAATGACTTTAAAGGTTAAAAAAGAGGTCCTCAAACATGCTATGTTTCCTTTTTTTAAATATAGGAGATATAATTTGATTTTAGGTGGAATTTCGAAAATGAAACCTTTTGTATTGTCCAACAAATGGGCATCCAAAGGGCTGCGTAGTGCAGCCAGTAACGTGTCTGACTACAAATGCGTGTTTACCTAGTGATACAGGGCTCGCTAGTTCGGTCCAAGCCCGATCCCATACTTTTGTTGAGATTGATCATGAAAATGTACTGAGCTCATTCTCCCCCTTCTGCTGATTCATTAAGAAAGGTTGTTTGTCAGTTACAAGCGAAAGTACTGGTTAAGCGCTTGTTCAAGCTTGCCCAGATAAAATGTGGTTAGGTAAGCTGACAGTCCCAATATGAACATAGCTGTTGACTGGGGTGCAAAACAAACAAACCAATGAACCAACATAGGACCGCCTAGTGAATGATTTGCATGAAAAGCATCAGCCCACTGCAATATTTGAAGTACCACTGAAAAAGTCCAAATGCATCGAGTGCCAAATGGTAGGCTAAGCTTAGTTCATTGAACCCTAGGGAAATCTTTATGGTGATGCCTATTAAATCCATGTAGTGTAATAAACTCTGTAACAAACTAATAGAAATCTCTTTAACCAACTAATCCACTCTGTAACAAACTAATAGAAATCTCTTTAACCAACTAAGCCACTCTGTAACCAACTAATAGAAACCATTGCTTCATCTCAGGACACTCCTTTTATTTTTCTGTGTAGCGAAACTCCAATACTGTAAGTGCTGAAAACGTTTACAAGAAATAAGATCCATCAAAACTTACCCAAGTAATATCATAATTGATATACATGAGTGCTCATGTTTTATTGAATTTATTAAACGAGTAATAATGCAAGGCTTGCGAAGTTTAATAAATTCAATAATACAAGAGCACGAATGTTAGATTCTATTTATCACATGACATTAAGAATACAATGTACTTACTAATCACATTTTTGGCATAAAAACTTCAGGATTTTGTCATATTTTTCGCAACTTTATAATGGATGGCATTACGTTACGCACTAATCTGTAATCCAGTAGTGGTTTATCGATTTAATTGTATGGTGTTATTAACTCTAGACGCAAAGTCATGTGATAAATGGAAGTTCTAAGATTTTTCTTTAAGTCTGCACTTACAATATACTCAAAATCAACGTTGAACCATATACCACCTTTTGTAGTGTTATTAAAAGCTCTCAGAGCTATACAACGTCACTTCTTTTGTTAAGACAAACTATTATCATATGCGACTCGAGATGAGAGACAATTAAACGTTTTTACAATGTAAATGTTGTTATACAAACATTAGCAGAGGTTTGCACATATCTCCAATTATGTCTAAGGCCATATTCCAATCATACAGGGAAGCATGGTATAACTATACAACCGCTATTACAATTTTCACTAGCAGCCACAGCTTAGGCACAACTGTTCATGCTCAAAATAGCGATGAAATTCTAAACAAAATTCACCAAAATCAAGAAGTCAACTTCAGCATTATCAATCAAATATTTTATGCGAACAAATCAAAATCAAACAATTGCTAACAATACTCCCAGTTTTGAAGTTATAAGGCTTCATTTTTCTTGTACAGCTCAGCTGGTAAAGAAGTTTAAACTGCGAATCTATATCTACTGATCAGAAGTGACATTATTTTTAATTTTGAAATCATCAACGCCAGCCGTTTTGTCGTTAACATAAAAATCATAATAAACCCCATCTAACTTGTTGACATATATGAACGGGGCAAATTTCATGCTCAGTTGATTTTGACATGAGAAATTATGAGACAAAATTAAACAACATTAAAATCGTTTGTGCCACCACATAAAATTTAAATCTTAAACTGTTACAGTATACAAAAAGTAATATAATGGCCAAGTGAGTATCATAAACATTTTTTTATATTTATATGTGCATTTGATTCTGCAATACGCTGGTTATTTATCATAATTATGACGTCGCGTCTGGAGTGAAATAACGCCATGCATTAAATTAGATAAACCCTTAGTGGTTTACAGTTAAACAGTAAACGCTATGAAATGACACTTTAAACGTTACGCATATGGCAAACCCTAACGTTTTCACGCCAATTATATGATTTCAAAATAATATTAATGTCATATGATAAATAGAATCTAATAGACTTCAAGCTAAAAAAGGTCCTGCCCCCCTGCCCCCTAGGGAATTTCGCAGACATATCCTATCTTGAAGAAAATTTCAAGCCCCATCTTTTAAGAGATGTTGGCACTCTGTGCTTCGGGGGGGGGGGGGGGGGGAGGGGGGTTAGCCTCTGACAGCCTGTTACATATGTTACTGTAACAAACTAAGGAAAAAATCAAAATGAAAGTTTGAGCTACAGAAAGAAGACATTAAACCATCTAATTATTCAAATTTCTTATGTAGTTTGCAAGCTGGATGCCTAAGCTACATAAAAGCAGCATTTTAAACAAAATTGCAGCCTTCAATGGTGCTATATGCGTTACATAGATTAAATTTCTCTTTGAAAGTTGAAATTGTGACTAACATCATTCATTTTACGGACGATTTGTGCATCTTTACAAGTGTTTTTAATCTTAGTTTACTAAAATACTCATTTGACTAAAAGAAAAAACAAAGTTTGCTTTTCTTTCTCTAATACATTGTTTTGTATGAGCTATTAAACAACCCTACCCCCAATTTTAAGTATCCAATTTTGGTATCTATTATTGAAGAAAAATATATGAAAATATTTGACGCTCGTGGATATATTTCATTTTCGGCACTGTCTTGCTAATGCAATAAAGAATCATACATTTGCAAGTTTGAGATCAGGATCAGAGTACTTATTAAAGTATGTAACGTATGTTACATGGCATAATGAATGAGCTAGGAGATCTTCTTGGAAGTAAGAGATGATATTTCAGAAAAATACCGTTTTTCACATGTTTTCCTATTAATCTCTAGCCTCTGGTACCTTAGTCTTAGTAATTAAAGTCATTGTTGATAACAAGCCCGTGGAATATTGTTACCTATGTTATATATAACCTTTTTAATCACATATTTCCTAATGCCTATAATATTAAAATATATAGACATATAGATAGAAAATAATAGTTCTCATTAAATGACACAATTTAATAAATATTCCTATTAAATAAAATTATTCAAAAACAATCTTTATTCAAGTCACCCTCACAATGTCTATCATTGTGTCTGCTTCAATGGCAAAATAATCACCCATTTCATCACAACCAGTAGAATCATGGCATTGTATTAGGACTGCAAACTGGGTACAATCCTGTTCCTATCCACCCCTTTGGGAATTGTGCAGACATATCCTTCCTTAAAAAACAAATCAAGCTGCATCAAATAAGAGATGTTTGCACTCTATTAACTAGGGGTTTAGCCTGTAATGGTATGATACTTATGTTACCATATCAATTTAAGAATAAATGAATTGAAAGTCTGAGAAACAGAAAGAAGACATAAACTATCTATTTATTTGAATTATTCATGTAGTTTGCATGCTGAATACCTTTGATACATAAGAAAAGATTTGTTAACAAACATACAGCTTCCTATGGTGTTATATGTGTTACATTAATTAAGATTACTTTTTAAAATTGGTAATTGTGACAAACATCACTTATAAGCATTTCGTGTGATCCTCCTCTTTTGCCATCAAAAGACTTAATTTTCTTTGTATGTGTGGCCAGTGCCAGCGTCAAACAACTTGACTCAGCCAATCCTTAGCATTCTTCAAAAGCAGAAACAGCATGTCAGTGTCATGGGATCAAACACCTGATTAAATATTGGTTTAATGCCATTTCACATATATGCATACAATGGAGTATGACTCTGGTATATATCTCTTCCTGTGAAGTGGCAAGAGCAATCTAACTGCAGCTGCCTCTGCATCCGTGCTAGTCAAATGTTAACTTTGCTCTGATTTTGCAAAATCTATGTCTCTACTGTGTACCTCTAAGAATAATTTAAGATTTCTGACATTGGTCAAACAGAAATTTGATAGGCTGCTTTTTTGCATCATTTGCCATGGAACCTATCCAGTCTTTTGGTGCTTAAGTCCTCAGGTCTTAGATCAATAGTATTTTGCTGCACCCAAAGAACTTCATAAGTTTTCTTTAGTTACAATGTTGACTCTTGATGATTTTGGCAGACCGTCTGAAACAATTTCTGTTACACCTTGAAAGTTATCTGGTATAAGAGAAAGAATATGAAGTTGGACATTGCTCTTAATGGCGTAGTTTTCCTCCTTGTAAAGCTTAAGTCTTTCTCCTACTTGCAGAGTATCACTTGAAACACATACTCAAAGAGCCGACTATTAGGAATTCATATCAGTTTCCGAATGTTCCAATCCATAAATGGCAAAGTTGGAAAGTTGATAATGGCTCATCAATTTTGAGTGGACTGGTGGTAAAATTGAATAACAGTAAATGATTGATATATTGTGTGATGATTCTACTAGTTGCAAGGAGGCGTGTGATAATAATGTTTACCACAGAAGCAGACAACGACAAACGTTTAACATGAGTGTTAAATCAATGAATAATATTTTGGACCATTTCATTTATTGAATTTTCTTGTAAAAATGTAAAACTATCTTTTCTATTTGTGGCTCTATATTAGCATTATATGCACAGTATTAGGAAATGTGTCCGAAAGGTCATTGATAACATCTGTAACAACAGTCCATGGGCTTGATAGTCAGAAATGAATATAATTTCTAGTGTTTTGGCACCAAAGACTTATAAGTACACATTAAGTGCCCTGATATTAAACTTAATGACATCTTGCAGATATATGAGCAAGACAGACTAAGAAAATGAAGAATATCCACACGCTGTAATCGCTTTCATGTGTTTTACTTAAACGGTAATAACAAAATTCCCTTCTCTATAAAACTGGGAGTAGGGCTGTGTATTAGCTCCTATAAGACAATATATTTAAGATAGAAAAGCAAACTTGGTTTTTCCTATTCATCAATTGAGTATATGTTTGTAAAATCTAATAAAACAGTTTGAAACCAAGTCATAGTAGTTGTTTAACTAAATGACGATAGCCACAATTAGGTTCATGTAACGCACATAACACCACAGTTAGCCGTATTAATGTTAAACAGCTTCCATATGTAGTAAAGACATCCGGTATAAAGACTATAAGAATGTCAATTTATTAGATAATTTTAATATCTTTTATTGTTAGTTCAAACATTCAAAATTTCTTATTCTCAAATTGATATAGTAACATATGTAACAAGCTGTTATAGACTAACACCCCCACTTACAGAGTGCAAACATTTCTTATTAAATGCACTTTAAATAGTTACATAAGATGTAATTTGTCTGCAGAATTCCAAAGGGGATTAGGATGGAGCAGACCCTTACTCAGCTTGATGTCAAAATACTGTTTGATGATTTTACTTATCACGCTAACATATGTAACGCTCTCTGATCTTTAAAACTTGATGACAACTAGCAGATCTATAAGTCTTTATCATAGGAGCCAGTTTAAAATCCCTAAACAATGTAAGATATCCAACAGCTGCGAGTTTTTTTTCACAATTTTAGCTCAAGCTTTCAAACTACATTTCCATTATTTGATATAGTAACGCATGTAACACGCTGTTTCAGACTTACACCCCAACATAGAGACTGCAAACATCCCTTATTCAATGCAGCTTGAGTTGTACTATAAGAAGGAATATGTCTTCAAAATTCCCTCGAGGAGATTAAAACATTTTTAGGCATATCTTACGTAAAGATAATGAGCTTGCCCATTTATTACATTAGGTAACATATGTTACAGCCTCTGTTATTAAAAATTTTGCAACAAACTTGCAGATTTATGAGTCTTTTCATATAAGCAAATAAATTCCAAACAATGAAACACATTCATCAACTGCAAATATTTTTTAACTATTTTTACATTAGTTTTAATTCCAAACATTTCACCTTAAAACTGGGTAGGGGTAGGGTTGTTTAATTGCTTATTCCAGAATAAATATTTAAGCTAGGGAAACAAACTTTAATTTTTCTGTTAGCCAATTGCATAAGCTAGTCAGACATAGTTAAAAACATTTTGCAAAACACACAGAGAGATTATAAATGTAAATGATGTTAGCCACACTTGCAAATTTTAATGGGTTATCTGATTTATGTAACGCATATGACACCTTAGGAAGGCGCAATTTTGTTCAAATGGCTGTCATACGTAGTTAAGATACCCAGTATGCGGACTATATGAATGATTTTTAAAAATAAATATTTTAATGTCTTTAATTTGTAGCCCAAACTTTCAATTTACTTTTTCTTAGTTTGATTAAGTAACGTATGTTACAAGCTCTTACAAACTAACGCCCCGGAGCACAGAGTGCAAACATCTCTTAAAAGACTCGGCTTTCAATTCTCTACAAGATAGGATATGTCTGCGAAATTCCCTAGGGGGGGGGGGGAGCAAAACCCATTCTCAGCCATCCGTCTATAACATTCGTGCTCCTGTATTATTGAAATTATTAAAACTCATTGCGACTTCAGATTAATGTTTGGTTCGATGGTCTCCCTTAGACTTAATTGGTTAAGTTACACCGCTTCACTTGATTAAAATCAGCCATGTGTGGCATCGCACGTGAAACTCCAGCAAATCACTGACGATATAGAGTTCACTCAGGGTTAAGGAATTTACAATAAACATTCCGTAATTTGAAGATAAGAAATGTGTGTGGATTTATTTTGGTCAGGCTGATGGCAGGTAAGATAAGTAAATGGTATTGCATGTCTGGCCGCACACCACCCCGGCCAGGTCACAGCAATTGAAAAGAGGAGATTGTGCCATTGCCGGTGCATCGCTGCTTGCACGTCATTAGGTGCGTAACGTTGTTATGGACGGCATAACGTTTTCAAAATTCTCCAAACCACTAGTGTTTTTTTGATTTTATTACATGACGTTATTTCACTCCTAGACCGCGACGTCATATGATAATGTATATTTACAGAGAAATGTTTAAACTTCCCTTATGTCAACAAACGATTTTGAATCGCACTGAAGCGTAAACTCAGGTAAGCTGCCCATCATAAGAAAGTATTATTTCTGCTGTTTAGAGTTTTAATGATAATGCACTTGTTCTTAAAACAACTTATAGTTCACTCCACCTCTTCCTGTGCTTCACAATCAATCATTTTGCAAAGTAAATACATATCACATATTGTGTCAATATTTGCAATACTTGTTGTAAGTATTTTGTCAATATTTGTAATAGTCTATCTGTAATGTAAAATCATTAACTCATTAAGTAAATCCTTTAAGTGGTTTATGTCACCAAATCCAAAGCAGAAGTCAGAAAAAGGGATGAAAACTTTTAAGTTGGTCATAGTTCATATATAACAGTTAAAACGACCTTAAGTTGTTCACTCGCTACGTTCGTTCCAATATTATTCCTTTATAATTGTAATATATGATCTATAGCCTATACTTATTAAACAATGGTAGTCTTACACTTCTAATTAAAGAATTAATCCAATCAGAACTGCCTCGGCCAATTCCGTGGATTATCAGACCACAATGTACATCGAGGATCTACTCGATAACGTGATGCTGACGTTACATAACGTGACGCTTACGTCACAGAAACCATGCAAAACAATAACAAAGGTGATTGCAGCTTGACAAACGGTTATAAATGAAGTTTATGTTTTTTTTCAATAAAATATCGCTATAGAGATATTTTACTGAAAAATATATAACTTCCTCTATTATACTGACTATATTTTTCAGGTAATTTAATAAGGCTGAACCCACATGCTACAGAACGAATTTTCCTCACGCCAGTTCCTACAAACAAAATGGAGCAGTTTTGTACACAGTACAACACGTAATGCGTATTATGTACACCGGAGGCTTGATTTGATTCTCGAATTGAGCCAGACTTTCTTGATTGGATTTAAATATCATTAAAAGAACAGCTTCAATAACCAAATAAAGAGAAAACACCGTTACTGTATAAGCTCGTTACATAAAAAGAAATCACATCTTTCATTACTAATTTTACACCAAAAATCAAAAGCACCAAAAGTACGCTAATCAACAACATACCCAAAGTTTTACCATTATGGTGGTTATTTTGGTGCGATTTTGTAACCAAGAGAGCAAACGTTCTTAATACAATCTTAGCAATCTTAGTTTTTACTAAGTTCACCCTGTTTGTGATCTCAAATCCTAGTCTTTATATATAATGTCAAAAGTAATACTTGTTCGAAGTAAAATCAGGCTTTATAAGATAATGCCACAGACATAGTGCGTCTACGAGGGCTGAGCAAAAAATTCGTAGAATTTGTTAATAAAAACAAAAGTACTAGAGTTGTTGCACTCAAATTTTTACATGTTTAAGATCCATTCAAACCTGACAAAATTTGAAAATTTCAGACAAATCGCTAGAAAACTTAAGTCGCTATGACTCCTTCTACAACGTATGTAAAGTGTACCTGGAGCACGCCATGACGTTAACGTCATTTGACAGTATTTTAACGTTATAACGACGCTCTATCAGCGTATAATTATAGTCTTTGCAGCATGTATTTACATTAGATGTGCCTCATAATTATCGGTAATTAATAAATCTAAATGTAAAAAATTATATCTCTAGTCGATCAGAAATTTTTAGAATAGATTTAGGACTTTTACATAATACTGTGAGTTGACCGTAACCCTCATGGTTACAGCTTGTTATAATCAGATTCCCTGTTTATCCACACTTTTTTTTAATTTAAATCTCTCTCAACTCTTTGCAACTTGGACGCCCAGCTTTTTTTTGTTCTAATGTTAAGATTACTGCTTTATTTTGGAGTCGAACTACCAAAGTCGATTTTCATTACACATAATAATCATGTTAAGGAACCTATCACCTTCATGCCTAATTGGCCGTCAAAAACTACTTTCAGACAATAACCGTTCTTTCCTGCTCCTCAAATATCAATAATTTTTGCACTCATCGTTCGCAATAGATGATGCATGTGCAAGAGATAATGCAAAATAGTTCTTACTTTTTAATACAAGGATTATACAGCTCTCTAAATGTTTGCATGCGGTCTTTTTCACGACGTCACGAATACACGTCACAAGTTTATCGCTTATTATACTTGCACGCCCACTCCTTTGGCTTATGCAAAGGACTTTCTTCCTTGCTTAAACCTTCAAGCCACTTGAACACTGTCATTTTTTACATTTTTGATGATTCCTCAGCTATTTGTAATAAATTATAGGTTTCAATCAGCAAATATCATAAATTCAAAAAGAATTTTATCGCTGTGCGAGTTTCTTTCACATCCCGTAAAACCACATTTTGCTGTATTTTTCCTCCAACAGGGCTCATAAAAAATATCGCTATTCCTTTATTTTTCGAAAGTAACGTCAGAAATTTAGTATGGAACATCAAATGAAACCATTCTTGACGTTGATGTAGTTTCAGTAGATTTGAATAAGACAATTTTGAAATTTGATGATTTTTTAAAGCATGACATCAGTTAATTGACGGCGTGCTCCGGGGTAGTGGACCCTGCACTTTTTAAGGTTTGAATAAAAATATTTAAAGTGGATTAAGACTTATGAAACTTTACTAGGAAATTGATATTAGACCATATTTACACGTGTGAAAATCTAAAGACAATGGGACTTCAAATAAAAAAGTTATGAAGAAATTCTACGAACTTTTTGCTCAGCCCTCGTATTTCATGTGAATACATATATATACAATCTTTTCAACATAGAAAATCGAGGAAAACTCGATACATGTGTCAACACGATATGAACATACATATTTATTAGCTTTCATAGCTGACAAAAACGTTAACCATAAATGGCAAATGTATAAAGCTTTTACATATTATGAACAGACAAACATTTTTCAGCTTAGGCAATTTAGGAAAACATAAACCAAAAATGATAGAGCATATGGCGTCTACCGTATCTGGGCAGTCACATGTTTTGTCAACTAAGAAAATTAAGCAGAACTTTGACAACTAATGAGACAAATTATAGCGTCTCTCTCATATGAACAGGCATTTGTTTTATCTTCTCTGAAAATTTCAATCACTAATAACACAAGCATATAGCGTCTACCTTATATGAACATACATATGATTTATCATATTAGATAGCTTAGGATTTTGTTCATAAATGCCACACGTATATGGTTTCTACCCTACAAGGAAAAACACAAGTTTTCTTAACAGAGATGAGTGATGAATACTTGTGTTACAAAAATAACTCATACGTATTATTGTTTCTATCCTAAATGGAAGACGCATGACATTGTTTGAACTACTTACTTATTTCTGAAAACGCGTTTTATAAGTACCACAAGTATATGATATCTACCTAAATGATAGACAAATGTCTTTCAACTTAAAAAAATAAGGAAAGCGTTGAGATCAGTAGTCAGAAGTAGTTGGCGTCTACCTAATATGAATAGACACATGCTTATCAGCGTACATAATTACGAAGAATACGTTAACCATAAATGTCGCAGGTATATGGCGCCTACCCTATATAAACAGACATACTGTGTTAGCTTAGATAAATGAGGAAAATGTTTAATGTAAATCCCTAAGTAATCGCGTCTACCCAATATGAACAGGCATACGTCTTTTTTCAGCTTAAATCGTCGAGAAATAGTAAGTGAGTATGATCAGGAAATACCACAATCACAAACTGCAGACAACCCTGTGGCACCGCGAGGAAGTGCCGCTCAACCATCACGAGACACCAGGAAGACAAATTAAGCAAAGCAATCAGCTCTCTCTTCCCCATCAAGATGATTGCAATACTAGAATGGACATAAAGTAACGTACAACAAAACATAGAACAATAACAGACTCCCACAATGGGAGTAACAATAAACAAAAAGTCAACAACAACAGAACCACCGCCTTAGAACGGACAGCAGCCTAAGCCACAGGGGGGGGGGGGAAGGCTTAAATGCATTTTACTGGTACCAAATCTTCGCCCTAGATTCTGCTGTTGTTGAAGCACACGAAATGTTCAGCTCGCATGGAGGCCATCTAACTTATGCAATGTATCATCATGGAAAACACTCTAATCAAATTAACACTCCATGACGAAACAAAGAAAAGGGCTCATGACTCACAGATAGTCAGAGCTAAAGAAAACCTCAAGTTGAGCTACGGTGGGTCCAGCTACAGATAAGCATCAGGCACCAAACCACCGATTAAAGCTTTATGTCAGAGCCGTCATAGAGTCTGAGGCCTGACCCACCGTCGTGCAATTAAAGAGGAAGCCATAGCCATAAACCGTGACTGGGTTTAAAACTAGGCATGCAGACCGTCGCATGATATCCAAATTATATCATATCCTTATATAACGTCTTACTATCTTTATCACAAATGACACGATATTAGGGTATCTACCCTAAGTGATAAACAATTGTTTTATCAGCTTTGATAATTGAGGAAAACATTATCCATAAATCTACACATGTATATAACTTCTAACAAATATCAACTCCCACATGTGTTATCAGCTTAGATAATTGGGGAAACAGATGTCTCCAGTATAAGCGTCTAACTGAAAGGGCCCCCGGTGGTTTAGGCTGCTGTCCGTTCTAAGGCGGTGGTTCTGTTGTTGTTGACTTTTTGTTTATTGTTACTCCCATTGTGGGAGTCTGTAACTGTTCAATGTTTTGTTGTACGTTACTTTATGTCCGTTCTAGTATTGCAATCATCTTGATGGGGAAGAGAGAGCTGGTTGCTTTGCTTAATTTGTCTTCCTGGTGTCTCGTGATGGTTGAGCGGCTCCTCCTCGCGGTGCCATGGGGTTGTCTGCGGTTTGTGATTGTGGTATTTCCTGATCAAACTCACTTACTATTTATGCACATGTTTTTCTAGCTTAGATAATTGATGAAAACGCTTACAATAAATGTACCTTATAAGTATATGGCTTCTACCCAATATGAACTGACACAACTTTTATCATCTTATACAATTAAGGATTATGCTTACTTCAATCATCACAAGTAGAGGAAGATGTGTTTTATTACACTTAACAACACTTATAATCGTGCACATATACATGGACCCATATCTTCATAAATAAAAGTAAGATCATTTCGAAATATTCAACACATTTAGATGGCATTCATGACATTATATCCCATAAATTTTAATTTATATAAAACTTTCACTCTTAAAATGTGAAATCAAAATTCAAATATATCGTAAAATCAAAGTTCACAGTTTTCTTCGTTTTAGAATTTATCTTTCTATGACAATTCATTTATTCATATCATTTTATAGTTAAGCATTTTAAGTAAGATGGTGGTGGTTTTGTTATGGTGTGGGCAGGTGTGCCATTACATCATAAAACTAACATTGTCTTCATAAATGGGAACTTAACTGCAGCTCGCTATCAACAAGAAGTGCTGGATACGGAGGTCAATCCATTGTTGAGAAACCACAGAGGAATACAGTTGCCGCACAATGGTGATCTAGCCCATCGGGCAAGGGCCACCACTGCATATCTAAATGCAAACAACGTAAATGTCGTCGACTTTTCCCCCAAATCACCAGACTTAAACATTATTGAAAACATTTGGGATGAACTAAATTGCCATTTAAGGAGAACAGGGGCTATTCCGACCACACTGAATCAACTGAGAGCAATAATTCTCTACGAGTGGAACAACCTCCCTCAGAACTACGTTCAGCGTTATGTGACGTCAATGAGACGCCATTGTCTTTCCGTAGTGAACAGTGCGGGGGACATATCAGCTCCTAAGGTTACACGGACATGAACGCCGCTGCAGGATTTAACTTAAGAATATTGTGATATTTACTTTGTTTGTGATATATTCGATCAAGTTTGGTCTCTTCTAAAGTATTGGAAAAAATGTGAACTTTGATTTTATCATAAATTTGAATTTCGCGTTCGCATTTTTTAACTTTTCATTTTATTCGAAATAAAATAAATGCAATTTTATTACACGCATGTCGTTTATATTTATTGAAAATTTGTAAATGATCTGACCAGTTTTAACGGAGATAGCAGCCCATTTATATGTGCACACTTATAAGTGTTGTTAAGTGTAGTAATGTATAGGCAGTTATATGCTTTTCAGCCTTTTTAATTGATGAAAACGTTTACAATAAAAGCCCAAACAGACACCTGTGTTATTAGATTAGACAATTGAGAACAACCGTTAACCACAATTGTCACACGTATATATTGTCTACCCTAAATGGGCAGTTATATGTTTTATCAGCTTATATAATTGAGGAAAACGATTATCACAATTGTCACATTTGTAAGGCTGTTCTCCTGTATGGAAAAGTTTATGTGCGTTTAAATCAGGTTTATAAGTAAATCGTTTATCACAATTGTCACAGGTATATGGTTTCTCCCTTATATGGATATACAAATGTCTTGACAAAGAAGATGCTTGAGAAAACCGTTTGTCACAAGTAGTACAGGTGTATGGTTTAGCCCTTGTATGAACTAATGTATGAATCCTCAGGTTAGATATTCGAGTAAAATATTTACCACACGTGTCACATTTGTAAGGCTTTTCTCCTTTATGGATGAGTTTATGAGTGTTTAAATCAGGTTTATTAGTAAAACATTCATCACACTTGTCACATTTGTATGACTTTTCTCGTGTATGAACAAGCATGTGTCTCTTCAAGTCATATGAATGAGTAAAACATTTACCACAACTGCCACAATGATATGGCTTTTCTCCTGTATGAACAAGCTTATGCCTCTTCAGGTTACATAATTGAGCAAAATATTTACCACAAGTGGCACAATTATAAGTCATAATTCCTGTATGAATTAGCATATGTTTCTTCAAGTCAGATGGGTGAGTGAAGCATTTACTGCAAGTGACACATTTATATGGTTTATCCCTAAGATGTACTCGCCTATGTACCTTCATGTAAGATGCCCGAGAAAAACATTTTTTGCAAACATCACAGTTATAAGCCTTTTCTTCTGTATGTATAGGATTCTGTAACTTTAGTTGGGTAGGTACAGTTGAAGGTTTACCGCAAGTGACACCTTTATATTGCTTATCTACAGTGTGATCAAAAATATGTTTCTTCAAGCCAGACAACCTAGATAGATTTTTACCACAAGTATCACATTTATATAGTTTTTCTCCTGTATGAACAAGCATATGTGACTTTAAGGCAGAAGATGCAGCAAAGCATTTATCACATGTGTCACAAATATATGGTTTGTCTCCCGTATGATTTCGCCTATGTATAGTCAAGTAACAAGAATGAGCAAAACATTTGCCACAAGTGTGACATTTATATAACTTCTCTCCTGTATGAACAAAGATGTGTGTCTTCAAGTTAGACAAAGTAGAAAAATATTTACCACAAGTGTCACATTTATATCGTTTTTCTCCCGTATGAACAAGCATATGTCTCGTTAAGGAAGAAGGTACCGTAAAGCATTTATCACATGTGTCACAAACATATGGCTTGTCGCCCGTATGAACACGCTTATGTTTTGTCAAATTACTGGAATGAGTAAAACGTTTATCACAAGTGTCACAGTTATAGGGTTTCTCCCTCGTATGAACACGCATATGTTTCCTCAAGTCTGATGATCGAGGAAAACATTTACCACAGGTACCACAAATATATGGCTTTTCTACTCTATGTTCAAGCATATGCATTGTTAAGAAGAAGAAATGATTAACATTTATAACAAAGGTCATGCGTATAAAGCTTCTAGTCTACCATAAATGAACAGCTCTTTCTGATCATGTCAAAACTGAGTAAACCGTTTACATCGGGATACACAGATACACCTGCGTTAAAATGTGTTTCTTGCAAACAGACGAGTACCAACAATATTCAAATAGCGCCAGCAGTAAATAGCTCTTATCCTGTGTGTTTAGGTATATGTTTGATTGAATTGGTATGTCAAATAATTTATTCAAGCACTTTACTTCCACCTGTGTGCATAAGCATGTGCGGTAATCTAGTAAAACATTAAAATTAAGTGTATGTATTTGTTCTTCTATGAACTAATCCCACGCAACGAATAAACTGTATCAATAAGTACAACAAATACATGTATTAAATCTTTCCTCTTAGATAACTATTCACCAGTTGCTTTCCTGTATAAACATATGTGACTGACAGCTGAGGATAACTTTCACAATATTATGTCAAATTAGGAGGTATCACTATTATACTTCTTTAACACCATTCTTGACTTGGATCGAACATCATTTCTGACAATAACAATCACTTTGGTGTGGTTACCAGCATGAGCTGTATTGATCAGAGGGATCTTTTGAGACAATACAGTGATTGTTTGTTTGATAAAGGATATATATTAGCGATAAGTTGTATAACACCAATGTGTATTATCTTTTCTCTAGGTATGTGGAATCTGGTCTTGTCCATGTAATTTGTCTCTGACTGTTTATTATAAATCTGGAAAAAAAGGAAAACGATAAAGGAAAACCACAAATGTGCTATATTAAATGAATCTAACAGAATTCGAACACACTTTGCCAACATACTCAATGCTAATAACCATGTTATATGAAAGAATTGGTTGAGCCTGGACGTGCCCCCAGGTCAACCCTTGAGTCCGGATTTCAAATTTCCAACTTTCTCGCAAAACTTTATATCAGTATGTTTCATATCAACAAGCCAGTAGTCCGATGGGCAACGATCAGTTACCTGGTAGCCAGCATAATGTTTGTAAAGACCAAAATTTATGATGCTCAATGGCAGGTAACTCTGAACTTAAAACAGTGATCAGGAATAAATTCAAACACTCAAGCTATTATGCCAGTTCTGGATATCTGGAAGCACTAAAGAGATATGAATTTTAACTGCAGAGGAAACCTGGTGAAACCGTATTCTTAAGATGCTCAAAGGCACCTGACCCCGTAGCCAGTGATGAAATCTAAAAGAAATTTAAAATCATCCATGCTTTTATGAATGTCCTGGTTACCTACAAAAATGAAGATGATCAAATGAAAAATGAAGGCGCTAGTGTCATCACATTATGCAGCTAAATTTTATATGATTAAGGGCAGCTAACTCTGTAGTAGGTTATCGGATGTAGCCAAAATTCCAACGCATTAAACCTATAATGGTTGTCCTTGTTACAATCAGAAAATGAAGGCGTCACAACATTATACATCAATTTCTTAGACGCTCAAGGACAGCTTATTCCACAATAGGCGACAGGATCTAGCTGAAATTCAAACTCCAAGGTTCCCACAGAAATTCAAAAACACAATTCCATGATTTTTCCATGATTTTCCATGATCAACGATGTAATTTCCATGACTATTTTATGCACAGTCTCCAACCTCCCCTTTTAGCGGCATCTTCACCACACAGAGCATAAATGTGGAATGAAGCAAAAGTAATATATTTGAATAATCATGCTTGTAGACCATGCATGCATTTTGAAATAATTAAAACTCTATCACCAACTAGCCAGAAAACTAGCTGCGAGACACACACGTTTTGTGTGTCTGACAGCTACTGGTGGATTCGTCAAATTATTTCACAAAATTCCATGATTTGTTAAGGAATATTCAGGCTTTTTCAAGTTCCATGATTTTTCCATGCATGAAACTTTTTTTTTGATTTCGCAGGTATTCCATGATTTCCAGAGCTCGCGGGAACCCTGAACTCATTCAAGCTTTTATAAGAGTCCTTATTACCAGCAAGAATGAAGAAGATAAATAAAAAAATAAAGGCATTAGAGTGGTCTCTCCCATTATAGGTCTATATACATTTTTCCTGGCGCTCAAGAGCAGCCAACTCCGCAGCAGGAGGTCTGTTCTGGCAGAATTTTGAAATAATCAGAGTTTTGACGGTTGTCCTTGTTATCTGCAAGAATGAATAAGAGCCAATCAAAGCTAAAGGTGCTAGGGTGGTCACAAGATTATTCATTAATTTTTCAGACGCAAAAAGGGCAGCTAACTCAGTAGTCGGTGATGGAATCTTGATAAAACTAAAACTCATTCAAGTTTTTATGGTTGTCCGTGATACCTGTATGAGTGAAGATCCATCCAAAAATGAAGGCACTAGAGTAGTCACACTTATTCTCCCAATATAAGTCTGGGATTTTTCCTTACGCTCAAGGACAGCTTACTCCGCAGCTGGAGATATGATCTGGCAGAATTTCGAATCCATCAAGATTTAATAGTATAGTTGTCCTTGTTACCTGCAAGAATGGGGAAGATGCAATCAACAATAAAGGCGCTAGAGTTGTCACACGACTATTCATTGATTTTTTAAAAACTCGAGGGCAGTTAACTCAGTAGTCAGTGAGGGGATCTTGACGAAATTAAGTTCTTTCAAGCTTTTATGGTAGTCCTTGTTACCTGTAAGAATGAAAAATATTCATAAAAAATGAAGGCACTAGAGTGGTCACAACATTTCTGCCATTAGAAGTCTATGGGGATTTTTTCAAACGCTCAAGGCAGCTTACTCTTCAGTCCTTACTCCAATCTTGCCGAATTTCGAATCCATTTGAGGTTTTATGGTTGTCCTCATTGCCTGAAAGAATAAAGAACCAATCAAAAATGAGAAAGCTAGAGTGGTTACAAGATTGTCCCCATTATAACCCTATAGGAGCTGTCTGTTGCCATGAAAGCCAGACTCACATCCGATCTGGTCTAAAACCTCAAACAGATAATCCCCTACCCCAATAATGCTCCAAATGAAATTTGATTACAATCGGCCAGCTGGTCTCAGCGGTATTCATGTTTGAAAGTGTGGACGCACGGATGCCGGCTCGAGTCCCATCCTATAGGCTCATCGGGAGACTTCGGCTCAGGTGAGCTAAAAAATCAGAACAATCACTTGAGTGGTCAGTGAGAGATAATTCAGAAAAAAAACAAAGTGGTTAAGGCACGCCCATGGACCAGCCTTAGAGTCCGACATTTTAATTTTCGAAACCTTATTGCACAACTAAAAATCCATACCTATCATAAGCCAAAATATCTAAACAATCTGATGGGTGGTTATTTAGAACTTGTCCGGACAAAATTGGGGTGAAAAAAAGAAGTGGAGCTAGAATTGTTTTTTTTTCGAAAAAAAAAACAGATGTCTTCCACTTTTACGAATAAAAAAAATAACAAAATTGCATTTAGTTATGTTATAAGGGAATAATTTCAAAAGTATACATGCATGAGTTATGGATCTTATGTATGTAAAGATGTCGGAATGTGCTTTACAACAGTATGAAGTTTGTTGAAATATCTCTGACGGTTATTTAGTTATAGAGCGGACACGATTTTGTGACAGTCCTACGAACAGACGCAAGGGGGAAAATATAATTGCAAGAGTTATGGTTTTTGTGCGTGACACGTCGTCTGCATGTGCTTAGCAAATGTATACAATTTCGTTGAAATACATCCAACGGTTATCAAGTTATAGAGCAGACACGAAATAGCATTGCAAATGATCAAAGAGAAATTACTCCAAAAATATTCAAAGAAGACTTATGGCTCTTGGGCATGACACATTGTCTTATTGTGCTCTAGAAGTGTAATAAGTTTCAACCAAATAGCTTTAACAGTGTTAAACTTACAGAGCGGACAACAATTGAGTGTCAAAACTTCATACTGTTGTAAAGCACATTCAGACAACTTTACATACATAAGATCCATAACTCATGCATGTATACTTTTGAAATTATTCCCTTATAACATAACTAAATGCAATGTTGTTATTTTTTTATTCGTAAAAGTGGGAATAAATTCAAGTGGGGAATAAATTGAAGTGGGGAATAAATTGAAAAAACAAAACAAGCAAGAGTTATGATTCTTGTGAATGACACATCGTCTGAACGTGCTTAACAAATGCATGAGGTGTCTTAGTACTGGTTCAACCCAGGAAGACCCGTCTCTACATAACTGAAAGATTGTTAATGGGACCTTGAACCCAGTAATACTGAATAAACGGACTTGTCACTGACGGAAATACAAAGTTATGTTGTCGATGCTTTATTTTAGCGCTATTTCAAAGTACTACAGTCAATAAAATTGATTCTGAAAATACACGAGATTATAAGAGGTTACCCCTGGTGTTTATTGGGTCCGGGATGGGACGTAAATCAATTTCAAACAAAAACGATGCTAGCAATTACAAACTACACGTATTTAAACATATAGACAATGGTTTGTATGTATGTATTTGAGCTTTATTTGAGTTGAATCTTAACGTCCCAGTGAACATTTTTCCATTACTGACTGAGCTACGGTGCTGTCCGTATTATGTCAAACAAGCATCAAAGGAGATAAGGAGAAGAAAAGAATGCTTCATTTCTCATTCATCGACTTGAGTAGCCGAGATCGAACCTGTGAAACCAATCACGCAGGATCGAACCTGATTCTCGTGGAAAATGCCTTCCTATCTTTGATGTCTTCAATTCAGAGTACACATTCAGGATATACCTTATTTAAGAATGATTGAAATCTCGAAGCAAAAATGTATTTTCGTTCAAGTTGAAATACGTTCTGAATTTCATATTATGCGTCTTCCCTTTTCTAAAAAAAAAATAAGCAAATAAATGCACATACGTGCATTCTAACCAAACCATTCCAACTTTGCGCAAACTATTCCTACTTTGCGCAGGGCATCTACCTCCTCGAAAAAAACTGACAAAATCCCTTGTGTGATTCTAGAGTGGTCCGATACCATTCTAGAATTGCGCAACAAGTAAGACTTCTTACTTTGCGCAGAGCCATTCCAGAATGGTATCAATTCCTACTTTGCGCAGACCATATATATGCCCGATCGGGCTCCATTGACCTACATAATTTGAGAGAAAAATACAGGTAAATGTTACTATTAATAGTAACTTGCTGCTCAATCTGGCTCCATTTTATCATTTTTACAGTGGTCTCAGAAAAAAATGTGTCACAGTTTATTAACGGATTTTCACCAGATTTCAATAGTCTAAAGACGAATAAATTTTCAAACTTTTGACTGTTCAGATTTTTTTTAAACTCTAGAAAAAAGTTATTAAGGTTTAAAATAAGGCTTTTTTTCTGGTAGTCCCAATGGGGATCTTGAGAAAGTTGTGAAGCCAAATCGGGAAACAGTGGTTCCTGTTTGGGAATATATGAAAAAGTCTTTGATTCAGAACGAGATACATTTGAAGGGGACTCAGAGAGTTGCAATTTGGAACAGTGGCAGGAAAGTAGTAGAATTTTAGACTATATACTGAGTTAGAAATTTGGGGTACGTGCATTAAGAGGCTATTTTGGTCCCCCTATGAGGCCAAAAGATGAAAAATGCTTTTCACAAGTTTCTTCTTATTAGTTTATTAGAACAATAGACCAAGTGTAAAAGTCTGGGATTGATTATATTTTTACCGTTGCTATGGTAACAAAAATGGCTGCCAAAATAGGCAGAAAATAGGAAAATGATCATTTTGGAGCAAATTTAAGACATTTGACAGAGGAAATAACATAGAGCACAAGCAAATACCATACAGATATTTTAACAGAGGGTGAGAATCATCATGGTACACAATATATTATAAGGTTTTTTTGGTATTCGCTTGTGCTGATATCTAATTCTTAAAAAATGGGTCTGAAAAAGCCTTAAATTTGGCTCAAAATGACAATTTCTCTATTTTAAGCCTATTTTGTCGGCCATTTTTGTTACCATAGCAACGGAAAAAAGTAAAATAAATGCCAGAATTTTACACTTGGACCATTCTTCTAATAAATCAATTGGGTGAAATTGGTGAAAAGCAACTTTCTGTTTTTGGCTCCCTTTGTATCAGCTGTGTGAAACCTCATATTGCACAAATTTTAAGTCTTGCTAAAGATGTTAAATTATTGGGTAACCATAGCTACTCCCATGCTAGACTATTAACTTCATTACTTAGGAATTAAAAGAAAATTTAATTTTGGCCAGATAAGTCATATTTCTTACAATTAGCATATTGTCTTAAAAGCACTTAATCCAGTGTGGCAAACGAACAGTATAAGTTAAAATAGTTTACTCTTCTATTACTTAAATATACATTACAAACTATCTAATATGTTACTGTTTATTACAAGACCATGGATTGCCAAACAACCTATGAAGAGAGAGTTTTGTAGACTATGATTTTCTAAACCACACAATACATGGCAAAATTAATGCATGTAGATTCTTTGGAAATTGGGTAATTACCATGCAACAGCCAATTGTTAATAAATAATAGGAAATCTTTTTCTTGTGTTATTGTCATTTACCGTTTTCTAACATAATAAAAATATCATCCGTATCTTTTAATTGAATTCAGCTTGGTAGCAATATAATTATAATTAGTTTAGACATCTGGTGTTACTGTTATATACGTGACTTTCTTTATAAATAACGTTATTATAGTGCAATGTTAGGACTATATGAGACCAAACCGCTACAGTGTGAAAACGACTACCATCTATGTGCTCAGTAATCACAAAATATGTAATATTGTCCTTTTAAACCTAACATATTACTGAGATTAAACTTCAAAAGAAGAATATGGGTGCTTTAAATGGAACAAAATCTGAATATATTGGGCACACAAAACGCCTTTAAAGATGTCTTAGTAAATCGAGTAAACAGCCTTTATATTACATGTTTGACGGGAAAATACCATGATTTATCAAACATATAAAATCGGTAATTTTGTTTTTGCCTAGAAAGATTTATTATCTCTAGGGAAATAAATCCCTATAGCCGGAACTCCTTTTTCCTGGCCATAAGTGACCCAAGGCATCGATGAGATGAAACGCATGTCATATTCATTTTCGTTATATTATTTACAATTTTTAAACAAGCATAACACTTCTCTGCACTTTGAAGTAACAAACATTAACAAATGACGTCATTGACTCATACGATGACGTTGCACAACGTTTCAAACCAGGTATATAGAGCAAATTATGACACCTCCAACCATAGGTATGAGAGATACATGAATATGGGTTCTAGACAATCGTTCTGAACCTAAACCCTTTTAAATAACTGCATTTTCTTTTAAATGGTTTCATGATCTATCAGAGATACAGAACAGCAAGTTTGACCTAGACTAAGGTAAGTAAGGTAGGGACCGACCCGCGGGGATAATATTGGTACGGGTGTGCGAGCCAGTATTTTGAAACCAACCCCTATCATATGATCTCACAGAAAGTCGACCTATTCATATACTACATACTTTGAATTAATACACCCTTTCATATCCTCTGTGATTTGTAAACACGTTTACAAATGACCCTCATCATGACATATTTACATTTTAAAAGCAATCCTTTAATGAATCTTTATATTTTAAACTGTTCATAGCCTCCTGAATTACACACAATTTGATTGACAGCTGCCAAGCTCGCTTGCCCGTGCAATACGCTTCGAATATCGAACTCATTCGCCAGAAGTGATACTGGTGTTGTGAATGACAGCGAGCCATACCTCAGTCGCACGTGCAAAACAAGCCTCTTGTTTGCTCTATTGGTTGTCCGTGTTAAAGCTAGTTGTTCCGCTTTTCCATTTTACACTCTGACCAATCCGTTAATACGATTATAGTTTGATACAAAACTGTTTTAATTCCTTAATTAAAAATATTCAAGATATACTGACGGACTTTAAAAACGCACCATTTTACATTCTCTGTCTCTTCCACATGAGTGATTTGAGGATGTTTTCTTTATCATTTTTTATCCTCTTGCAAAATGGGCCATGATTTGCCGTCATTTCGATTCGCTCATGCTGTTCATTCTGACGTAATATCGACGTAAGTGTTTTTCAACAAATGTCGTCTGACCAATGTGAATTTGATTCAATTTGAAAACAAACACTTTTCGGTGGTAGCCAGACGGGTGACGTCCGTGCATATCGCGATGCTTTTATCTTATATGCAACTGATTGAGGAGTATCTGTTGGCAACAAAAAGATTTTGATTATTCCTGATCCTTAGGATGTAAACGGCCAATTACGTCAAAAAATCAATGACGTCATGTAGACGTAATGAACGTTGCCAGGGGCCTAAAACTTCATGATTTGATTTTGTCTTTCCTTTTGCTTTCAAGAACAAACACTGGTTCAAAAACTTTTTTTCACTCATAATGGAAGGTATGGGTACTCTGTGACTTTTTGAATTTGAGTTGTCTCAGAAATATCGCGACGTCACGGCAATCATAAGCCACAGCGTTTCGATTTTCTTATTGAATGCAAGCTAAATGACGGAACTTGTCAATTTTATTTTTCACATAATAAAAATATCCAATTTTTGACATAAATTAGCATTTAAGCAGGTGGTGCGTTTTTAAAGTCCTTCAGTATATTTTAGATATCTATATATAGTCTGAGAGCTGGTCAGCTGGATTGGATTTTTTTCAATCGGTCTGGTAGAAAAAAAATTATTTATACCAGGTGATAGTATACATATATAGAAGTCAAATTAGGGTGGATGCCAGAAACAAAAGTGGTGCAGATTTTTTTCAGGCGACATTTCGTTACCCCACCCACTGAAAATTCATTGTAATATAAAAGTATGAACATTCAACACAATTTAAATATGTATGCGAGTATATTGTCTTCTCATGAATTTATATGAATTTTAAACACGTAATAAATGCTAGTATTGAGTCAAAAAAGAAGTTAAACTACATTTGGTGCATTGGTGTTACCCCACCCACCCAATTTTCACATAGTTTTATTGTGTTTTGTAATATCCATGGATAAATTAATATCATTTTAGACCTTTGTGTTTCAGCTACATGGATTGGGATGCGAAATACTTGCTGGTAGTTGCAACAGATAACTGCATTGCATAATACTTAGCTATTGCTTGTCCAATACCCTACCCACTATGAGTTCCTCTATCCGAATATATTTTCATTATATTGTTTGTTTCATGTTTGGAAACACATTACACTAGCTGGAAAAAAGGTCTGGAGGTGAAATACTCTGCTATAATTAGTGAATACTTTGATCATTTTATTAGAAATAAGGTTTAATTTTTCGGATCTTGTTTTTTTTATTTTGATAGTAATAATTAAGCATTTAATGTAGTTGCCAATAATGCTTTTTGTACAAAGAAATTACTACTTTAAAATGGATAATACGTGAATTATACATCAATCACAGTCTACATATACGTATCAATTTCCAAATATAAGTATGTCACAAAACCATTACTGTGTCTATCTGACCACGAAAATAATACAAGAAAACACCATGTATATGAAAACAAGAAGAGTGTATATTTAATAGTATTGGTCCTTAGATTGGCTGTATAGACCCCCTCCCCAAGCGGTAATTTTGTACACTGTTGTTTCTCAAACTGCTCTTTATAAGGCTCAAAATAACAGACATGAGCTCTTTTGTAGTTTCAGTGGTCGTGAGTAACAGTTTGGTAACGTATGTTACCATTAAAATGTATAAAATAATATCATTTAGGACTATAGATTATTCTTATTCACAGATTTACCATGTGACTGACTGTTTATTTACTTGTTTTCATGGAAGATATTACTATAAGATTGAAAATATGTATGGGCTTCTAATCTGTATGTTATATATGGATACTTGCTGTTACAAACGTTACCTTTGAGGGTCATGATATATGTTAATATGTCATACAAATTAATTATACGACATCAAAGTTCATACGTAATCAAATTTCTGATTTCTACAACTAGAAAGGTAGAGTGTCCTCCTTATAATATATCTATATATAATAGATGAAGATTAATTAGGTGAAAGTGGCTCAGTTTTGATAAATTACCATGAATTCATGCAATTTGAAGGTTAAATCATACTGGGTGCTCTTTTTAAAAATAGAATTGAGATATTTCTACCCAAAACATTTATTATTTATTACACCAATGAAAAAAATCAAACTGGTAATAGTAACTAACGGCTAAAACAAGATCAGATAGGGACAAGTTGTGTCACTTTCGGTCAAATATGAAGTCGCAGGAATCACAAAACAAGCTTTTTCTTTTCAAAGCTTCGTATCTTGTGCATTTAATTCTAGCAGGTTTTTGTTGAAGTCCTTTTCATTAAAAAAATACAGCATTTGAATCAATCTTAGGTGGCAGATCTACGGACACTACATACTAAAGCATAACATAATTGTATCTTTTTACTTATTGGCATAAAACAATGACTATACCATGCAGAACTTCGCACAAGTATTGGTGCCCTTGAATACCACCCAATATTTATTAACAAAAATGATTTCTTTAAATTTTAGCACAGAAGAAACAAGGCTATGAAAATGCTTAAATTTAGTAAACTTTCTAAATTTATTTTTTTAAGGAATTGAACTTTCAGAAACAAGTAAACCTCTTAACTTATCACATGATCTCAATTCTTAACAACAAAGTAGTTTAACATAGCCTCTGTCATCACATTGTGTAGAAATCAAGTTCAATCTTACTGTGCAATATTTTCTACGGACACAATAAAATTGGTAACAGATGAAAAAGTGCAATTCGAAAGTGAAAGATATAATGTTCCCCCTGTTATTAGTTTGGGATAAACAGCAGGTCCTTGAAATAGTTGAAAAAATACAATGACTTTAAATTTTACAAATTTGCCTGATAAATATGATGAGAGAAGTATCAGTTAGGGAAATTACAAATATGGTAAAATTAGCTTGTGTTATATGCCTAAAACATTTTCCTGGTTAGAGGATATAAAATATAATATAAACCACTGTTTAGAGCTTGCTCGAATCTTTATGAAAATGTATAACATTACTATGTTTTGATTTAATATAGCAAAAATACAATCCTAAATACACCTAAAAATTAGGCATTTTTCAATGTTATGCTGTTTCATTTTGAATTTGTTAAATTTGGAAAATTTGTTTGTGAAATATGTGCGTTGGAAACATAATTTTTAAAAAAGATACCTTTAATTTCACATATGAGCTAACATAAAATGAACATAAAAAATGTGTAGACGAAGCGCAGTTATTTTAAGCGTTTTTTTTTAAAAAATGCTTAAAGCGTTACACATTTTGGGTTTTCTTAAGAATTAACTTTGCTTCACTGAGCCTGTTGCCACTTGGTCAGTCACAAGTATGCATATTTTTTGCAATTTATTGAAGCTATGGACATGTTTCTCTGTAGCAAATTCAACCACCACCGATGAATTGTCTTTGCCAGTAATTTTTTCGTCGCTTTAGAACTGCACTGTTTGGTAGTGGTAGTGTCCGTAGATCACATATCATTGCATCTAGCAGACTGCTGTACTTGAAGATTAATTAACATGTTTCTGCTAGTTTCTATTTTAGAGGGTGGCACTGATTAAGAAATGCACTGCTTTTTCAGTTGTCTTTCACCAGTACTTTTGATATGAGCGGCCAAAGTCTGTCCGTAGAATGTAGTGTCCGTAGATCACACTTGTTAATGTCATAAAATTACAAAACATGTCATAATGGCCCATGTTTTTATTTTGTATTTATTACTTCCAACCAAATTAATAGTATGTTAATCAGTATTTGGGCAATTTTTACCTTATGTGTGAATGGAAGAGGTTCTAAAGGACATATTGTTTCAGAACTATGTGTACCTCTTTCATTCACAAATTAGACAAGTATAACCCATATACTGATTTACATACTATTTATTTGGTTGATATTAATAAATACAATCTATAAATATGGGCTAGTATGACATATTCTGTTATTTATTTAACATTGAAAAGTGTGATCTACGGACACTACATTCTACGGACAGACTTTGGCCGCTCATATCACAAGTGCTGCTGAAAGACAACTGAAGAAGCAGACAATTTCTTAATCAGTGCTACTCACTGAAATATAAAATAGCAGAAACATGTTCATTAATCTTCTAATACATGAGTATGCTAGATACAAAATATGTGATCTACAGACACTACATGAAACAGTGTAGTTCTAAACTGATGAAAACATTACTGGAAAAGACAATTAATTGGTAGCGGTTGCATTTGTTACATAGAAACATGCCTATAGCTTCAACAAATTGCAAAAAAATTATTCATACGTATGACCAAACAAGTGACAACAATACAGCAAAGTTTATTCTTAAGAAAAGCCAAAATGTATAACGCTTCAAGCATTTTTTTAAAAAATGCTTGAAATAACTGCGCTTGGTCTTCACAATTTTTATTGTTATTTTACATTAGCTCATATGTAAAACTTAAGATTTCTTTTAAAAAAAAATATGTTTCGAACACACATATTTGAAATACAAATTTTCAAAATTTAACAAATTTGAAAAGACACAGCATAACAATGAAAAACGCCTAATTTTTAGGTGTATTTAGGATTGTAATTTTGCTATAATAAATCAAAACATTGTAATGTTATACATTTTCGGAAAGCTTGGAGCAAGCTCTAAACAGTGGTTTATATTGTATTTAATTTCCTCTAAGCAGGAAAATGCTTCAGGGGTATAACATAAGCTCATTTCAAAATCCCTATCTGATCTTGTTTTAGCCGTAAGCGAAAGACAAGTGTAAGTAATAATGCTCCCCTGAAATAATCACAATCACTGTTATATGGTTAATAAATAGTTCTTATTCACCATTATATATTGCTATGGGTTTTACTTATTGTAAGTACATGCTTTTAATATAGTACAGAAAAATATTTTATCCATTTTATATCTTCCTGATTTTGACAGTAGATGAGCATTTTGGAATTTAGCCATGATGTAAGATGCACATACGTTCAAAACAAACGTTTTACATGCCAATATCCTCTACAAATATCCATTTCAAATGTTTCTTTGTTCAAGTTGATGCTATTTGTCCCTGTTTAAGGTTTTTAGTTATGCTGAGACCGTGTTCCATGTTACTGAAACCAGTCCAAAGTATAGGATAAGCATATCCACAATATAAGTTAGGGTATGAACAATGGTAAGGTATGAGTAAGGTATAGTTTGAGTAGATAGCCTAAACCTACCCTAGTTACATCAATTCTGGCCGTTGTACTATCTTTTCTTGTACTGCTTGACCGATCAAAACCCAAATTTGAAGAGTGACTTGCTTATACTAGCGAGGCTTGCATGCGCCAGCTTATGTTCCCTACCCAAACCACTAGAGGCCCTGGGAGTGAGTGAAAAGTATCAAAAGCGTGTTGATATGCGATGGTGTACATCGATTGTGCACTTCTAGTTCCTTTAGGTTTGTCCAAAAGACATAATTATATGGTCAGAAGGTTTAAAATATTGATAGGACTGTTAAATAATCATTGAAATTCATTGAGCATTTAAATGTATCAAAATCAGTTGCAATAAGAAATATTTGCCTTAATTTCATGCAATAGTCATATAACGGTGTGTGTAATGTATGTTACATTTTCACATTTAGGAAATTTAATATCATTTAAATAGAGTGTCAAACCATGTTTTAAAATGACTGTTAAGATAGATGATTAAGGGAGCAATCTAACTTATACATTGTGATTTTAGTAGCTACATTATTCGATTTACGTCATGTTGCACATAACGATCTAAAATTCTTTAATCAAAAGTGTGATAAAGCAGCAATTTGATAAGGCTAATGTGTACTGACCGTTCCAAGGCGGTTCTTCTTTTGTGGATCTTTTATGTTTTTTCAGTCTTGTGTTTTCTATGTCTTTGTGCACGTCTGTTTATATGTGCTTTGTGGTCACCTGCTCTCGTTTGTGGTGTCTAACTGTGAGTTTGTCACTTTCCAATTGGTATCCTGGGCCAGGTTTGGTACTTGATTGTATCGATTCCTGATCTTTGCACCCTTACTTACTTTGCTTATCTCTGTTAGTATGTTATAAAAAAGATTTTAGAAATGCTCAATATTGACTAAGAACCCCATACTGGAAACAAAGGAAACTAAATTAAACTTGTGCTAGTGTTATGTGACTATAAATATTTGCAAATAGCTAAAATTTAGACACATCTTAGCTGATTCTGTCTTTAATATCTTGGAATTTCTAAGACCTGTTGTAATTACATCCATTTATAATCTTGTTACATTTTACAACAGACCCATATGTTTTAGTATGTTAAAGTGGCCCTTCTGATATGACGTTTTTACATTTGGCTTCCAGGTTTAGAGTTTATTATATTAACTGGCACATTATATAAAATAGACAAATATCATTTTTACAGTATGTTGAAGACAAATCAATTTAAATTCTTTTTTATGTAAACACAAAGTATGGATCCATTTGGAATTGAGAAAGCTTACAGAATCTGGAGGAACTACTTTAGACTTAGATGTACATTTTACTTGGTTTAATGTAAACATGTAACGTAAATAACACCATGAAGGGTCCAAATGAACTTTCAAAAGGACCAGCTGCAATATGTGATGATTCTAAAATGAACAAAGAAAATTTGATTTCAAAATCAGTGCGATAAATGTTTGAAGAAGTATATTTATGTTTATCAATTGTAAAAATAAAATGTCTACTAAATAAAATGGTAGGTTACCTGTATGCAGCCTATCCATGTATAGAAAATATGGCATTTTTATATATCCACTCCAAAAAGCAGTGTCTGATGCTCTCTGGATTAATTTATGGGGCCAAGAAATGCAATGAATGCGATTAAAATTAGTTTTTTTATTCAAACATGCATTTTCAAAACATTTCCAATAATTGCACATTTTTTGTGAACAGTACCACGAAATACGCCGTCATTTTTGTACTTGGTCATCAAAATTTTTAGAACAAGTTTTTCTTTCCTGGCTTATGGGATACTAAAATGTTTGTCTAGGTCATCAAACTGGCTATAGCAGTTTGTGTGGCAGATTTAAGCTGAATTGAGACTTAGACATCATGGAAAATAAGCTTAATAGAAAATAATAGTACAATTTTGGGTAGGTGCGTTTATTATGTCGTAGAAAAAATCTGCACCACTTTCAGGACTGGCATCCACCCTAAAAGTGACACGCACGTTACCCTAATGGACTGTACCATTGGAAATTTTCTACCAGATGGATTGAAAAAAATCTTAAATAGGGCTCTTTTTTAAACTGGGCCTTAGACTAATAAGCCATAAATTCATTTTTTGGAAGGTTTATGGAATACTTCGGGTCTCTTGCATGGAATCATGAATACTTCGGTTACTTTGCAAGAGACCGAAGCATTCATGATTCCATGAACATTCCAAAAATTTGAATTCATTTCTTAAATAACATGCTTTATGTAAATTTGAAAAAACAAGGTTTGACGAATATTCAAGCGAAATATATGTGCATATGGGTGTCAGAAAATTTTGGCCTTTTAAATGCCAAAAATCGGGGCGTTCATATACTTCCTTTTTTTTAAAAAAAAAGGGTAAAGCATATACCTGGCAGCGCTGAAATATAGAGGGCTGTTCGCACATCCATAACTATGTTATATATAGGGAGCTACCCCCTCCCCCCCCCCAGACGGGCCGACACTGATAAAAAAAACAATGAAATAATGGTAATGATTACTTTAGTGAGTTCGCTCAAAAGTTAGGGGTCGTAGGCTGGTGGGGGGAGCATTTCTTATATATGGTATGGATGCACGGCCCAATTAGCCTCCTTTTCCAGATCTGCCATATATATGAAAGCCCCCCACCCCCATTTTTGATCAAATACATATGGAAAGCCCCCTTTTATCTCGGTCAATGTATGAATGGTCTTCTTTTCGTATCTCAAGCTTATCTATGAATGGATGTCTGGGTATTAACAGGTCCCTTTTTCGAATTCCATGTATATGAACAGAAAAGAACAGAAATTTTATTTGGACTTGAGCATCACAAGCTCATCGTCACAACAATACATAATATACAAAACATATATTTTACGCATGCATTTAAAGTGTTATTAATTTGATAAGTGTAGTTATAGAGTGAAGCAAATTTAGGCATTTTGTCCCTATTTTGCTGCAGACTCATGTCAGTACATCCTAGGTGAGACTGTCTACAAAACAATATTACCACGGTCGTTGCATCATCGCCATTTGTACATTTCTGTATACCACAGAGGAGCATACTGCAATAAGGGCAAAACCAGGCCTGACTCTTAAAAGCAACATCGGTCCAGGTTTCGCACTCTTTGTGTCTCACCAAAAACTATATATTTTGAACGCACATTTCGAAAAAGTGCATGTTCAAAAATATTGAAGCTTTTCACTTTATGGCATCATATGCACACGTTTGCGTAGATTTTAAGGACCAAACGTAGCTAAAATATGTGTTATAGTCCCTGTGTTCATCATGCAAAATTTTATTAAAATCGAACAAGTAATACAAAATTTATGCCAGTAAAACTAGCTAAAAAAAACTAAGTAGTGTAACACCTTTTGCGTGACTTTTTTTTCATTACTGAATTTCACTTGTGCATTTATACAAAACTGTGGATGTTGCCATACTTATAAGCCAACTTTGTGATCACCCATTCTTTTCAACTTAAGTAAAATAGGAAAATCATGCCTTTTCATCATTACCTATGTTATTTTTAATTCATTGTTCAACAGGACTAGTCTGAAATTCAGGTGCAGTAAAAATGGAGCGATTTTGCCCAGAGTTGATTTGACATAAATATTTGAAAAGATTATAACCTATAATGTGGTCTGCAGCACTGGTCAATCTTAAAACATTTTATTTCAAGTTTTACAGCTGCTTTATAAGCATTCATAAAAGAATGAGCAGAACTGGTTGTAGAGCACCCTTTAAACTAAGGAGTGTAACACTTGACATTTCAAGCCTCATAACCTTTTAGAACGTTATGTTTTGTAAGCTAATATGCCTCAAATAAAAAGTGTTGACCCATAATAGAGATTCATACAGTGTGAGTTTTTATCTTAGTCCTAATTTTCTTCCCAAAATAGTGCATATCATTTTACATTTTTGTGAAAACTTCATTAAATCAGAACAAAAATACCAAAGTTACAAATACATGAAAAGTTGCATAGGAATGTGAATGAAAATATGATTTAATTCATATTTTTGTGCGGATTTTCACGGTTTTTTATGATGGGCAATAAAAGCAAAATATGTTACGGCTTTACACTGATAGTTTTTATAATATGTTATTATTTTAAACATTTAAATGGCGATCCAGTCCTTTTAGACTGCATTTTGAAGTGTTCCCGAGTTTAATGCTCTAAATGCTTTTTCCCAAAATTCAATAGGCCCCTGGCCCCAAATTCAGAAAGATAGGATAATCCCTGTTACTATTTTACTTTGCGATTTAATATTATAGGACTTTAGTATACTGTAAAGGTGGTACCTCATGAATGCTAAAATCAGGACTGGTCTACCTTAGACATTGGTAAATGAGGCGTGATTTTATATCGTTTTGCCCCAAACATCTCAGTAAAGGCACGAGGCATATTATTTGACCCTTAAAGTCTCAAAACGAAGGCCTGCATATTGGTGAATGTAAGTATGTATAGAGGCGAACAGTGTGGACTCCAGATCGGACAGCTCGCAGGAGCAGTCTGATCTGGATCAACACTGTTTGTCAAATACGCTTTCAGAAACATTTCTACAGACGACGATAAGCAGTCTACTTGGTGTGATTGGCGCTTTAATGGTTAGTAATGTGAGTTGGGCGTAAATAGACCACGATTTTCATAAAATACGTGCATCAAACAACTTATTAACAATTTAACCAAATTACAATTAAACCTGATTTCACTTCATGAACCACGCCCATATATGTATTACAGTGCCGCCTTTGTGGTGACCAGAGAGTTCTATAATATACTTATGTCTTTTTCGAGCTCAATTTGAGACACAATACTGGAGAGTATTTTCCAGGGCAGACCCTCATGAGATAATACGTGTGATTATTTGTACTATTTTAATATGGAACATACGGTAGCGTCTACGGAGTTAGGGCTTGCATGTACAAATTCGAGACGTACTGCCAGGGATTGGTTTAAACAATATTTTATTCAATAAATCACAAAACATGTTATGAAAGTACATAGTAGAAATAGGATCTGACATTAAGCTGTGAGGCTTATTGTGGTCATTTCCTAATACTTGTGGATCTTGCAACATATATGAATGGTATAAGTAGTCTAAACATTTAGAGAGATAGATAGGTAGATAGATAGATAGATAGATAGATAGATAGATAGATAGATAGATAGATAGATAGATAGATAGATAGATAGATAGATAGATAGATAGATAGATAGATAGATAGATAGATAGATAGATAGATAGATTATTTCTTTTTACATTTAATCAGGTTTACATATATCCAGTAGGTAGGTACCACTAGATGCGCCACGTCACAGGAGCACTATGTATTCTAACAAAAATGGGAGGAGGTGCTGAATGATTTATAATTATTTGTTAGCTCGTAGTTGAGGACTGTCTCCCATGATGTGGCGTATTCAGTGGTTACAGCAATAGTCGGGAAGCATAAATGAACAGATTAATTTAAGAAGTGACTGAACTCCTACCATTGGGGACCATAACAAAAGTGTAATTATGCTGGGCAGAGTTAGGGAAATCTTCCAGAATTAACAATAAAATCTTGAACTTGCAGAAAGAGTGATTGATTGTCTTGCTCTGAAGCATTTTCACATCCAAATAGGAGGTCTTTAGTTGTGAAGGTCCTGAGGTTGTTTGGTAAACATGTTTGCCTTTCGTTTGTATAGATTGGGCAGTTGAAGAGGAAATGAGCAGCACTTTCAAACTCACCACACTGACAGGAGGGACTGGGAACAATATGTTTGCGGTAAAGATCTGAATTTAATGAGCTGCACTCCAGTCTGAGTCTAGCTTGGAGTATTTGTCCTTTACGTGAACCTACATTGTAATACTTAGAAGGTGGCTTAAGGTTTCTGTTGAGTCTATGTTTGAAAGAGGCCACAGAAGAAGCATTTTTTGTGTCATTTGGAAGATCATTCCATGCACGTATTGTTGATGGAAAGAAAGAGTTTAGGAAAAGGTTTGACCGAGCTCGATAGTTTTGGATGTTATCTGAGTTTCGAAGATTATATGATGTAGTGTCTTGAACTAAAGGAGGCACAAGGTCATAGAGATAGTCGGGGGTGAGACCATGAAGTATTTTATAAAAGAGAATGAGTTTATGCTTGTTTCGAAGGCTCTGGAGTGATTCCCATCCCAGTTCAACAAAGAGTTTTTCAATGCTGCAAAGTTTTGTTGCCCCTGAGACAATTCTTGCGGATTCTGTGTGGATTGCTTCTAACTGTTTCTTTGACTCTGATGAGCAATTATCCCATACAGAGTCACTATATTCAAGCAACGGTCGAATGAATGAGATGTATAATTTTTCCAGTGATTTCCTACTCACTCTAAATTTAAGGGCTCTTAAGAGATTAACCCTTGTCCAGGCTTTTAGAGATATATTGTTAACGTGTTCATTCCATGTGCAAGTACTTGAAAATGTAAGACCTAAGTGCTTATGACTTGTAGTTTCTGCAATGATGGTGTCATTCATAAAAAGAGGGGGATGCTGGACAGGATTTAATTTACGTGATATGACCATAGATAATGTTTTGTTTGCGTTAAATAGAACAAGCCTGTCGTTTGCCCAGTGAGAAATTGTTTGCAAATCAGCATTTAGGACCATTGCTGCTTGCTCAGGTAGGTCAACGATAATGTATAAGCTAGTGTCGTCTGCAAACAATCGAATAGAGCCACCAATACGTTTTACAATGTCATTGATATAGATAAGAAAGAGAAGAGGGCCAAGAATAGATCCTTGTGGGACCCCAGCTAAGACTTCGACCCACTTGGAGAATTTACCATTAAGGACCACTCGTTGTCTACGCCCTGAAAGATAACTAGAAAACCAAGACAGAACTTTACCTGAGCAGCATATTCCACGTTACTTGTGGAGTAACCCTTTATGCCAGACCCTATCAAAAGCTTTGCTGATATCACAGAATACAGCCCGGACTTCTTTACCGTTGTCGACAGCTTCACAGAACATGTGGTAAGTATGGAGCAACTGAAAAGTAGTTGAGTCAGGGATTGTCACGGTGTTGTTTGTCCTTGTGTAGACACTGGTGATGGCAGCTATTGGTTTATGTTCGACATTATTTTTCCTGCATACACTATGCAGACTTAGTGTATCGTATCAGCGTGCACGACATTTTAATCGCGGCTTGGTTCAAACATGGATTACAGGCAATCGTTACAACATTAATAAAATGTTGATTGGGACATAAAGCATTCAAAACAAATTCTCATTTTCTTCTCATTTCAAGGAATTTGGACGCTTGTATGAACTGATACGGTACGGTTGTGACGAATCAGTGTTTAGAGGTTTTATGGGCGGAGAAAACGTACCATAAACTTCAATGAATCATGCACACAGCCAGCCTATTTTAGTTCGCGCGATGAAAGCTGTCAAGTTGATTTTTTTAACTCTTCCTGGCATTTGCGCATGTCAATAACAGGCGGACACGGATACATTTAATTATGTTATTATGATATACGCGCTAAAGTTCAACGAACACCCAAGTCGCTTAAGTGGTACTTAAGCACATCACTGCGCAGCTCTATATATTTTTTTATTTATTAATTGTTTCGCCATATAGCGAGAGGTTTCTGTCCCAGCCTACTCAGCCACTATGACTAGCTAGTATATCAAAAGTTTTTGGCATGGAGCTGTTTTTTCGGATAACGGATAAAATGGGCGCAGAACAGATTGTGCGTATGCGCAGGCTAGTCTGCGCCTGCGTTCGTGTGCTGCAGTTCGTTAGGGTCTATATCATGTTGTTGCAGATTGCGCTGATTTAAAGCCTGGAAAAATTTTGGTGAACGGTACTTTGCATGCTGAAAAAAGTTTCTAATGCATTTACTTTGTCGTCTGCTGACTTGCCCCGCTAAATTACCTCCTGTATTTTGTAGCAGGTACGTTTTCGCATGGGGGGAGGGGCGTGGGGGCGTAATGCTTACATATCACCTAAACCGTAAATTGGTAGTTGATTTACAGTATGTATATATGTTTAATAAGCCTGTCCTTTTATATCAAATCACATTTTATATCGAACGAACACACGAACTGTTTGATAGAACAAGCCTTTACACGGCACTTTTAAATCTACATGTATCTCTTCATATATATGCATACACACGTATTTTAGACTTCTCTTTGCTTCTTATGTTGTGCATATTTGTAAAAGGTTGCATAGGCTATTTAATATCATGCAGTGCAGGTATGACTTATTTGATGATACAGTTGCTTACACAATGTAACTATTGTGAGAAATTCATGATATGAATGAAAATCCACTTCTGACAATTAAATCTCCCCCATCCCACTTCTTGGTCATTTTAATTTTTGGCAATACCTCGTACAGTTCGATCATTCCAAAGCTTAGTTTCCCAGGGAATGTCTTAGAACTTTACTCGTTTTGGGCTATACTATGTCAAGAGCCTTCCTGATGGGTCAAGAACAGTTATGTCCTTGAACTGTTCGGAAGGACTTTTGACCTTCGTTTATTACCAAAAATGGTGATTCTTTGGCATTTAGAATCAACACTATTTCTGCTGGACAAAGTTGATGCTCTATTTCGGATATTCGAAACAGCTACTAGGCGAATATTTCGAGGCTTTTTCTGAGCTGGTCCCTGGGTATGCCAAATTTTATGTAATAAACTTTATATATTTATGATGGATTTCTTGTTTTCAATAACTAGGCATTCAGGACAACATTTATTCTTGAAAATCACGTGTTCTGATAAATATTAAAAGATAAAATTGACCAATATAATCCTATTTTCTAACCAAGCTAATGTTTTGCTATGACATCAAGACACAAAGCTCTACACTCCTTAGTGATTTTTGTTGAAATGCCTTTGTATAGCATTTTTTATTCTTTTCCAAACCAGCAACATTTCACTTTTAATTGACTCTGGCCATTCATTTCCAAGATTTAGAACAGTTCTTTTGATGCATTTCTTTGAATCTTGATTAGGATTTGGGGTAAATCAATTAGAAACTTAATATAAAGGGACCTTTCGATTGGTTCATGATAGGAGTATCAATATCAGAAACTGGTATGCAACCATACTTTTTTTTATTCCCTTGGGCAGCTAGTTAAATGGTATTTAATGTATGTTACATACAGAAAAGTGTTCAATTGCTAAAATTATAAGAGAAGATAATATTATTTGCAATCAGTTTAAGCACTTAGAGAAACAACATTCAACATATCTTAACACACTAATTCAAGATCAAATTTTGTATGTGCTGTAACACTGATTATGAGATTCTTATATAGTAGAAAGGAAATTGTGGCATTTAATGTCAAAGCTAGATTTATAGGTTTTTGAATACCTAAGCATTTTTTTCAAAATGTTACACTCCTTAGTATTAGATCAGGCATTTCTTTACAAAAAGGCCAATAATCTGCAATAAAATCATGTTAACACTGTGCAAGAGAAGTCACTTCTTTGTATGCAATACTATATATATGTCTTAGCCCTGTTAGTTCGAAATTCTGACTCATAAACAAATCAAACTAAGGAGTGTAACACATTTTCTTTTTTTTGCATAGTTAACCATAATACATCCATGCTTACATATCACATTATACAATTGATGCATTCTTTGAGGTTAACATCAGGCTTTGTCTACCCGAGAACAGCGATGTTCACCGAGGCAAAGCTGAGGTGAACATCACTTTCGAGGGTTGACTAATCCTGATGTTAACCGAAAAAGAATGCACCAATTGTTTTGTTATATGACACTGTCTCTCTTTTTTTTCCACATTTATAAATTAACTCAAGTCAGATATTCCTAGGAAAATTATTTCAACAATATACTTCCCAAATTTCTGCGACTCTTATGAGATGAGCAAAATAATTGCATTTTAACCCATATATGCCTAGCGTCCTTTTTGTTGGACATAGGCAAATAGTGCAGACACAGATCAGACGTCACAGAATGCGGCGTCTGATCAGGGTCTCCACTGTTTGCTTGCATAATTTTCTATTAAAGTAAGTAAGGTTGCAAAGATCAGGAATCGATACAATCAAGTACCACACCTGACCCAGGATACCAATGGGAAAGTGACAAACTCACAGTAGACACCACAAACGAGAGCCAAGAGGTCAGCCCTTTCCCAGCAGGTGACCACAAAGCACATATAAACAGACGCGCACAAAGACATAGTAAACACAAGACAGAACAAAAACATAAAAGATCCACAAAAGAAGTACCGCCTTGGAACGGTCAGTAAAATATTTTACTGGAGGGCTTAAACCGGTTTAACGGCGCCAACCTCACCCTTAATTCAGATGTGGATCAAGACACATAGATATTTGGTTTGCATGAATTACAACTTGAATAAAAATGAAAAATACCACCTAACACCCCCTAAAACAGAAATTGACTGTTCCAATTGATAACGGTGGGAAATTTCATTCGGCATAAATGGGTTTAATGCTGTTTTCATAAAATGAACAAATTTTGAATTGAAACATTTTACCTGTGAGATATACATAAGAAATCAGTCAGTGTTGCAATATCTATTTTGAGCTCTCAGGTAGCAGTGACAAAACTTAATGTCCCCTGGGCTAGATTTAGTTCAATCTATTTTTAGCTCTCTGTCAGTAATGTTACCTGTCTTTAGCTCGTCCCTGTTTGACATCAAGATTTGTCACAAATCAATTTGTTATATGACTCCTATAACAGACATCCTCTGATTGGCTGAAACTAGCTTGCACTGGTTGTGACAGATCATGATGTCAAACAGTGATGAGCTAAAGACATGTTAACAAGTGTTGTCAGTCTTGACAGAGAGCTAAAAATAGATTTAACTAAATCTAGCCCAGGTGACATGGCTTTTGTCAGCTAAAAATAGACATTGAAACACTGACTGGTTTTCTTATGTATATTTCTCAGGTAAAATGTTTGTTCATTTTGTGAGAACAGCATTTAACCCATTTATGCCGAATGGAATTTCCCACCGTTATCAATTGGAACAGTCCATTTCAGTTTAAGGGATGTTAGGTGGTATTTTTTCATTTTTATTCAAGTTTTTATAGAAAATTATGCAAGCAAACAGTGGAGACCCTGATCAGACGCCACATTCTTTGGCGTCTGATCTGGGTCTGCGCTATTTGCCTATGTCCCACATAAAGGACGCTTGGCATATATGGGTTAAAATGCAATTATTTTGCTTATCTCATAAGAGTTGCAGAAATTTGGGAAGTAGATTGTTGAAATAATCTTCCTTGTGAAAGTGCACAAGGAACATCTGACTTTAGTAAATTTATGAATATGAAAATATTTTAAATAAAACTAGGAAAAGAGAGAGAGTGTCATATAACAAAACAATTGATGCATTCTTTTTCAGTTAACATCAGGATTAGTCAACCCTCGAAAGTGATGTTCACCGAGGCTTTTGCCTCGGTGAACATCACTGTTCTCGGGTTTACAAATCCTGATGTTAACCTCAAAAGAATGCATCAATTGTATAGTGTAGCTTAGTTTTTTTACCATGTATTATCATTTCAACGCAAATTTTATTGAGATTCAGTGACATGTTTTAAAAATATGAACATTTTGAGAGCTCTTCTACTAAAATAATGAGGCAAATGGCAGTAAAATAAGAATTTTTTGTTCAATTAGGCAATTCAGTTTGGTAGAAATCACTCATTCACATGCTGTTAAGAGCTTGTCATCCAATAATGGGAATTTCAAGACATTTCATCAAGATTTCCTATAAAACAACCTACACAGAATATAGCCATGATTAACAATTTTTGCAAAACAATCCTGAAAGAAAGTGTTCAGAAAATATATATTTTCGCTGCTATTTTCTAAACTTAAAAAAAATTGAAAACTTTAAGTACCCCCAATTTGTTTGGAGTAACAATTTCACCTATGGCACCAGTTTCATTTTTCACCCCCAATGTCACGCTTTGGCTTCATTATTTTTGAACATGCCCAAAAGTGAAAAAGTGAACTCCCGGTCCGGTGTCCCCCACGGGCTCTCTCTGTTTGCGAACGTTCATTAATTGTTATATTAAAGTACAAAAATAGGTGCATCTGTGAACAGTATAGGTATAGACTCCGACCATACGCTGCATGAAGCAACACCTGGTCCGGGTCTACACTGATCCCCAGACAAACTTCAAATCTCGTATTACGACAGAAAGAATGGTCCCACGCCGGGTCGTCCATGTTTAAGCCGATGCCAAACGTTTTGGATCCAGGTCAGCCCGATGTCTCTCGGGTGTGACACGGGTCAAAACCGCTTGTGTCAAGTCCCCTTTAGCATAAGTCATAGTGAATCGTGTTCCAGGTATCATATTGTTTTTGAACGTAGAGCAAAACTTGGGTAATTTACCTGTTACGCACCATGTATCTTACGATAATGAACTCAATGACCCTGTTGTCAGTGACTCAATACCGTGCACGTTATTTTATACTGCCCAAAACCACAGACACTTGGGGTCAGTAGAGAAAAATAAGCCCCCCCCCCCCAACCTTCATCCCCCATTAACTTTTTCATTCTTGCATTTTTTCATTTAAAATATGATATTTTGTATGCTTGAAGTTATACAGGTGTTAGAAAAAAATGACCTAGAACATATGGAAAACATTTGAAAAAAATGCATATTGCTCACAATGATAGAAAAAACACAAGATAAACAACTTCGGCTTTGTAATTTCGAACCCCCATCGCCGTCAAAAGTGCAATGCATTCTTAATACAAAACAAACACACAAAACTCTTTCACCGATCAATTCTATATACATTTATCTACTTCCCGATATAGGTAGCTTTCTCTAAGTCTATCGCTTACCTGCAAAATATGACGAACAAAATCAAAACAAACAATTTCAACCATTGATCACAAATAACTGGCACGCTAAAAGTACTGGTTTCCTGCTTTAAATTGCGTCTCGTTGAGGCCGGTAAAAAAATAATAACGCTAAGTGGGTTAAAGTACTTCCCCTTTGAAGATCTTTGAAGATTTTTTTACCGGCCTTCAAAGATCTTCAAAGGGGAAGTACTTTAACCCACTTAGCGTTATTTTTTTTTTACCGGCCTCAACGAGACGCAATTTAAAGCAGGAAACCAGTACTTTTAGCGTGCCAGTTATTTGTGATCAATGGTTGAAATTGTTTGTTTTGATTTTGTTCGTCATATTTTGCAGGTAAGCGATAGACTTAGAGAAAGCTACCTATATCGGGAAGTAGATAAATGTATATAGAATTGATCGGTGAAAGAGTTTTGTGTGTTTGTTTTGTATTAAGAATGCATTGCACTTTTGACGGCGATGGGGGTTCGAAATTGCAAAGCCGAAGTTGTTTATCTTGTGTTTTTTCTATCATTGTGAGCAATATGCATTTTTTTCAAATGTTTTCCATATGTTCTAGGTCATTTTTTCTAACACCTGTATAACTTCAAGCATACAAATTTCATATTTTAAATGAAAAAATGCAAGAATGAAAAAGTTAATGGGGGATGAAGGTTGGGGGGGGGGCTTGTTTTTCTCTACTGACCCCAAGTGTCTGTGCCCAAAACCAGAAGAGACGGACACATGTGTTGATGAAATGGGTGGGTTTTGAAAATCAAGGCCTCCCCTCCAAAGAACTCCCTCCAAAGCACCCCCTCCCCACCGCAGTCGTTACTGTTACGTGGCTCCGCTGAGTCTTTATCCCTGTCTTTATTGTGGGGCAATTTTCTGATTTCTGTCTTACGATTTACGTAGATCAAGCAGACTCACATCTAGCCGAGATTATCAGCATACATGTACATCTATCACGCCTCGAAACTAAACTGGTCTGTTGTCTGGTTTTTATAGTCGGAATTGAGAGCCTTAGAATGCAAGTAGATCCATTTAAGTGAAAAATATTCTTATTTGAGCAGAACATGTGCTAGTATGAGAGAGTATATATAACTCTTGTCAATGAAAATCATTATATTTGGAACTGTAGTCCAAGTGAAACTACTGAATTAGTGCAACTTACTTTGCTGTCGTAAAAGCTTTAGGGGACTTACCTCCCAGTCAGCAACCTAACAGTGGGCCGTCATCGGCCCAACATGTTTTACACAGCGGTCCGATATGGGTTGCCAACATAGCCCAAGCAGAGGATTTGCAACTGGGCAACTGGTCGGCCCGTACACTCTAAGAAACGATGGGCCGCTGTCTGGCTGCTACTCCAGCTGCTGTATGGCCGCTGTCTTTTTCATAAAATAAATTCCTTCTTGATACAGCTTTAAATCAGTTATTCTTTTACATTTAGTAATGATTATTTACATCATTCATTGTTACAGTCCCAGATAAGAGGGACTGAAATCTTCCTACAATATGTAAAAAAAAACAAAAAACTTTGTGTGGCTTTTCCATGGGTAGAAACCAGTACTGGGCCGAGAGGGTTTATGGTTTGTGTGTTTATTATATGACGGGAACTCCCGAAGGCTCAACCGAAAGTGGTTTTATGGAGAAGCCGGTAGTAGGTACGCCCACATTCGAAAAGATACAATCAGTATCATTTAAATTATCTCCTATAATATATTATGATCTTATATTCAGGCATTATTACAAAAGTGGTTACTTTGAAACAAACTAGTAAATATGTACATATTGTAATTCATCAAGCAACTTTATGAATATATATAATAAACAAAATGTCTACACCTAAATAGTAATAGTTTTGATATTTGTGAAACAGAATTTTTATGGGCTTTGTTTGATAGTTATTGTTTTTAATATTTATTATACATGTTTTTTTCCCTTACAATAAATATGGAGCTAGCATCAAGATAGCGGGCCGCTAGCGAGCCACTATCGGTTTAATGAAAACCAATGTAAGTATACCCAGCAAAAAGAAACGCACCACTACGATTTCCCCCATTAAGATCTCCTTTTAATACGAAAATGTTAATTGTCATGAAATATTCATCTCAGATCCAATCTTACTAAAACTTGAGTGTGACTGAGATGAGTGTCTGCACTTTAGCTTTGAAGGCACAAAACACATCAAGGCGGATGGTAAACGAGTTTTGGAAGCGTTAATTCAACGCTACTGTATGCATGGAATTCCAAGAATGTTTTACATTTGCAAAGTATGGAAACGATACGTTGTTATTATGTGAGACAACCAATGTGTTTATTGATGTTGTTTTTTTTGTAATTCCAAAACCCATTTTCATCAGTTAGGACCGTTTAAATTGATTAAAACAATGTTGAAATCTTTAAATGTTTTGTAAGTGTGACAAAAATCTACTTTCGTTTGAATACGCTATTTATAACCAGTAGATGGGAAATCCCGATAATTAGTATTCTGTTGATAAACGCCAGTCACTGAAAAAGCGATCATCGCATCCTGGTATGAATCGTGTTCCAAAACTTCACAAATAATCAACATACGCTCATGCCTCTCCAGATTTCCATTTAGTTTAATTTAAGCCTCTTAAAAAGTGTAGTTTAACCATTATTTACCTTGTTTTAGTAATGAATTTGATGGAAAACAGGCGTTCTTACAGGGATCACTCAGGTGCTTGGTTTCCAATATCGAAGCGTCCAGGTGAACGCAAATACATCGAATAAGAGATCTCGCGAATAACGTTACCATGACGAGAGTTCAATTTGCATATAAGAGAGCACCTGTCAAACCTTTTTCTAGCGTTATTTTAAGATATAGACTCGCCCAACAAGTGTATTAGCCCATTTACGTGACGTCACAAGTAGTATAAATACCCATGTTCGCTATGCGAGTTGGGCAGTTGGCAAGAGTCTCTCTAAGAGTACGCGTCGAGACAAGCCATTATACATCTATTAAAGACTGTTTACACATACGTGGCGAACTGTGGACAGTATTCATCTCAGTAGCACTACAGGTGAACAGTGGATACAGTCCATCTCAATAGCACGTATTGAACAAGCTGTAAGCAAGCTTAGGCGATAAGGGTGGTTTAGTCATTAGTATATGGATGATAGGTCCAGCCAGTAGTAGTAGTAGTAGTATATGCTGGTCCGTTGAGATGATGATATAGGTTGAGCAAAAGTTGTTGGGACAGAAAGTCGCTTCTGTCAGATCATCATGATCTTATTTGTTGTTACATTTTTGTTTTATAAGCTAATTCCACTAAGAATTTCTAGCGATAAGGCGAGCAATCTCCCTAAACGAGACGTTCATTTTATTTTGTTGAAATGACGACTGGAGAAACTATGCACATTAAACAAATATATATAGACGGGCCGTCGATGCACCATTGCCCCCGAATTGTATATTTAAAACGGGATTTCCTTAGTGCATGTAATAACTCTACTTCTTATTGAATGGGAATTTATTTCGATCATCAACTGTACTTGTTATTCAGTAACATATATGGGAACTAGACCGTTAAACAAGGGAACCAATCGTCCTATCACGCTATGTACAGTAAAACTATTTATACAGTTGATGTACAATAAAAACGACCATCTTGCAAAGTGGTCTATTTTTTGTCAGATATTTGATGTCTTCTTTCGCTTATACAACCCCTTTGCCCCCCTAGACCCAAGACGCCCTTTACATATGTTATGTATTTGTATAGCGACATTTAATTGTCCAAAGGGCATCTTGGGTCTAGGGGGGCAAAGCATCTAAAACAAACTGAAAGACGCCAGTTTCATCTTTTCAATGACAAACGTCACAATTTTAAGTATATTTCGTACGCATGCGCAGAGGAAAAACCGCAAAGTTTCGAAAATGAAGGGTACTTATATCCTTAATATTTTAGCACTTTTACTTTTTGAAAACCTGCAAAGGATTTACTAAAACTCTCGTCTAAACTGCACCCAGTCTAAAGACGTAAAATGAGGGGTGGGAGTAGAAGGCGCAAGTTTTAACGGTTTTGTAAATGATGAATCGCTTTGAAACCTATTTTGATGCTTTCTATGTAAATTTTACTACCGGAACAGACCAATTTTAAAAACATTAGGGCAATTTCAAAATTGAGGTTTTGCAATCATGTCAACTAGGGAAAATATACGCCTTATCGCTAGAACTCCTTTTGATATTTTCATCCAATCATTGTCTAATCATTGGTCTAATCATCGGACAAGGTAGTCCCAAGGAAAATTATATATATATATATATATATATATATATATATATATATATATATATATATATATATATATATATATATATATATATATATATATATATATATATATATGATCAATGAATTGTTGATCATTTGTCTTGCTGGCATTTCATAAATAGCCCCACACACGTTACATAAGGTTTATCTCCATTGTGGAATCATTATCCAAAGGATAGTCACAATACACGGGGTACCTAGCGTTCAATTATCGTCTTTCAGGGGGTGTCTGTGGGTTTAGGATAGGGATTTAGTGCATACTTAGAATCACCAAGCAAAATATCATAATAATCATGATTTACAAATTTTGCACACAGCCTGCTGTTTGGAAATATCCTTAAATCATGAACAGATCCCGGCCTACTAGCAACAATATTTGTAAATTTCAAGTCATGGCTACACACGGCTTGCACATTCACAGAAAAACATCCTTTCCTATTTCTGAATAGTTCAGAATTTGGTCCACCTGGGCAGCATATTTTATATGGGTACAGTCAATTGTTCTAATTATCCCAGGAAGTCCACCTATTTAGCAAATTTATACTCGGCAAGTGGTGTCTCATTAGGGGTTGGGAAATGGATGAATTGTTTGATGATGAGCCGCGATGGCTGTAGCAACTTTGCCCACAATACGACTAACCGACGACTGCGAAATATACAGCAAGTCACCAGCAATGCTTTGAAAACTTCCAGTAGCGAAAAATCGTAAACTTGCTGACAGCTGCAGTATTGGAGAAATGTTGGACGCCTTGCCGGATAATGTACTTAAATCGTCGCTAATCATGCCAAAAATACTTTTTAATGTGTCCTTAGAAATGCTGAATCTGGCCTGGAACTCATGGTCCTCAAGATGCTCCAACGGATTTGATCTATCCCTTAAGTAATGCCGGTTCCGAGAAATGTTTTCAATTTGTTCTAATCTTCGTCGAAAATTATCAATTTTTAATTAAAAAATAGTATCCAAAAATTTACGAGTGGAGCTCGAGGGAGGTGTCACCCTTACTCAACAGTCACTCAGTTTTTGAGGCTCGCTCGAGTATGAGTGAGGGTTGTGCATACCGATTTGGACCGTTACTCGTTAATCTGAGTGAGCAATGGGATAATCTCAATGAGTTTGAGTGGAGTGTACGTCGAGTGTTGGTTGAGAATATGGCCGTTAGACTCTATGTGCTTCTTCTCAATTTTCGTTTGAATGCACATACCATCTAACTGTCACGGACACTACATAATGGTGTTATAAATAGCAATTCCTTTGAAGGAAATCTTCCCCTAAACTACTGGCTGGATTTTGACTAAGCTTGGTAGGAATGATCCATGTATGGCCCTCTTTAAAAATTGTTCAAATGGTTCCGGTCAATTGTATATCAAGGACACCCAAACTAAAAATTGATTTTCAAGATGAAAACTTTAAAAATCTTCTCCCTGAAACCACATGACCTAGAGCTTTGGTATTAGGTATGTAATATTACCTAGTGAACCTCTACCAAGTTTGGTCAAATTTTAGCCCTTGGGCCAAAAATGGCCCCGCCCTGGGGTCAAATGTTTTACATAGGCTTAAATAGGGAAACATGAAAAAATCGTCTTGTCTGAAACCTTAAGGCCTAGAGCCTTGATATTTGGTATGAAGCATCACTTAGTGGACCTCTACCATGTTTGCTCAAATTATACTCCTGGGACTAAAAATGGCAGCGCCCAAGGGGTCACATATTGTACATAGACTTATATAGGGGAAAACATAGAAAAATCGTCTTGTCTGAACCCATAAGGCCTAGAGCCTTGATATTTGGTATGTAGCATCACCTAGTGAACCTCTACCAAGATATTTGAATTATGCCCCTGTGGCTAAAAATGGCCTCGCCCCTTTGGATTACATATTTTACACAGGCTTTTATAGGAAAACAAATGGAAAAATATTCTTGTCTGAAACCATGCAGCCTACAGCCTTGATATTTGGTATGAAGCATCACCTAGTTAACCTCTACCAAGTTTGTTCAAATTATACCCCTGGGACCAAAAATGGACCATACCCGGGGTCACATGTTTCACGTAGGCTTATATAGGGAAAAAACATGAAAAATCTTCTCGTCTAAAACCACAAGGCCTAGAGCCTTTATATTCGGTATGTAGCATCAAAAAGTAGACCTCTACCAAGTTTGTTCAAATTATGCTCTGGGGGCCAAAAAAGGTCCCGCCCAAGGGGTCACATATTTTACATAGGCTTATATAGGGAAAACATGGAAAAAATCTTCTTGTCTGTAACCACAAGGCCTAGGGCCTTGATATTTGGTATGAAGCATCACTTAATGAGCCTCTACCAAGTTTGCTCGAGTTATTATCCCTGGGGCCAAAAATGAGCCGTACCCGGGGTCACATGTTTTACATACACTAATCGAAAGTTCTAACCGATCGGTCTTAAAATCTGTTTTCTAGACAGCTACATACTTTTGACAAGCAAAATGTTTCGCACATAGTACAAGGGCAATCTTATATCGATATTTTCATGTTTATTATAGAAATACCATGTTCTCTTACCGTATCAAACCGGTTGGAGCGAACTTCATTTGTAAGCCTCGATTATTGCCTGCTATGAAAAATGCAAGTGATCGGTTAGAACTTTCGATTAGTGTAGGTTTCTTAGAGAAAAACATGAAAAAATCTTCTCGTCTGAAACCACAAGGCCTAGAGCCTTTATATTCGGTATGTAGCATCAACAAGTGGACCTCTACCAAGTTTGTTCAAAGTATGCCCTGGGGACCAAAAATGGCCCCGCCCAAGGGATCACATATTTTACATAGGCTTATATAGGGAAAACATGGAAAAATCTTCTTGTCTGAAACCACAAGGCCTAAGGCCTTGATATTTGGTATGAAGCATCACCTAGTGAGCCTTTACCAAGTTTGTTCAAATTATATCCCTGGGGCCAAAAATGGCTCGCCCTAGGGGTCACATTGTCATTTAATCAGTGTGTCACTCTGAAGCTGATTGTATCTTCGAGGTGGAAACTGAAAGACATGCAAAAGGTACAGGAGTAAATTAGGTAATGACGTGCAGTTGTAGACAGAATACTCTGAGTGTTCTTTGGGGTGAGACGGCTCTTTTGAGCCCTGAAAGTAATTCTTTTCTAATAGATAAGAAAGTCAGACCTCTAGAAAAATGTGCGTAATTAAGGTTAAGCTTCTAATTTCCCAACCATAGATTAGTTTTGAGTACCCAGAAGAGTCTTCTCCATGAGACGGTCCTATTGAGTGTCCAAATACACATGGTCAAACTTATGAATGGAAAATATTTATAATTCCATGCTCAAAGTCTTACTTATTTGGACCTTAACATGTACCAGTGGGTAAATGGTGTGTAGTTGTAGACAGAATACTTCGTGAGTGCTCATGGGAACTATCTCAGCGAGACGGTTCTTTTTGAGCACTGGAAGTAATTCCGTCCTGATGGAACAGAAATACGGACCTCTTGATAAAGCTGTGTTATCCAAAATATTATTATTACATCAATGAGACGGTCCATTTCAGCATCCAAAACATTTCCGAAAATAGGAGTTTAAGCTCAGAGTATGTATCTATACCAGTCAGTTTGTTGATAGTTATGTGCAGTGAGAAACAAAATGCACTTTGTGAGTGCTTATGAGAGCCGTCTCAATGAGATGGTTCTTTTGGGCACTGAAAATAATTCTGTTAAAATTCTGATAGACAAGAAATTCAGACCTCTAGATAAAGGGCGAAATCAATACTAATTTTCCTATCTCCCAAGTTCACAACAAAACACAAGTTTTGTGTGCTCTAAAGAACCATCTAAAGGAGACGATCCTTTTGAGCAACCAAAACACATGTTTAGACTCAGAATGGAAAAAAATTGAAGACCAAAGTAGTCTACTAAACTTTATTCACACATGTATTTTCGCTTATATCAACTTATAGAATGTAACCTAGAATTATAGTCACATTATCTTCGTCCTCTTACAACAGTATAGATCAATATAGTCTGCAGGCCTTTAGTTAAGAGTGCGTACCAAAAATGTTCTCAACCAAAACATATGTTTTGGGTACTCAAAAGTACCGTCTCAATTTGACGGCATTGAGACGGCTCTTTTGAGAACCCAAAACATATGATTAAACTGATGGGTAGGAAAATATTTACAATTTTACCCCAAAAATGTTGTTTATCTAATACCCCCATTTCACCAAGGATTATTTTGGTCCCGATAGCACCCGATCTCTATATATGGTTGATCGACAGATCGGCCGCATATCTGGGAAAGCAATCGGGGACTTGCGGACAATCACGGGCAATCACCTGGGAAGGTCGGGGAAGGTCTGGCGCAATCGCCTCAGTCCTACGAGAGTCGGGTACCGAAAAAGTGATCGGCTACTGTTTTAAACATGTTCAAAAACAGTAGCCGACCAGAACCCGTCGGCCCAAGGTCGTCTTGGTCGTCCGAGGTTCCTCTGAAGGTCATCTTGTCTCGTCTGCCCTCTGGAGCTTTCGTGTACTCTCTGGAACTCTCTTCTACCCTCGGGAGCTTTCGTATACTCTCCGTAGCTCAGTCTGCCGGTGATCTTGCGTAAGGTCTCCAAATGAATTGATATTTCCTAAATACAATAGCAAGATTTAGCTCTATGTTTACTCAAAATTATTTTGACTTATAGTAAGTTTACAAATTGATACCAATACCAGCCCGAGAATTATAAACCAAATATAAAAAAAGTGCACAGTCACGTTTCTCAATAAACGCGCTGAAACAAAACACAAATTAAAGCCCTTTAAAAACTCGCAAGTGTATACCTTTTTTGGAATATTTTCTCTCGGTCCTCTAAACTGCATATTTCCTAATGTAATAACATTTTACTGGTCCCTGCAGAACGAATCTTATAGAGCAAAAACAAGCCCAGCACTGATTATTGGTACATGATCATCGCTAGCTGGCCAGAAAGTGATTACGGCTTCGAATTGACACGTTAATATAGTCCGGACTCAATCGGGTCAAAAAGGGGGAGACGATAGGAGGCGATTCAGGACGACAATCAGGCGGATCAAAAAATTGATTGATCGGGGACAATCTGGTCCAGATCGTGTCGATCGGACAAAACAATCCTTGGTGAAATGGTGGCATAATATTCACCAAGGATTGGTCTGGTCCCGAGAGTACCCGATCAATATTTTGGTTGATCGGCCGCATATCTGTGAAACAATCGGGAACTTGCGGACAATCACCTTGGAAGTTCTGGGCAATCACCTCAGTCCTACTATAGTCGGGTACCGAAAAAGTGATCGGGTACTGTTTTTAAACATGTTCGAAAACAGTAGACGATCAAAGGTCGTCGGCCGCTGGTCGTCTTGGTCGTCCGAGGGTCCTCTGAAGGTCGCTTTGTCTCGCCTGTCCTCTGGAGCTATTGTAAACCCTCTGCAGCTCTCTGCCAAGGATCGTGCGAAGGGTGTCACAATGAATCGATAGTTACTAAATACAACAGCAGGATATGGTTCTATATTTACTCAAAATCAATATTGGTAGAGCAAAAACTAGCGAAAATTGACTGATAAGCCCTCACCATCAGTAAAATGGAAAATGATTGTATGAATGATGTGACAAGATGTTGAAGTTTCTTGGATCGCCGTAATTACTTTTTCAAATAGGGGCAATGGGGTTAAAATTTGGCAAAAACTTCGTTTTTAGAAGTGAAATTAGCGAATTTCTGAAATCCATTTGCAGCAACAGATACATGACACCAGCAAAGAAAGTGTAATGCCGTTGATGTGCTGGAACCTGGGGTTTGGGCGTCTCTGCGCCATCTCAAACTGTTCCTGGAGATGCGCTCTGGCGGGAAGACGCCGCATGCTCTAGGCTCTGGTGGGCAGACGTGGCATGCCCTATGGCATGGACTCTGTGGGTCCCTAAAACAACAAAACTGTCTTAAAGACTCCTTTCCGTGTTTAATTGTCAAAGGTCAAATCAAAAGTGACCGCTAACACAATGGAAGGGTCCGAGCCTGACATGGTGCAAAGATTAGCCATAAGTTGTAACAACCAATCAAATTTGACTTATCCAAGCGCAACCAGTATGTAGGCGTGACCACATTAATTGAGACTGCACATGCGCAGAAGATATCAAAAATTTAATAATACTTTATCTATTAAAAATCCTTATTTTAAAAATTTATAAAGAAATGATTTCCCCATCCAAATATATTTAGAATACATGCTTCATCATCATCATCATCTTTTAAATAATTGTCACATAATGTTGTACAATATGTCGTTTAAAGGTTTTCTGGTATGAGGAATCCATATCTATAAGTAGTTTTGCATTTTGAGGTCCCCAAATAACCATATCCAAGATGGCCGTCAGATGTCATCTTGGAAAACCTAACTTTTGTAAATAATTGTCACTGAACGTTGTACAATGTCATTTTAGAGGTTTTTCTGGTATGAGGAATCCAATTCTGCATGTATTTTTGCATTGTGAGGACCTCAAATAACCAAATCCAAGATCGCCTCCAGACGCCATCTTTAAAAAATATCTTAACTCATGTACGCCATGGAATAGGGCTTGCACTAGTGGACGTTTTGGGCGTTTTTACGTCTGAAATTGGCTTCCATACGCCGAAAATCCCAAGATCGGACGTACTCTGATTTCCCCATAAAACCGTGTACGCCCGTCAGCAACAGCCGTGACGTATAGGCTATATCGGTATTGAGAATTTGACCCTTTGATCTCGTCGCCAACATCAGAAAGTCAAGTGTGTGTAACGGCAATTATACTTGATAAAGAATTCATTTAGTAATTGACCAATGGGCGCTAAGGACAACATCAGACCGCCCACTGCTTGCTGTGCAGATTTAGTTGACAGGTGTTAATTAATTATTGCGACGACCACATGAGTAATATTTTAGAAAAAATAGATCTGTGTCGGGAAACCCTTCCGTTTTTTTTCTGTCAAAAATTTTGTTGCATTTCCTTCTAAATATTATTCCAATATTTGTTATTTTGTTTTGTTTGAAAAACGAGAGAACAATATTTTTATACAAAATTTTACATTTTTGCAGTAGACATGATGTTTTTCTATCGGAATCAAATGCAAAAATCTGAGAAAAATTAGAAACTATCAATCTCCGTATTTACCCCACCCACTAGGCCCGCATTACGTAGAAAATAATGAGACAGTTGCATTTAGGAACCTGCGTTTTAAATATCATAACCAACATAACTTTAAGCAATAAAGGCAAGGTCTTTTAACATCATAAAGAGCTACCAAATTTAACATAAATATTTCTGTGAGTTACTTAAGATTTGCAGATTTTTTCAACAAGTTGAGCTTTTAAAAGAATTATGCAAAAGCCAATAGACCTTGAGTCAAAGCAGGTATTTTGAGTTGTAAATATCATTTATTTACAACTCAAAATATCAATAGTACAGCGCAAGAAAGATTTCTTTAGATCATAAGGGAAATCTTGCCAAACTTGCCTGTTCTCTGTTTTACCCAAAACTTTTTACAGAAATTTTTCATTTAGCTGAATATCTCAAAATCGAAAAAAACAGATCAGTCTGAGATTTCTGGTATTGTAGGATCATAAACCTCTCGAACTCCTGGTGGAAATTATTTTAGCTAAGTTGTTTGAATTCGAAACGGGAAGATAAAAAGCTGTGGATTTTTTTTTTTAACTATCCCTCTAACAGAATGCATTTCTTACGCTCCCACGATATACTGTCGTTGTTTTTGCACGATATTGTGACATGTACGCATATATAAAAGAAATATAATGAGATCCACGGCGGAAGAACAATACTATCGATAAGAAAACATGCGAAAATACTTACCACCCCTCACAAATTTAGGCCAAAACTTTCGATTCTACTGATTCAGTCGATTTCACTCATTTCAAGCGCACAGTGAATCGATACTGTGAATGTATAGCTATTATAGGTGACAATGATACCACTCATACAGAGTTTATGAATGCAGCAATGCCTTCCTTTGTTTCATTATAGTCATCCACCAGTAACATCCATGGAATCTACTTGCTAAAATATATTCGTAAAAAGAAGAGAAATCCTAGTGATAGCTTTACCTCCAACATCTACAAAACTTCTGCAACACATGCTTCGTACTCATCTTTAAATCATGGTGTGGAAAGCAGCAGATTGCTAAGAGAAGCTGACTGTAACCATCAATCATTCCATGGAAAGTCAAAAAAAAAAAAGATTTTGTTTATTTTTCTACCAGCAGTAGCCCTTGACAAATGATGAAGATTTGTAAAAAAATATTCAAATATGTCCAGTAGTTTTCGAGATATCCAAGTAAATACTGTTGCCGTGGCAACGGTTATCGGAATAGGGCAAATGGCCTATTTTGTCTGTTTTTCAACAAAAAAAACCTGACTTACTCTTTGACAATGTAACACAATGAGCTTATGTTATAAATACATATATTTATCTCGAATCATAACAATATCTATTTTACCCATAAATGTGTTTGATTATGTTACCATGGCAACAGACGTTAGGTACCCGTCAAGCACATTTGAATTATTAAGAAATTGCGCAATTTTGTCCTCTGATAGTTCCCAAGGACAACCACTTTGAAAGAAAATGATATAAGAATTTCATTGACCTACTTAAGTACAATTAGTATCAATAATAATTAGGTGTAATCCTCTTCAAACATAAGAGTAGCAGCCCTTCAACTTTGCCTATGTTGACAATTTGATTTTAAGAAAACACTAGCATTTCAACATCTAGAATGATTTTGCAATGCTAATTTGAGACTTTTTACCATTAAATGGCAATATTTTGTTATTCTATAGCTTCCAATAATGATTATTTGGTTGATTTAGGGTTTTTACAAAGAAAATGATAAAAACGATGGGGTGTCATTACCCCACCCTCCAATGTTAATACATATGCATTATAGTTTGAACATCAAAACTCCATCAGTCAACATTTGAACTCCTTGAAGCATATAAATATACTTTGCCATCATAAAAATTGTGAGCTACTATCAATAGTGTTGGATAAAACAAAAAAGGTTGCTGTTGCAACAAGAAATGATCGTAAACAACAATGCAAACTTTTGAGAACAACTTGGTCTACTCTAGTTTATATCAGGACTTTGTTGATTTTTGTTAATGACATGTGACCATTTTGGGTTCAGTCTAGAGGCAAAGGTCTGATGAGATCACACACCTGGTTGCTATGGCAACGCATTTTTACAGGTTATGAATAGGAAATGTGTGTAATCCATTAAAATATAGCTCTTTAACTGTTATAAGTGCTATAGAAATGTGTAAATAAGAAATATATGACGGAAAAAAATTGCTGTTCATAAATGAATATGGTTCGATAAACAATATTGTATTCCATGTAAACAAACCTTATAGCAAATTGAGTTATTGACTGCTATTCAAGTGTTGTAATTTTGGAATAGGGTACCATGTCTCATAGTCCTACAAGTCAAACCTCAAAACAGTATTTTCTCGATTACGATTTTGAAGTCTGACAGGTACACATACAGTTCACGCTAAGCTGTCAACCAGATTTGGTTGGCATAAACAGCTCCTAGTGTTTCGTATAATAGAAATTTTACAGACCTAGAAATTGATTTTCTACACAAATATAAATTATAAACAGACGTCTCCCCTACGTTCAGTGTCAGAAGGATAAATAAGTCACTGATGCAAGTTAGTCAGAGTTATTGTTCTTGACAACGTTACATCACCACATAGTGTTTAACATATACATGAAGTTTCAACAATTATCTGCAACAGTGTTCAAGTTTTAAAGAGGGCACGAAAAATAGTGAGTATGATCAGGAAATACTACAATCATAAACTGCAGACAAATCTATGGCACCGCGAGGAAGAGCAACACAACAATCACAATACACCATGAAGACAAACTAAGCAAAGTAACAAGCTCTCTCTTCCCCATCAAGATGATTGCAAAACTTGAATGGACACAAAGTAATACGCAACAAAACATAGAACAATTATAGAATCCCATAATGGGAGTAACAATCAACAATGAATCAACAACAACAAATCCACCACCTTAGAACGGACAGTAGCCTAAGTCACCGTCGTGCAATTAAAGAGAAAACCATAGCTATAATCTGTGATTGGGTTTAAAACCAGGCATGCAGATTGTTGCATAATATCCAAGTTATATCCAACCTTTTTATAACGTTTGACAATCTTTTTGAATGCCAATTTTCGTAGTCCGATACGGATGCAGAACGGTGTGGCTACGAGTTTTGACGTATCTACCAAGGATAAGGTAGGAAAGGGAGTATTTTGGTGACAGTATTTAATGCCACAAAAATAGCGTTGACCTCCAAAATTATCAACACAAAAAATCAAACACTCAAAAATATTCATTTTTCTGAAAACCTCCAAAAATATCGAAATTCAAAATTTTGACCCCAAATATTGGCCAAGGCTATGTGTAAAATACATGTATAGACCTATAGATTTTAGAATACAACCCAAACGTGTGCGTACGTGCACTAGTGATGGTCGTCTGTAAAATCAGTACTTGGCCGTAGCCCTAGGGAAATTGAAGTTAGCCCCCCCCCCCACACCTTCATTCCACTGGACGGCGATTCCGCTTCGCTCATGGCGATCACGGATTTTCTGTAAAATTATTTCAAATCGCCGCGGAATCGTAGACAACTTCATGATTTGGGGATATGACGCTTCCAATACGCTTCTACTACGCTTCCGTTACGCTGCTGCTACGATCCCTCTACGACAATGAAGATCCTGCGACGCTTAGTCTACGCTGATGGCGATGCTGCTGCAACTTGTACGACATAAGCAATGGAGCTACGCTTTCGTTGCGCTTATGTATCTTTTCTATATGAAATCTGAAGTTAACCTGATTTACAGGTATGATCATTTGAATGTCAACGATAGACGCACTCAAGTCGCTATGCTTCAGCTGGCCACTATGAACCACAGACTTATTATGATGGATGATGAGGTCCAGGTAAGATGGAGGCGGAGGGCCAAAAGATCCTGGGTCCGTCCATGATTATCCACCGCAGCCAGACGGCTACAATTTGGGCACAATGACCAACTAATAAGAGCACTGAGTATGGAAGAGAGCTCTTCATTCTACAATTACATGATAATGGAACCGCACAGAGTTGGTCCTAGAATCCAAAAGAGCGACACCAGGTTTAGGAGAGCACTTGAACCAGGCCTGGAGTTGGCCAGAACGTCAAAAGTGTAGCGGAAGCCTGGCAGAAGCGCCAATGTTGACTATTTATTGAATAGCACAGTCGACGCGGCAGCGCGTTGGTCGTAGCGAGGTCGTATAGAGCATAACAAGATCGCACAGAGCGTAGCAGAAGCGTAGCTGCATCGTGGATGAATAACTCGGCGATTTCGCCACGATGTGACTGCGATTGTGCTACGATGCTCAGGATGCCGCCGCGATACTACTATGCTCATGAAGATCTTACTGCGATGTGACTACGCTTTCGTTGTGCTACGAGTCCACAGCGATGTCGCTACATAAATTTTGAACAGGTCAAAACGATCGCCGTGAGGTGGCGATCATGGAGATTCGGATACGCTTCTACTACGACCTAGGCGCTTCTACTGCGCTCTTGCCGTTTCTGCTTTATTCGTGTCGTTTAGACCAAAATATCGAATCGTAGCGGAATCGCCGTCCAGTGGAATGGGGGCTTTAGAGCATAAAAAATGTATGCCTTAGATATTACATGCTTATGTATAGAAATTCGTTTTTCTGACAACCGGTCTGGTTTGAAAATGCATGCGATTCGTCCATTCCCTTGCTAGTGGCAATTTTGGTCGCCTGCTGGCATTTTTTTCCAAAAAGTTACTTAGGACCCAGATATGGTCTAACAAAATGCCAGGCATGCTCAATATCCGAACTGTTTGTAACTAATGGAATTCCTGAAATATTTGTTTTAAAAGTGGAGTTAAAAAATCAGCAGACAACAAAAAAGAGACACAAATCACACCCAGCATGCAAAAAATAATAATAGTAATAAAAAATAATATATATATATATATATATATATATATATATATATATATATATATATATATATATATATATATATATATATATATATATATATATATATATATATATATATATATATATATATATATATATATATATATATATATATATATAAGCATAACGCAATGTGGGCCTGTCTTTAGGAGTTGAAAAATCAGGCTTTCTCGCGTCGAGGCCGATTTATACCTTCGTGGAGGTACTTTTAAACATATTGCAGAATGGAGAAAATAAAAGGGGAGAGGAGTAATATATGTTAGCACACAGAAGTTTGGTTCTTTAACGATTTATGATAAAATGGGTTATTTCATACAGATGGATAAAATTAAGATGGGATTGTCTATTGTATATCTATATAATATGGGATCATAGGTCACATCTTCCAAATTTTTATGTTTTTATGTACCTAAGATTATTTTTACCTTAACAAACAGTGCGGATCCTGATGAAATGCAGCATTTTGTGGCATTGCATCTGGGTCTTTACTGTTAATTTCAAAGAACTCATTTAGAAGCCAATGATTAAATGAGTCCATATACATCTATCCATTGTATTGCAAGACGGGAAGGGCAAGCAGAAAAGCTCTTTCCTCGGAAGACCAAACCGAAGTTCCTAGGGAAGCATATTCGATAAAAACATATTCCGCATTTTACCTTCGTATTACGTTGTAAATCGTAAAATACCTTTAGAAATATTGCTAATTCCTACCTATCTGGTATGCAACTTATTGAGAGCGTACCGTTCCGTAACAAATTTTAGCGAACCTTAGCCAACACGTGGTGTAACCGTAATTCGTATTTACACCGTAGACATCTTCGGCTACTTTGGGACTACAAATAAGTAGGGATTAGCACGGATTAAATACGGACTAAAACGGATCAGTACGTTCTAACACGGTTACTTAGAATGTGCTACGGTCGCTTGATCCCTGGTCAAATTTTGAACATGTTCAAAAATTGACAAGGATAAGTACTTCTACGTATGATTACAGATGCAATACTGAAATCAACGGACCAATACAGATTGCCATGAATATAGTTGGATCGTATCCGTGGCTAACCTGGCGTCCAATCCGTGAATGTATGACCTGGGCATAAAACCCCAACTCAGCTTGAAAATAGTTCAGGTTGCCTCAAAAACTATGACATTAGGTTAAAGCTTGGAAACATTCTTAATGGGACTTCATGTTCATTTTTGAACACTTTTGTTTTCTTCTACTACTTATTAACATGTTTCTATGAGCACCGGTACAAATGGAAGTGCTATATTATTCATGAGTAACACACATTTTCTGTTTAAATCCTGTGAAAAAAGTCTTGCCATAACAACCAGGTGTGTGATCTGTTCAGACCTTTGCCTCAAAATTTCATACATGTCCCAAATGAATTAAGTTTTAACAAAGTCCTGATCTAAACTCGAGAAGCCAATTTCTCTCAAAATTTTGCCTTAAATATCTACGGACATCTCTGGGTACCATATCAACCAGAGTTTTTATCACTCAACCCCATCAATAACAGCGCACAGACTTTATGATGCCACAGTATATCTGAATCTTTTATGAAACTAAAATGAAAATGATGGAATTTTGCTAAATTAAATTGAAAAAATGTAATCTGTATTGGTGGGTGGGGTAATGATGCCACATAATGTTACACTTTCTTCGCAACAAACCCTTAGTCAGCCAAAAGCCATTTTCAGAAGCTATATAATAATAATTAAAGCCATTTAATAGGAAAATCAAAAAAATAAGCACAGAAAAATAATTCTAAAGGCTGAAATATACTGCTATTTTCATAACATTTCACAGGTAACACACATTTCCTATACATGTATATCAAACCTACAAAATACATTGCCTTAGCAACCACAGCTCATCAAGCCAAGCCCTTGCCTCTAGACTGAACTCAAAATGGTAACATGTCATAAACATAAATCAACAAAGTCCTGATACAAACTGGAGTAGACCAAGTTATTTTTTTAAAAAAAAGCATTATTGTCTATGGTCAGTTCTGGTTGCCATAGCAGCCAGTTTTTGCTTTATCCAACACTATTGATAGTAGCTCACTTGCTTTATCCAACACTATTGATAGTAGCTCACAAGTTTTATGACGTAATAGTATATTTTCATGCTTCATGAAGTTCAAATGCAGACTGGTGAAGTTTTGCTGCTAAAAGTATAATGTAATATCTGTATTAGCATTGGTGGGTGGGGTAATAACGCCTCATAATTTCTATTATTTTCTTTGAAACAAACCCTAAGTCAGCCAAATAACCATTCTCAGAAGCTATATAACATTAAAGCTTTGACATTTATTTGTAAAAAGTCTCAAATTAGCACAGAAATTCATTCTAGATGTTAAAATGCTAGTGTTTTTTTAAAAATCCAAATTGTCAAAATAGTTAAAGTTGCGGGGCTATCACTTTTCTATTTAAAGAGGATTACACCTAACTATTATTGATAATGGTTGTACTAAAGTTGGTCTTTTATGTTCTAACCCCATTTTCCTTCGCTGTGGTTGCCCTTGGGGATTATAAGTGGACAAAATTTTGCAATTTCAAATATGCTCGACACGTACCTCACATCTGTTGCCATGGTAACGTAATTAAAAATATTTCTGGGTAAAATAGATATGGTTATGATTAACAATATATACATAGTTGTATAACATTAGCTCATTGTGGTACGCCATTAAGGAGTAGGTCAGGATTCCTTGCTAAAAACAAACAAATAGGCTACTTTGTCTCTGCCCAAATACTGTTGCCATGGCAACAGTGTTTACCTTGATATTATACAAACTACTGGACATATTTGAATAATTCTTTTAAAAAATCTTCATAATTCGTCAAGGGCTACTTCTGGTGGAAAAATAAACAAAATCTAAAATTTTGACACTTTCCATGTTTTAATGGACCAATGCTCGATGGTTACAGTCAGCCTCCCTTAAGGAACTGCAGGTGAGTCCAGATATATCACAAACTTTGGTTTGTAGTTCCGAATCAAAATGGATATACCTGTCATTGCGGAAGGCGATCCTGCTCAAACCTGAGTTACTTGATGTGATTAAGTGCAGGGCAAGAAGTGTTCTATTGAGGTATGTGGATGTCACAAGCAGCAATTCTGCAACTGTCACGGTGGACAGGATTACTTAAATTCATCCCCTGCAACCAGGGAAACGTCCAAATTATCAGAAGAGGAGACCATGAAACAGATTACATTGACACATGATTCTGATGATGGTCTTGAATAAAACAATGAGGATGGAGGTGTTCCTGACGACCCAATATCGGACCATTTGGATGCGTGGGAATAAAGATAAAAAATAAAAGAGACAATATACTTTATTTTGTGTTTGTTTGTAGATCTTTCAGTCCCATCCATCTGTCAGTTATATCTTTTCTGATTTTCTAAAAGAAACCCATATTACATATTATATAATATATGATAATTAGTTAAATAGTCTGGCCGACATCTTGGATATGTCTATAATGATGCATTAAAATGCAAAAATAACACCAGAAATGGATTCTGCATACCAAAAAAACCCTATATAGACATATTGGGCTTCATTCTATGACAGGGAGCGCAGTGGCTCAGTGGTTGAGTGCTTGACTCGAGACCGAGGGGTCGCGAGTTCGAGCCACTGGCGTCACTGCGTTGTGGTCCTTGAGCAAGACACATTTATCCTAGCTTAGTACTGGTCCAACCCAGGAAGACCCGTCCCTGTTTAGCTGAAAGATTGTTGATGGGACGTAAAGAATCAATTCAATCAAACAAACAAAAAACATTCTATGACAATAAATTAAAAAATTGATTTTTCTTGCGTTCATGGCGGTCATCTTGGATTGATGCAAATTGTAGGAGTTGCTCAAAGTTGCCGGTCCGGCAACCAAGCCAGATTTGTTCTTAAACACATTTACATCACAAATCAGCAAAAAAGTCTTCTTTGTACTCAACATTTCTAGGTTCTGAAAATTTCAAATGGACTAGTGGTTTAAATAGGTCAATATATTTTCCTTATTCCCCCAAACTGCGCGCATGGATGAGACGCTGCAGATCTAAGTAGTACCTTATCTGGGTCCACCATGTTTGACAAAATTAAATACCCTCATCCAGATCAACCCGCAACTCAAAATACTTGACCTACTGAACGCGGCGAATGTATACTGAACTAGGCTACACGAGACGTTGTGTTTCTGTAGGTTGAGTGCATGATTGTACTCAGTTTGGCTGAACAGTATTATTTTGTCTATAATACTCCATCCCAGCAGAATATGAAATCTCTCAAGTAATCCAAAGAATAAAATTTGGCACATTTTTCCTCAAAACATATACCGGCCGCTCCTCGTGGCGCGACCTGTGGGTAGATAAAATGGCACGATTCTATGATCCGATTAATCCCATCGTTTGCATACCTGGCAAGGTGAGGTGTGTAATCAGTCTGCGATAGCGTGGCGAAAAGACCGGCGGAGGGAGTACGGTAAACCCATAGCCGCTATGCAGTTGGTCTAAAAATCTGGCTCGTTGGCGGCTATAGTTTACCATACTCGGAGTCAGGCGCGTAGTTAGCCGTGTTATGATGGTGATTCACACTTGTACTAGGGGGGTCCGGGGGCATGCTCCACCGAAAGGAAATGACAAAAATGGTACGATCTGGTGCATTCTAAGTGTTCCAAAGTATGCTATTTCCAACCTAAAAATTAAAAAAAAATTAGGATAATAAATCAACAACCCAAATTTTGTGCCCTATTTTTCTCATAGATCAATCCAGATGCGCACGTTTATACAAAAATAAATACATCCACATTTTACTACAAGGGGGGTCTGGGGGCAGAAGTCCCCTGAAGACAAAGAAATGTAAAAAACATCCTGGAGGCTTTTCTTTTTTACATCAAATATTACATACCAGGCGCATAGATAGCCCTGTAATGATGTAGATTCAGATTCGTGCTAGGGGGTACGGGGCATGCTCCCCCGGATTTTTTTTTATTAAAATGGTGCAATCTGGAGCATTCTGAGTGTTCCAAAATAGGTTATTGTCAACCTAAAAATCAACAGTGTCATGGATAATTTTCCACAATAGTAAAAATTATTCGCCATATCAGTGACCAATCTAGATAAGCATGTTAGCATGAAATTACACACATTTAGATATCCCAAGAAGCCGAATATTTTTTTAAAAAATCAAACAAAATGAAGGCTTTTCCTTTAAGGTGAGATTTTTTAATACTTTTTTGCAGGGCTCCCTAAATCCCCAAAACTATGAGCTTGCTCCTCAAATCTCTGAAAATAATAACCAGTGCTCCCCAGCTCCCTGAAAATATTTAGTCATTCTTCCCAGATCCCCAAAACCCCTGGGGGCCCAAAAAATATTGACCGAGATCAGACTGCTCCCTGGTGGGATAAGGGTTAATTAAGGACATATGCTACCAAATATTATATGACTTTTTGGGTACTGTAAAGGCGGCACCTCGTGAATGCGTAATTAGGACTGGCCAACCTTAGACATAGGTAAATGCTTAAAATGAGGTGTGGTTTTATTAAAAGATAACTGTATCATCTTGCATCATCACCTCAGTATAGAGACAAAACACATTATTTAGTCCTTAAAACGCCTGCAAAATGACTGCATCTGCAAATGTCTATTTAACATAAACATAGAGCCAAACATTGTGGACCCAGATAAGACTGCTCCTGCAAGAGCAGTCTGAACTGGGTCCACACTTTTGTCTATGATGCTTCAAATATTGTTGTGGACGACACAAAACATTCATTTTGTGATTATGCGCTTTAACGGTTAATAAATGTGAGTTCAGTGTATATACGGTTAGGATTTTCATGAAATGCACGCACGTTTGCGCGGCCCAAACAAATTATTTATTTATTCTTTACCAAATTATAGATAGAACCCGATTTCCCTTCCTTAGCAGATGAAATAGCCGTAGCACGCCCATATGTGAATATTAAAGTTGCCGCATTCACAGTAAGCGAAAAGTCTATTAATACTCCCCATGTTGAAATTTGTTCAATACTTTGCATACAGTTCGTTTTATGCATGGACTATCCATTTATGAAATAAAAAGGATATGTCACCATGCTTAGTTTTTCATAATCTCATATAGAAGTTTTAAGCATTTGTAAACAGATGAAAGAATAACACTAGTCCTAAATATCAAGTTAATTAGCTGTACTCTTCAGACAGCTTCTTTCATTTAACTTAAAATATAGGTCATGACTTCAAACCTTTTAGAAAATATGCAAGTTTATTTAATAACCCAAGCTGTGGCAAGACACTGCATGATATATTTTGGCAATATTCGTCGAAAATTGGAATTAGTTTTAGAATGAATTATATATAAAAAGTCTGATGATGAAAATCTCAAGAACATATTTTTATTTCATGGGCTATTATAATACCTTTTAGAAAAAAAGAACAAAAATCTGGGATCACCGAACTAATTATCTTTCTGGAGGGCCAACTCTAATCCCACCCCCATAATTCTATATAACAAGTTAGAGGTTGACATTTTCGGTCATTTTAATGATGCCCCCTTTCTATGAAGTTATTCAGCATTAAAATGCTGAACAGGGAAGGAGAAAAATCACACTGAAAATATGTGCCCACCCTGGGGATCGACTCGGGGCCTCTGGTTTCGTAGGCCAACATACTAACCAATAGGCCACGAAATCAGGCCAAGCGCAGTCATATTAACGAAACACCTAGATGAGAAAATCCAGGTCTCGGCCAATTTCGTATTTGGTTTAAACATATTTTATTAGCAAGAACAGTTGACATTATCAAACAGATGTTAACGTATTTGCAACCCCGGTTAAAATTTGAAAATTGTGTAAAATACGAGGGTCATTTTTTATGTTCGTAGAATCGGGCTGTATCTCAACAAATATAGATTTTACGGTACCATAAGTATATATATTTTGAAAGGTCTAGCTTTTGTCTATCAACTGATATAAATTTTACATCATTAGCTCTTAGTTCGGTTAAGATATATAGCTTTGAATAGGCAAAGAAATGGACACTGGTAGAAATCCATGCCATTTTAACCACGCAGCAAGCAGGAAATTAGACGCTGTTAAGTTCCAGTCGCTATCGTGATATAAGAATTTTTCAAGCCGATTTTTCTTTTGCACCATCAAAATTAATCATTCAAACGCTAATCGTAGACATGTGCAGCAAAACTATAAGCATGCTGTTTACTCTTCTATAACAATTTTAAAACACCCATCAATATACATAAATAATCACAGTCAAGTAATAGTTATTATATCTGGTAAAATTATGATTATGAACAAATTTTAAAATTTCTTCTGGTTTTGCATAGCACATGATATACTCAATCATTCGTCAGCAGTTATATTGATGTATCGATTTCAGTGTGTAACTGGCAACTTCCGGTACTGGCATACTCCCATATTATAAAAAGTGGGTGGGGTAAATCAACCCCGCGTAGAAAACATAATAACAATCGGATCTGCATTATTTTGTTATTACAGTAATTTCGTCACCTGTTTAGAGGCACAAAAACAGTTTTAATGTATTTTCTAAATATAGTAACGCTCCATGGCGTCATTTATGTACAAAATAAGGGATATTAGCACCCCATAGGCTATTTATTTTGCAGTTCATTTCTATTAAAACAAAAGCATTAACTTTGTTTTGGGATGAAAGCTACCATAACACTTCCATCTACCATATAAACAAGAAAAATTACAATGCTACTTTACAGCTAACATATTAAGCCACATTCAAAAGCCCGTATCCAACTTCAACTTGGGTCAATTTTTTACAATAAAAGTTTATATGCCTACTGTTCAATTTGCTGAGGTGCCAAACAAATCTTCCATATCCAATAATTGCTGTGTATTTGCTATTATGTTTATATTATATTGTAGCACGTGGTGTCTATGATCTGCAGCCAAATTTCCAGAAGCTGTGTATGGCTATGGAACCATTTTCATGCAATTGTTACTAACGTTCTGTCAGAGACTAAGTCCATAAATGTCATGTTTCTACCATATTTACAGTGTGCGATATATAGGTATGTCTTTGCCTCTTAGAAGACATTAAAGTAATGCATTTTGAAATAATTTTAGGTTGCATGTATAGATAAAAGCCCAATCTTTCCAAATATATGCATGATTTATGCATTTACTTTCGCCGTTTTCATTAAATCTACCTCTCTACGAACATAAAAAACGTCCCTCGTAGTTTGTTTTTGCCTGGTCTACTTATCTGTATTTGGTGCTGAGACGATCGAGTCTGATGAAAGGTAAAATAGAAATTTCAGACACATTTATGTTGCTTTATTTTATTACGATAACGTCTGAACAGCGATCTGAAATAAATAAGAGTATCTGAAATATGTATTTATCTGAATTCATAAATGGTCGAAAGACAAGACACACTGACCTGTCGCCTTTCGCTCGGTGCACACTGGGATTGAAATGCCATTCACCCGCCATGTTTTATTAAAATATAGTAATGTGACCACTGCATGCATGGCTCATGGCTTTACATCAGGAAAATATTGACTAATAGAGAAATGGTAAACTTTAAAAAGTTTCTCGCGAGAATGAAACATTCATGGATTATTCATTAGAAATACCTAATTTGAAGCAAGTTCGGCAACTTTGTTTTGGCGATCGTTTTAGTAGCACAAGTCTCTCAAGGCGGTCGTGATGAAATCAGCAGGGCGACCTGGCCTTGGATCATCTTCTAAGGTGTTTCGCTCACGTTTAAATTCTGATGACCACTTTGCTACTGTGAAATACTTTGGGCTACTATCACCATACACATTAGCCATGGATCGATGGATTCCTTTGGCGTTCGAACCCTCCTTAGCGAGGAACTTTATGACTGCTCTGATCTCAATATTCTGACTTTCCATTTTTGGTTATATAGGGGAATAGGTATTCAAGAAAAAAGTAAAAGCAAAAATGCATGTGTTGACTGAACGGCTGCTGTCATTCAACTGACAAAGGTTAATATTACACAGAAATGAAAAAAAGAAACCTTGAATTGTATAGAAATATACCTAGTTCTACGAACGTATCGAACTCCCTCATACATGTATGTACATACTAGAAACGGGCCCGCGCAAGCGCGGGTTATGATGATAAGTGTTCTAAGCTCGGCTGAGCATGGCAGATGTCCTCATAAATATTAAAATTGGGACAATTATTAGCATTTCAATATCTAAGAGTAGTATAAATACTAACAAAATTCTGATATGAATCAAGGGCCATAACTCTGTTATAAAGTATATTATCTATTTCTATCAACCAAACTCAAAAATAAGGCGGTAACGACCCAAGGGTGAATCTTGTTCGAAACAACGCATGTAGCATAACGCACTACTATAGTGTTAATCGAAGTGACTGTACCGTACGACAACCAACGTATATGTATGCCAATGAAAACTGTTAGCTGTCATATCAACTTTAGTCCTTTTCCAATGCTTATGCATTCCCCTCAGATGACCAGATATTGATGGGATGCAGACCTTGGGTCATATTTTAATGTCTTACTCTGGCTTGTGCTGGCTAGATACTATAAGTGAAATATGGAATGAGCTTCACTGCTTAAGAGAGACCCTCAGATGCCTGTACATACCATAAGCTCATCTATGAGCCATCGGCTCAGATGAACTAAAAGTATACGAAATTTTGTGACTGCAGGAAAAATAGGACAAAGTTTTCTATTCTGTCTGTATAGATTGGTATAATTGATAAAATGAATACAGCAAAATCATTCTGTATAAAAGAAAGACCAGGAATCGAACCAATGACCACTTGGTTGATAGTAACACTCTACTGATTGAGTTAAGCAGCCCATCAGTTAAGAGTGGTGCATACGGTTAAAGCATTAATGAATGTGGCATTAAATCCACAGTTTTGAAAAATGTCTACTGTAATATTCCAAAATTTTATGACTCCCAGAACTTTGCTGTAAATATGCCAAAAAATGAACCAAAAGGTTTTTTTATAGAATAATACCAAATAAAGATATTGACAGAATTGCAAACAGTGAAGACCCTGATTAGACTGCTTCTCTAAGGGCAGTCTGATGTGGGTCTGCACTGTTTGACCATACCTAATTGTCCAAAAAGTTTAGAATTAATTTCATGGCAATTTCGTTTGGTAATTGTGTTATCTTTCACGACAATTGATGAGGACAATGATTATTACAATAAAAAGAAATGGGTACATACTATTTTAATTTATGTTTTCAACCAAACATATGGTGTGGGTAATCAAAAGTATTGTCGCAATGAGACGGTTCTTTTGAGCACCCAAAATATAAAACCATGGTTGCAAATAGAGCTTACACGTTTACAAAATTTTGTTAAGGTTTACACGAATTCCAAAATTCGAAATGATTCCGTTTACACGCACCTACACAGCATTTCTACACGTCGAATCACGGGTTCGTTGTAACTACCATGCAACAATAGACTTCTTTCTTCATAAGAAATGATACCTATGTAAAGCTTTTATTTTTTAAACGCAAAATGAAATCGGTATATGCATCCGCTGTAACTACCAGACAACAACAGACTTCTTTCATCATAATAAATGATACCACTGTAAAGCTTATATCTTTGAAATACAAAAAAGTATCAGACTCAAAAGTGCCGTAACAATGAGACGGTTCTTTAGGGCACCCAAAATATAAAATCATGGTTGCAAATATGGCTACCATGTTTACAATTTTTGTAAACGTTTACACGGATTCCTGAAATCGAATAATACCACTGTAAAGCTTATATCTTTGAAACACGAAAAAATCGGTATATACACTTTAAATATTTTCAACTATAACACATGTTGTAGGTACTAAAATGTACCGTCTCAATGAGACATCATTTGTGCACCATAAATATAAACCCATGGTTGCAAAAGGACTTCCTGGTTTAGAAATTTTTACACGAATTCCAGAAATTGAATGATACCAATGTAAAGCTTATATTTTTGAAACGCAAGAAAAGAAATCAGTATATACACTTTAAATGTTTTCAACCAATATATATCTTGTGAGTACTCAAAAGTGCCGTCTCAATGAGACGGTTCTTTTGAGCACCCAAGATATAAAACTATGGTTGTAAAAAGGGCTTCTACGATTTTGTAAACGTTTACACGAATTCCAGAAATCGAGTGATGCCACTGAAAAGCTTATATCTTTGAAAATGCAAAAAAGCAATCGGTATATACACCGTCTATCATCGAAACCGGAAATAGCGTACCACTGAATCGAAAGTAGAGGAAAACGGCATGGCAGGCAGTCAGTTTTTACCTTTATTTACGCTTTATTATTTGGTCTCGGGCAACAAGTGAAATCCAGGTTTATTGCCAAGGGATTCATTTCATTGTTGTGTATCTTTATTGTATTCTGTGTATCGACATAGCTTTGTTTACACAAAATTTTCGCTGCTTGGTACTGGCTGGAAATTGCTCCTGTCGTAAAAGCAGCATTTGAACTAACGAAAACATGGTTTATCTTCGGGTAAGAAGTTAATTCCCTATTTCTATATGCAATTTGCACCATCTCAGTTTTATCTCTGGTCTAGTTTGATTATTTTTCAATTGGAATCTATTGAAACAAAATAACAGTGGTATACGGCGAATAGTTGTTGATGGCAAAACTCGTGTACTGCGATTAGTTAAAATCGTGTACCGCGAATAGTGGCAACGTTTAATGAGATTGACGCTTATTTCATGACTGACACTAGAAAAATAAATGAAACATTGTTTTTTAGCCATTGGAGTTCATTTCAATGATATTTAAACCATGAGGATTAAACGAGGAGCGCAGTTGCTCAGGTGTAGAGTGCTTGACTCGAGATTGGGGGGTTGCAGGTTCGAGCCTCACCTGAGGCACTGTGTTGTTTTCCTGAGCAAGACACTTATCCTCTGCCTAGTACTGGTTTACCCAAGAAGACCCACCCATGCATGACTGAAAATGTGTTGACTGGGGCCTAAAAAAGAAAAAAATACCCCAGCACACAAGGGTAAATGGGTCACATGTGGGCTCTATCTGAGCATATTGCCCATGTGGGTGCCACATGGGAATTTAAGCCCATGTAGAACTCACATGGGGCACATATAACTGTCTACACTCACATAACCTGAACCACTGCTGTTTGAGCCTTTGGGTGATCCCAAAAATAAAACCATAAATCCCATTCCCACCGCGGAGTACTGGGAACTGTCAGAGAGACTGACTAGAAATTTGATATTTCACCTGTAGCCAGTTTAGCTATGATACTTTACAAAAAGTGAACATCAAAGGGGCTTATCAGACTAAGTCCCTTGACAGTTGGTGTTTTAAATGTCATTCGTTTGTGGCTTTTCTAGATCAATTCAAAAGGATAGTTAAACGTTATATAAGGGTTGGATATAACTTGGATATCATGCGACAGTCTGCATGCCTAGTTTTAAACCCAATCACGGTTTATAGCTATGGTTTCCTCTTTAATTGCATGACGGTGGGTCAGACCTCAGACACTATGACCGCTCTGACGTAAAGCTTTAATCGGTGGGTTGGTGCCTGATGCTTATCTGTAGCTGGACCCACCGTGGCTCAACTTGAGGTTTTCTTTAGCTCTGACTATCTGTGAGTCATGAGCCCTTTTCTTTGTTTCATCATCGTGTTTTAATTTGATTAGTGTTTCTCCATGATGATACATTGCATTAGTTAGATGGCCTCCATGCGAGCTGAACATTTCTTGTACTTCAACAACAGCAGAATCTAGGGCGAAGATTTGGTACCAGTAAAATGCATTTAAGCCCCCCGGTGGCTTAGGCTGCTGTCCGTTCTATGGCGGTGGTTCTGTTGTTGTTGACTTTTTGTTTATTGTTATTCCCATTGTGGGAGTCTGTAATTGTTCAATGTTTTGTTGTACGTTACTTTATGTCCATTCTAGTATTGCAATCATCTTGATGGGGAAGAGAGAGCTGGTTGCTATGCTTAATTTGTTTTCCTGGTGTCTCATGATCGTTAAGCGGCTCTCCCTCACGGTGCCATGGGGTTGTCTGCGGTTGTGATTGTGGTATTTCCTGATCATACTCACTTAATATTTTTGTTTGTTTGTTTGTTTTAGGAGTTTATTTTTTGTTGTTGTTCTTACAAGAATTGTTTGTTATTCAATTTTAAATGACTTTAAAATCAATAAATTTGTTAATTTGTTTGTTTCACTTTTGCTTTGCGTACATGTTAAACAATCGAGGTCATGTCGGGACGGTCAGTTACTTTAATGATTAGAGTGTACCGTAGAAATATAAAACATTCAGACATATGATAAAATGCTTTACTCATCTTTACAACAGGAATGATGTTTTAACATAAAGCACTAATGCGTCAATACTAAGCAGTCGTAATGGCTAACAGTGTAGATCCTGAATCATCTGCTTTGTATTGCGTGATCTTTTCAGATGCATGTACCCGCAAACTTAGGATATTACGGTACCTTCATTACCCAAGGTTCTACCACTATGCCCGGGTTGTAAAGTAAAACTTTGGCTATTTAGTTCTAATGTATCATCCCCTGGAGAAAAAAAAAAACATATGTAGGTGTATTGTCCGCAATAAAGATGAGGACGATGGAATAAAAATACTTGTATCGTACCTGCAACAAGATTTTAATACTATTTTCAAATTTTTGACTTATCGTTCTATACTAGTGAATCCTAAATGCTTTCTTTGTCAAACAGTGAAGACCGAGGTGAAATGTCGCTTAATCCGGCATTTTATCACGGTCTACACTGTTTGCTATGACAAAAACGATCTTCAGGGAAAGAAGTACATTTTAAGTGGTAATTTAAACCAGTGACCCCAGGTATATAAAATGGAACATCCCAAGTTTATTGCATCAAACCAAAAGAAAGAATCCATTATGACAGAAAGGGTTAAATGAAATCCTTTACTGTATCCTATTACATTTTGAAGCAGGTAGAAGCCTAAAACTTCGGAAATTAATAAAAAGATCTCCAACAGGTGATACAATCAAAGGTGAATGAGTAAAAGACGCAACAGCAGTGAAGCTCATTATTTAAGCAATAATAAAGCACAGCGACCACTAAATAAATAACTTCATGATCTGCCTTCGCCAGTATAAAGCAGGTTACAAGGCTTTAAAAATACTGTGGACTAGAAGCAAGTACGTGTTTGCCTGTAACATCTGCACAAGGGAACAACTCCGTTACATTTTCGATAAGACATGTAAAACCTGGGGCGAGGTTTTAAACTCCTTACATGCTAAACTCAACCGAGCATGAAATTTCAAATGCTCATAAAATCTAAAATGCTGGAAAAATAAAGACTTCTTGCTTTAGCATTTATGATCATGATTAATTTATACTAAGTTGTGTTGAGCCATGAAAAACGTTTTATAACCTCGTGGCTGGGTTGTTTTCTCTCTGTAGTGAATGCAATCAAAGATCGAAATCTACTGAACGTGTGTAAATGTATTCATGTGGACTGTTTGTTTTCGACCATATTCCTGATTATTAATTATGGCATCGAGTCTAGACGTTTCATGATTCCAAGTCTTTTCTCTCTCAAAATCTTGCTTTGATCGCACTTAAAATATCCCCTAATAGTCGCTACTCCCCTCGCAGTTTCGTCTGCAATCGTGGCAAGCTTTTTCTTGGCAGATATTTTTGCCCTTCTTGTGAATCAAACAAAAACAAACATTTTTTTAGAGCATTTGCATTTTAGGATTTAAAGTATGAATCCTGCAGGGCAAGTCAAAATGTGGGGGACAACTTACATTTGTCTTCAGGTTGCCCGCTGGACAAATTGAGTTATCTGACATATTTCTAACACTGTTAGCAGGAGCAAAGCTCACCAGCCCCAGCCATTGGCCTCCTCTGGAAAGCTCACGGTAAATTTTAACTGGGAAGTGTCTCAAGTATAGGCCCATACAATAAGACCCTGAGTTTAGGGGTATGGTACCATATCTTTAGACAATGACTGTAGGGTATCCATAGACAGTCCACTTAGGATTGGCTATGGGTACGGACTTTTTGTATTAGCAGCTATTTTACCGTTTGAGATATTTAATCCACCAGAAACTCAGATCGCCATCTTCGACACGGTAAATCCTTAAGTTTTACATAAGGTATAAGATATTTAAAGTACAGGACTTTTATCTATTTGTTAATGATTTCATCTCATTTCTTTTATTTTATTGTTTTATTTCCTTTTTATTGATAATAAACAAACCCTGAAGCTTCTCATATTCTATCAAAGGACACAACCCAACTATCTACTCGTTAAGCAGTGTCAAATAAGTAGGTCAAATATAGCAAAAACAAAGTAATTATATTACCCTGACACTATTTTTGGGCCTGAAAGTGTCATCCGCTTTTCACATCTGCTATATTCAAATGTACTTCAGACTGTTTTCATATGAAAGCAAACACTTTGAACCCTGATCAGACTGCTCCTAAGGGATCAGTCTAATCTTGGTCCGTATTGTTTGCAATATATGCTGCCAAGGAAAAAAGCACATGAAAGAGCAGAAAAAATGGCCAGTGGTTATTGCCAAAAATACGAAATAAATTCAATACGAAAAAAAATAGCCACAAAAGTTTGCCTACGTTGACCCCTCAAGACAGACGCATACCTCTAATCTAGATGATAGAAATGTAAATGGACAGACAGACGGACAGACGACAACTACACCAGCTCATGCATCAAATTATATCATGTTATTCATTGGATATTCTACAGGTTAGAAAGGAAGCCTATAGCATTTGCTTCCATAATTTGACAGTTTGCCTTCTATTGGCAGACAGTCTGTTTTATCGTTAAACCGATCATATTTTGCACCAGTTTATTTATAAGAAAGTACCCCAAAGTACCAGTTTTACTTCATAGTGGGTAACAAACTCATAACTATTCGCAGTACACATTTTTCTTATGAATTTGCTATCTGCAGTACACATCCGCACCTATTCGCGGTACACAATGGGATTTAAATATCAGCCCATAATTGGCCTAATTTATAGATTCTAGCTTAAACGCTTGCAAATACGTTTGTTTTCTATAATTTCACTTGCTTTCCATTGGAAAAATCGACAAAATCCAAATACTATCCTCGAAAAAAGTGAAAGTAAATGTCAAAATGAAGTGTGTTTTCGGTACCAGCTTTCGGATTGATGATCGATTCCAGCCTACAAATTCATTAATGAACAAATACAACTACTTACGGTTCAAGCTTAATATATCCACTATTTATGTACTGCAAATGTTTTGTAAATCTTAAGCGATTTCATAATGAAATGTGCTATTTTTGAAGAGCACTCATCCTCGTGTGTTGTTTACTTTCGATTCAGTGGTACGCTATTTCCGGTTTCGATGATAGACGGTGATATACGCTTTAAATGTTTTCAACTAAAACATATGTAGTACCATCTCAATGAGACGGTTGTTTTGAGCATCCAAAATATAAAACCATGGTAGAAATTTTGCAAATGACCTGTGCATAAAAGCGGGGCATGGTTGCAAATGATTTGTGCATAAAAGCAAAAAATATGACTGGTGTGGTTCGGTAAAACAGTAGAGTTTCGAGTGGTTTGGTGTGTTCAGGGCGCCACGGCATTTCTACACGCCGAATCGCGGGTTCGCTGTAACTATTTTCTTTCATTATAAAAGATGATACCACTGTAAAGCTTTTATCTTTGAAACGCCAAAAAATCGGTATGATACACTTTAATTGTTTTCAACCAAAACATATGACCACATATGTTGTGGGTGCTCGAAAACCCGTCTCAAGAGACTTTTCTTTTGAGCACCCAAAATATACTAGGCCAACAAAGAAACGCCGCATATAAAGATTATAAATATTGCGCGTTAAATGAGAGTTGCAAAATTTCATCTGCTATCATTGTTTCGCTACCATTTCTGCCATACATTATTCCCAATGTTTCATTGAGCTCAGTCAACCCAAACCTGTGTACTGGCTGTCTTTTTATTTTCAAGTTTTACACGTGTATATTCATTTTATTTGGATTTACACATGTAATAACTTCTGAAATCGCTAGTCTAATATCCAATTTGCTTGAAAGCATTTTAAAACTTTAAAATTAAAAGTTACACATTGATAATTTACGATGCCAAAACGGACACATGTTGAACGCGAAAAGACGATAAGAATGTTACGAGCTATCGTGACGCCATCGGTGATAGCCCAACAATTTCTATGCCATGCAAGGATCATTGAACGTCTTAGAAAACGTTTCTGACAAATTGGAACAATTCCAGATCGTGCGCATTCATAGCGTCATCGCCCAATGACACGACGTCAAGATTGATAAAAACGTAGGTTTAAACTACTTTGTCAATTTCTTTCGGTGACAATCATAGCTAGCACAATCCCAGGAACTCATAATCCAAGAATCAGCGCTAAAACTGTGACAAATCGTTTGCGAGAGATTGGTGAAAGACCCCCCATATACATTGTATGTTTTATATGCGGCGTTTCTGTTTTGACCTAGTATATAAGGGGTCTTTAGCCTGTAGGTCAGCATTTTTTTTCAAAACTCTGCTTTCAGGGCAGGTACGTTTTATCCTATTTGCCTATAGGCTGTGAGGATTATTTACATTTTGTTAGACAGGTACCCGTATGGTGAACAAAAATATATGGAACATCGGTAAGAAAAAGTCTGCAAGTGCCGGAAATAGACTAACAATAACACTTTAGGTGCCAACTAAGTACTGAAACCACACACCCCGGTTGTTTCACCCCTAAAAGTATGCATTTCCTGTACCAAGCAAAACCTTCGTGCATTATTCATTTTCAGAACTTTGACAATCCAGAAAATGAGCGAAAGGCAGGGTATACCTACATGTATATATGTAGTTAATATTAAAATAAGTTGTTAATGGTGAGGTTAACTTTTTTGAGAAACATGGGGTACATGTAATTAAATGCCATACTACTTTTGTCGCAAGAACTGAACTGCAGCAAAAATACTCTGATTGGAACCTTATTTGGCAGACTGTTGAGAAATGGTCTATTTGAATAGACATGTTGCTGTAAATTTACCAAATTGGATCCAATTACGGAATCAAGCCTGAAAATGGTCAATAAGCTTGTTTATCTGTTGTTTATTTATTTTTTTTTGGGGGGGGGGTGGGGGTGAGGGTTGGGCATGTTAGGTCAAGGCGCTCATTGGAACATGAATTTAAGCGCCTAGTGTAACTGATGCTACCCACATCATCTAATTGCAAATATTAAGACGTCTGCTGTGTCATCTGTTGATGACTTGAAATGCTGCTGTGGCAAGTAGTGTAGGCACAGATAAGACTACCTTTTAGTCCACACTGTTTATCTGGAAATATGGAACTTAACACAGCAGACAACAACAGCCGGGTAATATATCCTACTGCATACAAAATAATTAAGTACCATTATTCATTTATATTCACCTTTCTAGTAAAAGAAACCACTCAGGCCAACAAAGAATATGACATTTTCGGGCCATTTTGGGTCCGATTCGGTAAGTTTACAGGCCCCCACCATATCTAAATCCGTGTCAATACAAATGCTGTAGTATACTTAGAGATAATGTTTATTTTGAAATAAAAGTAGACTTTGTTGTTCCTTTTTTTGTCCCTTACTGTGGCGCAGGACGATAGTCCTAGCCAACGCATGTGGATGACATGTTCACTTGTCTGACCGCCACAATATACGTTGGACGTATGCAACAACAACAGCCGGGAAATATATTATAATGCATACCAAATAACTCAGAACCATTATATTCGTTCATTTCCACCTTTCTAGTAAAAGAAACCACTCAGATCAACAAACACAAAAACATGGCATTTTCGGGCTTGATTGGGTCCAATTCAGTAATTGGGCCAGATTCGGTAAGTTACGGACCCTCCAAATCTAAATCAATTTCAAAACTTTTTTTTCATAAGATAGACTTAATGATAATGTTTAATTTGAAATAAAACCAATGAACTTTTCACAGACTTTGTCATTCCTTTCTATGTCCCTTCCTGAGGTGCAGGATGATAGCCTATGCACACCAATAATCACTTGGTATTCGTTAACCCCCCCCCCCCCCCCACCCCAAACAATATTTCCTCACCCATAGGCTCAGATTCAAGACCCCTCTCAAACACTTGAAAAGTCAAGTAATCGGCCAAGAAATCTGCTTAAATGCCTACACAAATGCATCTTTCGAGTGATTAACAAAGACTCTAGTGGGCCATTGCATGCACACTGTTGTCGTTGCAACTTGAATATCGCCGCTTCTAATATGAGCACCACAACTTGAAGAAGTTGGAAGTTGTATAGATTGACTTTTCTCTGCCGACAGAATCCACAGAGATAAACCTGTCATGATCTTCGCAGAAACACTCTAAGACTTGTTGTTTTTGTGGAAAATCAGCCAGACGGAAAATTCCAGCTGACAGCAGCCATCTTTGGTTTTTTTAATCGGGTCATTATCTTCCAATAGGTGGACATGCGCAGAAATGTTATCAGGTATGAAAGCCATGACCGTTCCCGATCTGCCATGCCAGAAATCTATTTTATATACAAAAAAACAGTATTACGTACCTTTTTATTTTGCAAATGAGAAAATATTTTATGCAGAGGATAGAGCAAAAATGGATAGAGAATTGACCTCTTTGTTCTGTGGGAAATTGGATTTCTGGCGTGGCAGATCGGACATGGGCATCACGATGCGGTCTTGGCTTTCATAACCATCATATCACGTGTCAACTTTGACCCCCGCATGTGACGTATGACCGCATGACATATGGAAATACACCTTACGACCAATCGTTGCAGCCTTTCTTGGTAGAAGTTGGGAGAATATGAAAACATAGATCGATATCGTCCATTATCATAAGTTGATAAAGAAGGCGTTACCCTGTCAAAATTGATGGGAGATTATGGAATCTAAAACTTAATTGTATCAAAAACTTCAAAAACGAAATAATAGTAAAAGAAGGTTAGATCGAAGTTATCAATTAGGGCAATATCTGAATAACTCGGTGTAGACAAAATGCTGGTAAAATATACCGTTTCCGAGTTTTTGAGCGCAAAGGGCTATTTTAGTAGTATAGATGAAATAAGGACAGTTATATTTCGAAGCAATAATGGCCTTGACGTGAGCCTGTCACCGGGGGTCTGCGAACAACAAAGGTGCAGACCGCCCTGCGCATTCATGCAGTCGGATCAGCCAGCGCCTTTATGGTTTGCTTATTGGAAAGTAGCCTATCAAAACTAGACTGGCCCCAGTCTCTAATGTCATTTTGCTCCAATTCTATCCATTCTTTGTAGCTGAGCAGGCTGGTTTTGGTATGACCAGATCGGAAACCACGACGACAGATAAGATAAAGATGATACCTAAACGCATGTATTTTTTTATAATTGAGCCAGTGCATGAGATTTCCAACAATGATGTATGTGTGACCATCAAAGGCTCAGATCAGCCTACGCAAACGCGCAGTCTGATCAGAGCTTTTGCTAGTGGCCTTAATTTTATATAATTATCAAGTATTAAGCTACTGACTGATCATAAGTTGGAGTTTCTAAGCTTAAAATGGAGCTGCAGAGGCTAGACTGAGTCTACACTTGTCAAAATGACACATTGTTGGAAATCACGTGTCATTCACAACATAAACACAGAAAATAATCATGTAACAGGACCAGCCCATCAGACGTTGGTACTTGAGCCGCGATATGTAATTTCCAACAGTGTGGCATTTTGACAAGTGAAGACACAGACGAGCCTGTGCAGCCTCATGTTAAGCTCTGTTACTCCAAATGCAGTTCGGTCAGTAGCTTAAAAGTCATAGAATAGTCAAGGGATTACCAAAGACTCTGATCAGACTGTGCGTATGCGCAGGCTGGTCTGAGCTGTTGCTGCTTGCTTATACCACATTGTTGGAAATCTCATGTCGCGGCTCTTATATGTAAATTAAGTAAGGGTGCAAAGATCAAGAATCGATACAATCAAGTACCACATCTGACCCAGGATACCAATGGGAAAGTGATAAACTTACAATGAGACACAACAAACAAGAGCCGAGAGGCCAGCCCTTTCCCAGTAGGTAACCACAGGGCACAAATTAAGAGACGCGCACAAAGGCATACCAAACACAAGACATGAATAAACATATCTATAAATGGTCAACAAAAGATGTCAACATACCGCCTTGGAACGGTCAGTAAAAATATTTTACTTGAGGGCTTAAACCGGTTTTACGGCGCCAACCTCACCCTTAATTCAGATGTGGATCAAGACACATAGATATTTGGTTTGCATGAAAGACCCCTAACTTATCAATGCATCATATCCTAGAATATATAGGCCTCGTCGTGAGAAAACATGTCTTCGGGGGTTTGCGAAAAACACATGCGCAGACGAGCCTGCGCCTCCGCGCAAGCTGATCAGCGCCTTTGTTACTAGCTTTTTTAAAGTATTATTTCTAGACTTGCTACGAGCGAAATTTCAATTTTCTAGCTAGTCTCTGTAGCTGAGCAGGCTGGTTTGAATCTCACTTTGTTGGAAACCCCAAAGACAGGTTTTGTCGCGGCAAGGCCCATATAAATCAAGATTCATGTATCAAAGGAGATAAAGCAAAGATAAGGACTCAACAGTAAATAAAACTGAAGAGCGGAGCAAAAGAAATCCAACAGGTAAACCCCGGTGGGCCTGACAAACAGCCAAAGCATCAGGCCCCTACCATCACATCAATAGATAGGTCTTTAAGTCGGAAGCGTCATAGAGTCTGAAGTCCGACCCTCCGGCGTGCAATTAAAGAGGAAAGCAAAGTTGCCAACCGTGATTGGGTTGACCACCAAGCATGCAGTCTGTTGCATTACATTAATGTTATAGCCAATCTTTAAGATATTCTTTAAACATTAATACTTGGCTAACTAGTGAGGATGAAGCAATATGTTTTAGCCTAAGCCATTATCTATGCCCTTTCTTCGTATGTGTAAATGTAAAAGATCTGGCGAGACTGTGCAAATGCAAGGTAAGAAAGAGGGCAAAGATCAGGAATAGATACAATCAAGCAGCACACCTGACCCAAGATACCAATGGGAAAGTGACAATGTCACAAAAACCATCACAAAGGAGTGCCAAGAGATCAGCCCTTTCCCAGCAGGTAACCACAGGCATCAACAAACAGACGTGCATGAAAGCATAATAAAACAAGACAGAAATAACATAAATGATGCACAAAAGAAGCACCGCCTTGGAACGGTCAGTAAAATATTTTACTGGAGGGTTTAAACCGATTAAACGGTGCACCATCCTCACCCTTAGTTCAAATGTGGATTAGTGGATTAAGACACATTTTAAGATGTTTGGCTTACATGAAATACCCAAACTTATCAAAGCATCATCTCCTAGAACATATAAATCAAGATGTAAAAAGAAGATAAAGCAAAGATAAGAACTCCGAGTTATTACTGCTTGCATGCGGGATTAGTAGTATACTCTCATGAATTGATAATTGGATGAAGGCTGTTGCATGTAACCCATTTAAGCCGAATAGAATTTCCCATCGTTATCATTTGAAACAGACAATTTTTGTTTCAAGGGTTGTTGGGGGAGTATTTTTACATTTTCTTTTCAAATTTTGATAGAACAATTTGTCAGCAAACAGTGAAGACCCATATCAGACGCCGCGTTCGGCTGTTTCTGTAATGTTTGCCTTGGGCCTATGTCCTATAAAAAGGACACAATGCCGATATGGGTTAATTTGTTTTTAGTGCTGAAATTAATCAAAAACACTGAAATACGTGTTTAGATTCTTAATTTGAAAATTCAAATGTACAGTAAAACATGTGTAAAACGGCCACTATCAAAAAGACAAAAAATGGGTTTCAAGACTAATTACCGTTTAATGCAGGTCAAAAAGTATTGCAGAATGCTCTAAGTGGAGCTTTCCGCAATACTTTCGACTTTCGTTGAGCTACAATTTGTCATAAAGATCTTTGTATTGTCTATTTTGAACGGCCGTTTTACATAGGTTTTACTGTACGAGCATGACATTGATATGGAACGCCATATGAATGGAGTTTCGTAGGTAGGCCGGTTGGGTGGCCTGCTTTTATGTGCTTACTGGATGCATACATGTACAGTTTACTATAATAGAAAAGTCATCGTAAGAGCCCTCATACCATATGAACAACCATTTATCATATGACGTCGCGTCTGGGAGTGAAATAACGCCATGCAATAAAATCTGTAAACCACTAGTGGTTTATCACTTTACGGGAAACGTTATGACGTCCATAACAACGTTGCGTATAGAATGACAAAATTATAACGTTTTTACGCCAGAAATGAGATTTCAAAGTATTTGTCATATGATAAATAGAATCTAACATTCGTGCTCTTGTATTATTGAATTTATTAAACTCGTTGCGAAAAAGAGATAAAATGCTCGGCAAGCCTCGCATTTTATCTCTTTTTCTCAACTCGTTTAATAAATTCAATAAAACATGAGCACTCATGTAAGATCCTCTATGTAACATTGTCTCGTCAAATCAAATGGACATTTCCGTCAGTAAACAGTCACCAATCAAAGGTTTTATTTATCAGTTTGAAAAATTCATCATTGTGTGGTCTAAAGAAGGATTTTAACTTGTGCAGTGTCATGTTGGAATATTTTATACTGTTTTTCACTTGCGTAGTGTTTCTGCCTCTTTCAGCCCCGTAACAGCTTGTGTTTTGACTTTGCTTAGCTTTCCGCAGACAATAGACACCTTTCTCTTCGACATAAACAAAGTTATCAGGTTTAATGACATGTTCTATATTTAGATAGTCCTCTATTTCTTTCAAAACTTTGTATGGATTTCTTTTAAAATATTCTGCTTCGATTATTTTTATTTGACTTTTCTTGAAGAACCTCAAATATCGTTTTAAACCTTCATCATAAATTGACTCTCTTACAACTTTGCAATTACTGTTGATATTGCCACTTGGCTGTTTTAAGACACACTCATCCAGATTGTAGTGAAATCGGTCCAAGCGGGTTTCTTTAAATGTAAATTGAGATATAGCCCTAGCGACTGGTTCGCGTACCAATGCTATAAGCTTAATTGAGGCGTTCATCTGATGAATCCTTGCTGGAACATTCACATTGTGAAAGTAATTTGGCGATTTTTCAACAGTTATTTGATAGCTGAATGAACAGGGCATATTATGTTTATACCAATCCAAACCACGTTCATACTTACGACTAAAGAATGATATTTCGTAAAAAGGCTTACTTTTGATTACAATTCTTGGATGCATTGACATGTAATCTATCAGCTCCCGCGTGCCGCACTTATAATTCCCAATGATCAAACATTGTGGTAGTCTTCGCTTACACTTTTCTTGTGGAAATTTAAACATTTTCCCAGCTTCCTGTTTAATTGACTTGATCATGGTGTTTATTGCCGTTATCGAGTACAGCGCATTAATGGCAGACTTTGTATCATTGCGTGGCATATCGAAATAGTCCTCCTTGTGTGGCATATCGAAATAGTCCTCCTTGTGTGGCATATCGAAATAGTCCTCCTTGTGTGGCATATCGAAATATTCCTCCTTGTGTGGCATATCGAAATAGTCCTCCTTGTGTGGCATATCGAAATAGTCCTCCTTGTGTGGCATATCGAAATAGTCCTCCTTGTGTGGCATATCGAAATAGTCCTCCTTGTGTGGCATATCGAAATAGTCCTCCTTGTGTGGCATATCGAAATAGTCCTCCTTGTGTGGCATATCGAAATAGTCCTCCTTGTGTGGCATATCAAAATAGTCCTCCTTGTGTGGCATATCGAAATAGTCCTCCTTGTGTGGCATATCAAAATAGTCCTCCTTGTGTGGCATATCAAAATAGTCCTCCTTGTGTGGCATATCAAAATAGTCCTCCTTGTGTGGCATATCGAAATAGTCCTCCTTGTGTGGCATATCGAAATAGTCCTCCTTGTGTGGCATATCGAAATAGTCCTCCTTGTGTGGCATATCAAAATAGTCCTCCTTGTGTGGCATATCGAAAAAGTCCTCCTTGTGTGGCATATCGAAATAGTCCTCCTTGTTGGAATAGGCTACATTCCGTGCAACAGAAAGGTTGGGCATAAACCTAGCAGATTTTTCTCCTTCTCCGGAACTGCTTGAAAAGCCGAGAAATTAAACTCTTTGCCTACTTGCATCGTCTGCTGTTAACATGTGCACACAGTTTAGATTCAGATCAGGCGCGACAAAACGTCGCGCCTGATCTGGATACAAATTGTTTGACACTGATGGTATTTCTGAAAAAAACTTTTCCAAAAAGCGTTTTTTTTTTTTTAAGAAAATAACAACAGCAGACGACCAAAACATGAACAACCTACCCAGTATGCAAAGAGATAACTGCCCATTCCTGTTGAAAAGTCAAATTATAAAGTTGATACACCACAAACACAGCGAAAACCAGCAAAACAGCAAACGCTGCGATAGTGGTCCGTGTTATATTCAATCGCTGTCCCATTTGGAGTTGTATGCCTGTAATGTCTTTAAAACTTTCGCTATCGAGAGATTGAAAGGATATATATTTGAATCGATTCTCGCGTCATAATAATAATAATAATATAAAAGATCCACGTCGTGAGAAAACCAACCTCGAAGCTATAAAACGTTTTATTACATGCCCGGCTTATATGAGCAAAGTAAAACGAAAATGCAGCTAAAAATAAATTGTCTTGCTCTAAAACGCTCAGATGTTTTATCTATCCTGCTAATAAATGTTTTAAAATGGCAACCATTATATAATGGCAACCATTATTATTTTTTTAACAATTTAGGGAGTGGACAGGGGGTACCCCATCCCCACTTCCCTCCCCTTTCTCCCCACTTTACTCCCCCTCTCCCCCACTTCTCACCACCTCCGCCCCCACATCCCCTCCCCCTTGTCAGTTTTTCCCTCCCCTGATAAAATTTTGTTCTTGTTCATTTTTTATTTGTTCTTACCATCCCATCAACAATCTTTCAGTTAAACAGGAACGTGTCTTCCTTGGTTGAACCAGTACTAAGCTAGGATAAACTTGTCTTGCTCAAGGACCACAACGCAGTGACGCCGGTGAGGCTCGAACCCACTGCCCCTCAATCTAGAGTCAAGCACTCTACCACTGATCCACTGCGCTCCCTGCTCTTGTTTATGAACCAAAGCATAGTGAAGAACCAAGAATTAATTCTAAAAATAGCTTACCAAAGACCCACCTGCATTTTCATGCAAAATTGCCTAGGGCACAAAGAATTAAAACATACTTAAAGACATAGAAAATTTAGCAATAATACTGGTACCACTCATTACGATTCTCTCCAGGGGTCATACTGGACAGATCAAAGGCTAATCTTTATGAGGTGGTTATGACTTCTTCACAGGGGCAATAAAGTGATCCCATGAAGGGATTAGGTATTTTCTGATAAAATATTGATCTTTATCTTAGTCAAAGGAATTGTGTTGTATACAGGTAAGTCCCCTCTTTAGGCCCCTTTAAGTTTGTTCTGAAACTGTCCCTTATCAGTAAATTCACTAATGATTCCATATATCACAAAATATATGTCTTTAAGCTTAATTGTTTAGATGCTTAACGTCACAGCCAACATCTATGGTCATGTCGAGACGGTCAGTTCACCTAACCACACCAAGCTTAAGTGGTTAACCAGTACTTCGCTTGTAACTGACAACAACCCTTCTTGAATCCGCGGAAGGGAGAAGAATGGCCGTAGAAATTATTAAATGATCAAATCTCCACGAAAGTATGGAACCATGCCGGGATGGAACGTGCTGCCCCTGGATCTGCAATCAGCCACTTATCTGCAATACGACACGTTACCTGAGGTAATTTTGGTAAGCGGACTCGTTCATTCCATCCCACTGAATATATTAGGTAAAGTAACAGTAAGGCACAGCTACTGCACTGGGGAACATATCTCTAATTTAGGAACTTTTGTCTGTGCATCTGTTGTCGGTTCTACCGATGGCTCATCAATTATTGGTATTTCTATAGTTTCAGTCTGAGCCAATGAGGGATCAGACAAGCCCCTTCTTTTTATGCTGGATCCAGTCTGACCAAATGTAAAGACTGGTACTTCAGTGCCCGATGAATTTCTGAAAGTAAAGGGAGCCTCATAGGTTTAGATAAACAAAAGTTTTCAGCATTAAATTGTAAATATTTCTTACCCATCAGTTTTATTATATGTGTTTTGGGTGCATATAAGAACGGTCTCAATGAGACGGTTCTTTTGAGTACCCACAACATATGTTTTGGTTGAGAAATAAGGAAATATTTTTGTACAAACTCTTAACTTAAGGCCTGAGCCTGTTTAGCCCATTATCAAAGTGTATACCACAGCTATCAAAAAATGTGACACATGCAAAAACAAATTAGAAACAAATAATTTCAATGTTCCAAGTGATACACACAAGTCATTTACTTTACTTATTGCAAATATATACTCAACTACAAAAGAAACCCATCAGTCACTTTTTGGGGCAATTATGGAAAAATAATTAAGAAATGAAAACATGTTTTATACCATATTCCTTAACAATCAATTATGCATCACAATACTAAATAATGTAACAGTTTTACTTAAACCCGTTTATGCTGTTCGCCAGTAATTGGTTTCCCTCGAGTTCTCGTCTAAATCAGTTCACTTCGTCCAAAAACTGATATGTCCCTCTCTGATGAGGCCATCGAGTGTGTGCAGAAGCCCAAACAAACCGTGTAAGTTTAGTAAGCCCCGATCTCAATCCGATAGAGCAGCTGTGGGATGCGCTCTGGCGACGCATCCGGGATCGTTTAGTGCAACCTAGGAATCTTCGATAGTTTCAGATTGCTCTCCATGAAGAATGGGCGCGGGTTCACATGAACTACGCGCACACCGATGATGCAGTTATTGCTGCAGTAGAGGGCCATGCCCATTTCTGACTAAATTAACTCAAGTGAACTGATTTAGACGAGAACGAGACATTAATTCTCCAGTGACAAACTTGTCATTTTTGAAAATGACCCCATGTGTAAACACTGACGAGCAACATGAACGGATTTAAGTAAAACGGTTGCATTATTCAATGAATTGATGCAGAACTGATTGTTAAGGAATATGGTATAAATATATTTTTATTTCTTACTTCTATTTTCCATAATTCTCCTGAGAAATGACTGATGGATTCCTTTTGTAGTTGAGTATACATAAGAGAAAATAAGGATTTTCCCAAAAAAATAAATATACATTGACATGATTGTTTTTGTGTTTTTTGTTGTTGTTGATTTGATTCTGTACGTCTCATCAACAACCTTTCATTTATATAGGGACGGATCTTCCTGGGTTGAACCAGTACTATAAATGAGTCTTGCTGACTAACACAACGCAGTGACGCCGGTGAGGCTCGAACCTGCGGCCCTTCGGTCTCGAGCTTAGCATTCTACCACATTTTATCCCGCTTGGGGGAATTTTGTTTTATTGCATAGGAGACCATCAATATCCCCAGTGACATCTAGCAGCGTAATAAAGCATCTACCTCTTTTCGATACGAACATCTGTAAGAGGCGGACGTGTTTGCTAAACTGAGAAAGGTATACATTTTTTCTTATATACAGCCCAGGGGGCTGCTGACCTAGGTGGTCATTTTTTCAGCTTTGGTAGCTGATCGGCCTTGGGGGTCATGTTAGACCTTGGTGGTCATTAGACCTTGGTGGTCATTTGGACCTTGGTGGTCATTTAGACCTAGGTGGTCATTTAGTGTCGGGGACACTATGGTTTCTCAAATATACCGTTAGCGACCATGAAATATGTTCATTATAGTGTTTGTTTTTATGTATATTTTACAATATACAGTTCTTGCGATTTCAATGGCAGATGCGATTTCAATGGCACTTTGATGGCCTTACAGGAGAGGATTCAAGAGAGATACTAAAATTATGTGATTTGGAGTACTCGGCAGAGGATATGCGATGTTTGGTGCATCATTCAATTATGTTTGCAAATGAATTCGGACCGCCAAAGGGCCAAGAATTACGCTTGGTAAGTTTTTTGTTTTTTCTTTCATTGCAAGTCTGCATGCTGAATTTTTTAAGGTTTATCGAGTTAATTACTTTATTTTTGAAGTTTTGCATTTTTGCATCGGCCTATACAATGAGGTGTTAATCTGCTTCATGTCCCTTTTGTTGCAAATAATGCTTGGATCTGCAGATTTGCGGAAAACAAAAGCGCTGAATTTATATTTTGGGAAGGGTGTCGACATATTACGTATTAGCTATGTGACGCATTTTCTCCCTGGATATATTCCTTTTTCAGTCATTTGATAGCAGTGCCGGATCCAATCAAAATGCATACATTTTATTTAGCTTCATGCAAATGAGGTACACTTGTTTTCATATTCATGACGTTAGTGGTGAGCATTCCAATCATAACGTTCATTTTGGTGCTTAATTTCTCACGTGGTACTTTTGTAGGCGTGTGCTTGGTGAAATACGCCATGCATATTTAATCCGGGTCATCTGGAAGTGATTCATATATTTAGCAAGTCTGGGAATTTTAACGAGGGCATGTAAATATTTCTGTTGCGACATTACTAGGCTGAGACAAGGGAAAACGACGAATTACACACGATTCTTGTATTGTGATATGCGGTTTTGGAGTACTCTTTTAAAAGTCAACGTGTATGTCGTTTGCATACTGTACATATTATTTCTTGGGATAGCAGGCGGGCACTTGAGACATTTTTAAAAAAGATCTAATCTGGGGATACAACCCTTTTATAGGACCAGGGGTGAAGTCCTGTTATGAAATGGTGTTGAACATTTCACAGAGAAAGACATGACAGTAAACACTATTACATTGTAGTTGCATTTTCTTATAAAATAAAATGAAATAGCTTAAGCCCGCACAGTTGCAGCACAGAGTTGTACGTACATGCGTATTTACGTACACGTAGGTACGCTCTGTATAGTCGCCAGAAAAGGTTGCTATAACTTATGAAAGGCTCGTTTTTTCGCAGGTTATGAATTTTGTTTGTTTTGTTGCTTAACGTCCCATTCAACAGCTATGGTCATGTCGGGACTGTCAGTTCACTTCATTTCTTTTTCCTGGGCAAGCTTGACAGTGCTTCGTGCACAAACTTTCACTTTTGTGAAATAGGCAGAGCGTTACTTAAAGTAAAGTTTTCTTTTAGCGTACAACGTCAACCAGCTGAATGTTGGTCGCTTGTGTCTGTCATTATCCAAGTATATATACAACAGCTGTTTTTTTTGTTTTATTGAGGGCACCAGGTTCATTTTAAAGAGGCTGTCTTGCATTTTTTGTGTTCTGTTCTCGTTTTAGGAGACGGGCAAGGAAGAAGCTGTACAGCCCGCTGCAAAACAACAGAAGGCTGAGGATTCGCTGGCACAGAGGATTTCCATGCTAGAAAAGAAATCCGACGATGCGATCACCCAGCTGAAGGACAAGGTGAGATCGCTTTGCCTGCAGAATGACACCAGTGAACCTTTGATTTTGTTAACTCTTGAGGAGTTAGCCAGAGTGTCACGGCGACAAGGTCATGCAGATGCCGAGCTGTATGAAGAGTTAGCAAGGCAGGCTAAAGTTCAACAAGGGCAGTTGGACTTGGCGCATTTTTGTCTTACGACGCTTAGTGGTAAAGCAGGGGACGTTATAACTAAAGCATTGTCGAAATGATTAAAGAAACAGAAAAAGACAGACAAGTCAATCAATAATCCAGTGTCAGAGACTGACACTAGAGTTCCAGTGTCCCATCTTGCTAATCTATATCCTCCATTACCTTTCACTGGCTACCAGTACCCCAGTCATATTCCCTCAGCATCTTATGGGTTTCAGTATCCTGGTCAATATCCTGGCATGCCTATGTATCAGTCTCGGCCATATGCTATGAGCAGAAGGGCAGCTTGGAAGCAGTGGAGGGCTAGGGGAGCATGTCTGTTTTGTGAATATACCGAACACCAAGTCAAAGACTGTCAAAAGATGAAACTGGCAAAATCAAAGTAGTCATTTTTATATTTGATACAATCAAAGCTGCTTTGTCTTAGCTTATTCCTATAAAATTTACTATTATTATCTTTGTTATATTAGTATGTTTGCTAATGTTTATACATGTAATACTGCCGCCTCCCAATATCTAGTCCAGGGACACAGATCCTTAGTGAGTCTTCATGATTCACGTGGGCTGGGTGTTGGGAATTTGTCCTTTTCTAAAGTTCTGTCTGTTTTGCATTTTGGCAGGTACAACCTGCAGTTATAACATCGCCATGCCGTGATTTCATTCAGATTCCAGAATGGGAAAAAACAGTCAATTATCAACCGGTGGATAATCAGAGATCACAGGAAGAGTGGGTGACTTTAGGAAAGGGCACTCCCCAACTCCCTGCCCACCATGTACGTGCGGAGCAAGTTTTAAGTGGTAATAATAGCTATGACATAAACAAACTTCCCCTTAGAGACCCAGATGCTTTTGTCTCTGGCGGTGTACATAATCATGTTGATGAATGGAGGAAGATACTGTCTTCGGGGGTCAAAGATCAAGAGGTTCTTTCTTACATTGAACAAGGAGATGATGTTACATCATTTTTTAAGCAATTTAAAGTTAATTTCAAAGGCAAATCATACGATTCTGACATGCCACCGAGACAGTATTTTCCAAATTCAAGTAGTTGCAAAGAATTTACTTCATTTATTGCAGCAGAGTTATTAGACCGCATTAAAAATGGTTCTATTAGAGTTTGGGGGAAAGTTGGAGAATGTGACATGCCAAAAATAATTATGCCTTTGACAGTTGAGCCAAGTAAACCGCGTTTGTGCCATGATGATCGATATTTCAATTTATTGACTAAAGATGTTCCTTTTAAACTGCAAACTTTGAAAGATGCTCACCGATTGATAGATAAAGATGCATGTATGATAACGTGTGATGAGAAGTCTGGGTATGATCATGTAAGGCTGACAGAGGAGTCACAAACTTATTTTGGTTTACAGTTTGGAGGGTGGATTATGTCATACACAACCTTAGTATTTGGGTGGAAAGCCTCTCCGTATGTTTATCAGACCATAGGCATGCGCGTTACCTCATATATGCGCAATCTTGGGATACGAAATTTGCAGTATATATACGAATGGCAGCAGAGAGTAAGTCGGATAATGACCCTTTAGAAAGTAGTCTGAATGGTGTTATTTTGTCTTGTGAGGCTGTTGCCTATTGTCTCGTAGAAATATTGACAAGATAAGGATATACCCTTTCTTTGAAGAAAATGTCATCTAATCCCTTCGACTTGTATCAGGTTTTTAGGTTTTCTGACTGATTCGGTAGAGCAGGCATACATTTTACCGCTGGATAAAAAGGAAAAATTCATTGCATTAAGGGAATCAATTTTGTCTCAGAAAGAAGTCAATTCAAAGACTCTGCAAAGATTGGCAGGAAAATGCGTTTCCATGGGTTTAGCCATTCCTGCAGCTCGGCTGTACTGCCGCGAAATGAATACAGCTATATCGTTTTGTCAAAAAAAAAAAAAACAGCAGAAACATTCCTGTTTCTGGTGATCTCCTGTTTGAAATAGAGTACTGGCGTTTTCTTGACACTTGGACTGGCTCAGCAAAATGGCGTAGCGAACATCATGAGCAAATCTTACTCTTTAGCTCTGACTATCTGTGAGTCATGAGCCCTTTTCTTTGTTTCATCATGGAGTGTTAATTTGATCAGAGTGTTTTCCATGATGATACATTGCATTAGTTAGATGGCCTCCATGCGAGCTGAACATTTCCTGTTCTTCAACAACAGCAGAATCTAGGGCGAAGATTTGGTACCAGTAAAATGCATTTAAGCCCCCCGGTGGCTTAGGCTGCTGTCCGTTCTAAGGCGGTGGTTCTGTTGTTGTTGACTTTTTGTTTATTGTTACTCCCATTGTGGGAGTCTGTAATTGTTCTATGTTTTGTTGTACGTTACTTTATGTCCATTCTAGTATTGCAATCATCTTGATGGGGAAGAGAGAGCTGATTGCTTTGCTTAATTTGTCTTCCTGGTGTCTAGTGATGGTTGAGCGGCTCTTCCTCGCTGTGCCACCGGGTAGTCTGCAGTTTGTGATTGTGGTATTTCCTGATCATACTCACTTACTATTTTTAATGGCAACGGATGCGTCTTTATTTAAGTATGGTGTGGCAATACTAACAGGTCATGACATTGGCACTACCTTTAGCGATTTTTGGGCATCAGGTGATAACCGACCCATTCATTTGAAAGAGGTGGACGCTATATTTAAAGCATTATCTTCCATGGTTTCGCGAGTTGCCGACTCTAGGGTTGACATTTTAACTGATAACATGGCTGTCATTCAATCGTTTGAAAACCAAGGTGGGAAATGTCGATCTTTAAACAATATAATGAAGCAGATATTTGCATTTCTCTGTTCGTATAACGTTGACTTGCATCTTCGTTATGTCCCAACAAATCTTAATGAGGCTGATTTTCCTTCCAGGCAGTTGTCTTTGGCTGACTCTACCTTGGCTGGACCATCTTGGATGTTGGTTGAAAGGCATTTTGGACCCCATACAGTTGATCGCATGGCACTAGACTCTAATGCTATGAAGTCAAGTGATGGAATGAGCTTGAGGCATTTTACCCCAGGTCCTAGTCCACTCTCGTCTGGTGTAAATATATTTTCACAAAATATTAGTTGTAAAACAAATCCTTATGTGTTCCCTCCAATATCGATGATTTTTCCGCTTGTTTCCTTTTTGAAGGAGCAGCATGTTCGGGGGTGTACCTTGGTAGCACCTTTTTTGCAATTGTTTCCCATCTGGTGGCCCATTTTACAGTCTTATTGTATAAGGTCAGTTTTGATTGGCAGGTTATGGGAAAAAGGTGTTATTAAGGTCCCTAGTAAAAGAGGATTTGTGCTAGATACTGAAGGATTAAAATGGGATTTAGAGGAATATAGGCTGTCTTTTAGCGCGTGACTATGTTTTCTTTTCGGATGTGATTTCAGGTTTCTCCAACTGGTGATATTTGCGTGGATTTTGTTGCGATTGACAACAGATTGCGAGATATTGAACAGACTGTACGTTCAATCCCATACAGCAGAAAATGTGCTAGTCTTGAAGAGACATTTAAACTGTTTTTAGCTTCATGTCCACATTCTCCAACTTTGATGACTGCATTGCCTGACGATGTAAGACGTTTTCTTATTTGGAAAGATAATCAGGGTAAGACGAAAGTTCATCGTACTGAGTGCCAATTTGTAGGTGCATATGGGGTTACACCGTGTTCCTGTCCCTTGCAGTTATCGTCTGGTAGTGGAGATGGTATCATTTAGCAGCTTAAGAAAATCTTTACAAATCTCAGTAGACGAGGTGAATGGGATTCATCTACTGGATTGGGAAATCCTGCCACATCATTATTATTAAAGCAGTATCTTAAGTTTATTAAGGAAGAACAAGCACAAGCCCATGTTTCACCCAAACAGGCAAAACCGATTTTTCTTACAAAACTAAAATTAATTGCGTCTTACATCGATAGGCAGATGCAGCGTCATGATTTATCAATTGCTGAACGATTTGTTTTGGCTAGAGATCAGGCATTGCTTAAGGTGCAGTTTTTTGCTGGTGATTAAGCTAGTGATGTTGGTCGTGTTTTAGTCCAGGAAATAAAAATCCTCTCAGACGGAAGTGATTTGGTTTTTAATCATACTTTTGGTAAGACACTTCGTGGGGATGGGAAATTTAAAAGGTTTGTTATTAAACGCTGCGATGATGGTAACATCTGTCCAGTGAAAGGCATAGAAAGATATTTGCATGACGCTAAATTATATGGCATTGATCATTTGAGTATATGTTTCGTCCCGTTTTGGGAGCTAAGACGGTGTTAAATGAGAGTATATCATACTCTGCTATTTATGAGAGACTTAAAACCTATTTGTCGGTCCTTGGTATCGATTCTGGTGAAACACCTCACAGTATGAGGGCAGGGTGTGCAGTAACCCTTGCAATGTCAGGGAAAGTAAAAACGAGAGAAATGGTGTATCATATAGGTTGGTCTAGTGGTAAAAGTGCGAATATTACAGTCGGTCAGCAAAGCTTTTAGACTCGGGTATAGTAGCCCAAGAACTCGCCAACTCGGTGGTGAGCGCACAACAAGTTGAGACTGAGTATCAAGTAAATGCATGTTTTACAAATTTACAACGACTGTGTGATTTATAAGGGTGCGATATTTCTGATCTTGAGAGTATATGTTATTTCCTACTAGAATACCATCAGATGGTTGCAGTTCAATTATATGTAATCTCAAACAGTACATTTGTATGTGATTATATTGTTTTGTACTAGAAACGAAGCATTATTCTGTGTTTTATGTGCTGTATATATGCTATTAAATTTCTAAAATTAATTTCTTTATTCTTTTGAGTTTTGGGAGAGTAAGCAGAAAAGAAATAATACTGTGTATAAAGAGACAGTCCATAACTGGTGTGATTATTCCCAATGTGCCTCTCTTGCCCAATGCTCCAATGGGAAGAGGAATGCAGATGATAGATGTTACTGGGGTTATGGTACTATCCCCAGCGACATCTAGCAGCGTAATAAACCATCTACCTCTTTTTGATACGGACATGGTTAATAGACATAGGGGTGGGGGGGGGGACAACTGAGACTTTACCAGATGGTTTAAGTTAAAAACTAGATACTTTTGATTTTCCCCACCCACCACTCCCTACCGTGACATTTGTCATTTGTATTCTTATCTTCCAATGTGCCTCTCTTGCCCAACACTCCAATGGGAAGAGGAATGCAGATGATAGATGTTACTGGGGTTATGGTACAACTCCGTCGTACATGTATGTACATACTAGAAACGGGCCCGTGCAAGCGCGGGTTATCATGATAAGTGTTCTGAGCTTGGCTGAGCATGGCAGATGTCCTCATAAATATTAAAATTTGGTACAATTGTTAGCATTTCAATATTTAAGAGTAGGATAAATACTAACGAAATTCTGATATGAACAAGGGCCATAACTCTGTTATAAAGTATATTATCTATTTCTATCATACAAACTAAAATATAAGGCGGTAACGACTCAAGGGTGAATCTTGATCGAAACAACGCTTGTAGCATAACGCACTACTATAGTGTTAATCGAAGTGACTGTACCGTACGACAACCAACGTATATGTTTGCCAATGAAAACTGTTAGTTGTCATATCAATTTTAGTCCTTTTCCAATGCTTATTCATTACCCTCAGATGACCAGATATTGAGGGGATGCAGACCTTGGGTCACATTTTAATGTCTTACTCATGCTTGTGCTGGCTAGATACTATAAGTGAAATATGGAATGAGCTTCACAGCTTAAGAGAGACCCACAGATGCCTGTACATACCATAAGCTCATCTATGAGCCTTTGGCTCAGATGAACTAAAAAGTATACGAAATTTTGTGACTGCAGGAAAAATAGGCAAAAGTTTTCAATTCTGTCTGTATAGATTGGTATAATTGATAAAATGAATACAGCAAATTATTCTGTATGAAAGAAAGACCAGGAATCGAACCAATAGCCACTTGGTTGATAGTAACACTCTACTGGTTGAGTTGAGCAGCCCATCAGTTAAGCTTGGTGTATACGGTTAAAGCATTAATGAATGTGGCATTAAAAAATGTCTACTGTAATATTCCAAAATTTTATGACTCCCTAAACGTTGCTGTAAATATGCCAAAAAATGAACCAAAAGGTTTTTTATAGAATAATACCAAATAAAGATATTGACATAATTGCAAACAGTGAAGACCCTGATTATACTGCTTCTCTAGGGGCAGTCTGATGTGGGTCTGCACTGTTTGACCATACCTAATTGTCCAAAAAGTTGGGAATTAATTTCATGGCAATTTCTTTTGGTAATTGTTTTATCTTTCACGACTGTTGATGAGGACAGTGATTATTACAATAAAAAGAAATGGGTACATACACTTTAAAGGACGTGTAACGGTTTTGTATTACAAATGGCCCACTTTTACAGTAAAAAATCGATTGTAAAGAAATCCCTCAAAAATATTACCAAATGATACCTAAGAGTCTCTTGTTTAATGTCCACAATTTATTTTCTTCATTAAAATGTATTTTTATGATAAATTTTGGGGTTAAATGCATGCCTTATCAACCACACTTAACACTAAGTCTATGGTAAAACCAAACACCCTCGTGTTCTTCGTGACTCAATTACATACATGTCCACATGCGGAACCGGATAATACTATTTCTCATTTTATTGTGCATGTAATATTACACCATAAAATGGTAACTCTGAGCCGGTTCCGCATGTGGCAAATACTGTAAAAAGACTTTTTCTGCAAATTTTATCCTGAAATGTACTACTCGATTCATACTTATCAAAGCACTGAGAGTACTAAAATCACTGGAGAATTGTAAGATTCCCGTACAAAAATGGAATACAATGTACATATTAGCTGCTCGTATCAATATTATTTCTTACAAACAGTCCTCGGATAGTTTGCGTTTGAAAAGCAAATACAACAATATTTCAGTAAGTCTTATTTGAGAGAGAGAGAGAGAGAGAGAGAGAGAGAGAGAGACCAGCGGAGAGAGAAGGTGCAAGGAGAGAGTTTGATGTGCCCCCTTCTTTAACTGATACATAGATTTCTGGAGACAGTTCTTTGGTACAATCTGCTTTTAAACAGACAGCTCACCGCCACTTTTGTCTTGACATGGCCCATTGCTTTGAATTAAGATTGTCAAAAATGGCAACTTTGGAGCATGAGGAAAAAATAATCAATTATTGGTATTCTGAAATTACAGGGCAGACACTGTTTAATATGGCCATACTAGAGTAGTTAGGAATGGAAAGTATATAACATTAGATAGAGTTGTCCCCCCATCCACTTAAAGAAGTTATGTGAGGCTGGTGATCTTGCAATTAAGGTCAATTTCACCGAATTCTAGTCGTTCATTAAGGTGTTCCCAATGAGTTATCTGTGTCAGTTTGGTAAAAATCTGGTCATTGGTTAGGAAGATAGAGTACAGACAAACCTTTTTTTACATATGTCCCTGGTGACCTTGTAAATAAGGCTGAGGTCACCAAAATCTAATAATTCGTTTTGGCTGTCCCAGACAAGTATCTGTGAAAGTTTAGATGAAATTCATCTAGCGGTTCATAAGGTAGAGCAAAAGGCTACTTCACAGCACAGATATCAGAATCATTTGATATGATTCCAAAATTTTGATAGAACTGTGTCAGTTTAATGGTAATATTATTAAAGTGAGGTTATTTGAACAAAAAGGAGCTGGTGTGATGTATACAAATGCACCCTCTCAACATATATTGTAACTGAGCCTCAAAACTAACACCTATCTAAATTTATGAAGTTCGTAACTTCTCACGTACATATATGATGTATATAGGAGGCGCAGATATTGTCGCAAATAAAACAATGTAATTCTTTGAATTAGTTTTGTTCTTTTCAATTCAATGTTATTTATGCAAGAAAGCATGTATAAAAACAGCCAATGGCCTGAATGCGAACGCCACAAGCATTTTATTCATAATGAGTGTAATGCGCTTTTCATGCTTACATGTGCACAATATCTGTGCTAAACTGTTTGTTTCCTCAACGAATATCGCTCTCGTAAAGTGTTTGCTAAGATAATGCAGTATATATACAACAACCACTTATCTGCAGATGGTAAATAGTCACTGGTACCAACAAACACATACATTTAATATTCAAGGATCGAAATACTCTATTTTAGATGTTTATTCATGATCACCTTTATCAAAACACAATGTATTTTGTTCAAATTGTTCCGAAATCCCTGCATTGACGGAAGTTGTCACCCTTGAAATAGATGTCTGCACCACAAATGCTTGCACATGACTAAGTGTTTTAATGCTTCACGTCACTGCTCTACGTTACAGTGAACCATATTTCAGTCATGACGTCTCCTCGGTTGAACATGTATTACGCAATAAAGATGAAAATGTCTTGCACAATGACACAAAACATATGTTTCTTCGGGATTGTGAACTGCGAACCCTTAGTTACACGTAAGATAATAGGTAAGTAATATAGACCACAGCGCTATCACGACTGGTGGATATCTGAGCTGGGACATGCGTAAAATATGGCGCAGATATGCATTCTGTACATGTAACCTATGACCGCCTGCTTTGACATGGCCTCAAATTATTCATTTATTCTGCATGTTCATCCACAAAGATGCACAGTTTTGAATTAATCTTATAGTCGAATCAGGTGTTTGGAAGATACGTCACAGACACAAATGTGTGACATACAGACGAACTGACAGATGAACAGACAGATATATAACACTCAGATGTATCTGTTTTAATAATTGTGGCTGTTAGCAAAAAAGTGTTCAAAGCTTCCATTATCATTTCTGTTGCTTTATAACTATTTATATTCATGTTTCATACTAATCCAGCAAAAAGAAAGGTTGCGCATGTAATGCCGCGTTTCACATGTTACATGCACGCTTGTGTACATGTCGTACTGATTATATTGATATGAATAAACCGGAATAGGCTTGTTTGAGCTATTGATTAACTGGAAAAGGCGATAAAACACTAAATGTTCAATACAACATATCATCAAGGTAATTGTAAACACAGTATTTAGCCAAGTTTTCGCATAATTTTTAATTAATGATGGTAGTGTTAGCTCAAATTACGACATAGACATGACGAGTATAAACATACGCATGTTTGGTATTATGTTTGAGGTCAGTTGGCTTGTTGCATCTTTAAAAATATCCACATTCATGATCAAACCTCTGTTTATACACACTAGTGAGAAACTTTAATTCATGTGACTGCAAATGCCGTCGTTACTTTAATAGCATGCTCATGTGAAAGGGCTGAGATCAAACCACCATATATTCAAATTTCAGCCAAATCCATCGTGGGCCAAAAAACGGCCAAACCGTTACACGTCCTTTATGTTTTCAAACAAACATATGGTGTGGGTAATCAAAAGTACTGTCGCAATGAGACGGTTCTTTTGAGCACCCATAATATAAAACCATGGTTGCAAATAGAGCTTACACGTTTACAAAATTTTGTTAAGGTTTACACGAATTCCAAAAATCGAAATGATTCCGTTTACACGCACCTACACAGCATTTCTACACGTCGAATCACGGGTTCGTTGTAACTACCATGCAACAATAGACTTCTTTCTTTATAAGAAATGATACCTATGTAAAGCTTTTATATTTGAAACGCAAAAATGAAATCGGTATATACATCCGCTGTAACTACCAGACAACAACAGACTTCTTTCATCATAATAAATGATACCACTGTAAAGCTTATATCTTTGAAATACCAAAAAGTATCAGACTCAAAAGTGCCGTATCAATGAGACGGTCCTTTTGGGCACCCAAATTATAAAACCATGGTTGCAAATATGGCTACCATGTTTACAATTTTTTAAAACGTTTACACGGATTCCAGAAATAGAATAATACCACTGTAAAGCTTATATCTTTGAAACACAAAAAAATCGGTATATACCCTTTAAATGTTTTCAACTATAACACATGTTGTAGGTACTAAAATGTACCGTCTCAATGAGACAATTCTTTTGTGCACCATAAATGTATACCCATGGTTGCAAAAGGACTTCCATGTTTACAAATTTTTACACGAATTCCAGAAATCGAATGACACCAATGTAAAGCTTATATCTTTAAAACGCAAAAAAAGAAATCAGTATATACACTTTAAATGTTTTCAACCAATATATATCTTGTGAGTACTCAAAAGTGCCGTCTCAAATCGGTGTATTCATCCGCTGTAACTACCAGACAACAACAGACTTCTTTCATCATAATAAATGATACCACTGTAAAGCTTATATCTTTGAAATACAAAAAAGTATCAGACTCAAAAGTGCCGTATCAATGAGACGGTTCTTTGGAGCACCCAAGATATAAAACCATGGTTGTAAAAAGGGCTTCTACGATTTTGTAAACGTTTACACGAATTTCAGAAATCGAGTGATGCCACTGAAAAGCTTATATCTTTGAAAATGCAAAAAAAGCAATCGGTATATATGCTTTAAATGTTTTCAACTAAAACATATGCAGTACCATCTCAATGAGACGGTTGTTTTGAGCACCCAAAATGTAAAACCATGGTAGCAATTTTGCAAATGACCTGTGCATAAAAGCGGGGCATGGGTGCAAATGATTTGTGCATAAAAGCAACAAATAGGTGTGGTTCGGTAAAACAGTCGAGTTTCCAGTGGTTTGGTGTGTTCAGTCTACACGGCATTTCTACATGCCGAATCGCGGGTTCGCTGTAACTATCTTCTATCATTATAAAAGATGATACCACTGTAAAGCTTTTATCTTTGAAACGCCAAGAAATCGGTATGATACACTTTAATTGTTTTCAACCAAAACATATGGCCACATATGTTGTGGGTGCTCGAAAACCAAAAGCACCCAAAATATAAGGGGTCTGTAACCTGTAGGTCAGCATTTTTTTCAAAACTCTGCTTTCAGGGCAGGTACGTTTGATCCTATTTGCCTATAGGCTGTGAGGATTATTTACGTTTTGTTCGACAGGTACCCGTATGATGAACAAAAATATATGGAACATCGGTAAGAAAAAGTCTGCAAGTGCCGGAAATACACTAACAATAACACTTTAGGTGCCAACTAAGTACTGAAACCACACACCCTGGTTGTTTCACCCCTAAAAGTATGCATTTCCTGTACCAAGCAAAACCTTTGTGCATTATTAATTTTCAGAACTTTGACAATCCAGAAAATGAGCGAAAGGCAGGGTATACCTACATGTATATATGTAGTTAATATTAAAATAAGTTGTTAATGGTGAGGTAAACTTTTTTGAGAAACATGGGGTAGTTAAATGCCATACTACTTTTGTCGCAAGAACTGAACTGCAGCAAAAAATACTCTGATTGGAACCTTATTTTGCAGACTGTTGAGAAATGTTCTATTTGAATAGACATGTTGCTGTTAATTTACCAAATTGGATCCAATTACGGAATCAAGCCTGAAAATGGTCAATTAGCTTGTTTATCTGTTGTTTATTTTTTGGGGGGAGGGGGGGGGAGTGGGGTGAGAGTTGGGCATGTTAGGTCAAGGCGCTCATTTGAACATGAATTTAAGCGCCTAGTGTTACTGATGCTACCCACATCATCTAATTGCAAATTTTAAGACGTCTGCTGTGTCATCTGTTGATGACATGAAATGCTGCTGTGGCAAGTAGTGTAGGCACAGATAAGACTACCTTTTAGTCCACACTGTTTGTCTGTACGTATGCAACTCAACACAGCAGACAACAACAGCCGGGTAATATATCCTATTGCATACAAAATAATTAAGTACCATTATTTATTTATATTCACCTTTCTAGTAAAAGAAACCACTCAGGCCAACAAAGAATATGACATTTTCGGGCCATTTTGGGTCCGATTTGGTAAGTTTACAGACCCCCACCATATCTAAATCCTTGTCAATACAAATGCTGTAGTAGACTTAGAGATAATGTTTATTTTGAAATAAAAGTAATGAGCTTTCGACAGACTTTGTTGTTCCTTTTTGTGTCCCTTACTGTGGCGCAGGACGATAGTCCTAGCCTACGCATGTGAATGACATGTTCACTTGTCTGACCGCCACAATATACGTTGGACGTATGCAACAACAACAGCTGGGAAATATATTATAATGCATACCAAATAACTCAGAACCATTATATTCGTTCATTTCCACCTTTCTAGTAAAAGAAACCACTCAGATCAACAAACACAAAAACATGGCATATTCGGGCTTGATTGGGTCCGATTCAGTAATTGGGCCAGATTCGGTAAGTTACGGACCCTCAAAATCTAAATCAATTTCAAAACTTTTTTTTCATAATATAGACTTAATGATAATGTTTATTTTGAAATAAAACCAATGAACATTTCACAGACTTTGTCATTCCTTTATATGTCCCTCCCTGTGGTGCAGGATGACAGCCTATGCACACTACTAATCACTTGGAATTCGTTAACCCCCCCCCCCACCCCAAACAATATTTCCTAACCCACAGGCTCAGATTCAAGACCCCTCTCAAACACTTGAAAAGTCAAGTAATCGGCCAAGAAATCTGCTTAAATGTCTATACAAATGCATCTTTCCAGTGATTAACAAAGACTCTAGTGGGCCATTGCATGCACACTGTTGTCGTTGCAACTTGAACAGGAAAAATGTTATCGCCGCTTCTAATATGAGCACCACAACTTGAAGACGTTGGAAGTTGTATAGATTGACTTTTCTCTGCCGACAGAATCGACAGATATAAACCTGTCATGATCTTCGCAGAAACACTCTTGTTGTTTTTGTGGAAAATCAGCCAGACAGAAAACCCCAGCTGACAGCAGCCATCTTTGTTTTTTTTCAATCGGGTCATTATCTTCCAATAGGTGGACATGCGCAGAAATGTTATCAGGTATGAAAACCATGACCGTTCCCGATCTGCCGTGCCAGAAATTTATTTTTATATACAAAAAACAGTATTACGTGCCTTTTTATTTTGCAACTGAGAAAATATTTTATGCAGAGGATAGAGCAAAAATGGATAGAGAATTGAACCTCTTTGTTCTGTGGGAAATTGGATTTCTGGCGTGGCAGATCGGACACGGCAGCACGATGCGGTCATGGCTTTCATAACCATCATATCACGTGTCAACTTTGACCCCCGCAAGTGACGTATGAACGCATGAAATATGGAAATACACCTTACGACCAATCGTTGCAGCCTTTCTTGGTAGAAGTTGGGAGAATATGAAAACATAGATCGATATCGCCCATTATCATAAGTTGATAAAGAAGGCGTTGATGGGAGATTATGGATTGTATCAAAAACCTCAAAAACGAAATAAAAGTAAAAGAAGGTTAGATCGAAGTTATCAATGAGGGCAATATCTGAATAACTCGGTGTAGAAAAAATGCTGGTAAAATATACCGTTTCCGAGTTTTTGAGCGCAAAGGGCTCCTTTAGTAGTATAGATGAAATAAGGACAGTTATATTTCGAAGCAATAATGGCCTTGACGTGAGAAAACCTGTCTTTGGGGGTTTGCGAACAACAAAGGTGCAGACCGTCCTGCGCATTCATGCAGTCGGATCAGCCAGCGCCTTTATGGTTTGCTTATTGGAAAGTAGCCTATCAAAACTAGACTGGCCCCAGTCTCTAATGTCATTTTGCTCCAATTCTATCCATTCTTTGTAGCTGAGCAGGCTGGTTTTGGTATGACCAGATCGGAAACCCCGAAGACAGATTAGATAAAGATGATACCTAAACGCATGTATCTTTTAAAATTGAGCCAGTGCGTGAGATTTCCAACAGTGATGTATGTGCGACCATCAAAGGCTCAGATCAGCCTGCGCAAACGCGCAGTCTGATCAGAGCTTTTGCTAGTGGCCTTAATTTTATATAATTATTAAGTATTTAGCTACTGACTGATCATAAGTTGGAGTTTCTAAGCTTAAAATGGAGCTGCAGAGGCTAGACTGAGTCTACACTTGTCAAAATGACACATTGTTGGAAATCACGTGTCATTCACAACATAAACACAAAAAATAATCATGTAACAGGACCAGCCTATCAGACGTTGGTACTTGAGTCGCGATATGTGATTTCCAACAGTGTGGCATTTTGACAAGTGAAGACACAGACGAGCCTGTGCAGCCTCATGTTAAGCTCAGTTGCTCCAAATGCAGTTCGGTCAGTAGCTTAAAAGTCATAGAATAGTCAAGGGATTAGCAGAGACTCTGATCAGACTGTGCGTATGCACAGGCTGGTCTGAGCTGTTGCTGCTTGCTTATACCACATTGTTGGAAACCCCATGTCGCGGCTTCTATATGTAAATTAAGTAATGGTGCAAAGATCAGGAATCGATACAATCAAGTACCACATCTGACCCAGGATACCAATGGGAAAGTGTTAAACTTACAATGAGACACAACAAACAAGAGCCGAGAGGCCAGCCCTTTCCCAGTAGGTAACCACAGGGCACAAATAAAGAGACGCGCACAAAGGCATAACAAACACAAGACATAAATAAACATATTAAATGGTCAACAAAAGATGTCAACATACCGCCTTGGAACGGTCATTTAAAATATTTTACTGGAGGGCTTAAACCGGTTTTACGGTGCCAACCTCATCCTTAATTCAGATGTGGATCAAGACACATAGATATTTGGTTTACATGAAAGACCCCTAACTTATCAATGCATCATATCCTCGAATATTATAAATCAAGATACATGTATGAAAAGGAGATAAAGCAAAGATAAGGAGTCAACAGTAAATAAAACTGAAGAGCGGAGCAACAGAAATCCAACAGGTAAACCCCGGTGGGCCTGACAAACAGCCAAAGCATTGGACCCATACCATCTCATCAATAAATAAGTCTTTAAGTCGGAAGCGTCATAGAGTCTGAAGTCCGACCCACCGGCGTGCAATTTAAGAGGAAAGCAAAGTTGCCAACCGTGATTGGGTTGACCACCAAGCATGCAGTCTGTTGCATTACATTAATGTTATAGCCAATCTTTAAGATATTCTTTAAACATTAATACTTGGCTAACTAGTGAGGATGAAGCAATATGTTTTAGCCTAAGCCATTATCTATGCCCTTTCTTCGTATGTGTAAATGTAAAGGATCTGGCGAGACTGTGCCAATGCAAGGTAAGAAAGAGGGCAAAGATCAGGAATAGATACAATCAAGCAGCACACCTGACCCAAGATACCAATGGGAAAGTGACAATGTCACAAAAGCCATCACAAACGAGTGCCAAGAGATCAGCCCTTTCCCAGCAGGTAACCACATGCATCAACAAACAGACGTGCATGAAAGCATAATAAAACAAGACAGAAATAACATAAATGATGCACAAAAGAAGCACCCGATTTAACGGTGCACCAACCTCACCCTTAGTTCAGATGTGGATTAGTGGATTAAGACACATCTATAGATGTTTGGTTTGCATGAAATACCCAAAACTTATCAAAGCATCATCTCCTAGAGCATATAAATCAAGATATAAAAAGAAGATAAAGCAAAGATAAGGACTCCGAGTTATTGCTTGCATGCGGTATTAGTAAATTATACTCTCATTAATTGATAATTGTATGAAGGCTGTTGCATGTAACCCATTTAAGCCGAATAGAATTTCCCATCGTTATCATTTGAAACAGACGATTTTCTTTCAAGGGTTGTTGGGGGAGTATTTTTACATTTTCTTTTCAAATTTTGATAGAACAATTTGTCAGCAAACAGTGAAGACCCATATCAGACGCCGCGTTCGGCTGTTTTGTAATGTTTGCCTTGGGCCTATGTCCTATAAAAAGGACACAATGCCTATAAGGGTTAATTTGTTTAGTGCTGAAATGAATCAAAGTAAGTAAGGTTGCAAAGATCAGGAATCGATACAATCAAGTACCACACCTGACCCAGGATACCAATGGGAAAGTGACAAACTCACAGAAGACACCACAAACGAGAGCCAAGAGGTCAGCCCTTTCCCAGCAGGTGACCACGAAGCACATATAAACAGACGCGCACAAAACATAGCAAACACAAGACAGAACAAAAACATAAAAGATCCACAAAAGAAGTACCGCCTTGGAACGGTCAGTAAAATATTTTACTGGAGGGCTTAAACCGGTTTAACGGCGCCAACCTCATCCTTAATTCAGATGTGGATCAAGACACAAAAACACTGAAATACGTGTTTAGATTCTTAATTTGAAAATTCAAATGTACAGTAAAACATGTGTAAAACGGCCACTATCAAAAAGACAAAAAATGGGTTTCAAGACTAATTATCGTTTAATGCAGGTAAAAAAGTATTGCAGAATGCTCTAAGTGGAGCTTTCCGCAATACTTTCGACCTTCGTTGAGCTACCATTTGTCATAAAGATCTTTGTTTTGTCTATTTTGAGTGGCCGTTTTACATACGTTTTACTGTACAAGCATGACATTGATATGGAACGCCATATGAATGGAGTGTCGCAGGCAGGCCGGTTGGGTGGCCTGCTTTTATGTGCTTACTGGATGCATACATGTACAGTTTACTATAATAGAAAAGTCATCGTAAGAGCCCTCATACCATATGAACAACCATGTATCATTGTCTCGTCAAATCAAATGGACACTTCCGTCAGTAAACAGTCACCAATCAAAGGTTCTATTTATCAGTCTGAAAAATTCATCATTGTGTGGTTTAAAGAAGGATTGTAACTTGTGCAGTGTCATGTTGGAATATTTTATACTGTTTTTCACTTGCGTAGTGTTTCTGCCTCTTTCATCCCCGTAACAGCTTGCACTTTGACTTTGCTTAGATTTCCGCAGACAAAAGACACCCTTTTGTTCAACATAAACAAAGTTATCCGGTTTAATGACATGTTCTATATTTAGATATTCCTCTATTTCTTTCAAAACTTTGTATGGATTTCTTTTAAAATATTCAGCTTCGATTATTTTTATTTGATTTTTCTTGAAGAACCTCAAATATCGTTTTAAACCTTCATCATAAATTGACTCTCTTACAACTTTGCAATTAGTGTTGATATCGCCACTTTGCTGTTTTAAGACACACTCATCCAGATTGTAGTGGAATTTGTCCAAGCGGGTTTCTTTAAATGTAAATTGAGATATAGTCCTAGCGACTGGCTCGCGTACCAATACTATAAGCTTTATTGAGGCGTTCATCTGATGAATCCTTGCTGGAACATTCACATTGTGAAAGTAATTTGGCGATTTTTCAACAGTTATTTGATAGCTGAATGAACAGGGCATTTTATGTTTATACCAATCCAAACCAAGTTCATACTTACGACTAAAGAATGATATTTCGTAAAAAGGCTTACTTTTGATTACAATTCTTGGATGCATTGACATGTAATCGATCAGCTCCCGCGTGCCGCACTTATAATTCCCAATGATCAAACATTGTGGTAGTCTTCGTTTACACTTTTCTTGTGGAAATTTAAACATTTTCCCAGCTTCCTGTTTAATTGACTTGATCATGGTGTTTAATGCCGTTATCGAGTACAGCGCATTAATGGCAGACTTTGTATCATTGCGTGGTATATCGAAATAGTCCTTCTTGTGTGGCATATCAAAATAGTCCTTCTTGTGTGGCATATCAAAATAGTCCTCCTTGTGTGGCATATTAAAATAGTCCTCCTTGTGTGGCATATCGAAATAGTCCTCCTTGTTGGAATAGGTTACATTCCGTTCCACAGAAAGGTTGGGCATAAACCTAGCAGATTTTTCTCCTTCACCGGAACTGCTTGGAAAGCCGAGAAATTAAACTCTTTGCCTACTAGCATCGTCTGCTGTTAACATGTGCACACAGTTTAGATTCAGATCAGGCGCGACAAAACGTCGCGCCTGATCTGGATACAAATTGTTTGACACTGATGGTATTTCTGAAAAAAACTTTTCCAAAAAGCGTTTTTTTTTTTTAAGAAAATAACAACAGCAGACGACCAAAACATGAACAACCTACCCAGTATGCAAAGAGATAACTGCCCATTCCTGTTGTAAAGTCAAATTATAAAGTTGATACACAACAAACACAGCGAAAACTAGCAAAACAGCGAACGCTGTGACAGTGGTCCGTGTTCTATTTAATCGCTGTCCCATTTGGAGCTGTATGCTTTCGCTAACGAGAGATTGAAAGGATATATATTTGAATCGATTCTCGCGTCATAATAATAATAATAATATAAAAGATTCACGTCGTGAGAAAACCGACCTCGAAGCTATAAAACGTTTTATTACATGCCCGGCTTATATGAGCAAAGTAAAACGAAAATGCAGTTAAAAATAAATTGTCTTGCTCTAAAACGCTCAGATGTTTTATCTATCCTGCTAATAAATGTTTTAAAATGGCAACCATTATTATTTTTTTAACAATTTAGGGAGTGGACAGGGGGTACCCCATCCCCACTTCCCTCCCCTTTCTCCCCACTTTACTCCCCCTCTCCCCCCACTTCTCACCACCTCCGCCCCCACTTCCCCTCCCCCTTGTCAGTTTTTCCCTCCCCTGATAAAATTTTGTTCTTGTTCATTTTTTATTTGTTCTTACCATCCCATCAACAATCTTTCAGTTAAACAGGAACGTGTCTTCCTTGGTTGAACCAGTACTAAGCTAGGATAAATTTGTCTTGCTCAAGGACCACAACGCAGTGACGCCAATGAGGCTCGAACCCGCTGCCCCTCAATCTAGAGTCAAGCACTCTACCACTGAGCCACTGCGCTCCCTGCTCTTGTTTATGAACCAAAGCATAGTGAAGAACCAAAAATTAATTCTAAAAATAGCTTACCAAAGACCCACCTGCATTTTCATGCAAAATTGCCTAGGGCACAAAGAATTAAAACATACTTAAAGACATAGAAAATTTAGCAATAATACTGGTACCACTCATTACGATTCTCTCCAGGGGTCATACTGGACAGATCAAAGGCTAATCTTTATGAGGTGATTATGACTTCCTCACAGGGGCAATAAAGTGGTCCCATGAAGGGATTAGGTATTTTCTGATAAAATATTGATCTTTAATTTAGTCAAAGAAATTGTGTTGTATACAGGTAAGTCCCCTCTTTAGGCCCCTTTAGGTTTGTGCTGAAACTGTCCCTTATCAGTAAATTCACTAATGATTCCATATATTACAAAATGTATGTCTTTAAGCTTAATTGTTTAGATGCTTAACGTCACAGCCAACATCTATGGTCATGTCGAGACGGTCAGTTCACCTAACCATACCAAGCTTGATTAAGTGGTTAACCAGTACTTCGCTTGTAACTGACAACAACCCTTCTTGAATCCGCGGAAGGGAGAAGAATGGCCGTAGAAATTATTAAATGATCAAATCTCCACGAAAGTATGGAACCATGCTGGGATGGAACGTGCTGCCCCTGGATCTGCAATCAGCCACTTATCTGCAATACGACACGTTACCTGAGGTAATTTTGGTAAGCGGACTCGTTCTTTCCATCCCACTGAATATATTAGGTAAAGTAACAGTAAGGCACAGCTACTGCACTGGGGAACATATCTCTAATTTAGGAACTTTTGTCTGTGCATCTGTTGTCGGTTCTACCGATGGCTCATCAATTATTGGTATTTCTATAGTTTCAGTCTGAGCCAATGAGGGATCAGACGAGCCCCTTCTTTTTATGCTGGATCCAGTCTGACCAAATGTAAAGACTGGTACTTCAGTGCCTGATGAATTTCTGAAAGTAAAGGGAGCCTCATAGGTTTAGATAAACAAAAGTTTTCAGCATTAAATTGTAAATATTTCTTACCCATCAGTTTTATTATATGTGTTTTGGGTGCATATAAGAACGGTCTCAATGAGACGGTTCTTTTGAGTACCCACAACATATGTTTTGGTTGAGAAATAAGGAAATATTTTTTGTACAAACTCTTAACTTAAGGCCTGAGCCTGTTAAGCCCATTATCAAAGTGTATACCACAGCTATCAAAAAATGTGACACATGCAAAAACAAATTAGAAACAAATAATTTCAATGTTCCAAGTGATACACACAAGTCATTTACTTTACTTATTGCAAATATATACTCAACTACAAAAGAAACCCATCAGTCACTTTTTGGGGCAATTATGGAAAAATAATTAAGAAATGAAAACATGTTTTATACCATATTCCTTAACAATCAATTATGCATCACAATACTAAATAATGTAACAGTTTTACTTAAACCCGTTTATGCTGTTCGCCAGTAATTGGTTTCCCTCGAGTTCTCGTCTAAATCAGTTCACTTCGTCCAAAAACTGATATGTCCCTCTCTGATGAGGCCATCGAGTGTGTGCAGAAGCCCAAACAAACCGTGTAAGTTTAGTAAGCCCCGATCTCAATCCGATAGAGCAGCTGTGGGATGCGCTCTGGCGACGCATCCGGGATCGTTTAGTGCAACCTAGGAATCTTCGATAGTTTCAGATTGCTCTCCATGAAGAATGGGCGCGGATTCACATGAACTACGCGCACACCGATGATGCAGTTATTGCTGCAGTAGAGGGCCATGCCCATTTCTGACTAAATTAACTCAAGTGAACTGATTTAGACGAGAATGAGACATTAATTCTCCAGTGACAAACTTGTCATTTTTGAAAATGACCCCATGTGTAAACACTGACGAGCAACATGAACGGATTTAAGTAAAACGGTTACATTATTCAATGAATTGATGCAGAACTGATTGTTAAGGAATATGGTATAAATATATTTTTATTTCTTACTTCTATTTTCCATTATTCTCCTGAGAAATGACTGATGGATTCCTTTTGTAGTTGAGTATACATAAGAGAAAATAAGGATTTTCCCAAAAGATTAAATATACATTGATATGATTGTTTTTGTGTTTTTTTTGTTGTTGATTGATTCTGTACGTCTCATCAACAACCTTTCATTTATATAGGGACGGATCTTCCTGGGTTGAACCAGTACTATAAATGAGTCTTGCTGACTAACACAACGCAGTGACGCCGGTGAGGCTCGAACCTGCGGCCCTTCGGTCTCGAGCTTAGCATTCTACCACATTTTATCCCGCTTGGGCGAATTTTGTTTTATTGCATAGGAGACCATCAATATCCCCAGTGACATCTAGCAGCGTAATTAAGCATCTACCTCTTTTCGATACGAACATCTGTAAGAGGCGGACGTGTTTGCTAAACTGAGAAAGGTATACATTTTTTCTTATATACAGCCCAGGGGGCTGCTGACCTAGGTGGTCATTTTTTCAGCTTTGGTAGCTGATCGGCCTTGGGGGTCATGTTAGACCTTGGTGGTCATTAGACCTTGGTGGTCATTTGGACCTTGGTGGTCATTTAGACCTAGGTGGTCATTTAGTGTCGGGGACACTATGGTTTCTCAAATATACCGTTAGCGACCATGAAATATGTTCATTATAGTGTTTGTTTTTATGTATATTTTACAATATACAGTTCTTGCGATTTCAATGGCAGATGCGATTTCAATGGCACTTTGATGGCCTTACAGGAGAGGATTCAAGAGAGATACTAAAATTATGTGATTTGGAGTACTCGGCAGAGGATATGCGATGTTTGGTGCATCATTCAATTATGTTTGCAAATGAATTCGGACCGCCAAAGGGCCAAGAATTACGCTTGGTAAGTTTTTTGTTTTTTCTTTCATTGCAAGTCTGCATGCTGAATTTTTTAAGGTTTATCGAGTTAATTACTTTATTTTTTAAGTTTTGCATTTTGGCATCGGCCTATACAATGAGGTGTTAATCTGCTTTATGTCCCTTTTGTTGCAAATAATGCTTGGATCTGCAGATTTGCGGAAAACAAAAGCGCTGAATTTATATTTTGGGAAGGGTGTCGACATATTACGTATTAGCTATGTGACGCATTTTCTCCCTGGATATATTCCTTTTTCAGTCATTTGATAGCAGTGCCGGATCCAATCAAAATGCATACATTTTATTTAGGTTCATGCAAATGAGGTATACTCGTATTCATATTCATGACGTTAGTGGTGAGCATTCCAATCATAACGTTCATTTTGGTGCTTCGTTTCTCACGTGGTACTTTTGTAGGCGTGTGCTTGGTGAAATACGCCATGCATATTTAATCCGGGTCATCTGGAAGTGATTCATATATTTAGCAAGTCTGGGAATTTTAACGAGGGCATGTAAATATTTCTGTTGCGACATTACTAGGCTGAGACAAGGGAAAACGACGAATTACACACGATTCTTGTATTGTGATATGCGGTTTTGGAGTACTCTTTTAAAAGTCAACGTGTATGTCGTTTGCATACTGTACATATTATTTCTTGGGATAGCAGGCGGGCACTTGAGACATTTTTAAAAAAGTTCTAAACTGGGGATACACCCCTTTTATAGGACCAGGGGTGAAGTCCTGTTATGAAATGGTGTTGAACATTTCACAGAGAAAGACATGACAGTAAACACTATTACATTGTAGTTGCATTTTCTTATAAAATAAAATGAAATAGCTTAAAGGGACAAATATTTGAGCAATAATACTGGTACCACTCATTATGACTCTCTCCAGGGGTCATACTGGGCAGATCAAAAGGACAGCCATAATGAGGTGATTATGACTTCCTTACTGGGGCAATAAAGTGGTCCCATAAAGGGATTAGGTATTTTATGATAAAATATTGATCTTTATCTTAGTGAATGAAATTGTGTTGCATACAGGTAAGTCCCCTCTTGAGGCCCCATTAATTTTGTGAGATACTGAAACTGTCCCTTATCAGTTAATCCTTTAATGATCTCTATTGGACAGTAATCTTTGTCTTTAAGCCCGCACAGTTGCAGCACAGAGTTGTACGTACATGCGTATTTACGTACACGTAGGTACGCTCTGTATAGTCGCCAGAAAAGGTTGCTATAACTTATGAAAGGCTCGTTTTTTCGCAGGTTATGAATTTTGTTTGTTTTGTTGCTTAACGTCCCATTCAACAGCTATGGTCATGTCGGGACTGTCAGTTCACTTCATTTCTTTTTCCTGGGCAAGCTTGACAGTGCTTCGTGCACAAACTTTCACTTTTGTGAAATAGGCAGAGCGTTACTTAAAGTAAAGTTTTCTTTTAGCGTACAACGTCAACCAGCTGAATGTTGGTCGCTTGTGTCTGTCATTATCCAAGTATATATACAACAGCTGTTTTTTGTTTTATTGAGGGCACCAGGTTCATTTTAAAGAGGCTGTCTTGCATTTTTTGTGTTCTGTTCTCGTTTTAGGAGACGGGCAAGGAAGAAGCTGTACAGCCCGCTGCAAAACAACAGAAGGCTGAGGATTCGCTGGCACAGAGGATTTCCATGCTAGAAAAGAAATCCGACGATGCGATCACCCAGCTGAAGGACAAGGTGAGATCGCTTTGCCTGCAGAATGACCCCAGTGAACCTTTGATTTTGTTAACTCTTGGGGAGTTAGCCAGAGTGTCACGGCAACAAGGTCATGCAGATGCCGAGCTGTATGAAGAGTTAGCAAGGCAGGCTAAAGTTCAACAAGGGCAGTTGGACTTGGCGCATTTTTGTCTTACGACGCTTAGTGGTAAAGCAGGGGACGTTATAACTAAAGCATTGTCGAAATGATTAAAGAAACAGAAAAAGACAGACAAGTCAATCAATAATCCAGTGTCAGAGACTGACACTAGAGTTCCAGTGTCCCATCTTGCTAATCTATATCCTCCATTACCTTTCACTGGCTACCAGTACCCCAGTCATATTCCCTCAGCACCTTATGGGTTTCAGTATCCTGGTCAATATCCTGGCATGCCTATGTATCAGTCTCGGCCATATGCTATGAGCAGAAGGGCAGCTTGGAAGCAGTGGAGGGCTAGGGGAGCATGTCTGTTTTGTGAATATACCGAACACCAAGTCAAAGACTGTCAAAAGATGAAACTGGCAAAATCAAAGTAGTCATTTTTATATTTCATACAATCAAAGCTGCTTTGTCTTAGCTTATTCCTATAAAATTTACTATTATTATCTTTGTTATATTAGTATGTTTGCTAATGTTTATACATGTAATACTGCCGCCTCCCAATATCTAGTCCAGGGACACAGATCCTTAGTGAGTCTTCATGATTCACGTGGGCTGGGTGTTGGGAATTTGTCCTTTTCTAAAGTTCTGTCTGTTTTGCATTTTGGCAGGTACAACCTGCAGTTATAACATAGCCATGCCGTGATTTCATTCAGATTCCAGAATGGGAAAAAACAGTCAATTATCAACCGGTGGATAATCAGAGATCACAGGAAGAGTGGGTGACTTTAGGAAAGGGCACTCCCCAACTCCCTGCCAACCATGTACGTGCGGAGCAAGTTTTAAGTGGATATAATAGCTATGACATAAACAAACTTCCCCTTAGAGACCCAGATGCTTTTGTCTCTGGCGGTGTACATAATCATGTTGATGAATGGAGGAAGATACTGTCTTCAGGGGTCAAAGATCAAGAGGTTCTTTCTTACATTGAACAAGGAGATGATGTTACATCATTTTTTAAGCAATTTAAAGTTAATTTCAAAGGCAAATCATACGATTCTGACATGCCACCGAGACAGTATTTTCCAAATTCAAGTAGTTGCAAAGAATTTACTTCATTTATTGCAGCAGAGTTATTAGACCGCATTAAAAATGGTTCTATTAGAGTTTGGGGGAAAGTTGCAGAATGTGACATGCCAAAAATAATTATGCCTTTGACAGTTGATCCAAGTAAACCGCGTTTGTGCCATGATGATCGATATTTAAATTTATGGACTAAAGATGTTCCTTTTAAACTGCAAACTTTGAAAGATGCTCACCGATTGATAGATAAAGATGCATGTATGATAACGTGTGATGAGAAGTCTGGGTAAGATCATGTAAGGCTGACAGAGGAGTCACAAACTTATTTTGGTTTACAATTTTGGAGGGTGGATTATGTCATACACAACCTTAGTATTTGGGTGGAAAGCCTCTCCGTATGTTTATCAGACCATAGGCATGCGCGTTACCTCATATATGCGCAATCTTGGGATACGAAATTTGCAGTATATATACGAATGGCAGCAGAGAGTAAGTCGGATAATGACCCTTTAGAAAGTAGTCTGAATGGTGTTATTTTGTCTTGTGAGGCTGTTGCCTATTGTCTCGTAGAAATATTGACAAGATAAGGATATACCCTTTCTTTGAAGAAAATGTCATCTAATCCCTTCGACTTGTATCAGGTTTTTAGGTTTTCTGACTGATTCGGTAGAGCAGGCATACATTTTACCGCTGGATAAAAAGGAAAAATTCATTGCATTAAGGGAATCAATTTTGTCTCAGAAAGAAGTCAATTTAAAGACTCTGCAAAGATTGGCAGGAAAATGCGTTTCCATGGGTTTAGCCATTCCTGCAGCTCGGCTGTACTGCCGCAAAATGAATACAGCTATATCGTTTTGTCAAAAAAAACAAAAACAGCAGAAACATTCCTGTTTCTGGTGATCTCCCGTTTGAAATAGAGTACTGGCGTTTTCTTGACACTTGGACTGGCTCAGCAAAATGGCGTAGCGAACATCATGAGCAAATCTTACTCTTTAGCTCTGACTATCTGTGAGTCATGAGCCCTTTTCTTTGTTTCATCATTGAGTGTTAATTTGATCAGAGTGTTTTCCATGATGATACATTGCATTAGTTAGATGGCCTCCGTGTGAGCTGAACATTTCTTGTTCTTCAACAACAGCAGAATCTAGGGCGAAGATTTGGTACCAGTAAAATGCATTTAAGCCCCCCGGTGGCTTAGGCTGCTGTCCGTTCTAAGGCGGTGGTTCTGTTGTTGTTGACTTTTTGTTTATTATTACTCCCATTGTGGGAGTCTGTAATTGTTCTATGTTTTGTTGTACGTTACTTTATGTCCATTCTAGTATTGCAATCATCTTGATGGGGAAGAGAGAGCTGATTGCTTTGCTTAATTTGTCTTCCTGGTGTCTCGTGATGGTTGAGCGGCTCTTCCTCGCTGTGCCACCGGGTAGTCTGCAGTTTGTGATTGTGGTATTTCCTGATCATACTCACTTACTATTTTTAATGGCAACGGATGCGTCTTTATTTAAGTATGGTGTGGCAATACTAACAGGTCATGACATTGGCACTACCTTTAGAGATTTTTGGGCATCAGGTGATAACCGACCCATTCATTTGAAAGAGGCGGACACTATATTTAAAGCATTATCTTCCATGGTTTCGCGAGTTGCCGACTCTAGGGTTGACATTTTAACTGATAACATGGCTGTCATTCAATCGTTTGAAAACCAAGGTGGGAAATGTCGATCTTTAAACAATATAATGAAGCAGATATTTGCATTTCTCTGTTCGTATAACGTTGACTTGCATCTTCGTTATGTCCCAACAAATCTTAATGAGGCTGATTGTCCTTCCAGGCAGTTGTCTTTGGCTGACTCTACCTTGGCTGGACCATCTTGGATGTTGGTTGAAAGGCATTTTGGACCCCATACAGTTGATCGCATGGCACTAGACTCTAATGCTATGAAGTCAAGTGATGGAATGAGCTTGAGGCATTTTACCCCAGGTCCTAGTCCACTCTCGTCTGGTGTAAATATATTTTCACAAAATATTAGTTGTAAAACAAATCCTTATGTGTTCCCTCCAATATCGATGATTTTTCCGTTTGTTTCCTTTTTGAAGGAGCAGCATGTTCGGGGGTGTACCTTGGTAGCACCTGTTTTGCAATCGTTTCCCATCTGGTGGCCCATTTTACAGTCTTATTGTATAAGGTCAGTTTTGATTGGCAGGTTATGGGAAAAAGGTGTTATTAAGGTCCCTAGTAAAAGAGGATTTGTGCTAGATAATGAAGAATTAAAATGGGATTTAGGGGCATATAGGCTGTCTTTTAGGGCGTGACTATGTTTTCTTTTCGGATGTGATTTCAGGTTTCTCCAACTGGTGATATTTGCGTGGATTTTGTTGCGATTGACAACAGATTGCGAGATATTGAACAGACTGTACGTTCAATCCCATACAGCAGAAAATGTGCTAGTCTTGAAGAGACATTTAAACTGTTTTTAGCTTCATGTCCACATTCTCCAACTTTGATGACTGCATTGCCTGACGATGTAAGACGTTTTCTTATTTGGAAAGATAATCAGGGTAAGACGAAAGTTCATCGTACTGAGTGCCAATTTGTAGGTGCATATGGGGTTACACCGTGTTCCTGTCCCTTGCAGTTATCGTCTGGTAGTGGAGATGGTATCATTTAGCAGCTTAAGAAAATCTTTACAAATCTCAGTAGACGAGGTGAATGGGATTCATCTACTGGATTGGGAAATCCTGCCACATCATTATTGTTAAAGCAGTATCTTAAGTTTATTAAGGAAGAACAAGCACAAGCCCATGTTTCACCCAAACAGGCAAAACCGATTTTTCTTACAAAACTAAAATTAATTGCGTCTTACATCGATAGGCAGATGCAGCGTCATGATTTATCAATTGCTGAACGATTTGTTTTGGCTAGAGATCAGGCATTGCTTATGGTGCAGTTTTTTGCTGGTGATTAAGCTAGTGATGTTGGTCGTGTTTTAGTCCAGGAAATAAAAATCCTCTCAGACGGAAGTGGTTTGGTTTTTAATCATACTTTTGGTAAGACACTTCGTGGGGATGGGAAATTTAAAAGGTTTGTTATTAAACGCTGCGATGATGGTAACATCTGTCCAGTGAAAGGTATAGAAAGATATTTGCATGACGCTAAATTATATGGCATTGATCATTTGAGTATATGTTTCGTCCCGTTTTGGGAGCTAAGACGGTGTTAAATGAGAGTATATCATACTCTGCTATTTATGAGAGACTTAAAACCTATTTGTCGGTCCTTGGTATCGATTCTGGTGAAACACCTCACAGTATGAGGGCAGGATGTGCAGTAACCCTTGCAATGTCAGGGAAAGTAAAAACGAGAGAAATGGTGTATCATATAGGTTGGTCTAGTGGTAAAAGTGCGAATATTACAGTCGGTCAGCAAAGCTTTTAGACTCGGGTATAGTAGCCCAAGAACTCGCCAACTCGGTGGTGAGCGCACAACAAGTTGAGACTGAGTATCAAGTAAATGCAGATTTTACAAATTTACAACGACTGTGTGATTTATAAGGGTGCGATATTTCTGATCTTGAGAGTATATGTTATTTCCTACTAGAATACCATCAGATGTTTGCAGTTCAATTATATGTAATATCAAACAGTACATTTTTATGTGATTATATTGTTTTGTACTAGAAACGTAGCTTTATTCTGTGTTTTATGTGCTGTATATATGCTATTAAATTTCTAAAATTAATTTCTTTATTCTTTTGAGTTTTGGGAGAGTAAGCAGAAAAGAAATAATACTGTGTATAAAGAGACAGTCCATAACTGGTGTGATTATTCCCAATGTGCCTCTCTTGCCCAATGCTCCAATGGGAAGAGGAATGCAGATGATAGATGTTACTGGGGTTATGGTACTATCCCCAGCGACATCTAGCAGCGTAATAAACCATCTACCTCTTTTCGATACGGACATGGTTAATAGACATAGGGGGAGGGGGGGACAACTGAGACTTTACCAGATGGTTTAAGTTAAAAACTAGATACTTTTGATTTTCCCCACCCACCACTCCCTACCGTGACATTTGTCATTTGTATTCTTATCTTCCAATGTGCCTCTCTTGCCCAACACTCCAATGGGAAGAGGAATGCAGATGATAGATGTTACTGGGGTTATGGTACAACTCCGTCGTACATGTATGTACATACTAGAAACGGGCCCGTGCAAGCGCGGGTTATCATGAAAAGTGTTCTGAGCTTGGCTGAGCATGGCAGATGTCCTCATAAATATTAAAATTTGGTACAATTGTTAGCATTTCAATATTTAAGAGTAGGATAAATACTAACGAAATTCTGATATGAATCAAGGGCCATAACTCTGTTATAAAGTATATTATCTATTTCTATCATACAAACTAAAATATAAGGCGGTAACGACTCAAGGGTGAATCTTGATCGAAACAACGCTTGTAGCATAACGCACTACTATAGTGTTAATCGAAGTGACTGTACCGTACGACAACCAACGTATATGTTTGCCAATGAAAACTGTTAGTTGTCATATCAATTTTAGTCCTTTTCCAATGCTTATTCATTACCCTCAGATGACCAGATATTGAGGGGATGCAGACCTATGGTCACATTTTAATGTCTTACTCATGCTTGTGCTGGCTAGATACTATAAGTGAAATATGGAATGAGCTTCACAGCTTAAGAGAGACCCACAGATGCCTGTACATACCATAAGCTCATCTATGAGCCTTTGGCTCAGATGAACTAAAAAGTATACGAAATTTTGTGACTGCAGGAAAAATAGGCAAAAGTTTTCAATTCTGTCTGTATAGATTAGTATAATTGATAAAATGAATACAGCAAATTATTCTGTATGAAAGAAAGACCAGGAATCGAACCAATAGCCACTTGGTTGATAGTAACACTCTACTGGTTGAGATGAGCAGCCCATCAGTTAAGAGTGGTGTATACGGTTAAAGCATTAATGAATGTGGCATTAAAAAATGTCTACTGTAATATTCCAAAATTTTATGACTCCCTAAACTTTGCTGTAAATATGCCAAAAAATGAACCAAAAGGGTTTTTTTATAGAATAATACCAAATAAAGATATTGACATAATTGCAAACAGTGAAGACCCTGATTAGACTGCTTCTCTAGGGGCAGTCTGATGTGGGTCTGCACTGTTTGACCATACCTAATTGTCCAAAAAGTTGGGAATTAATTTCATGGCAATTTCTTTTGGTAATTGTTTTATCTTTCACGACTGTTGATGAGGACAGTGATTATTACAATAAAAAGAAATGGGTACATACACTTTAAAGGACGTGTAACGGTTTTGTATTACAAATGGCCCACTTTTACAGTAAAAAATCGATTGTAAAGAAATCCCTCAAAAATATTACCAAATGATACCTAAGAGTCTCTTGTTTAATGTCCACAATTTATTTTCTTCATTAAAATGTATTTTTATGATAAATTTTGGGGTTAAATGCATGCCTTATCAACCACACTTAACACTAAGTCTATGGTAAAACCAAACACCCTCGTGTTCTTCGTGACTCAATTACATACATGTCCACATGCGGAACCGGATAATACTATTTCTCATTTTATTGTGCATGTAATATTACACCATAAAATGGTAACTCTGAGCCGGTTCCGCATGTGGCAAATACTGTAAAAAGACTTTTTCTGCAAATTTTATCCTGAAATGTACTACTCGATTCATACTTATCAAAGCACTGAGAGTACTAAAATCACTGGAGAATTGTAAGATTCCCGTACAAAAATGGAATACAATGTACATATTAGCAAGCTCGTATCAATATTATTTCTTACAAACAGTCCTCGGATAGTTTGCGTTTGAAAAGCAAATACAACAATATTTCAGTAAGTCTTATTTGAGAGAGAGAGAGAGAGAGAGAGGGAGAGAGAGAGAGAGAGAGAGACCAGCAGAGAGAGAAGGTGCAAGGAGAGAGTTTGATGTGCCCCCTTCTTTAACTGATACATAGATTTCTGGAGACAGTTCTTTGGTACAATCTGCTTTTAAACAGACAGCTCACCGCCACTTTTGTCTTGACATGGCCCATTGCTTTGAATTGAGATTGTCAAAAATGGCAACTTTGGAGCATGAGGAAAAAATAATCAATTATTGGTATTCTCAAATTACAGGGCAGACACTGTTTAATATGGCCATACTAGAGTAGTTAGGAATGGAAAGTATATAACATTAGATAGAGTTGTCCCCCCATCCACTTAAAGGAGTTATGTGAGGCTGGTGATCTTGGAATTAAGGTCAATTTCACCGAATTCTATTCGTTCATTAAGGTGTTCCCAATGAGTTATCTGTGTCAGTTTGGTAAAAAATCTGGTCATTGGTTAGGAAGATAGAGTACAGACAAACCTTTTTTTACATATGTCCCTGGTGACCTTGTAAATAAGGCGGAGGTCACCAAAATCTGATAATTCGTTTTGGCTGTCCCAGCCAAGTATCTGTGAAAGTTTAGATGAAATTCATCTAGCGGTTCATAAGGTAAAGCAAAAGGCTACTTCACAGCACAGATATCAGAATCATTTGATATGATTCCAAAATTTTGATAGAACTGTGTCAGTTTAATGGTAATATTATTAAAGTGAGGTTATTTGAACAAAAAGGAGCTGGTGTGATGTATACAAATGCACACTCTCAACATATATTGTAACTGAGCCTCAAAACTAACACCTATCTAAATTTATGAAATTCGTAACTTCTCACGTACATATATGATGTATATAGGAGGCGCAGATATTGTCGCAAATAAAACAATGTAATTCTTTGATTTAGTTTTGTTCTTTTCAATTCAATGTTATTTATGCAAGAAAGCATGTATAAAAACAGCCAATGGCCTGAATGCGAACGCCACAAGCATTTTATTCATAATGAGTGTAATGCGCTTTTCATGCTTACATGTGCACAATATCTGTGCTAAACTGTTTGTTTCCTAAACGAATATCGCTCTCGTAAAGTGTTTGCTAAGATAATGCAGTATATATACAACAACCACTTATCTGCAGATGGTAAATAGTCACTGGTACCAACAAACACATACATTTAATATTCAAGGATCGAAATACTCTATTTTAGATGTTTATTCATGATCAACTTTATCAAAACACAATGTATTTTGTTCAAATTGTTCCGAAATCCCTGCATTGATGGAAGTTGTCACCCTTGAAATAGATGTCTGCACCACAAATGCTTGAAACATGACTAAGTGTTTTAATGCTTTACGTCACTGCTCTACGTTACAGTGAACCATATTTCAGTCATGACGTTTCCTCGGTTGAACATGTATTACGCAATAAAGATGAAAATGTCTTGCACAATGACACAAAACATATGTTTCTTCGGGATTGTGAACTGCGAACCCTTAGTTACACGTAAGATAATAGGTAAGTAATATAGACCACAGCGCTATCACGACTGGTGGATATCTGAGCTGGGACATGCGTAAAATATGGCGCAGATATGCATTCTGTACTTGTAACCTATGACCGCCTGCTTTGACATGGCCTCAAATTATTCATTTATTCTGCATGTTCATCCACAAAGGTGCACAGTTTTGTGAATTAATCTTATAATCGAATCAGGTGTTTGGAAGATACGTCACAGACACAAATGTGTGACATACAGACGAAATGACAGATGAACAGACAGATATATAACACTCAGATGTATCTGTTTTAATAATTGTGGCTGTGAGCAAAAAAGTGTTTAAAGCTTTCATTATCATTTCTGTTGCTTTATAACTATTTATATTCATGTTTCATACTAATCCAGCAAAAAAAAGGTTGCGCATGTAATGCCGCGTTTCACATGTTACATGCACGCTTGTGTACATGTCGTACTGATTATATTGATATGAATAAACCGGAATAGGCTTGTTTGAGCTATTGATTAACTGGAAAAGGCGATAAAACACTAAATGTTCAATACAACATATCATCAAGGTAATTGTAAACACAGTATTTAGCCAAGTTTTCGCATAATTTTTAAATAATGATGGTAGTGTAAGCTCAAATTACGACATAGACATGACGAGTATAAACATACGCATGTTTGGTATTATGTTTGAGGTCAGTTGGCTTGTTGCATCTTTAGAAATATCCACATTCATGAACAAACCTCTGTTTATACACACTAGTGAGAAACTTTAATTCATGTGACTGCATATGCCGTCGTTAATTTAATAGCATGCTCATGTGAAAGGGCTAAGATCAAACCACCATATATTCAAATTTCAGCCAAATCCATCGTGGGCCAAAAAAACGGCCAAACCGTTACACGTCCTTTATGTTTTCAAACAAACATATGGTGTGGGTAATCAAAAGTACTGTCGCAATGAGACGGTTCTTTTGAGCACCCATAATGTAAAACCATGGTTGCAAATAGAGCTTACACGTTTACAAAATTTTGTTAAGGTTTACACGAATTCCAAAAATCGAAATGATTCCGTTTACACGCACCTACACAGCATTTCTACACGTCGAATCACGGGTTCGTTGTAACTACCATGCAACAATAGACTTCTTTCTTCATAAGAAATGATACCTATGTAAAGTTTTTATATTTGAAAAGCAAAAATGAAATCGGTATATACATCCGCTGTAACTACCAGGCAACAACAGACTTCTTTCATCATAATAAATGATACCACTGTAAAGCTTATATCTTTGAAATACCAAAAAGTATCAGACTTAAAAGTGCCGTATCAATGAGACGGTTCTTTTGGGCACCCAAATTATAAAACCATGGTTGCAAATATGGCTACCATGTTTACAATTTTTTAAAACGTTTACACGGATTCCAGAAATAGAATAATACCACTGTAAAGCTTATACCTTTGAAACACAAAAAAATCGGTATATACCCTTTAAATGTTTTCAACTTTAACACATGTTGTAGGTACTAAAATGTACCGTCTCAATGAGACAATTCTTTGTGCACCATAAATATATACCCATGGTTGCAAAAGGACTTCCATGTTTACAAATTTTTACACGAATTCCAGAAATCGAATGGCACCAATGTAAAGCTTATATCTTTGAAACGCAAAAAAAGAAATCAGTATATACACTTTAAATGTTTTCAACCAATATATATCTTGTGAGTACTCAAAAGTGCCGTCTCAAATCGGTGTAAACATCCGCTGTAACTACCAGACAACAACAGACTTCTTTCATCATAATAAATGATACCTATGTAAAGCTTATATCTTTGAAATACAAAAAAGTATCAGACTCAAAAGTGCCGTATCAATGAGACGGTTCTTTGGAGCACCCAAGATATAAAACCATGGTTGTAAAAAGGGCTTCTACGATTTTGTAAACGTTTACACGAATTTTATATCGAGTGATGCCACTGAAAAGCTTATATCTTTGAAAATGCAAAAAAGCAATCGGTATATACGCTTTAAATGTTTTCAACTAAAACATATGCAGTACCATCTCAATGAGACGGTTGTTTTGAGCACCCAAAATATAAAACCATGGTAGCAATTTTGCAAATGACCTGTGCATAAAAGCGGGGCATGGGTACAAATGATTTGTGCATAAAAGCAACAAATAGGTGTGGTTCGGTAAAACAGTCGAGTTTCCAGTGGATTGGTGTGTTCAGTCTACACGGCATTTCTACATGCCGAATCGCGGGTTCGCTGTAACTATCTTCTTTCATTATAAAAGATGATACCACTGTAAAGCTTTTATCTTTGAAACGCCAAGAAATCGGTATGATACACTTTAATTGTTTTCAACCAAAACATATGGCCACATATGTTGTGGGTGCTCGAAAACCAAAAGCACCCAAAATATAAGGGGTCTGTAACCTGTAGGTCAGCAATTTTTTTCAAAACTCTGCTTTCAGGGCAGGTACGTTTGATCCTATTTGCCTATAGGCTGTGAGGATTATTTACGTTTTGATTCGACAGGTACCTGTATGACGAACAAAAATATATGGAACCTCGGTAAGAAAAAGTCTGCAAGTGCCGAAAATAGACTAACAATAACACTTTAGGTGCCAACTAAGTACTGAAACCACACACCCTGGTTGTTTCACCCCTAAAAGTATGCATTTCCTGTACCAAGCAAAACCTTTGTGCATTATTAATTTTCAGAACTTTGACAATCCCGAAAATGAGCGAAAGGCAGGGTATACCTACATGTATATATGCAGTTAATATTAAAATAAGTTGTTAATGGTAAGGTAAACTTTTTTGAGAAACATGGGGTAATTAAATGCCATACTACTTTTGTCGCAAGAACTGAACTGCAGCAAAAAATACTCTGATTGGAACCTTATTTTGCAGACTGTTGAGAAATGGTCTATTTGAATAGACATGTTGCTGTAAATTTACCAAATTGGATCCAATTACGGAATCAAGCCTGAAAATGGTCAATTAGCTTGTTTATCTGTTGTTTATTTTTTGGGGGGAGGGGGGGAGTGGGGTGAGGGTTGGGCATGTTAGGTCAAGGCGCTCATTTGAACATGAATTTAAGCGCCTAGTGTAACTGATGCTACCCACATCATCTAATTGCAAATTTTAAGACGTCTGCTGTGTCATCTGTTGATGACATGAAATGCTGTTGTGGCAAGTAGTGTATGCACAGATAAGACTACCTTTTAGTCCACACTGTTTGTCTGTACGTATGCAACTCAACACAGCAGACAACAACAGCCGGGTAATATATCCTATTGCATACAAAATAATTAAGTATCATTATTTATTTATATTCACCTTTCTAGTAAAAGAAACCACTCAGGCCAACAAAGAATATGACATTTTCGGGCCATTTTGGGTCCAATGCGGTAAGTTTACAGACCCCCACCATATCTAAATCCGTGTCAATACAAATGCTGTAGTAGACTTAGAGATAATGTTTATTTTGAAATAAAAGTAACGGGCTTTCGACAGACTTTGTTGTTCCTTTTTGTGTCCCTTACTGTGGCGCAGGACGATAGTCCTAGCCTACGCATGTGAATGACATGTTCACTTGTCTGACCGCCACAATATACGTTGAACGTATGCAACAACAACAGCTGGGAAATATATTATAATGCATACCAAATAACTCAGAACCATTATATTCGTTCATTTCCACCTTTCTAGTAAAAGAAACCACTCAGATCAACAAACACAAACACATGGCATATTCGGGCTTGATTGGGTCCGATTCAGTAATTGGGCCAGATTCGGTAAGTTACGGACCCTCAAAATCTAAATCAATTTCAAAACTTTTTTTTCATAATATAGACTTAATGATAATGTTTATTTTGAAATAAAACCAATGAACTTTTCACAGACTTTGTCATTCCTTTATATGTCCCTCCCTGTGTTGCAGGATGATAGCCTCTGCACACCACTAATCACTTGGAATTCGTTAACCCCCCCCCCCCCACCCCAAGCAATATTTCCTCACCCACAGGCTCAGATTCAAGACCCCTCTCAAACACTTGAAAAGTCAAGTAATCGGCCAAGAAATCTGCTTAAATGTCTATACAAATGCATCTTTCGAGTGATTAACAAAGACTCTAGTGGGCCATTGCATGCACACTGTTGTCGTTGCAACTTGAACAGGAAAAAATGTTATCGTCGCTTCTAATATGAGCACCACAACTTGAAGAAGTTGGAAGTTGTATAGATTGACTTTTCTCTGCCGACAGAATCGACAGAGATAAACCTGTCATGATATTCGCAGAAACACTCTTGTTGTTTTTGTGGAAAATCAGCCAGACAGAAAAACCCAGCTGACAGCAGCCATCTTTGTTTTTTTTCAATCGGGTCATTATCTTCCAATAGGTGGACATGCGCAGAAATGTTATTAGGTATGAAAGCCATGACCGTTCCCGATCTGCCGTGCCAGAAATTTATTTTTATATACAAAAAACAGTATTACGTGCCTTTTTATTTTGCAACTGAGAAAATATTTTATGCAGAGGATAGAGCAAAAATGGATAGAGAATTTAACCTCTTTGTTCTGTGGGAAATTTGATTTCTGGCGTGGCAGATCGGACACGGCAGCACGATGCGGTCATGGCTTTCATAACCATCATATCACGTGTCAACTTTGACCCCCGCAAGTGACGTATGAACGCATGAAATATGGAAATACACCTTACGACCAATCGTTGCAGCCTTTCTTGGTAGAAGTTGGGAGAATATGAAAACATAGATCGATATCGTCCATTATCATAAGTTGATAAAGAAGGCGTTGATGGGAGATTATGGAATCTAAAAGTTAATTGTATCAAAAACCTCAAAAACGAAATAAAAGTAAAAGAAGGTTAGATCGAAGTTATCAATGAGGGCAATATCTGAATAACTCGGTGTAGAAAAAATGCTGGTAAAATATACTGTTTCCGAGTTTTTGAGCGCAAAGGGCTCCTTTAGTAGTATAGATGAAATAAGGACAGTTATATTTCGAAGCAATAATGGCCTTGACGTGAGAAAACCTGTCTTCGGGGGTTTGCGAACAACAAAGGTGCAGACCGTCCTGCGCATTCATGCAGTCGGATCAGCCAGCGCCTTTATGGTTTGCTTATTGGAAAGTAGCCTATCAAAACTAGACTGGCCCCAGTCTCTAATGTCATTTTGCTCCAATTCTATCCATTCTTTGTAGCTGAGCAGGCTGGTTTTGGTATGACCAGATCGGAAACCCCGAAGACAGATTAGATAAAGATGATACCTAAACGCATGTATTTTTTATAATTGAGCCAGTGCGTGAGATTTCCAACAGTGATGTATGTGCGACCATCAAAGGCTCAGTCTGATCAGAGCTTTTGCTAGTGGCCTTAATTTTATATAATTATTAAGTATTAAGCTACTGACTGATCATAAGTTGGAGTTTCTAAGCTTAAAATGGAGCTGCAGAGGCTAGACTGAGTCTACACTTGTCAAAATGACACATTGTTGGAAATCACGTGTCATTCACAACATAAACACAGAAAATAAGTATGTAACAGGACCAGCCTATCAGGCGTTGGTACTTGAGCCGCGATATGTGATTTCCAACAGTGTGGCATTTTGACAAGTGAAGACACAGACGAGCCTGTGCAGCCTCATGTTAAGCTCAGTTGCTCCAAATGCGGTTCGGTCAGTAGCTTAAAAGTCATAGAATAGTCAAGGGATTAGCAGAGACTCTGATCAGACTGTGCGTATGCGCAGGCTGGTCTGAGCTGTTGCTGCTTGCTTATACCACATTGTTGGAAATCCCATGTCGCGGCTTCTATATGTAAATTAAGTAAGGGTGCAAAGATCAGGAATCGATATAATCAAGTACCACATCTGACCCAGGATACCAATGGAAAAGTGTTAAACTTACAATGAGACACAACAAACAAGAGCCGAGAGGCCAGCCCTTTCCCAGTAGGTAACCACAGGGCACAAATAAAGAGACGCGCACAAAGGCATAACAAACACAAGACATAAATAAACATATTAAATGGTCAACAAAAGATGTCAACATACCGCCTTGGAACGGTCATTTAAAATATTTTACTGGAGGGCTTAAACCGGTTTTACGGTGCCAACCTCACCCTTAATTCAGATGTGGATCAAGACACATAGATATTTGGTTTACATGAAAGACCCCTAACTTATCAATGCATCATATCCTAGAATATTATAAATCAGGATGCATGTATGAAAAGGAGATAAAGCAAAGATAAGGACTCAACAGTAAATAAAACTGAAGAGCGGAGCAAAAGAAATCCAACAGGTAAACCCCGGTGGGCCTGACAAACAGCCAAAGCATCGGACCCATACCATCTCATCAATAAATAAGTCTTTAAGTCAGAAGCGTCATAGAGTCTGAAGTCCGATCCACCGGCGTGCAATTTAAGAGGAAAGCAAAGTTGCCAACCGTGATTGGGTTGACCACCAAGCATGCAGTCTGTTGCAATACATTAATGTTATAGCCAATCTTTAAGATATTCTTTAATCATTAATGCTTGGCTAACTAGTGAGGATGAAGCATTATGTTTTAGCCTTAGCCATTATCTATGCCCTTTCCTCGTATGTGTAAATGTAAAGGATCTGGCGAGACTGTGCAAATGCAAGGTAAGAAAGAGGGCAAAGATCAGGAATAGATACAATCAAGCAGCAAACCTGACCCAAGATACCAATGGGAAAGTGACAATGTCACAAAAGCCATCACAAACGAGTGCCAAGAGATCAGCCCTTTCCCAGCAGGTAACCACAGGCATCAACAAACAGACGTGCATGAAAGCATAATAAAACAAGACAGAAATAAACATAAATGATGCACAAAAGAAGCACCGCCTTGGAACGGTCAGTAAACATATTTTACTGGAGGGTTTAAACCGATTTAACGGTGCACCAACCTCACCCTTAGTTCAGATGTGGATAAGTGGATTAAGACACATCTATAGATGTTTGGTTTGCATGAAATATCCAAAACTGATCAAAGCATCATCTCCTAGAACATATAAATCAAGATATAAAAAGAAGATAAAGCAAAGATAAGGACTCCGAGTTATAACTGCTGTAGTATACTCTCATGAATTGATAATTGGATGAAGGCTGTTGCATGTAACCCATTTAAGCCGAATAGAATTTCCCATAGTTATCATTTGAAACAGACGATTTTTGTTTCAAGGGTTGTTGGGGAGTATTTTTACATTTTCTTTTCAAATTTTGATAGAACAATTTGTCAGCAAACAGTGAAGACCCATATCAGACGCCGCGTTCGGCTGTTTCTGTAATGCTTGCCTTGGGCCTATGTCCTATAAAAAGGACACAATGCCTATATGGGTTAATTTGTTTTTAGTGCTGAAATGAATCAAAAACACTGAAATACGTGTTTAGATTCTTAATTTGAAAATTCAAATGTACAGTAAAACATGACATTGTGTAAAACGACCACTATCAAAAAGACAAAAAATGGGTTTCAAGACTAATTATCGTTTAATGCAGGTCAAAAAGTATTGCAGAATGCTCTAAGTGGAGCTTTCCGCAATACTTTCGACCTTCGTTGAGCTACCATTTGTCATAAAGATCTTTGTTTTGTCTATTTTGAGTGGCCGTTTTACATACGTTTTACTGTACAAGCATGACATTGATATGGAACGCCATATGAATGGAGTGTCGCAGGCAGGCCGGTTGGGTGGCCTGCTTTTATGTGCTTACTGGATGCATACATGTACAGTTTACTATAATAGAAAAGTCATCGTAAGAGCCCTCATACAATATGAATAATCATGTAACATTGCCTCGTCAAATCAAATGGACATTTCCGTCAGTAAACAGTCACCAATCAAAGGTTCTATTTATCAGTTTGAAAAATTCATCATTGTGTGGTTTAAAGAAGGATTTTAACTTATGCAGTGTCATGTTGGAATACTTTATACTGTTTTTCACTTGCGTAGTGTTTCTGCCTCTTTCAGCCCCATAACAGCTTGCACTTTCACTTTGCTTAGCTTTCCGCAGACAAAAGACACCCTTTTGTTCAACATAAACAAAGTTATCAGGTTTAATGACATGTTCTATATTTAGATATTCCTCTATTTCTCTCAATACATTGTATGGTTTTCTTTTAAAATATTCAGCTTCAATTATTTTTATTTGACTTTTCTTGAAGAACCTCAAATATCGTTTTAAACCTTCATCATAAATTGACTCTCTTACAACTTTGCAATTAGTGTTGATATCGCCACCTGGCTGTTTTAAGACGCACTCATCCAGGTTGTAGTCGAATTTGTCCAAGCGGGTTTCTTTAAATGTAAATTGAGATATAGCCCTTGCGACTGGTTCGCGTACCAATGCTATAAGCTTAATTGAAGCGTTCATCTGATGAATCCGTGCTGGAACATTCACATTGTGAAAGTAATTTGGCGATTTTTCAACAGTTATTTGATAGCTGAATGAACAGGGCATATTATGTTTATACCAATCCAAACCACGTTCATACTTACGACTAAAGAATGATATTTCGTAAAAAGGCTTACTTTTGATTACAATTCTTGGATGCATTGACATGTAATCTATCAGCTCCCGCGTGCCGCACTTATAATTCCCAATGATCAAACATTGTGGTAGTCTTCGCTTACACTTTTCTTGTGGAAATTTAAACATTTTCCCAGCTTCCTGTTTAATTGACTTGATCATGGTGTTTATTGCCGTTATCGAGTACAGCGCATTAATGGCAGACTTTGTATCATTGCGTGGCATATCGAAATAGTCCTCCTTGTGTGGCATATCGAAATAGTCCTCCTTGTGTGGCATATCGAAATAGTCCTCCTTGTGTGGCATATCGAAATAGTCCTCCTTGTGTGGCATATCAAAATAGTCCTCCTTGTGTGGCATATCGAAATAGTCCTCCTTGTGTGGCATATCGAAATAGTCCTCCTTGTGTGGCATATCGAAATAGTCCTCCTTGTGTGGCATATCGAAATAGTCCTCCTTGTTGGAATAGGTTACATTCCGTTCAACAGAAAGGTTGGGCATAAACCTAGCAGATTTTTCTCCTTCACCGGAACTTCTTGAAAAGCAGAGAAATTAAACTATTTGCCTACTAGCATCGTCTGCTGTTAACATGTGCACACAGTTTGGATTCAGATACGGCGCGACAAAACGTCGCGCCTGATCTGGATACAAATTGTTTGACACTGATGGTATTTCTGAAAAAAACTTTCCAAAAAGCGTTTTTTTTAAGAAAATAAAACAGCAGACGACCAAAACATGAACAACCTACCCAGTATACAAAGAGATAACTGCCCATTCCTGTTGTAAAGTCAAATTATAAAGTTGATACACAACAAACACAGCGAATACTAGGAAAACAGCCAACGCTGCGACAGTGGTCCGTGTTCTATTTAATCGCTGTCCCATTTTGGAGCTGTATGCTTTCGCTAACGAGAGATTGAAAGGCTATATATTTGAATCGATTCTCGCATCATAATAATAATAGTTAAAAAGATCCACGTCGTGATAAAACCGGCCTCGAAGCTATAAAACGTTTTTTACATGCCCGGCTGAACTGAGCATGCACTTTTAATAAATAACTGCATAGCAAAACGAAAATGCAGCTAAAAAATAAATTGTCTTGCTCTAAAACTCTCAGATGTTTTGTCTATCTCCTGCTAATAAATGTTTTAAAATGGCAACCAGTATCATTTTTTTAACATTTGATGGAGTGGACAGGGGGGTACCCCATCCCCACTTCCCTCCCTTTTCTCCCCACTTCACTCCCCTCTCCACCCACTTCCCTCCCCCTCCGCCTCCACTTCCCCCCTTGTCAGTCTTTCCCTCCCCCTGATAAAATTTTGTTCTTGTTCATGTTTAACTTGATTATTTACGTCCCATCAACAATCTTTCAGTTGAACAGGGATTGAACCAGTTCTAAGCTATGATAAATGTGACTTGCTCAAGGACCATAACGCAGTGACGCGGTGAGGCTCTAACCCGCCACCCCTCGGTCTCGAGTAAAGCACTCTACCACTGAGCCACTGGGCTCCCTGCTCTTGTTCGCAAACGAAAGCATAGTTTGAAAGAAAACGTGCACATTAATTCTTTAAACCAGGGTTTGAAGCTTCAAACAGGGGTTTTAGCTGGCTAAATGCACATTTATTCTTGAAAACCTACGTTTAAACTTTAAACCTAGGTTTGAAAATCTCAAACCTAGGTTTGAAAGAAAAAGTGCACATTAATATATTCAAACCAGAGATTGAAGTTTCAAGCAGGGGTTTCAGCCAGCCAAATACACATTAATTCTTTAAACCCTAGTTTGAACTATAAACCTAGGTTTTAAAATCTCAAACCCCAGTTTGAAAAAATAAACCAATCAAAACCTTCAAATTCGATGATAGGTTTTCATTGGTTCTGCAAATAAGCCCCATCCCTTTGACACGCCTTCTTACCGCGGATTAATTGCTATTACTCCGTGACAGAGGCAACGAATAGGCTAACGACCTGTCGAAATTAACCGAAACTGGGCCAAAATGTCTCACGAATGAAACCACTAACTGTGTTTTATGGTTGAAAGTGATAGTGGCCCCCGATTTTAGCCAATTATTCTTTAATGGTGATTTTAATTGAAAAATAATTAGAGAAATGAATTGAGATATAGACCACGAAATTAAAATTTATTTTTCTCACATAAATAGGCTGAGATTAGATGGAATTTTGGCGTGTATTTGCTGCTCGTCTTTGAATAAGTCCCCAAGTGAACCTAACGATATAAATAGGGCTTATACAGCTTAGTGGAGGTAATTCGTCAAGCGAACAGATAATATTGCGTAACAGATTTTTATCCTATTTCTCAACCATATGTTGTGGGTACTCGAAGCAACCGTCTCGTTGAGACGTTTGTTTTTAGCACACATAATATATGTTTAAACTGATGAACACAATCGCAAGTTCACGCTAAAAATTGTTTAACTGACCCAAACTTCGTGCATTAAGGTCACTACCCATAGCAAAAACCGTAACTCTAAATCATCAAGGGAGGTAATACTTGGTAGCGTTCGATTCTGACAAAGTGTGATTTTACGCAACTATGATATGTTTTCTACCGACAGTAATGCCCGTTACACTGCACGTTAGTAATCTGAAAGTGATTGATACAACATTAAAAATACAAACAAAATTTTAAGTATAATGAACAACAAAAGTTGGCATTCTTTACGGGTACTAAACGATGGACGCTCAGCTCTGTGAGAAGAAAAATGTCAGTCAGTGTAATGGAACACGCATTTTACCCGGGAAATGTCAGTCGACTGTTCGCGGTTTTTTGACAGTCCACATCAACACAAATAGAACTATGGCCCGGCTTGACAGGTAAGTTGTGGTTCTTGATCACCTAGATAATCGATAAGTCAATTGTCCCCCTTACACCACGGCGACTATATCGCGAAATCGATTGTATCTGAGTCCAGGTATCCATATTGAGTGTATAGTATTTGCTGTATAGTTTTGTGTGCTGACGAAAGAGGTCTAAGAGGGTACCCAATTTCATTTATGTTACATAAATAGTTCAAATTGGAGTATGCATGCTCAACTTATTGAAATCAAGAAAAAGATTTTTCATCTCCAAATGTAAAACATGTTTGTCCACTATTCGTGTGTTCTGAATTGAGTACATGAGCACTTGAGTACTGAATTTCTTAATGTTCAGAAAACATAATATGGGCCTCGGTGTGAGAAAACTGTCTTGTGGGGTTTTGCGAACAACAAATGCGCAGACCAGCCTGTGCATCCGCAGTGATTTAGAAATAACACAGCTTCACCAAACAAGGCCGTCGGCGGCGGTATGGTCGATCCAGCCATGACCACTTTTTAGGCCAATAAGGTTTTAACAGGACCACTTTTTTGGTCAAATGTGCTTATTTGGTCTGGTCTGGTCATTTTTTCAGTTTCCTCTAGACTTTTTAATGCGGTGTTTTTTCATGTTTACCCGTATCAGTATTGTAGATGAGCAGCTTGATTTTGGTCTTCTCTCGGCACAGGTCTTGATAAGAGAAAATCTAGCATAAAATTGTTCCAACATTTTAGCATTTGCTTTGAGCGCTCAAAAGAACCGTCTCAGTGAGACCATTCTTTGAGTACACGTACCCACAGTATTTGCATGTTCAGGTTGAAAAACTTAGAGTGGGTAAGCGGATAATTAGTCAGGCTTAATTTATCAAAAATAATCAGTAAACGAATTATCAGAAATGTGGTGAGCTCGATCTTTATCTGGATCCACACTGTACACTTTATTCGAAAACAAAATCAGCAGACATCTGTAAAGACTCGGACTGGGTCCGAGGTAAAGAACATTGAGTTTGACAAAAAGGGTCTGATCAGCGTCTTCGCTTCAAGTTAAAAAACATAATACAGGATTATAACGCAGTCAAAATTAATGAGAACAGTTGCTTTAGGCCAAATCTTTATCAACTATTTTCACACTTTTAATGCAGATGAGCGAACTCCCACTGAGTTCCCGCTGTGTCAATAAGATGACCACATCATAAAACGACTGCATGATTTTGTTTCAGCTCTCCAACAGCGAACATTAATGGAGCAGGCCAGTCTGTGCATATATACCATGCTCATCGCAGTTTCTTGCGTTCACTGCTCAGATGCTACTGTTAAGCATGAATTCTCGGAACAACATATACGCATAGTAAATTATCTGCGCAGTCTGATCAGTCCCATTGCTGTTTACGGTTGAAATTATAAATTGTTTTTGGTCAGTTCTGGTTCTTACTGGTCCCGATGAGCTCGGTGTGAAGAGATTTGTTTAAAAATCTGTGAATTTTGGGAAATTTTAACTGAGAGATATGGAACGCAAACAGCAATGGATCAGGCCTGACCGCACTGTGCCATCTCACCTGAACCCTTGCTGTTCGTTCAAGTTTAACCTTCTCAGGAAGAATTAAATGGCATCACTTAAAACTTAATAATTATTAGTTTACAATTTATTTAAATGTTCAATTATTACAAAAACACAGGCACGGAGAGACATCTTGTTACAATGAATCTGGATCTACACTGTTGATTTTGCTTCATTTTTAGTACTCTTCGTCATGATATATGCATGTCTTTTACTGTAATTGCAAAGCCTAAACATTAGTAGAATTTCAAACGACACCATTTGCGCAGTCTGAGCATCTACCCATGAAGTGACAGTTTTGGTAGTATGACCGAAAAAGGTTGTTATACTGTACAGTAAAGACCCTGACGAGACGCCGCATGACAAAACTAATAAGAAGGGTGTACAGAGCACGAACACTGTGATCAGCCTGGGTATCTGATACACACCATTTTATTTATGCATTAGTTTTTAGTAGAATGCCAAGGCTTCCACACAGGACGCTTTATGCAGAGTCGTTTATTCGGTAAAAACCGTAAAATCAGTATTTTATGACCGAGATAAGACCTTAGCCCGAGGGATTATCTGACACCTAGGATTATCGCATATCCCGTTATGAACGTCTCAAAATCGTTTCTCACCAGAGGCACACCGAATAGGTGGCAAGTGAAAACGCTTTTAACAATCGACAGACGCGGATCAAAAACGGATAGAAACATTGTTTTAAATTGCCATTTGTCACCATTCGGGCCACGATTAGCAATCGAAAACTCTGGTTCTAAATATTTTGATCTTCGTTCGCCGATTATATAAGTGTATTCGATTGCCGCCTATCCGGTGTGAGAATGAAGTACGGATATACCGCCAGATGAAAGTCTTCGAATAAATTTAGGCATTAATGATAATAATAATAATAATAATAATAATAAAATAAGCATTATTATTATAAAAATAATAATTGTTATATCTAAAATAAAAAATAAATTGAAGCAACTTGTAATAAAATTATTTTTTTTTCGGTGTGATAAGTTATGGTAATGTTATTTTCTAACAATTTCCTTTAAATTTTTTATTCATTATCTTGTCTCCCATTCAGCTAAGTTTTCCCCTTAAATATCTATTTAAAAATGATGTTAGGTTTCTCGACATTATCGGCATATTGAATAGTGCGGAACTATAGTAGACGCAAACTATGAGAACATTTTCTCCGCCCTTTCAAGAAGGCGCTTAAACTCACTAACTTATTATCAAGTTGCCATTGTTTTATAAGTTATCAAAAGAAAATTTAATGTTTTATCTTTACAATGATATAAACAAATATGAAATAACTTAATATTTAGTTTTGTCAAATTGTTAATCTTTTTAACTGGTAAAAATCCCATTCATTTCTATGTAAATTGTATGAAAATGCTTAGGGTGAGCATTTTATTACCCCCAAAAATCATATTCTGATATTTTCTCGATGTTTTATAAGTTATAAATGGTATCTCTATCTTCCAACAATACCAACCATATAAGTAACATAGAAATAAATTAAATTTTAGTTCTGTCATTTTTAGGTTGAAAATTGAGTTTTGGCGCCTTCTTGCCCAAGCGTTTAAAAGGGCGGAAAAAATGTCTAAGTCCTAATTGGTTTGCGGGATTCGTCTATAATGCTCTCGCACTATTCGATACGCTTAGATAATGTCGAGAAATTTTAACATAATTTTTAAAAGAAAGGGAAAGCTCAGCTGATTGGGAGACATGATTGCTGGTGAAAAATATATATTATTTTCTGTAAAATGTAAGAAGTAAAATACCACTGACCATGACAAATCGCCGAAATAAAAATCATTTTATTACAAGCTGCTTCATTTTTTATTATTTAAGTATAGCAATTACTATCATTATTATTATAATTATTATTATTATTATTAACGCCTTTTTATTACAAAAGAAATTAATTTGAAGACTTCATCTGGCAGAATATTCGTACTTCTTTCTCACACCGGATAGGCGACATTCGCAAACGTAAATATGATCGGCGAACGTAGATCGGAATAGTTAGAAACAGAGTTTTTGATTGCTATTTGTCACCCGACTGGTGACAAATGGCAATCGAAAACACTGTTTCTAGCGATTTTTGATCCGCGTTCGTCGATTGTTAAGGTCGTTTTCTATTGTCACCTATCCGGTGTGACTCAGGTGACAAAGGAATTTGAGACGCTCATAACGGGATATGCGATAATCCAAAGGTGTCAGATAATCCCTGAGGCTAAATGTCTTATCTTGATCGCAATGAAATACTGATTTTACGGGCTTTACTGAATATACGACTCTTCTACTAAAAACTTATGCATAAATAAATGCGACATGGTTATGCATCAGACAACCAGGCTGATCTCAGTCTCAATTCACTGTACACCTATCTTACTAGTTTTGTCGTGCGGCTTCTCGATTAGGGTCTTTACTGTTCAGTATAATAACCTATTACAGTCATACTACCAAAACTGTCACTTCATGGGCAGATGCTCAGACTGCGCAGATAATTTCGTTTGCAATTCTACTATTGTTTTAGCTTTGGCAGCTGTGCAAGAATTGTAAAAGACATGCATATATTATGCCGAAGATTCCTATAAATGAATAATCTGGAAAACGGATCCCGCATAAGCAACAGTGTAGATCCAGATACTTCATATCAGATACCAGATACTCCGGGCCTGTATTGTCAGCAATAATTAACACTTAAATAAATTGTAAAGTTATGATAGAATTTTTAGTGAGGCCATTTACATCTTCGGGGGAATTTTCAACTTGAGCGAACCGCAAAGGTCCTGGTGAGATTGCACAGCGCAGACTGCTGTTTTCAGAATGCACAGATTTAAACAAATCCCTTCACACCGGCCTGATCGGGACCAGTAAGAACCAGATCTGACCAAAAACAATTTACAAAAGGTAACGCTATTTCAGCAGCAAACATCAATCGGGCTGATCAGACTGCGCAGATAAACTATTATGCGCATTTTTTGTTCGCACATGGTTAACTGAAAATTCATGCATCTAGGGAGTGGTGACAAGAAACTGCCATGAACATGTAATATATGCATGGACTGACCTGGTCAAGCGTTTTATAATGTGGTCATTTTCACGTTGACACAGCGGGAACTCAGTGGGAGTTCGGTCATCTGCTGATAAGGATCTGGCCTATGGCGACTGCTCTCATGAATTTTGGTGCATTTTTCTGTCTGCATTATATTTCTGTATTGTGTGTATTTTTTTAAACTTGAAGCGAATACGCTGATCAGACCTTTTTGTCAAACTCAATGTCCTTTACCTCGGCCAAGTGACGTATTCTTATATAGGTAACTGCAAATGATGTGGGCACATGTACTCGAATAACTGTCTCAATGACACGGTTCTTTTGAGCGCCCAAAGCGAATGTTAAAATGGTAATAAGAAAAAAATTCACAATATTCTGCTGGATTTATTTTATCGTATAATCTAGACCGCGAAAGTGAATAGAGATATTAGGTATATTGGCTCGAGTCTAGACCTATGATTCTTTACCGAGAGAAGACTCAGATCAGGCTTTGCATCAACATTACTGATACGGGTAAACATAGAAAAATGTAACATTTTGGAATACATTATTGTTTCTCAAATCATAGAGATATGCCTTATTGTTCTGATATAAAAAGAACATTCAAATTAAAGAACGTTCTGCTGCGTGATCACTCCAAACGATATTCCTAATTATAATTGCTGCCGTTAACACAGGTTTCAATTTTCTTAATCTTGTTTTTATAACGACGGTAAACGCTTCAATTATCACCAACGCGAGACGAATACCATCGATACCTGGACTCCGATACAATCGATTTCGCAACATAGTCGCCACGGTGTAAGGGGGACAATTGACTTATCGATTATTTAGGTGATCAAGAACCACAACTGACGGGTTAAGTCGGGCCATAGTTCTATTTGAATTATAGTAGGCATACTCTAAATTATTAAAGGTACGCGAGGAATTCTGCCATCGGGGCCTGCAAACAACAAAGGCGCAGACCAGCTTGCGCATCCGCGCAGTCTGATCAGCGCCTTGCTATTCACAAATTGAATAGTATCGTATCTAAACTTGCTCCAAGCGAGATTTCACTTTTCTATCTAGTCTCAGTGGCTGAGAAGGCTGGTTTTGGTATGATCTTATCAGAAACCCTGAAGACAGGTTTGTCGCATCGATGCTCATTTAAATTCATGTAAATGCGGACCCAATCTTCAAGCCTGGTTCATGTGATATGCGCATAGAAAATGTCTAGCCCCTCTAGACTACTGGTGGCCAATTCCGCCCATGACCAACGCCGATGGGATCCGTACCAAAAATTGTACCCCCTCCCCCTCCGCGCCACTGAATACCCCCTTCAGTAGCGGGAAGGGTGTGGGCATAAAAAGACGCTTTTCATATAAATGCGGGTCTAACCAAATCATAGGTAAGTTATAGGTACTAAGTGAGACGGTTCTTTTAAGCACCCAAAGCAAATATAAAAATAATGAGCAATAAAATATTTACAATTTTACGCTAAAATTTTTGCTAATCTCCAAGGTTACTCTACATTTGACATGTTTCAACTGAAAGATGTCCGTCAAGGGATATATAGATCTAATAGAAATAAACCAACTCTGGTCAAGTTTTAAGGTCTGGCCTTGCTTCGCGATCGGGCATTAGTATGGCGCCCGAGGCCGCAACAAAGATTTTAAAACAATTCAAATTCTTGGATGAGTACATGAAGTAAATGCATCGATCAATTAAAGCGATGCATATTAAAACAGCACATTTTCACCTAAATTTGACATGCAGAGTTACCCCGTGACCTTGAAAAACGGTAAATGTCCCCAAAACATTACATCTCTATCCTAATGTTGTATCTTTGCAAATTTGGTCAAAATATATCGACTAGGGTGTTCAGACAAAATGCGGGTAAGTTTCTTTTTACCGCGGGTGGGGTATTTTGGTATCGTTTTTGGTATTGAAAAGTCTTCACATATATGCATATAAATGTTCCAAGTATTTGGAGTACATATAGTTTCATTTGGAAGATCACAGTGAGGTATTTTAATCAACAGTGTTTGGTTCGTAAGGTTTTAACATGCTTAGAAACAAGAAAAGCCTGCTAAGTTCATTATTTTTTAGTTTAGGGGGTAGGGATAATTATTTGGTAATATCTCACTAATTAGACAGTGATTTTTTTTTAAATTTTTTCTTAAGGCATCTTATATAATGATCACTTTCCTAAAAAAAAATAGAAAAATTTATTTTTTTAAAGTATATTTAAATATTGAATTATCAGTCAGTAATTGCTGAAAATGAATGCATAAATATCGGTGAACGCTGGTTTGAAAGCGTGATATGAAGAAAAGTACTTGTATAGTTGCAAAAGAATGGTTTGAGTAAAAGTTCTTAATTATTTATGGCTTCGCATGCTTGTTTGAAATAACGATTTTCAAATATAAAATTGAGTTACAGAATATTTTACTTGTCTTAATGAGTTTCCAAAAAGCTGCGTAAAAAGGCCAACATAGGCCATATAATGAAGAGCTGTAACTTTTGAACTGGACGGTTAATTTTCTTTATTTTGTGTTATTTTGCTTATAATATGATGTACTACAGAATATCAAAAAATGAAAAAAATCTATTTTTTGGAAAAAAAATCGCCCAGGTGTGGGCAGTGACCTTAAGATATGATTCACCGCTTATACCGACTTATAAACTTACACGAACATTCAAATTTTTTATTTAAATATAAAAATAAATCCATTATTCAGATTTTGAATCTCGAAAATAGAATATCAAACTAAATCTGACGTTCGAATTTTAAAAATCGAATATAAAAGTCAATCAACATTTTATTTTTGAATCTCTAACATCAAACACATTTTAGCGTTCGAATTTCGATGTCAAATAGCTTTTATCAAATTCAATCCAAAATTCAAAGTTAAATCTCGCATATCAAAGCAATCTTGAATAACAAACTAAATTCAACATTAATTTTTAATGTCGATTTTCAAATATCATTCATTATTTGACTCTCGGACATTGAATACATGTATCAAACTAAAACAATCAGTCAAATTTCTTGAATCTCGACTATCGACTATCCAATTCAATCCAACATTTAAATGTTGAGTTACAAATATGAAACTCAAGCCCTATATTTAAAGTTGGAATGTCGAATATTGAATATAAAACTCAATCTAACATTCAAATTTTCAATCTCATATATATCGAATATCAAACTGAAGCCAGCATTCAATTTTGATAAATCTCCAATAACAACTATCATGTTCAATCCAACATTTAAATATTATTTTCTCGAACTTAATCCAACATACATATTTTAATCTCGAATATTTTATATCAACCCAAATCCAACATTCAAAGTTTGAAAGTCAAATATCAAATAACAAAGTCAAAACAACATTCTTTTTGACTCTCGAATATTTAATATCAAGCTCACTTTTGAATTTTAATGTCGAATATCGAATGTCAAACTCAATCCGACAATCATTTTTCATGCCGAATATCAAACTTAATACAGCATTTAAATTTTTATTTTAATATCGAATATCAAACTCAAACCAGCATTAAAACGTAAAATATCGAATGTAAAACTCAATCAAACATTCATTTTTGAAGTCGATTTTCTAATATGAAAGGCAATCTAAAATTCAATTTTTGACTTTCGAATATTGAATATCAAACTAAGTCCACCAGTCAAATTTCTTGAAACTCGAATATCAAACTCAAACTAACATTCAAAAACTTACGAACAATAAGTCAGATTGCCTTTCATATGACTCATTTCTTTGAAAATATTTGGCTTTTTATGTGAACGGTTATCGCCTTGTGAACGAATAGCAATGGCTACGGAGTGTCTGTGCGCATGCAAAAGTTCGTGTACATTTTGTATTTTTTTTTACTTGCGACAAGTACCCCAAACGCACGGACATGGCCCATGTACCATCTGCAATTATTTAATTACAAAGGAACAGAGACAAATCTTCCATCTACATTTGAAAATGTTCATCGAGTTTTCGAATATTAAGTCAACATCATTGAAATTTATGATTAATCAATAAAAAAACCTAAAAACGCTAAAATTGCTATTGACAGTTGACTGTAAATAGCCATGTAGCACCTGTTAGTGTAAACGCTCCCGTTAGTGTAAACGTTGACAGGAGCGGAAGACCGGGGGGGGGGGGGGGTACTCTCATTTTTTCTTCATACGTAGGCTCGGGCCCTAGCATCTACCATTCACTCCAAAAAATATCAGGAATTTCAAGCACCCAAAAAAATATTTGAAATTTTATCGACCCCCCAAAAAACCCCATTCTGTACCTTGACCTTAAAAAAAGACCCTGAATTGCATACAAATAACATCTAAATATAGTCCAATTTTGTGATGACCCCAAAAAATATCCATAAAAACTTCATACCCCAAAAATATTCATTTTTCTGAAAACCCAAAATAATATTGAAAATCAAAATTTTGAACCCCCAAAAATGACCCGAGCCGACGTATGTATGAAAATATCAGAGTACCCCCATGGGGCGGGAGATACCACTCCCGTTACTGTAAACGCGTTTACAATAACGGTGCCGTTAGTGTAAACGTTGACAGTAACGGGAACGATCTCTCCCGTTATTGACAACGTTTACACTAACGGAAGCGTGTGACGATTATGTGTGATACGTTTTTTGTTAACACTGTCAGATTTTATTAACTAACGTTTGATGATAGAAAGTTGGGTTCGATGATTGAATTATTGTCTAATTATAAATAGCTTTTACCTGCTGTTCCTAATTACTGACACGTCCCGCTCGATAAACCAATAACTATTTAAGCTCATTAAATGAACAGGTGGCAAAGAGCTGATACCGTAATACACGTTATGTTATTTCCTACATGGCATGAATATTGGGATTCCTATGGTAAGGGAAAAAGTCTAATAGTTGCACAAAAAAATATGGACTCCTAGACACCTCAAAAACTATTCAAGCTAGCTTGATGAAACTAGATGTGTGAACTGGTGGCAATGTGTTGATTATGCACGTCGATTACATCTGTTGGTGTCACATGAAAATGTGGGTGTTATGGTAACAGAAGTAGTCACATTATTGCGAAACGTATGGATCCCAATGTTAATCAATAACTATTTAAGCTATCTTGGTGACACTTTGTATGTGAACAGGTTGCAATGTGCTGGTTTCGCCTGCCACATTTTGCCATCACATGAAAATCGAGGTTGCTGTGGTGAAGGACTTACCTACAAAATTAAAGCTGCTGGTGTTTCAGGAAACATCCTAAGATGGTTTTAAAGCTTCCTTTCAGGACGCCGTCAACGTGTAGTGCTTCCAGGCAGTTTCTCAGAATGGGTTTACATGAAAGCTGGAGTGCCACAAGACTCCATACTTGACCCTCTATTGTTTTAATTATATATTAATGATATTGCTAAAATATTGGATCCAATATCCGCTTATTTGCTGATGATACTGGTCTCTTCATCATAGTAGATAATCCTACAACAGCTGCTCTTTGTCTTAATTCTGATCTTGAAAAACTTCTCTAACGATTGCAGCTGGCATCAACATATTGATTATATTAATCAGAAAGCTTGGTTCAGAATTCATATTATGCGCAGACTTAAATTCAAGCTGGATCGCGAGTCTCTTAAGACTATTTATTTAACATTTATCAGGCCACCTCTAGAATATGGGGATGTAATATGGGATAACTGCACCCAGTATGAAAAGAATGAACTTGACAAGATCCAAAACGAAGCAACGAGAATCACAACTGGCACAACAAAACTCGTTTCCTTAGACAATCTATACAAAGAAGTTGGATGGCAGACCCTGCACAGACGACGACAGGATCATAAAATTACCTTCTTTTATAAGACGTTTTATCAACTCACACCTATATATCTGTCTTCATTAATTCCACAACAAGTGAACGCTATTTCTGGTCACAGAATCTTAGAAACTCAAATGCCATTCATACTATCAGGTCTAACACTAGCCTCTATCACAGTTCTTTCCTTCCATCGACTCATAGGCAATGGAACAGCCAGTTGAAGTAAGGCAGCTAAACATTCTCTCATCATTTAAAACTTTCATTAAGAAAGATATTCAATCTGTCCCAACTTATTGTTACTGTGGTTCCAGGAAAGCCCAAACACTTCACGCACGTTTACGTAAAGGCTGCAGTTCTTTAAATATGGACCTCTTTCACAAAAATATAACTGAATCCCCACTATGTCGACGTGGAGGCATCGAAGGTACACATCACTATTTCGTTCACTGCAGATCCTACCAGGGGCCTCGTAAAACTCTTTTGAATGCCTGTACAACTTACCTGAATCCTTCCCTAAGTCTCCTTCTCTTTGGCAGTGCAACACTATCACTTGAAGCAAATATTGCAATTCTGAAACAAGTTCACAAGTATATAATTGACACCAAACGTTTTACCTAATCAAGTATCACGCTACCTTAGGGCGATATATACATACATGTATATCTATATATACTACAGGTTTTCAGCCTTCCAATTGGTCTGTGGTGTCTACTCTTATCCCCCACCCCTACCCCTGTCCCAACCAAAGTGATATTCCTAGCCTTTACGATGATGTTATCATTTTTTTCTAATTATTGTATCTATTCATTATGTTCTCACAAAGCTGTATGTTTTCTTTTTTTTCTTTTCTGTTCTTGTATACTCGTTTTGTTTTCAAATGAATATCCACCGCTCAATCAGGGTTTTCATTAAGAGACGGCTGTCGGCCGAATTGACCGCCTCATACCGTTTTCTGGTCGGCTCAAAAGTGTCCAGGTATCAAAAATAGTTAGAGAAAAAAATATAAAAAGAGAAAAAAACAAAACTAAAATAATTCGATCGTATGCCAGGTATGGCATGTCAGGCGTTGCAATATTGTATGTGGAAATATATGTGTTGTATATCGAAATATTTATGGACTAAAAAGTATATTTATGGACTAAAAATATATGTGTACTAAAAATATATTTGTGGACAAAAAATATATTTGTGGACTAAAAATTATATTTGTGGGCTAAAAAAAATATATTTGTGGACTAAAAAATATATTTGTGGACTAAAAATATATATATATTATGTATAAAAAATATTTGTTGTCTAAAACAATATGTGTTGTAAAAAAAAATATTTATGTTCTAAAATATACTGAAGGACTTTAAAAACGCACCACCTGCTTAAATGCTAATTCATGTCGAAAATTGGATATTTTCATTATGTGAAAAATAAAATTGACAAGTTCCGTCACTTAGCTTACATTCAATAAGAAAATCGAAACGCTGGGGCTTATGATTGCCGTGGCGTCGCGATAATTCTGAGACAACTCAAATTTAAAAAGTCACAGAGTACCCATACCTTCCATAATGAACAAAAAAAGTTTTCGAACCGATGTTTGTTCTTGAAAGCAAAAGGAAAGACAAAATCAAAACATGAAGTTTTAGGCCTCTGGCAACGTTCATTACGTCTACACGACGTCACTGATTTTTGACGTAATTGGCCGTTTATATCCTAAGGATCAAGATATCAAATTGTTTTTGTTGCCAACAGATACTCCTCAATCAGTTGCATAAAAGACAAAAGTATCGCGACATGCGCGTACGTCACCCGCCTGTTATTGATGTTTGAAAATTTAAGACTGACGTTAGCAAATAAACACTGCGAGTGGGAGTGTAATAAAATGATTATTTCTAAAAACTTTTGTGTTTTTCCATTTGTTAAGACATCTGGCTACCACCTAAAAGTGTTTGTTTTCAAATTGAATCAAATTTACATTTGTCACACGACAATCGTTGAAAAACACTTACGTCGATATTACGTCAGAATGAACAGCATGAGCAAATCGAAATCATGGCAAATCATGGTCCATTTTGCAAGAGGATAGAAAATGATAAGGAACACATCATCAACTCAATCATGTGGAAGAGACAGAAAATATAAAATGGTGCGTTTTTAAAGTCCCTCAGTATATATTTTTGTTGTCTATAAAAAATATAGCCTGGCTCCCTCCCCTAGATCTACCCATTTAGGGTCAGTTAACATGTATTTAATTACAAGTAGAGAATCCTACTCATGCGACTGCGCATGCTCCGGAAAAGATTTTACAGCACAAACTTCAGATTTTTCAGTTGCTATAATTTGATAATCAAGTCAAAGAAAAAAATACATAAACTCCCAGAACAAAATAAACTTAATAAAACGGCTTTTTTAAAAAAATGCATTTTTTTATGTTAAGGGTATTTTCCAATACCACGTCACTTATGACGTCAGTGTGTATGCTATACGTAGGTGCAATGGCGGCTAGTAGTTACCTGTCTTAATATGCCGACAAGCTATTAAAGGGAGAGAACCAGTCTATAAATAAATTTTCCTTTTTAAAGGGGGGCTTGCCAAGTTGAAAACGGCATGTGCACCTTGTATGTTTGGAACACCTCCAAATTTGGTTATTGTTTACACTGCACTAAAACCACATCTACAATAGTATTTGAGTCGGTGGGTAAGATACTCTTCTGGCAAAAGAAAAACACAAACAGTTATCTAAAGCGGCACCTAGCCCCATACACTGAAGGACTTTAAAAAACGCAAAAAATGAAATTAATAAAATTTACTTATTTTTAATGTATCAATTTTTTTAAATTTTTGGCAACAGTGAAAATCAACATGTCAGCAAAACATGTTTTAATTTCATGCCAAAATGATAAATAATATTAGGACAACAGTCTATCGAATAGCAATACCCTTAGATTATAAAGTTGCAAATTGTAATTTGTCTAGGAATCAGACGTGATTTAAGTAATTGTATCTAAATATTTCTTATTAAAACCTGGATACAAATTACCCTCAAAGCCCTATTATTATTTGTCTGGAACTGACGATAGCCAGCCAGAACGGATATCGTTGATGCAAATGTCGTTCATACACTCGACGTAAGTTGTGGTCTTAACGTCAGGTCGTCATTTTGGTAAACCAGACCTGTGTCGATATTCAACTGTCCCTGTAGCCTGATGACGATCTCTGAGGCGCTGTATAGTTAATCGACTTTCCCAAAGGCCTAGAACTTTTCAAATAGTCATTTCATTTTTTCCATATAAACATATTCCTAATTTGTTGCTAGTCTATAGGCTGGTGCTAAGTTCTGATAATCATACAACTCCACTGAAGAAAATTACATTTATAGACTAGCCATGAACATAACCATTTGGAAAAGAAAGAATTATTATTGCAATATTTTACGTGTATTAATGACCACTTTTATTATCAGACTGGTAGCTATTCTATATAGTTGCCAGATGACAATTATAATGGCCCACTTCGAATCGAAGTTTAGTTCCTACTATAGTAACTAAAGTTCAATTTGAACATCTATAGTCGCTTCTATAGTAACGTCACGAACCTACTAAAGATCAACGGTGGGTCAGAGCACCGTTACTCTATAAGCTTGTCTGATTCCCTCCTCTAGACCTATCTAGCAAGATGGGTTCAAGATCTGTCAATAGCCTCAAAATGTTTTTATTTTACAAAATAAATCCTTGATGTGTTCTATTTGTGGTCCCTCTTATTCCTTATTGTTAATTAGAGTAGGCACACCCTTTTTGTCTACGATGAAGAATTGAGGTAGGGCATACAGGGTTATTCACTTTGTTTATTGGACAACTAATAAAAAGGTCGTAACTGTAGCCATTCGGATATAAATGTACGCACAAATCTATTACGTTAGAACTTTAGTAGGAACTTAGTTCGATTCAAAGTGGGCCAATATTATTCCAATTGCGCCAGATCGTTCAGGTTCGGACAATCGTGGCATGATTATTAAAGTTATAAAACTAAAGCTGCAGTGTTTTTATACATATTTATGTACAGGCTACATGTCAAAGAGACACAGAAGAAAATGCGACACACCATGATCCCAAAATATATCCTCACACCAAAAATGTAGGATTCCTACCTCAAATTATACACAGATATGCTCTGAGCTCGACCTTGCTAAATCTGAAACCAGAGGTCAAGGTCACAGTGACATGGAAACAGTTGGTGACCCGCCAGGGCCCAAGATCTATCTACATACCAAATACGGAATGCTACCATAAATAAAATAGGCGATCTGCTGTGTGTGGATTTTTTCAAGAACTGACTCCTGAGATCAAGGTCACAGTGGATGAAAACAGTCAGCGCATTCCATGACCCCAACATATATCCACAAATTGAATTTGGGGGTTAATATGGCATATAATATGAGACATGCTCTTACAGGGTTCGCACAGACCTGGAAAAATCCTTGAAATTGACCTTGTCTTGGAAAACTCCTAGAATTTGAAAAAAAGAGCCTTTTGTCCTGGAATTGTCCTGATATTTTGTAAAATCATCCTTGAAAATATGCATTGGTCTTTGAAAAATATAAAAAAAAATGCAACTAGTTCTTTCAGATTTATGTGATGCGCAAAAAACTGTCTGAAAATCGCAAAAAACTGAGTGAAAATCGCTAGATACACGTCAAAGAGCGAGGTGCAACTCGTTTTCTATTCTATTCAATTTGTGCGGTAGTCCTGGTTTTTATCACCAGTGTCAGAATCAAAGAAATCAAGTGCGCATTTTCATTTCGACGCTTCTGGCTGAAAAAAGTGCATTTATCACTTTGTTTATACAAAATTGGGAAGAAATTGAGTCCTTGAAAAATGAAAAAGTCCTGGAAAAGTTCTGTTTTCCATTTCCAAACGAACCCTGTCTTAACACTATGTTTTGCTTGCTGTCGGTGTGTTGTCTTGTCATTGAACTGTTTTGTTCCCATACGCACGACCGTTATGCTAACAGTATGTATTTATAAATAAAACCAACCAGGTAGAGGGTATCACTATTCCGACAGAAATGCTTGCGGCGAGAGCGCCGCAAGCAAAAATATATGTTAGATTGGTTCCCCACGTTGATAAAGCTCCACTTCCGCTACGCATATTACGTTTGGTAACTAGTAATTTTTTACCAGTAGAGAATCCCACTCATCCGACTGCGCATGCTCCAGAAAGAGCATCTGTTTACATCCTGGGTCAATTTCGCACTTCAAAATGAGAAATGAACATGTACTGAAAACTGAGAAGATTTGCCGCACTTTCTTTTCGATACGAAGCCTTTCAAATATTGCTGTTATTGGTAATTTCGATTTTAATAATTTTTTCAATGTTGTTAGATTTTGATGTAATCAAGGGACGATACCTGTCCAAATAGCGCTAGTGGTAGCGCTTTAGCTTAACGAGGTAAGGGTCTAGAGATCGAATCCCACACACCTGATTTTTTTTTCTTCCGCATATGGTATTTTTTCAAGTAGAGAACCTGCGCATGCTCCAGAAAGAGCGTCGGTGTTGAAAAAGTTCATAAATAGGCCAGGTATTATATGAATCCAGTGTGAACCAAATTCAATTAAATTTTTTACTATATAAAAGGCACAGAAAGTGGACTGGGTGGGCCAGCTCATACTCACTTACTATCCAATGATGCAAACCATGTTTCAAGGTCACCAGTCTTGTGGTTCATGTAAAGAAGGTTTAAAGGGTATTCACTACCTAAAAATAGTATGTGAGCATGATCAGGAAATACCACAATCACAAACAGCAGACAACCCCATGGCACTGCAAGGAAGAGACACACAACCATCAAGAGACACCAGGAAGACAAACTAATACATCCGTGGATCATCGTGGCTACAGCATGGGATAGAAATGTATAGAACTCCCGTAAAACAAAAATCTGCACCCTGCAGAGCGTGTCTGCATGGTCTGTGGAAAGAGCACACAAGAGGTCCGAAGGATCGAATCCACAAAAAGATCAGACATCAACGCCAAAGCATTGCTCGCCAAATACGGGGGCATTAATGTAGAGAGTGGCGTTAGGCTTAAATGAAATATATGTGTGGTTCCTGTTGCCTACCTACCCTAATTTTTTAACCCTATATACCCTAAACAATAAAATGGTCTTTGGAGAAAAAATGGGCACTTTTTCAATTTCTGTCACTATTTTCTTTGTTAAATGTTATAACAAAATTTAATAATTTCCCTACCTACCTACCCTGAATTTTCTTGGCATGAAACAGGAACCACACATATATTTCATTTAGGCCTTATGTGTAGAAACTGTTACTCGAAATTACAGAACCTCGATCAAAGATGTAGACTTTTTTATGAGGGGTGCCAACGAAATGCAAGGATAGTGATGCGTGCTAATACTAAAAGAATGATGCGCTCCTCTCCTCTCTCTGGACCACAAAAGAGAATTAACTTCTCAAAAACACCAACAAAGACACGCAAAACACAACGCAAAACACAATTGTTTAAAGAGAGTGCCACCCCTGAAAGTACCACACCCGAGGAAATTGGCCTTAAAGTGGATTTTGTTACTGGTAGGATGTGTTTCCAGGTTTTAAGTGACCCCCGTTTTTCTTTTTTAAACAGCTTTAAAATGATCTTAGAAGAATGCACAACCTATGGATCCCCGGAGCCCCCCCCCCCTTCCTAAAAATCACAAGTTATTGTGATAGCAATTAGCATTTGTATCCCCCCTTGGATGGACCTCCCCTGAAAATGTTGGACCCCCTCTGGATCCTTGGGAATGTATAGTTTTCTCTGCAATAAAACCATTGCCCCCCCCCCCCTCTGTAAAATAAGCTGAGGACTAAAAAACGTCTCAATCTGGACCCCCCCCCCTGTCAAAAATTCCTGGATCCGCGCATGATATTATACATGCTTTAAAGTCATATTACGGGGGTCGCGCACATGCGTTCCTTTTTCGCCACGCTCCCTAACTGTGAATGATGACCATCCCGCCCCCTCCCCTAAAATATCCACAATTTTATCATAGATCCCATAAAATATTTATTCAATCTGAACCCCCTAAAATTATTGAAATTAAAAGTTAGACCCCCTCCTTAAAAAAGGTCCGAGTCCACAAGGCTACGAAATATCAGAGTAACCCCCATCCGATCGGAAATCCCCGACACAGGCATGCACGGACCCAGGAAGTGTTGTTAGAGGGAGTCCAATTTATCTTTAACAACTTTTTTATGGTGAGAATCCAAATACCTTTCAAGGTGTATCATCATCGGCCAATTTCAATGGCGTTTCGCTAGCGGCCGAATTAATGGCCCAACATTGAATTCTGGCTTGCCTTTGAGATTTTCAAGTGGATCCAGACGAGTATTGCTAAATAAATCCTATAGCTTTGTGATTATGCTGGGCCCGGAGCCCCGGCCCCCTCTGGATCCGCGCATGGATAGTTTTCCTCGTAACCTGGCTTATTTAATGAACATGAGACAGAGGGGCCGCGGGTTCGAGCCTCGCAGGCGTCACTGCGTTGTGTCCTTGAGCAAGACACATTAATCATAGCTTAGTACCGGTTCAACCCATGAAGACCCGTCCCTACATAACTGAAAGATTGTTGATGGGACGTAAGAATCAAATCAAACAAATCTCCTTCGCAATGCTGGCCCAATGTCATGTGCTCCGGAAACATAAACTTCTTTTAACACCAAACACATTATTCAGAATACAGGCACAGAGGATTTTGTAATAATATAGTGGTGTTTAATAATGAGAGAATGGTCGACATTGTTGCGTCGGTTCGATGTTGATACAAGGTTGGTATGCGGCGACGCCCACATTTCCACCAACTACCAACGTGGGCCCAACGTATCTTTGCTATCTGTGTAGTGACCCCAAACACAAAATATGACGTCCGCTGATATTGTTCACGAATTCCAAGCATACTCGCACCTGGGTGAGAAAGGGGGGGGGGGGGGGTACTCTGATATTTTCAACCATACGTAGGCCCGGACCATTTTTGGGGTTAACTTTTTGGTATTTTTTGATGACCCCAAAAGATATCCACAAAATCTTCATACCCCAAAAAATTTTCATTTTTCTGAAAACCCTCAAAGGTATTGAAATTCAAAATTTTGAACCCCAAAATGGTGCGAGCCTACGTATGAATGAAAATATTATAGTACCCCCCCTCCACCCTCTCCTCGCAGATAGAAACAGGGCCGGGGGCGTCCAGACTCAAATAACAGAAAAAAAAACTCTGATAAGGGTGTTTATTGTTGGTTTTTTTTTGCAACTATATTATATTTTTTTACGGTTCAAAAGGGTCGAAACATTTATCGGGGGGGGGGGGGGGGTGCAACTTTTTATTATTTTTTTTTTTTTTTTTGGGGGGGGGGGTTGGGGGGGGTACAAATCCTTATTTCTATAGAAACCTATATAACTTGTGATTTTTCGGGGGGGGGGGGGGGGTCCGGACCACCTATCCCTCTCTGGATTCGCGCATGGGTAAGAAATAAGTAATTGCCCACTTCCCTGTCACGGATTGAGTTTTCTGAAAGTCTCAGAAGGTTTACCGGCCGGCGCAGTCGGTAACATGTGTTTTTTTTTTTTCGGGGATGGGGGGGGGGGGCAAATGCTTATTTCCAACGAAACTTAAAGAACTTGTGATTATTATTTATTTTTATTTATTTATTTATTTATTTATTTATTTTTTGGGGGGGGGTGTCCGGACCACCTATCCCCCTCTGGATCCGCACATCGGTTAGAAATAAGTAATTGCCCACTTCCCCGTCACGGATTGAGTTTTGTAGGTGCAAACTGAAAGTCTCATAAGTGTTTCCCCTGTGAACATTTGAAATTCCAGAAAATAGTTGTACCGGGCCGCGTTGCGTCTGACTAGATGCGGGGTAACTGTATTTTTGTTTATTTTCGGGTGGCGGGGAATGCTTATTTCTATAGAAACCCATAGAACATGTGATTTTTTAGGGGGATGGGGGGGGGGTAGGGTGCGGACCACCTAACCCCCTCTGGATCCACGCATCCAGTGTTGGGTTGGGGATGCTTATTTCTATAGGAACCTATAGAACTTGTAATTTTTCAGTTGCCATATTCCTGATAATAGAACAAAATAAACTTTATAAAAAAATCCAATCCGCACGTACAATTGGGCCACTTTCGGCCCGCCAACGAACCGCCATCCGCAGGTGACGGTTCGTCGGCGGGTCGATAGTGGCTCGTGATGGGATGCTAGCTGGGAGCAGTTGTTTAAAAATCGCAAATGCACTTTTTATTCAATACCGCAGATGGACTCAAGACGTCCCAGGTATTTTCCAATACTACGTATTTTTCCACTACGTCAGTGTATATGCTATAAATAGACGCAATGGCGTTTAGTAGTTACCTGTCTTAATATGCTGACAAGCTATTAAAGGGAGAGAACCAGTCTAAATATATGTTGGGTAAAATTAGCATTGTGGGAAACTAGCTATTTCCTTAACAGTCGTGTATGAATGTGTCGTGTGTGCAGCGGTGCCCTGTGGATACCTCAATCCATTGCAATTCTTTACGAACCAGCACATGAGATTACGGTACTTGTCGGTTTGTCGTGCAATGAAGGCTCAGATGAGCTTACGAAAATGCGCATGCTCGTCAGAGTCCCACCAAAAGACCAGGGTGAAGTAAGATTAATACTTGAGAAAGATTACGGAATCGCTACTGAAACTCACAGTTTACGTGTAATAGATACATTAAACTCATGCGGCGTTTCTTTTTTGGCCTAGTATATACATATACTGATGTACTGAAAATAATAATTCTAGATCTATTTCTAAAGAGTCCAAACAATCTCGATTGGAGACTAACTATTCTTTATAATGCAACTTAGTGGTGTTTATATTAACCCCTTTATACTTGTTGGGATTTTCTACTTTTATTCCGAATTGGAGCAATACAACTATTCACAGCAGTTTCTGTACCTGGCCGCGTAGCGCAGTCGGTAACGTGTTTAGCTATAGATGCGTGTCTGACTGCAGATCGCGAGTTCGACCCCGACCCGGTCCCATACTTTCGTGGAGATTGATCATGAAATAATTTCTACGGTCATTCTCCTCCCTTCCGCTGAATCATTCAAGAAAGGTTGTTGTCAGTTACAAGCGAAAGTGTGTGCACGAAGTACTGGTTTACCACATGTTCAAGCTTGCCCAGGAAGAAAAGCGTGGTTAGGTGAATTGACCGTCCCGCCATGACCGTAACTGTTGACTTGGGACGTAAAACAACAAAACAAACAGACAAAAACGGCAGTTTCTGTGATGCACGGGCGTGCTTTTACTGATAAAACTGATACTGTTTTATACATTTAATTTAAACATTTTTGAAAACATTTTCTCATGGCCAGGTCATAAAAGCGGTGTCAGTGACACGTGAAGGCACCGATTGATAGCCTAATAGAGGTGAGTTCAACGATGCAAGCGCTCTCTGGCACTCGTTGTACTGCCGCCAGGCTTTACAGATAGGTACCAGAACAACGAGCGCCCGGCCCGCGAACGCTCGGATTGGTGAACTCGCCTCAGGATTGAATCAACCATTGGGCGAATCACATGAGCTCGTAACGCTTTTGGTAAACCAGTATGCTCAAATCAGATATCTCAGAAATATGCTCTCTTTCGGAAGATAAAGATTAAAATCGAATGTGTCTTTTTTTGTGGATACTTACGGACAAAAGCGAACAGCTTTGTGTATACAGATCAGTCGTTGTTTTTGTGCATCATCCAACATTACCATACATCTAAAATAGAAAGTTTTGAAAGAAAATTATTTATCTTGTCTCCTCCCTGCTTTTCGAAAGGAAACGTCTGTGAGTCCAATTCCAGACTCCTAGACTCGGAGTCGTGTACCAGAACCCGAGAATTGCCACCTAAATGGGGCAGATCACCTAAACTGCAGCTGCAGATATAAGTAAGTAAATTGCCAAAGGTTGTTTCCCGTTGTTTTGCACCACTGCTTACGGAAACGAACGGTGAGATTTGTGCGTAATGGTTTTCGCGCATTATCGATCATTACCATATGCGGATCCAGAGGGAAATAGGGGTCTAAAATCTGCGGGTGCTTTGAGTTTTGAACTGTAGCAAGACCAATGTGCCCCTTTGCTCTGAATTTCAGATATAACCATGAGGAACATAAACAAGTATTAGCTTTTCAAAAAAGCTGGCGGTCGTTTAGCCCTATCACAGTATGTATTCTTGCACAATGCCAGTGCTTGCACTAACTTTTTGAAACAGGAAGTCATGACTTCCACCCTTTGAGATTTGGAAGTCACAGGCCTAATTTGTGGAAGTCAAACTGTGTGTGCACGGTGCGGTGCCAAAAATGCTACTCTTTTTTTTAAACATGATGTTGTTTGCAATGCTTAGTTTCATGTACACAGATTTTTTGTGTTTATTTTTAAACATGTTTATGTTCAACTGTGTTAAACAATGTAAAAGTTGAAATTGATGAAATATATTTTATTATGTCCTTCTGATATCTATTTAATGATTCAAAGTTTGCAAACAGGTATGAGCAAAAACATTGTGGTCCCATATCAGACTGGCCCTAAAAGAGAAGGATCATTAACTGACTATTCCTAAGCAATATGTTTCATTTTTCTTGTTCAAAGATAAGTGTTTCAGCAATCTGTCTAGCATCCAATGCCTCAAGAATCAAATTTGTGAACACTGATCACTTTATTCTATTAGAAGTCTGATCTGGGCCCACAATTTTGGGGTCCCTTGACAAAAATAGATGACAGTCAGTGTCAGTCTTAAAAATTCTATTACAAATATGGCAGAGCATCTCCATAAGGGTTAGGCTGTCAAATAGTTTCTGAAAAATTTCAGCATCGGTTCTTTGCCAAAGCTCTTTCAGACTGTTCTTTTTTTTTTTTTGTGGGGGGGGGGGGGGGGGGGGGCTGTAAAAAGTGTTGGGTAAGACAGACAGAACAGGCAAGTTTGGCAAGATTTTCCTTATGATCTATAGAAATCCATCTTGCACTGTAATATGGATAGAATTTAGAAATTATTTAGAATTCAAAAATACCTCTCAAGGCCTAGGCATAGTTCTTTTAAAAGCTCAACTTGTTAAAAAAAAATCTGCAAATTTTAAATAACTCACAAAAATATTTAAGCTAAATTTGCTAGCTCTTTATGATGTTAAAAGACCTTGCCTTTATTTCATTTAAGTTATATTGGTCATGCTATTTAAAACTCAGGTTCCTAAATGCAACTGTCTCTTGTTTTCTTCGTAATGCGGGCCTAGTGGGTGGGGTAAGTACGGATATTGATAGTTTCTGATTTTTCTCAGATTTTAGCATTTGATTCCGATAGAAAAACATCATGTCTGCTGCAGAAATGTAAAATTTTGTGTAAAAACATTGTTCTCTCGTTTTTCAAACAAAAAATAAACAAATATTGGAATAGTATTTGGAAGGAAATGCAAAAAATTTTGGACAAAAAAAAAACGGCCCGATGCACAGATAACCTTTTTTATCAAATATCGTCGCAATAATTATTTAACACCTGTCAACTAAATCGGCACAGCAGGCAGTGGGCGGTCTGAGGTTGTCCTGAGCACCCATTGGTTAATTACTGAATGAATTCTTATCAAGTGTAACTTGACTTTCTGAAGTCGGCGGCGAGATCAAATGGCCAAATTCTCACTACGGATGTATACGTCACAGCTATTACCGATGGGCGTACAAGATTTTATGGGGAAGTCAGAGTACGTCCGATCTTCGGATTTTCGGCGTACGGAAGCCAATTTCAGACGTAAAAACGCCCAAAACGTCCACTAGTGCAAGCGCTGCAATGCCAGTGCCGGACCCAGGGGAGGGGGGAGGGAGGTAGGGGTGGCATGTTGCATGTGCGCCCCCCCCCCCACCCCAAAGAGGCTGAAAGTGTCATAAAATGATAGCGCATTATATGATACCTCGAGTATATACGGTAATGGTTCAGTGAAGGTTTGGGGTGGTTAAGGGTGTTTCAATAGTCCGCAGGACGGTTCAGTTAAGTGAAAACCAAATTGGCAAAAAAATTTGGCTCGCACTATAGGTAGCCCTACAGATTCACGGACAGTTTTGCTTCGCACTGTAGGTTAACCCACGATATTTGGTACCGGGCTCGTTGTTCGGCAGTGCATAAAAAAAGCCCGAGCACGGCTTAAAGGTTCGGTCAAAACCTGAATTTGATGTGTGATTTGCACAAAGGTTATACATACGGCTGGCCACGGTCGACTGTAAAAAGTTTTGTATTTTTGTTGCAGAATGAAATAACAAACAATAAAAAAGTCATATATTTTTACCTTGAAGTTAGCCCATTTTTGCATACCTGCTCTCCCATTTATCTCTATCATAAATTTAAGGGTTTCATTTTGCAAGAACAGTGTGATATGTTATCTAGCAAAACTAATTATGAAATTTCACAAGGTCATTAAATATAACTGATGTTTTGATAGCACTCTCATGCTCATTAGGTTGCTGTCCCCCTTTAAGATTAAGCATAAATAATATATGTCTCCTCAGTCAGCCAGGGCCATATAAATAATAGCAGGGCTCACCCTGCCATTAGCCATTGTAGCCATTTGCTACTAAAGATGTAGAATGGCTACTAATATAAGTCATTGGCTAAAAGTACGCTCTAGGTGGTTCAAAAATTACATATTTGCGAAAAAGTGTATTTTGATCAGCTGATTTTCCAATATTGCTTTAATTATTACGTCACTCTTTATTATTGTTTTATATTTTACTCTTTGGATGCTGAATACAATCAGGGTGTCAAACAGTTTGGATCCAGATCAGGCCCGACATTCTGGGTCAAAACTGTTTGCAAAGGTTATCAGCATATTACAAAAGTTGCCAATAGCTGGCAAAGAGTTAAATACAGAACAACCAACTACTTGATACTACTTTCTGGCTAAAACCTTGACTAAAGTCAATTTCATTTGGCTCCAACATTTACCATTTGGCTAAAGTGTTGGCTACAGCAAATTCTGAGCTAGGGTAAGCCCTGAATAGCTTGCTCCTCGTTCAGCAATGTACCATAAAAATAAAGATAGCTTGCTCCTTGGTCAGCAAAGCTCCATATAAATAACAATAGTTTGCTCCTCGGTCAGCAAGGAACCATATAAATAATTATAGCTTGCTCCTCGTATGAGAAAGGGTCCATTTATAAATAAAAGCTTTTAGTAGTCCATTCAATTGTGTTGATTTTACTATGAATAGAACATAAAAGATAGTTTGTTTTGTATTTAAAAAATGGAAGTGATGTTTAATCAAAAAGATGGCAGCTCAGCTGTCATCTCTTTTGGTACTAACCAATGGTGTACCTGGTATGAGGCATTTTATAGAATATGCACTCTAGATTGGGATCAGGGGCAAATCCCTTGTTATAAATAGAGCATTTATATGGCTTAAACTAGTTCCTAAGACTCGCAATTATGGCATTGTCTTTGGAGTGTCATCTGCTGACAGACTGGACCCAGATTAGGTCTGACAATACGTTGGGCCAGCCGGCCTAATCTGGATCCAACCTGTTTGACACTCAGATGGTATTCCAAAAGTTAATTTTGCAACAAGAGGGCCTCAGATGGCTCACCTGAGTCCTGGCACATGAGAAGATGATGAATGGCCTGTTTCTTAATCTTAGGAGATATGATTTAAAATATATTTCTCTTTTTAGCTCTGGTAGCCAAGTTGTTCAGCCAAGTTGAACCTTCTGATCAATTTAAGTAGATGGTAACATGAGGACCATTTCTGTGAAATTATTTTGATTTTGGACCAGTGGTTCAGGAGATTTCATTTGAAGATATTTCTTATCTAGAGCTCTGCCAACCCCTTTTTCGGCGAAGTGCAAATATTTGTGCAATTTAAGGTAGAGGGCGACCCCTGCAGTAAGCCTAGCGAACTGTTTGTGCAATTTTGGTAGAAGCCATTATCAGGAACAATTCTGTGAAACTATTTTGAATTTGAACCATTGGTTCAGGAAGAAATGTCATTAGGAGACATTTCTTATCTAAGCCTGATTTGGGACCGAATATCGGTCATTCTCCAATTACAAAATGAGAAAAAAAAAACTTGCCAAAATGGTGTATATTATTCCCAATTTCATAGTTCTACATTTTGGTGAAATATTCATGAAAATCTGAAAAAATAACAGAGTTACAGGTCTATAAAATTGCATACACATGTGAATTCAAATATGTTTCCATTGACATTCGTATGCAAATTTTCATGATTTTTTTGGAGGGCAATCAAAGCAACAAATATGTTACAACTTTGTACTGCCAATATCAATCTATATAAAATGGATGTCCAATTTCAATTCTTCCAAATTTGATGGTCCAAATGCTTTTTACCAAATTCAACAGACCCGTTGACTGATTTCAGAACGGTAGGTATATTCATGTGTTACACTAGTTTTTTTTGTTGGTATTACTACTCGATAGCTGTAAGCATTGTCCTTACTACTCTATATACGTTAGTGTAGGCTATAAGCATTGACATGTGGGCTTCAACTTGCGCGGATCCAGAAAGTTTTTTGCAGAGGGGGTCCAACTTTTTTTTACGTTTTTTTATTAGGGGAGAGATAATTGAAACACCACTATAAGCGGGCCATGTGAAACGCCATTTAAATGGCGTTTCGTTAAATGGCGTTTCGCTGGCGGGGCGATGGTGGCCCAACACTGAATCCTGGCTTGTAAGCTTTGTAGTTTTACAGGAGATCCGGGCCAATATTGCTAAGAAACCCTATATTTTGTGATTTTAAGGGGGGTCCGGACCCTCTGCCCCCCCCCCCCCTCTCGATCCGCGCATGTTCATGGTGAAATAAAAGTAATTTGTTGTTTTGTCTTACCTTTTCAGAGAAGTAACACAAGCTTACAGTAGGTCAGGAAGAAGTCAGGCGGGTAATAGAGAACTTGTTTTACAATCATACAGGGTCAAATCCTCAGCTTGATTTGTGTCAGAAAGGATACATATATAAACGTTTGGTAAAGCGTGCACAATGGACATAAACTTAAAATGTCAAAAACTCTTGAAGGTAGTGAAGCTATATAAATGTGATACTTGCAGTAAAACATTTTCTAGAGTTGGTAACCTAAACGTCCACCTAAAAAAACATAGTGAAAAGAAACCTTACATATGTGATTCATGTGGTAAAGCATTTACTCAGGCTGCACAGTTAAAAAGTCATCAGAGAACGCATACTGGAGAAAAACCCTTCAAGTGCGATGCTTGTGGTAAGGCATTTTCTTATCACAGTAGCTTCAAAAGTCATCAACAAACCCATACTGGAGAAAGACTTCGCCAGTGCGATACTTGTGGTATGACTTTTTATAATGGAAGTGGCTTAAAGCGTCACCAGAGATTACATACTGAAGAGAAACCATACAAGTGCGGTACTTGTGGTAAGACCTTTGCTAAAGGAAGCAACTTAAAATATCATCAGTTAAAACATACTGGAGAGAAACCCTACCTGTGTGACACTTGTGGTAAAACCTTTACTCAATCCGGTTCTTTAAAATGTCACCAGAAAAGGCATACTGAAGAGAAGACATACATTGCTGATCCTTGTAAGGAAGTGTTCATAGGAGACTGTCAACAGAGAACACATACTGAAGATAAACCTTATAAATATGATACCTGTGCGGACACGTTCATAGTGGACAGTGAATTAAAATGTAACCAGAGAATACATACTGAAGATAAACCTTATAAAAACGATACTCGTAGGGACACGCTCATAGGGGACAGTGAATTGAAATGTGACCAGAGAATACATACGGAAGATAAACCTTATAAAAACGATACTTGTGTGGACACGTTCATAGGGGACAGTGAATTGAAATGTGACCAGAGAAAACATACCGGAGACAAGCCAAACATATCTGATACTTGTGAGGAAGCGTTCATTGGAGACAGTGAATCAACAGTTCACCAGAGAATACATACTGGAGCTAAACCAAACATATCTGATACTTGTGAGGAAGCGTTCAATGGGGACAGTGAATCAATAGATCACCAGAGAATACATACTGGAGATAAACCAAGCATATCTGATATTTATGGAGAGGCGTTCATAGGGGACGGCCAGTTAAAATGTCTCCAGAGAATACCTACTAGTGAAAAATCCTTCCAATGTGACACTTGCGGTAAAACCTTTGCTAAAGAAAGTTCTTTAAAATCTCACCTGAGAATTCATACTGGAGAGAAGCCATACAAATGTAATGACTGTGGTAAAACATTTTCTCAAGTCTTCCACTGGAAAGTACATCTCAGAATACACACGGGGACGAAGCCATATATATGTGATACATGCGGTAAAGCGTTCAATGAGAACAAAAATTTAACACGTCACCAGAGAATACATACTGGTGAGAAACCATACACATGTAAAACATGCTGCAAAACTTTTACTCAATTCATTGGCTTGAAACGTCACGAGAGAATACACACTGGAGAAAAGCCCTACATATGCGATGTCTGCGGGAAAGCATTTTCTCAAGTCGGTAGCCTGAAACTCCACCTCAGAGTACACTCTGGAGAGACACCATACATATGTGATTATTGTGGTAAAAATTTCTCTCGATACGAACAGTTAAAACGTCACCTAAGAATACACACTGGAGAGACGCCTTACAGGTGTGACATTTGTGGTAGGGGCTTTACTCATGGAGGTCCTTTAAGGAGTCATCAGCGAATACATACTGGAGAGAAACCCTACGAATGTGATACTTGCGGCAAAACTTTTGCTCGGATCAGTTACTTGAAATGTCACCAGAGAATACACACTGGAGATAAACCATATAATTGTGACATTTGCGGCAAAACATTTACAGAGCTCAGAAACTTGAAATGTCACCAGAGTATACACACTGGAATTAAACCATATAATTGTAAAATTTGCGGCAAAGCTTTTACACAGCTCAGTACATTGAACCGTCACCAGAGAATACACACTGGAAATAAACCATATACTTGTGAAATTTGCGGCAAAACTTTTACAGAGCTCAGTAGCTTGAAATATCACCAGAGAGTTCATGCTAGAGAAACGATAGGAGTGTTTTACTTGTGTTAGAATATTTTTTAAATTCATTAAAATTCAAATGTTAAACCTAATGAGACAATGGCTATAAATAAGTTCCGAAGGTCAATGTTGACCTTTGACCTTTCAGCCGATATCGCTTATATTTTCGGTCTTTTCAATATATTAAAACATATACTGCTCAACAAAAGTTTAGCATGGATAAAGAAAAATGATTTTTATTTGAGCAAATGGCTTGAGTTATAAATATCTGCTGAAAAGATGGTTTGATATGTGATAAAGTTGAGGAAAGCAATTGGTGTACTTTAATTGGATTTCTACTGCGACGTTCAATACATCAATCAAGAGAGGGGTCTAAAGGGTGTTTCAACTGCATTATTGGCAATACAAAATGGATACAGCATCAGTTTATAAAGTCCTTTGTTTTCCAGCTTGGTCGAATCAGCCATTCTTAAAATAAATAAAGGTCGTCTCCATTGAGCATTTGGAGCAAAGGTTGAGTCTTGATAACAATTAACGTCGTTGTTATAATGACGTTTACATGGCTTATGCATGCTTAATTGAATGGGGTTTTGTGTTTAAGAGGATGCCAAAAGAGAGACAATTAAGGGTAAGGCATATTTATAAAATTTTGTCCCTGGGTATCTAATTCATAAAAAAGTGACGTTAATCTGAAGTTGAGGCTAAATATAGGCGGCGACGCTATCTAAAGAAGACGTTTTCAAAGGATCAACTTACATAAATGATCCATGTGCTTGTGCCACTCTAGCATCAAAAAAGATTACTTGACCGCTTGATTCAGTTTGCTGAAAAGTCAAGAAGTGGAAAAATACCATTTTAACGTCATAATGGAACGGTAAAACGTTGCATAAACGGTATCAAACTTTGATGTTTTTAACGTTTTTCATCATTAATAACCTTTTGCTTTACATTAGAATCAAAAGTTTCAATTTCCGATGTAGACGTGTATCCTTTACATGCCCATGACATCAAATTTAGCGTCAATCTACTGACGCCTAACCAGATTACCTTTTGTCTGGCGTACACGAAAAAACGTAAATTTCAAGATCCCCATGCATGTTGATGACATCAGACAAAATGTTTCATGTTCATTCAAAGAGGGTCAGCTTATTAAAATCCGTGCTAAACTTTAGTTGAGCAGTAAAGTTTGGGTTTTCAGAAACCACTAGTCCAGTTAAACTAAAATTTCATATGGACACTCTTTAAGTTGAGGGAAGTAAATTTATAACAAATGTTTATGATCACATGACCAAGACAGCCGCCATACCCAAACCCCCTCCAAATATCTTTTTCTCTGGAACCAAAAGACCAATGCCTTTGGGGTTGGCATGTAGCATTTTGGATCTGGACCGTTCCGGGTTTGCACAAATATTAAATCTGGGCTGACCTTAACCTTTATTACAGCACGCCAAAATTTGATTCATAACGCATCTAATTGGAAAAATCTTGAAATGTTCATTTAAGCAGAAATCATAATACTTGCGTGAAATGTTAATGCCATTGAAACACTGGTTTTATATAAGCACCAAAGGTCAAGCTGACCTTTGGCCTTTCACCCAAGGTCACTCCTTTTGGACTGCAATTTACGTATCTAAACATCTTTTTCACAGAAATCAATGGGCTGTTTGAAATCAAATGTTTATATTGAGTATTCAGTAGATAAAACAATATAAATATAATAAAAGTTTTAGGTCACTTGACCAAAATGGCCACCATGCCCATACATGGTAAAACAAAACATGTTTTCATAATATGCCTAAGTTGACCGTAACCTATTTTAGCATTATTAAGGAGATCAGGTGTGCGCTTCAGGTCCTCTCCTCTAGTTAATACATGCTCTTTTGTATACGTATTAACCTGATATATTTATATTGAAATATTATGGTAAACTTGCAATAATATGAAAGAGTGTGTTAAATAATGCCTGTCAACTAATTAGGGCTGCCACTATAAATTGGCTTATGGGTATATATATAGGGATTTCTAATGCACTTGATTTTGTAACGCTACATCTGATTGGATAACGTCAAAAATTTGCGACAGTATATCCTGCAATTTTCTGTCGGAAATAGTTTGACGTCATTAATTAAGTCACATATCGTTGGATGACCTACGGCAAATTGCGGCTTGCAACGCTCCAGTTTGATAAAAAAAATGCAGAAATGCATTAGAATAGAGATAACCATTTTCAAAATTTTTACTTGGGGAGGTATATCGTCGTATGTACGGTCGGAAATCACGTTTTACAGCTCGGCATGGGCGTCGCCGTAAAACAAAATTTTTGACCAAATATCCGACGATATACCTCCCCAAATGATAATTTTGAATACAATTATCCCATAAATTAGTCTGAAAAGGTACAATATATTGATACAATAAATGTATCGCAATATATCGTGAATACTATAAATAGAAAAAAAAGAAAGTGAAGTTTTTGCTTTTAATTAGTTTTCCATTGAAAAGTCAGAGGAAAGGCATAAAATTCATGTAAATAAAATTAGTTGGAAAGAAAAATGATTGTGTTACATGTACAAAAAGATGTATTATCAGGTAAAAATTTGCTGGCTGGCATCAGGGACACTTTATATATCTGTAGACACTGCGAAGAGGCAGTTTAGTATATTTGCGGTATCTCAGTCGGCAGCGCCCACCAGCCAAATGGTAGCTTATGAAATCAAAACACAATTTGTGGATGCTCAGGTTACTTCAACCATGTCCCCTTATCCCTATGCCTCCAAGTAGTTCTACCAAAAAGGTCCAAGGTAAGATCACTTAAATGCTGGCTGTAAACATTTCATTTAGCCAAGGCCAGTACCATCACAAGATCATATGCAAGCTATATTGTAGGGGATTTGAGGCCTCAGAATCATGTTGAGGGCACATTATAAAGACTCTGAATTAAAAAATCAATCTTAAGTCAATATTCTTTCCATTTTAACCCAAAATGCATATTGAAAATTCGGGTAATATATTGTGGTATTATTGCAAGATGCTTCCCACATATCGCAAAGTATTGCAATATGTTTTTGGCATATCGTGACATCCCTACAATTAAACAAATTTAACAAGTCTAAAGTCATTGGATTTCATAGCAAACTCTGATAACGAACTATGTTACAAAGCATATGTATATAATATGAATATGTAGCTCATTAATTCAAAACAACTGATGCTCCTAAAACAAACACTGACAATCATTGAAAGTGCAGTGGATGATTGAATTTTTGAGTCACCTGGGTCATGTGTGGTGCTTGATTGTATCGAATCCTGATCTTTTCCCTTTTCTTACTTTGATTATCAGAGTTGTTTTGTCTGTGCTGCATCTCCCCGCACTTCATTTAATGCTCTTATTATTTCAATCCTCAAGATTGTGTGTACAATCTCCTTCCATTATTCCATTCCCTGGATATCCTCTATGTCTTGTACCGCATTTTAGATCACAAGATGACCGATTTTCATACCCCGTTATATAGCTTCTGCTTGCTTTATCTCTGGACTTATATTAGCCATTTGGATTATCAATTGCATTTGTTATGCCATCCTTTGCTTTAAAGGATGCATATCAATAGTGGTGTACCATCGTAATAACTGGTGTGTTAATTGCTTGTCTTGGGATGGTACTTACCCACACAATTTTTATGATAAGAACTAAATTAGCAAAATGACATATTTCTCCCATTAGGTTTCATTCAACATCCTCTGTTCGTATTCCTAGCTCTGTTAACAATTATGGAAATATGGTTCCTACCATTAAGTTATCTCCTCTCAGGTCACCTATTATCAGGAAGTACAGTAAAACCATTTAATGCGTTCAAAAGACGCGAAGTGTATTCTAATGTTTCCAAGTGCAATGCCAAGAGATGTATCTGTTGCACACATTTATATACTAAAACTACCGTTACATCATCTGTAAATGGTAGACGGTTTTTCATAATCAATGGAAATGATATGGACTAAACTTCATCTGATCTGATTCATGTTATAACTTGAACTGAAATTAATTGTGGCATGCAATATGTTGGACAAACTGGCTGATCCTTTAATACTAGGTTTCGTGAGCACTTTGGTAAAATGAAAAAGCCTAAAAAATGACACGTTTCTTTATCACCATTTCAAAAATAATGGTCATTCACCTTGTAAAATTATAATTCAACCAGTTGAAAAATTTATATACGAGGGTCATCCAATAAAGAATGAGACTTTTTTCTATAGCTCAGTGAATTAACATGCTAGACTTGTAAAATCTCTTTCAAAGCTAGCACGTCTTTATGGCTATTCACATGTACCATATTCAATGTGTTGCACACTTCCATCTTTTGTTGCTAGGTAACATAAGAAGACTAGGCAAACATTCGTGGACGGCTCAGTAAAAGTGGTCACCATGGCAACAGATTAAGATGTATAGTTTATTTTTCTACGAATACTTACATATGCTCACACAATCTGTCTATAACCAATAGGGGAAGTTATGTTCCAAAGTCTTGAGCTGTTACCATGGAAACAAAGCTTCAAAAATCAGGTTTTTAAGAAATATCTGGTATTTTCTGCTGACCTCTTGACTTTAGAACTTAATATCAAATTGTCAAAGGCAATTTAAGTGAACAGGGCTCTGTTCATCTATACCTAATAACAATCAGCTGCACATAGCAATACATTTTGTAGGATATGATTCACTAACATAGCTACCATAGCAACGCAAAGTAGTGTGTTTATAAAAAATTGAGTAAATCGGTTGCTAGGCAACCCAAATAAAGGATATGCATATTTGGTTCTGCTTTTAAAGCATTTTATGTAAATGTAAGATTACACATCAGAAGAAAAGGTACAAAGAGAGTAAATTATATCTATGAGCGAAAATAAAATACTTTGAATGGCCGTGTGTATCCAAAAAATAATGTAAATGTGGCCATGCGTCTTCAAGTCCTTCCACAAAAACATTCCATTACTATGGCAACTGATCAGTTACAAACATGTTTCTATTCCTGAATTGCTAAGATGTTATACTATATTATGGTGAATTTTAACTAAATGCACACACAGATTTTCAGACTATGAAGAAAGTCTCATTCTTTATTGGATGACCCTCGTATGATCCAAATTCATCATCTAGATTAAAAAATATAAAGAGACTTTCCCATTGGTATCCTGGGTCAGGTGTGGTACTTGATTGTATTGATTCCTGATCTTTGCACCCTTACTTACTATGAAACTGAACTAAAATGGATTAAATTTTGCAATCAGCTGTTCCTTTAGGTTTTAATGATAATGGGTCTTAAATATATTCTTGCTAGCTGAATGAATCAATTTTATTCTGAAATAAAGGCCTGCGGCCCATAACATGAAAATAAATATCCAACATTGAAGAGCAATCTAACTTTAAGTCCAAGTTTTGTTTGGAGCATGTAATATTTGACTTAAAATGTGATACGGAAAAAAAATCAATCTCCGATTTTAACTTTTTTTACATAGTCCGAAAATATATGTTGTTATAGCACCAACTGGGACCGCGTGCAGAGGAAGGGTCCAGTGTGTACCATTGCAACAATATTACATTATTTATGTCTGAAATCCCCAAGTTCTATACATACACGAACCAAAATTCAAAATAGTGTAGACACAGAGCAGATTGCTACACGTGGACAGATTGTATAAAAACTATTAAACTGACAACCTCCCTATTTGAAGACTAACACGCTTAAATACAGCCGTCCCCATCAGTACTCTCAGTGCCTTGATTTGTGGACTACAGTATATTTTGTGTATACAGATCAACCATTGTTTTCGTGCATTATCCAGCATTACCATACTGCTTGATAGCATTTTTTTTAACTTGTCTCATTCCTACTTTTCGAAAGGAAATTTATGCGAGTCCAATACCAGACTTCAAGACTCGAAGCCGGGTACCGGAACCTAAATGTGGCACATCACATGAACTGCATCTACAGATATAAGTTAATAAAATACCAAAGGTTGCTCCACGTTGTTTTGCATTGGATGATGCATCTTTTTTGTTGGTTACGGACGGAAACGAACGGTGACATTTGTGAGTACAAACGAACAATTGCTTAAAGTATTATGAATAGTATATTACTACTAGGCGATCCTATACACCAAATATCAATGGCATAGATGCATTGTGGTATCAATCAAGAATGTTTTTTTATTGTCTGACTGCACATCCAGGGGTCGCAAGTTCTATCTTGTCCCTACCCCATACGTTCACAAATTTTGATCATGAAATAATTTATACGGCCAATTCTTCTCCCTTCTTCTGATTCGAGAAGGGTTGTTGTCAGTTTCAAGCAAAAGCACGTGTACAACGTTCTGGTTAACCGTTTAGTCAAGCTTGCCCAGGATTAAAGTGCGGTTAGCTGAACTGACCATCTCTACATAGCCATAGCTGTTGACTCATTCTCGCGAGACCTGACGATACCTCATCTGATACCTAATCTAGATCTCTCGCATTTCGCCCTTTGCATCATGGGTAACAAGCTATACTTGGCTAGTCTCGTAAAGATTGGACATTAGCAACCATAATCCCAATTCCCAAACCTGGGAAAGATCCTGCGGAACCTAATAATTATAGACCTATAGCTTTAACAAGTTGTCTATGTAAAACACTTGAAAGAATGATAAATAAAAGACTTACTTGGTTTTTAGAATCCAATAATCATATATCGCGGTTCCAGTCTGGTTTCAGATCTGACCGCAGTACAACTGATAATTTAGTTAGATTGGAAACCTTCATACGTGATGCCTTTATTAAAAAGGAACATGTAGTTGCTGTGTTTTTTGATTTGGAAAAAGCTTATGATACCACGTGGAGATATGGCATTTTAAAAGATATCCACAAATTAGGATTAAGAGGTAGACTTCCTACATTCATTGAAAACTTCCTTGCAGACCGCACCATGCAAGTCCGAGTTGGCTCCTCTCTGTCTGACTATTATGACCAGGAGCAAGGTGTACCTCAAGGGGGCGTTCTATCTACAACACTTTTTAGCATTAAAATTAATGATATTGTGAAATGTTTAGGTAATCTTACTGATTGCTCATTATATGTCGATGACTTCTGTATCTGTTATCGCTCAAAAAGCATGGCGACGATTGAACGCCAACTGCAACAAAATTTAAATAAGATTGAAAATTGGGCAACAAGCAATGGTTTTAAGTTTTCCAAATCAAAAACACAGTGTGTACATTTCTGTCAGTTGCGCAAGCAACATGATGATCCAGTTTTACATTTATATGGATCACCTATTCCAGTTGTTGAGGAATCTAAATTCCTTGGCATTTTATTTGATAGAAACCTCAGTTTTATACCCCATATTAAATATCTCAAAGCTAAATGTTTAAAAGCATTGAATCTTTTAAAAGTGCTTTCCCATACGTCTTGGGGTGCAGACCGAACTACACTTCTCAAACTTTATCGGTCTCTAGTCCGGTCAAAATTAGACTATGGCTGTATTATATATGGCTCTGCACGAAAATCATATCTTCAAATGCTTGATCCTATACATAACCAAGGACTTAGATTAGCTTTAGGGGCTTTTAGAACTTCTCCTGTTGCTAGTCTCTATGTGGAAGCAAATGAACCATCACTATACTCACGAAGAGAGAAACTCTCTTTGCAATATGCTATAAGACTTGCTGCTAACCCATCAAATCCTGCTCATGAAGTTACATTTCCACCAAATTATGTTGATTTATATGAACAAAAACCTAAAGCTATTAAATCGTTTGGCATCAGAATTTCACCACTCTTAGAATCTGCCAATATCAAACCACAAAATATTGAAAAACATTTTACACCAAATATTCCAGCTTGGTGTATGAAACCACCTGAAATTCTTTTTGATTTACATTCTGGGAAAAAATCTGAATCCAATCCACACATATTAAAAGATGATTTCAGAAAAATGCAAAGTCGTTATAAGAATTACCAACAAATTTATACTGATGGGTCAAAGGAAGACTCAAAGGTTGGTTGTGCTGTTATATCAGACAACCATAGTAATATGCAACGTATACCTGACGATTCATCAATTTTCACTGCTGAAGCCAAAGCAATTGATCTAGCTTTAGATTTCATTAGCACTTGTGATGCTAACAATAAATTTATTATATTTTCTGACTCGCTTTCTGTATTGAAAGCAATGAACCATACCAGTTCAAAGAATCCACAGATTCAGAAACTTTTAGAAAAATGTCATGAGCTTTTAGTTTATAAAGAAATTGCTCTCTGTTGGATTCCTAGTCATATAGGTATCCAAGGGAATGAGATGGTAGATAAGCAAGCAAAAACATCGCTTTCATTAGAACCAACTTCTTTTAAAATTCCATTTTCAAATTTTAAGCCATCTATCAATAAATATATCTTGGAAGAATGGCAAACTTCATGGAATAACAGCATTGGTAATAAATTTCTTGACATCAAACCAACTATTGGTGAATATCAATCAGTTGTTCGAAACATTAGAAGAGAAGAAGTAGTTTTAGCTCGACTCCGCTTAGGTCATACAAGAGTCACTCATTCATACTTACTACAAGGTGAAGAGCACCCACAATGTGTTGGTTGCGACGCACCATTCACTGTACGTCACTTCCTCTTGGAATGTGGCGATTTTGCACAAGTAAGAAATAAGTGCTTCCATGTTGATAACATGAAAGAATTATTTCAAGATATACATATTGATAGTATTATGACATTTTTAAGACAAATAAATCTTTTTAACAAAATCTAATTGCTATTTTTAAAATCATGTTTTGTTTTATATTTGTATCAGACCATAATACAGATTTTTTAATGTTGTATTCTGTTCAGTTAAAGAACATGTACAGTTATCTGAATAGCTCTTTGAAACTGTCAGATATTGTACGTGGTCTCTCCTGTCAACAATTGTATTGCAACGTATTATCATTATACAAACTCATCATCATCTTTCCTTTTATTTTATCCTATAAATTTTTACTTTTTCCATCTTCATCATGTTTAGTTTAATACCGTCTGACGCTAATGACCCACAAGGGTTGATGCGTCGTTAAGAACCAAACAAACAAACAAACAAACAAGTCTCGTAAATTCTCGCACTGCTGTAGTGACAGAATTTATTGTTAAAATAGCAAAAAAGTTAAATATTTGACAGTTTATCATTTCTCTTTTAGTCAATATTTTCTGGATGTAAAGCCCAAAGTCATGCAAGCAGTGATCGCATAATTCATTTTTAATTAAAATGGCGGCTCAATCCCTGTGTGCACCGAGCGAAAGGCGACAGGTTTGTTCGTGCTAGCGAGCTTCCTGTTTGCGACAATGCTGTTGACTGGGACGTAAAGAACCAAACGTAACAAAAAAAACTACCCATCCAACGTTCTAGTTCTAACTAGGGGTCACTATTATGCAGAAGTGAAACGCTGTAAGACCACATACAAGTGCAATGAGGCATTTCATCAGGGTCTATGCTGCTTGGTAATCAGACAGTTTTTAGCACCCACAACTGTACAGTCAACGACGATAGATCAATGCAGTTTTCAGATACTCTTATCGTCAGATGGATATCTTGGTAAAATAAAGTAACCATAAATATGTATCCAAAATATCAATTGACCCTTTACCATAACTGATTGTCTCAATACTCTTGTGGTCTAGTCTATGATAAATTGCCAAATATTACTTATTGTTCATAGCTTAGTAACCTTACGATCAATTGTTAGAAGTTAATAGATTTATAGAGTTAACTTTCCCTTGTGTTTTAAGTTAGCAAGTTTAAAGAGTTATGGTTTTTCTCTCTTATGTTTTATCATGATTATATGTCACTCCCAGGTATTCTCAACTTCAATTTAGGAAAAGAAAAATATGTGTGGTTATACATTAACAGCAGTATGGATGAGCAAAACTTTCGGCATTATATTATAATTGTTGAATTATATTCATTATCCTTCATTTCATTCCATTTTGTTGGTGTTCAGGAGAGCCATCTCGTTGTGATGGCTCTTGGGCATGTTGGGAGTACCCATAAAAGAGGGTCTGGATGGGGTATAATGATTAGTGAATAATGACCCTTTGTTATAATAGTGAATAATGAGCAAAAAAAAAACGAATAGTGAATAATGAGACCCTAAAAATAATGAATAATCCCATGTTTTAATGAATTGGAGAAAAAATAATGAATAGTGAATAATCAGATTTCTTTGCCATCTTTCTTACTTGTAATGAATATTTGGTCTAATTCTAATGGTCTTTGGTCTAATTCCAAAATTTTAATGAGATGAATAATGGGCTAAATTTAAATGAATAGTGAATACCAGACTCCCCCCCCCCCCCCCCCATCCAGATCCTCATAAAATTAAGCAGTAATATAGCTGTGTGTTTTGGGTGTTCATGGGGACCCATTCCGACTTGATGACTCTTCTGAGAATCCACAGCATACATGTGTGTATGGGTTGGTTGAAATATGTATGGGTTAGGTGAGAAATATCTTAGAAATCCAAATCTGCTTAGGGTTAGGTGAGTAATCTACTAATGTCTTTAAGAAATCAAAATTTTAATTATAATATAGGGTAAAGTCTGGTTAATTCGCACACCAGGTAAATTCGGACACGCATTTGCAAACAGTGTAAATCCAGATGAGACGGCTCATTATGAGCCGTCTCATCAGGATTTTTACTGTTTGCTTAGTTAGTTTAATTTTTATTCCGATATTTGAAATATGAAACAAACAAGGTCGCTGGCCGAATTAAGCCGTCTGTCCGAATATACCCGACTTTACCCTATTTCATTGTTCTTCAGTTCAATGCATTTTTGTTTGTGTTCAGGAGAGCCGTCTCATTGGGATGGTTCTTGTGGGTACACATAAAATTAATCATTAGTATAAATGTGTGTTTTCTTACCCATAATCCTTTGCATATGTTTTGGATGCTGAAAAGAAGCGTCTCATTGAGACGGTTCTTTTTAGTACCCACAACATATGTTTTGGTTGAAAAAAAGGGAGTATGCATGTATATGGGAATGTATAAGATGACAGTTTTACTTAGCCCTGTTAGCAGCATGAATACATTTAATAATACGGTAGTTATAAATCAACGACTCTATAATTCTTAGCATATCTCGACAAGCCTCGCGATGTCAACAAGCGTTCTCATAGCCTTGCCTGGTAAACTTGATATCAAAAGATACTCACCTAGTATTCTCTATATCTCGGCAAGCTTGGCGATGTCAACAAGTGTTCTCAAAGCCTTGCCTGGTAAACTTGATATCAAAAGACACTCACCTAGTTTTCTCTATATCTCGGGAAGCCTCGCGATATCAACAAGCGTTCTCAAAGCCTTGCCTGGTAAACTTGATACCAAAAGACACTCACCTAGTATTCTCTATATCTCGGCAAGCCTCGCTATGCCAACAAGCTTTCTCAAAGTCTTGCCTGGTAAACTTGATATCAAAAGACACTCACCTAGTATTCTCTATACGAGCTAAAGAGAAATAATCAAGTGACATGATTTTCCCAGCATTTATTATTACATCTAAACAAAGATAGCTTTTATGCAAACCAAACATCTATATGTCTTGACCCACATCTGAACTAAGGGTGAGGTTGGTGCACCGTTAAATCGTTAAAATATTTTTACTGACCGTTCCAAGGCGGTGCTTTTTTGTGGATCATTTAAGTTATTTCTATCTTGTTTTGTTATGCTTTCATGCACGTCTGTTTGTTGATGCCTTGTGGTCACCTGCTTAGAAATGACTGACCTCTTGGCTCTCGTTTTTGATGTCTAATTGTGACGTTGTCACTTTCCCATTGGTATCCTGAGTCAGGCGTAGTGCTTGATTGTATCGGTTCCTGATCTTTGCCATCTTTCTTACTTTGGCGATGCCAGCAGCTTATTCAATCAGAAAAGTGCGGCACAATTCAAGAGTCAAATCAAGCCTAATTTGTAAATGTCGCATTACAACTAATACTGGGAGCGCAGTGGCTCGTGCAGTAGCTCGGTGGTAGAGTGCTTGACTCGAGACTGAGGGGCCGCGGGTCCATGCCTCACCAGCGTCACGGCGTCGGCGTTATGTCCTTTAGCAAGACACATAAATCATAACTTAGTATTGGTTCAACCCAGGAAGACCCGTCCCTACATAATTGAAAAATTGTTGATGGGACATTAGGAATCAAATCAAACAAACACAAACCTAGCGATTTGTACGAAAAAGCTCCATTTTGTTAGCCAGAACTGGCGTAAAGAAAATAAGTACGTAGCATATGGGTTTAGCCCTATTATAATCCAGTTTTCTGATAACCCGAAATGTTAAATCAGTAGAATAAACAGAACAGAACAGAACAGAAGTTTATTAGACTTAAGCATATACAGCCCATCGTCACAAAACAAAAATTACATATATGTGAAAGTAGGATACATATGGAATGTATTGAGAGTGAAAATCATTTTCAAGTAGAAGGACAAAATATAGTAGCATTTAGCTAACTAGAAACAAATGTTGGCAGCCAAAAAGGCATATTTACCTACAGGACCATTGCGCCTTTTGAAAGAGGCCACGCCATTCCGAGTGTTTGAATAAATGAAGTTTATGCATTTTCCCATCATATCGCCAAAGCGATATTTATTGAAACAAATTTGACATTCCCTCATATATGTTTGTTTTGCTGCAGTCACACTTGTTATTGTATTGACATGGTCTCTGTGACGTCAGCGTTACGTTATGCAACATCAGCGTCATATTATCAAAGTAGATTTTCGATGTTAATCCTAGGTCTGATTTCACAAAATTCCACGGAATTGGCCGATGCAGTTTTGATTGCAGCTAGTTAGGGACAAGGTCCCCTCATGACTCTATGAAATCAATTGTTACATGAGGTTTTTGTCCGTAAAGCTACTTGATAATTGTATGTATTGTCATCACTACTCTATATAAATTTGTTAGTGTAGGTTATAAGCATTAATATGTTGGCTTAATGGTGAAATAAAAGTAATGAATTGTTTTGTCTTTTTTCAGAGAAATATCAAAAAAGGTTTACAGTAGGTCAGGAACAAGTCGGGCGGGAATTAGCGAGTTTGTTTTACAACCATACAGTGTCAAAACGATTACTGCAGCTTGTTTTTGTCAGAAAGGATACATATATAAACGTTTGGTAAAGTGTGCACAATGGACATAAACTTAAACTGTCAAAATAGACTATTGACGGAAGTGAAGCTATATAAATGTGATATTTGCAGTAAAGCATTCTCTAGAGTTGATCAGCTTAGAGTCCACCTAAGAAGACATACTGGAAAGAAACCTTACTTATGCGATTCATGTGGTAAAGCGTTTATTCAGGGTGCTGATTTAAAAATTCATCAGAGAATACATACTGGAGAGAAACGCTACAAATGTGATACTTGTGGAAGAGACTTTATTCATTACAGTAGCTTCAAAAGTCATCAGCGAACCCATACTGGTGAAAGATCCTACCAGTGTGATACTTGTGGTTTGACTTTTATTGATGGAAGTAGTTTAAAACGTCACCAGAGAATACACACTGGAGAGAAACCATACTGGTGCGGTGCATGTGGTAAGGCCTTTACTGATCCAAGCAACTTAAAATGTCATGAGAGAATACATAACAGGGAAAGATCCTACAAATGTCGCACTTGCGGTAAAACCTATATTAAATGAAGCGCTTTAAAAGGTCACCGGCAAAAGATCCTATCAATGTGAAACTTGTGGAAAAACCGTCACTCAATTTTGTTATATAAAATCTCACCAGAGAATGCATACTGGAGAGAAACCATTTATTCATGACACAAATGGAGAAGCGATCATAGGGAACAGTCAATATAAATCACACCAGAGGATACATACTGGAGAAAACCCACCTGTATCTAACTCTTGTAGGGAAGTGTTCATAGGGGACAGTCAATTAACACTTCATTAGAGAATACACACTGGAGAGAAGCCATACAAAAAGGATACTAATGAGGAGGTGTTCATAGGAGACAGTCAGTTAACTCGTCACCAGAGAATACAAAATGAGGACAGTCCATACATATCTGATACTTGTGAAGCAGTGGTTATAGGGGACAGTCAATTAACACTTCACCAGAGAATACATATTGAAGATAAATCATACAAAAGTGATACTTTTGAGGAAGTGTTCATAGAGGACAGTCAATTAACACGTCATTAGAGAATACGAAATGAAGACAATCCATACATATCTGATACTTGTGGAGCAGTGGTCATAGGGGACAGTCAATTAACACGTCACCAGAGAATACGAAATGAAGACAATCCATACACATCTGATACTTGTGGAGCAGTGGTCATAGGGGACAGTCAATCAACACTTCACCAGAGAATACGAAATGAAGACAATCCATACACATCTGATACTTGTGGAGCAGTGGTCATAGGGGACAGTCAATCAACACTTCACCAGAGAATACGAAATGAAGACAATCCATACACATCTGATACTTGTGGAGCAGTGGTCATAGGGGACAGTCAATTAACACTTCACCAGAGAATACACACTGGAGTGAAGACATACAAAAGTGTTACTTCTGAGGAAGTGTTCATAGAGGACAGTCAATTAAAATGTCAACAGAGAATACATACTAATGACAAACCATTCATATCTGATACTTGTGAGGAAGCGTTCATAGGTTATAGTGAATTAAAATGTCACCAGAGAATACAAACTAAAGATAAACCATACATATCAGATACTTGTGCGGAAGGGTTCATAGGGGACAGTCAATCAACACGACATCAGATATTACATATTGGAGATAAACCAAACATATCTGATACTTATGGGGACAGTCAGTTAAAATGTTACCAGAGAATACGTACAAGTTAAAGATCCTTTCAATGTGACACTTGTGGTAACCCCTTTGCTCAAGACAGTTCTTCAAAGTCTTATAAAATTGTACTCTATTCTCAAGCGAGAAAAACTCTTTGTTTTGATAGAAGCCACTAATTCGAAGAAACTTTCTTCGCAATAGATTTGATATGGATTGACCATGCTAGGTTATTGTCTATAAGGACTCCAAGGACTTTATCATTGTTGACATCTTTTAAAATATCACTAATGTAAGTTAGGTTTAAAACATAGTCATGTAAATGAAGGCGTTTCTGTGAAGTGGTGATTGACATCACTTTGGTTTTATCAGTGTTTAAAAGCATTCCATTATGTTTACACCAGGGAGAAAGCTTTTCTTAAGCAGCCTGTAAATTTTGTTCAATAAAATGTTGTGAGTTGCTTATCTGGTATATTGTAGTATCGTCGACATAAAGGTCTGTAAAGACATTTTCCGTATAAAGAGGCAAATCATTTATGAACAATAAAAATAACAGAAGTCCCAAAATTGAGCCCTGAGGGACACCAAACATATTTTTTTCATATTTTGATTCAATATCATTTATGAAACTTTTTGTTTCCTGTTTAACAAACAGGAAGAAACCTGGAGAAGTGTTTTGTTTGAGATTTTATAATGTCTGAGTTTTTTAAGCAAGAGTGCATGATACACTAAATCAAAGGCCTACCTGAAATCCACCATGACCATACCAATGATTCGTCCATTATTTATGCCTTCATGAAATTTATTGATTATCTGGAGAAGGGCAGTTTCACAGGAATGATAAGGTCTGAAACCAAATTGTGTTTTGATGAAGTGCATTATGAGAGATCAAAAAAGTCATTAGAGAGTCCTGAACATGCTTTTCAAATAGCTTGGATAAGACTGGAAGGACTGAAATAGGCCTTTAGTTGTTTGTGTCATCCTTAGGGTCATTTTTGTGCAAAGGCCTTACTTTTCCTTCTTTCCATTTATCGGGAAATGTGGAATTGTTTATGCTTTGATTACAAATGTATGTCAAGCTTTCAGCAATAAAAGGTGCTGCTAGTTTTAACAATCTTGGACCAATATTATCTTTACCAGTGGGTTTAGTGAGGTCGATATTTCTCAGATATTTCTCAATTTTTTCACAGGATATTTCTGGTATTGTAAAAGAGGTTATTACAAAACTGTTGCAGTTTATCAAAATTAGAAATCTCAATTGGCTCTTTGGTTTTTTATGCTACATTTACAAAACAATTATTGGACTCATTAGCAATGTCTTTTAAATTTTCAATGATGCGATCATTGATTTTAAGGGAAAAATATCTGCACTTTTTTACGCTTTCTTGCCGCTATTTCTTTAAACAATTTCCATACACTTGCTGGGTTTTTAGCATTTTCATTCAAAATTTCAGAGTACTGCTGCTTATTGTTTAATCATATAACACACTTTATTTCGCCAACATTTGTATTGTTCATTATCATTGATACATTTGTATCTTTCACGTGTTTTAATTGCATCTATAATTTCACCAGTAAGCCACTTTAGCTGGTGCTGACGTTTAACTCTATGCTGTTTCAAAGGTAGATGCTTGTCATCAATGTCGGAAACCAATGATGACCAAGTTTCAGCTACCTCGTTTGTGTCATCAAACATTTTAATAATGTACCAGGGGATTGATTTAACATCATTGCAAACTTCTTGTTCATTGAAGTTCTTAAAAGACCTATATGAGATGGTGAAATGAGGTTTTTTAACAGTAGATAGTGAATTAATTTTTCTTGTTGCAAAAATCTAAAAATGATCACTTAAACCTAAAGTAGGTACATCTACTGAAATTATATGGTTAGGAGTATTGCAATATATCTGATCAATTAATGTTTTTGAATTATCTGTGACTCTTGTTGGAGATTTAATAATTTGTTTAAGGCCATATGATTCAATATATTCAAGCCATGTAATCTATAGATTTTCTTGAAACCAGTCACGATTTAAATCTCCCATTAGGTATATTTCTTTTTCACATTCAAGAACTTTATCAAACTGATTTATAAATAATTCATTCCACTGAATGCCCTCTTGAGGACGTCTGTAAATTATGCAGACAAAAAAGGTTTTGCTGTTTTTTTGAAAAATTTCCAACCATATACATTCAATATCATCACACTCTAAAATCAGATCTTCTTACACAATTTATGTCATCTTTTACATAAAAAAAATTATTCCTCCCCCTGTTCAGGTCTATCTGCTGATAGTATTCTATCTCTGCGAAAACGTTGAAAATTTTTAATTGCAAAATGATTACTTGGATGATTTGCCTTTAATTTGCTTTCACTCAATCCTAACAACTGAATATCATTTTCTGTACTGTTTAACATTAAATCAATTTGATCAGTTTTATTCTGAATTCCCTGGATGTTTAAATGACCCATTTTAAACCCTTTTGTCTTGAGACCTAAATTCAGCATGCAATTGGCTCTCATGGAAGGCAATATTAAATCATTCACATCATTTTCATTATTAGATTTATCATGCACAATGATTTCAATCGTTGCATTTTTATAAATGCTATTTTCTAAATTCTCATCAAACAAGGTTGATAAGTTATAATCTTAGTCACTTAAATCATAAAGTGTGGGTAAATCATATTCATTATAAGGTTCATCAGACAGTCGATCACATCTGCAATTTGAATGATTACAGTCACTGCATATACCTACCAAAGAGGTGTATTTATTTACTGAAACGAATGTCTCTGATTGAGCATTCAGATAACTTGAGGCACATTGGCGATTTTCCTAGTTCCAACAATCTGAGTCTTTGTTACCATAGAATCTACAAATGAAACACTGCGCTTGCTTTTTATGACGGCATTCAAATGTTTTATGGTTGGTTAGGTACTATATTGTACACCCTCAAAAATCTACTTCAATCTAGGGAGCTGCCAGATACTGGTGCTAATCGCTTAATGGCCCCTTAACTGCCAAAGAATTTCATAGACCATTTGTTAAATAAATACCAGCTGTGAGAATGATCCTCTGAGACATAGCTCTTTAACTTTAGCCAGATAAAAATATAGATCCAGATAATATTGTGCTGTTTATTAGAATATCTCATTAATTTTCAACATTACAACAGATCGAAAATTAAAGTTTACAGTAAACAATAGTTCCAAAAACAGCGACTATGACAATTTTGAGGACTTTCTTGTTCTTTTGTCACTTTCCCATAAGGTGCTCTGGGTCAGGTGTGGTACTAATTGTATCGATTCCTTCCTTACTTTTTATACTAACACGAGTACCGACTCACAAGAAATACCGTTTACTGTGCTATCCTCTCAGACCAAATAGTGGTTGGTTGCCCATTAGGCGTGCCTATTTCATATTAATTTGTAATAACTCTATATCTCACTACAAAACTATATGTTAAGGGATTTATTAGAAGCACCTCACTGAGGCACGTCTGCAAACTGTTTGACACTCTGTAATTGTTCCTGAAATATGTTTTAGAAAAAGTTAATTTTGATAAAAGTCAGCAGACGACAAAAATCATGAAAAAAATTCCCAGCATGCAACGAGTTGATAATAATGTGTGATAACTTTCTATAGCAAAATATATGTTAAGTATTTGCCTACTGGTTCCGTCTGCTGAAACCCTTTGCAAATGACAAAACACCGGGCCTCATCTGGATCCAAACTGTTTGACAGTTTTTGAAATTGCTGGTAATCCCGCAAGAATTATTTAAAGGTGTTGACTTTGAAAAATATCAGCAGATGACAAAAAGCATTAAAAGATGCCCAGCAGGTAAATGTATACTTAAGGAATAAAGAAACGCAACAGAAGAAAATATATTTTTTGCGTGTTTAAATGAAGGTTTGGTGAAATATCTTTGGAAAATTTCTAATTGAGTACTTATAGCTTGTGATGAAATACCAATACACCATTTTAACGCTACATTTAACGCTACCAGATGAAAACATTTGAAAACGTAAAATGTGACGTTAACGTCAGAATAAAGATCAAGACACTCCGTATTTTCCATGCTTGGTTATTTGGCGTCGACTTGACAATGTGCAAATGTAACATATGTCCAATCATATTCGTAATTCAGTCAAATATTGCGTCAACACTCTAATTGATTGGCAAGATGCACACTGGTAGTGAATATGCGATAAACGTCACTTAGAGCCTGTCAGGTGTGGGTCGCTGGTGAATATACGGAATAAGAGAGACCTAGAGACATGCTTTCTTGGAAAACACTGACTTTTCAGATACCGTAGAAGTACGCTGATAGGGAGTTTATATTGACGTTAGCCAAACAAAACACGGTATAATGCAAGTGAAAACACCTGATCTCATGTCGAGAATGAACACCAAACTTGATAACTATAACCTAATTTTGTCACTGGACCATTTTATCATTAGAGAACACATAAACATTATGGAAACATTAAAACGTGACTATCGAATTTGACGTCAGAATTGAGGATTTTTGACGTCTGAAGATCTCAAGTCATAATTCTTGAACAAGATGTCCTTGTAATGAATAAATCTCAAGCAGAAAAGAAAGTTTACGCGTTTTATACAGTATTCATAGTTGGCGTTAATGACGTTGAGCTGTTTCAGAACCTTACAGGAAGGTCGCCATTGACCATTTCCTTGATCTGCAATCTATGCCAAGACTTTTTGAAACAACAAACCGATGGTTGATTATTGATCCTGTTTCAGCAATTAAGTACGTGGGGCCAGGCTGATTACGCGCATACCAAAATGATTACGTTATCGATAATAACGTTGAACCTGCTGTAATTTGACGGACACATACTATTGTACTCAGTGAGATGCTTCTTATGTGTTTTGTTTGTTTGATTTGATTATTTACGTCCCATCAACAATCTTTCAGTTAAACAGGGATGGGTCTTTCTGGGTTGAACCAGTACTAAGCTAGGATAAATGTGTCTTGCTCAAGGACCACAACGCAGTGACGCCGGCGAGGCTCGGACCCGCGACCCCTCGGTCTCGAGTCAAGCACTCTACCTGTGAGTCACTGCGCTCCCTGCTTCTTATGTGTACCCATGATATGACAGAGTATACATGTACTATGTTAAAGATATTTATACGAAACACCTCTGAAATTTAGTTGAGGTCTTTAAAAAAATAAGTTCGTCAGAGCTGTTTTCTGTCAGTTGGGCTGAACCCCGCACCCCCTCCTGACAGAAATCCTGGATCCGTGCATGCAAACAGTACAGACCCCTATGAAATTCCCCTATGTGGATTTTATCCGGGTCTCCACTGTTTGCCAAAGAGCCTGTTTACTAGTGAATAATTAAAGGATTTAATTCAAATGAAGAATGAAAAAGGCATAGAAATTTATCACACTGTCCTGCAATTTTATTTGCTGCAATGATGAACCTCTTTGTAGTTGACATTGTGTTAGAAGTTACATTTTCTTGAAATCAAATGGCGAGATGTTTTAACATAGATTATTGAAGCTCATAAGAACCACCTCAGTTAGGCAGTCATGTTGCGCCTCCAAAAACTGTCTTTTAAAGAAAAATAAGAAAAATAATCATCAATCCCATGAGTTTAAGATGGTTTAAACTGCACGGCCATGTGGATGTGTTGTTATTTTTTGCATATGCTGGGTAATTATTCATGCTTATTTGTCATCTGCTGATCCCCACCCCCCCCCCCCCTACAAAAAAGTTTGTTTTCGAAAAAAAAATCAGGAATAATTTCAGAGGGTCAAGCGGTTTGGATCCAGACCATGCCCTACATTTTGTCGGGCCTGATCTGGGTTCAAACTTCTTGCAAATGTTTTACCGGATGAGGACAAGAGCAAAATGCTATGCAGTCTCTCTGATAGTTTATGACCTCAACCTGTTACTAATGGATCTCCTGGAGGCTATTAAAAACCACAGAAATCATTATCAACGATCTATGTAAATAATCAATTTCATGCCCTGAGTGCCAGTGGATTTGTCTAAAATTTGCTCATTGTAATTTGTGGTAAGAAGTATACGCCACATTTAAAACAAAGTTCAGAGTTATAACTGTCAATGTCGTCTGTTTCTGGGTGGGAAAGCATTATCTCTCCCTCTCTGCTGAGCTTCGATTCTTCTGTGAGATGGTAGCATCTGTGGGGCCCTTGACCCCTTTGACTGTGTTGATTGTCTTGTGTAAGCACACAATTTGAAATTCTCCACAATTTCAATATGTTGGTTGATACATCCAAGCAGACCTCTAGTACCAGATGGTGATAAATGAATAGTCTCTCGGCTTGTAAACATGTGATGGAGTTACATCTTATTTGTTGCAGAATGTTTTGTTTATGTCAAAAAAGACACAACTATGAAAGTCACTCAAATCTTTTATGACACTATTCACATTGTCAACATCTGCATCGCCACGTGGGCAAATACTGCATAAGTAAATGTTGATAGTTGTTTTTTTCTCTTTGATTAACAAGATTAGTTTGTCATATATCTCCTCAATATATTCAGTGTCAAGACCTTCATCCAGCATGACTCCAGCCCGGTAATCCTGAGCAGCATCATTTCCAGCTACATAGACTATAACAATCCACCATGAGTGTCCATGTAGGATAGAGATATCTCACTCGAGGGGTCGGAATTTTAACTAGGGACGAGGCTTGCAGAGTCCCCGAGGATGAGATTTCTCTATCCTACATGGACAGGCTCATGATGGATTGTTTTTCTCCCAATTTTCGAAGGTTTTTTGTCGGAACCTAAAAACTAAAAAAAATATATGATAATTTAAACTTTTTACTTGTTGTATTTACAACATTTATGTGTTTTTATTGGGTATTGAAATGGGTGTAAACATAGTTTGCACCTTGTTATTGCCCGGAATACACGATTGGAGCTTTAGTTAAGTTGCAATGTGCAAAATAAATTCCTGCTTGGCGCTCTATGCCATTAGCGTCACATTGCCTTTATCGTCACGCGGTGCACGTCCGGTGATCTCATTAAGTTATATGACGTCAGTAAGTAACGATTGACCTTGTTTGGTGCCTTTGAGTTACTTAAGCGCAATATATTGGCCCTTTGATTATCGTTTTACGGAATAAAAGAATATTACACTCAGCCCATGTAAGAAAGCAGTCACGTGGTCATGTAAGATAGAATTTTCTTACATGAGCTGACAGCCTATCTTACATGAGCAAAGGTGGGAGAATATGATATCTTTGAAATTGTTGAGATCATAAATTTGTATGTTTTCTGTCAGAGTACTAAGGGTAGCTCCAGGATAAGATTGACATGAAAATAGAGAATACTAGGTGAGTGTCTTTTGATATCATGTTTACCAGGCAAGGCTTTGAGAACGCATGTTGATATCGCGAGGCTTGCCGAGCGATTCAACATGCGTTCTCAAAGCCGAGCCAGGTAAACTTGATATCAAAAGACGCGAACCTGGTATTCTATTTATCACTTTACACATTGTTGAACACTCTTCAAACTAGCAATTATGACGTATTTTTTTTATTTTTGTGTTGATTCAGCGTCATTAGCGACGTCATTAAAAAAAGTGCAACGTCATCATGACCTGATAAAGGTAACATGCCGTGAGATAGGAAACGTTTATTAGGTTATGTTGAAACAATTCAGTTAACATTAGGGGTGACTGATAACTTTTTTTCAAGCCCTTAGGATTTATCTACGAAAGAATTGAGTCACCAATAATAAGTATTCGTCATGGTGTATTTTCTTGGTTGATCCTAGCTCCATTGGGCTTATCCATTTGATTTTTCTTCCCAGATTTAGATTTATTTGATTTGGAAGTTGTTGGGTTTGATTCTTTATCTTGGGATATTTTGCTGCGTTTTCACATTTTTAGATTGCTTCTGCACAGTTGTATTTGATTCAAGAATATCAGGATATGTTTGAGTTCCTGGTGAAACTACTAACACTTCATCATGGTTACTATTGATTGTTACTGGTTTAGGACTTGATTTTTCATTGAAAGTGTTTTGATTACTTTCATTTTGACCTATATTTTTGCATTTCTCAACAAGTTGGTTCATGACTTTATTTATTTCACTACGGAGATAGCTGCCTTTGAGCATCTGAAAGCTAAACTTTTACTAGGGTTCCTCTGCAATTTTTATTCAGATCTTTTTAATACTTGCAGATAACTAGAACTGGCATAATATCTTATGTTTTTGAGTTAATATTCCTGTTCACTGTTTCAAGTTCAGAGTTATCTGCCTTTAAGCATTGTAAATGTCCATTGATCGTTGCCCATTGGGCTACTTGTTTTTCTCTTCTGCTATCTCATCTGCTAGATGTTTGAGCTAGCATAAATTAAAATTCTGGACTGGAATACGGCAAAAGATAAGATGTGGAATGGTATTGGTTGGTATGGATTCATAGGTCCTACAACATCTACGACTGATATAAGTCTAAGTACATAGAAGATCTTACATGAGGGCACATGTTTTTTTGAATATTTATTGAATGAGTTGAGAAAGAGATAAACTACGAGGCTTGTCGAGCATTTTATCTCTTTTTCGCAACGAATTTAATAAATTTAATAATACAGGAGCGCGAATCATGTTAGATTCAATTTATCATATGACATTAAAATTATTTCGAAATCAAGTTTTGGCGTGAAAAACGGTAAGATTATGCCATATGCGTGACGTTAAAAGAGTTATTTCATAACTTTTCGCGAAAATCTGTAAACCACTAGTGGTTTATCGATTTTATTGCATGTCGTTAAATCACTCCCGGATGCGACGTCATGTGATAATATTACACATATATAGAATGCACTGACTTTAAATAGGCTAAATAGATACAATACAGATAGGTCTGCGCACTTGTCTTTAATATGCAAACCAGGCCATTATTTTGAGCATTTTCACCAAAGGGTATATCTATAGAGACATCTTCGGAAGAAACGTGTCACATTCATCAGTTTTTCCCTTAGTTACAAGATGAGGTAAAGTGAGGTAACTTCGGACAGCGGGTAAATTCGGACGTACATTTGCAAACAGTGGAAATCCAGATGAGACGGCCCCTTAGCCGTCTCATCAGGATTTTCACTGTTTGTTTAATCTAGTTTTTATTCAAATAATTAAAATATGAATCAAACAAGATCGCTGTCCGAATTTAGCCGACCGTCCGAATTTACCCAACTTTACCCTAGATTTAATTTCCTTGATTTTATTAACCTGCCGCTTGGTGCAGACCTGTAACTGGTTTTCCATAGACCTCCATTATAGCCTTTAAGTAAGCTGTGGTCTTTAAAGCACAATGAGGCTGCCATATATTTACAGATCGGACCTAGTTCAATCTCTTTACAAGAGATACCCTGGTGACCGCCATGTTTTACCACTTTTTGGCCCCTGAAGGTTAGCACCCTACATGAGAGGAAAATTGCATTGAAAAAAATACCAAACTGCGAGGTCCTTTTTTCTTACTTATCAACAAAAGCAGAGAGACGTTGTTTCAAAAAGTGCAGCAAATAAGAATGCGTCTAATGAATATGATTTCTTTCCCGCAATTTTATTATTGATCAATCACGAAACTTTTCAACTTAAATATTGTGCTGAGCTTTTTGAGCCAATCAGTGCCCTTTTTTACAATAACAGGTCTGTGACCTGCAGGTAAATAATTACAGGGTTAATTGCACGATACATATTAACCGGCTTAAGCCCTCCAGTAAAATATTTTACTGACCGTTCCAAGGCGGTACTTCTTTTGTGGATCTTTTATGTTTTTGTTCTGTCTTGTGTTTGCTATGTCTTTGTGCGCGTCTGTTTATATGTGCTTTGTGGTCACCTGCTGGGAAAGGGTTGACCTCTTGGCTCTCGTTTGTGGTGTCTACTGTGAGTTTGTCACTTTCTCATTGGTATCCTGGGTCAGGTGTGGTACTTGATTGTATCGATTCCTGATCTTTGCACCCTTACTTACTTTGGCCGAATTTCGGTAGCTTCTGTATTACAAATAATAAAACTACTTCACGTACCATCGTACTGAATAGCGGAGTGGTTGTCAACAGGTTCGAAGAATCCTGGTTCAGAGAATTATGGCAGTGTTCATACTGACAAGTACAAGTAAACTTCAATGACTTCCAAAATCCTCTCCAACAGTTTTCAAGGGCTTAAAGTTATTGAAAACTACTGATCTAAGTGTTAAAATTTTACTTCAGAAATGCTAGACTGAGATAATAGAGACATTAGTGCTGGAACATTAGTATAAAATTGTTGTGCCTATATTTGGTTCAGCATATATAAAGCCACACCAATTTTATACTGATTTAGGTCTCTATCAACAGTGTTAAGACATACATAAAATAGTAGAAGTCAAGGCCTTTGAATGATTTTCCAGTACTTTTCAAGGCAAATTTAATTTCAAGGACTTTTCAAGAAAGCCTCTCTAAATTCAAGTACTTTTCAAGCCTGGGCGAACCCTGTCTGTTGAAGCAACTTTCCTGTAGGATGTACTGTAGTGAATAATTTGCAACCGTTTGATTTGGCGATAATTTGGAACAGCACATGCACAAGAATCTCTGTCGGTAATAATTCATCTGACTCCATTTTAATCTTGCAAAATAGTTTTCAGGCGGTGTCGAATTGGCTTTATCCTGCTTCAATGCTTTTTTCACAACACCCACTAGGCTATCCGAGACAGCCTAGACTGGCTCCAGTCCTTAAAGACATATGCGGCTAATTTTATGCGCATCATTCTCGCATCAGGAAACAGGTAAAGCTGTCTGGGCCCTGTCTTTCGACCATTTACGGATTCGGATCAACACAGCGTTCAGTAACTCTGAGTCATATCGATGTTCCGACATTTTCTTGACAAAATAAAGTAATCAAAGTGTGCCCGAAATATCTATTGTCCTTTTAATCAGAACTGATTGCCTCAGTACCAAGACAGATAAATGTAGCTCAGACGAAATCAAACGATGTACACAATTGCCCTGGTTACAAATACGAAATTGACGGAGTCTCTTCTATATGTACGTTTATTTTAGGCGGCGCACGACCTGTCCCCGTGGTCTAGTGGTTAGCGTGTCTGGCTAAAAAACCAGAGAACCTGGATCGATTCCCCGGGTGCGCATCTATTTTCAGTGTGTTTTTTCTTTCTTTTTTATAGCTTCAAACTAGTAAAATGGCATCATCTTCAAACGACCCAAATGGAGTGGGGTTAAATTTGGCCAACCTGAAAGAGAATTAGTTCGGTGACCCCAGATTTTTATTCTTTTTTTCTGAAAGGTATTGTAATAGTCCATGAAATAAAAATAAATTCTTAAAATTTTCAACATCCGATTTTTTAAAATATGATGTATTCTAAAAACAAATTCCAATTTTCGACGAATTGCAAAATATCATGCAGTTTCTTGTCAAAGCTTGGGATAAGAAATAAACTTGCACATTTTCTAAAAGGTTTTAGGTCAAGGGCAAAAATTGAAGTTAATAGATAGAAGCTGGCTGAAGATTACAACAATTTTAGCTGGATATTTAGGACTAGTGTTATTCTTTCATCTGCTTAGAAAATTGGTCAAATGCTGAAAACTTCCAGATGAGATTATGAACAAATAAGCACGGTGACATATCCTTTTTATTTCAAAAATGATTAGCCCATGCATAAAACAAACTGTATGCAAAGTATTGAACAGATTTCAACATGGGAAGTATTTAGTAGCGTATGTTCTTAAAACATTTTTTTCAGTCTTTTCATATTCTTGTAGCTACACGTATAGCCTTTTTTGGTGGTTCTGTTTTAAAACATCTGACTAGAAGAGGCATGAATTTGTTGATATAAGGAAAAACAGCATGACTGCAAATTTATACTGATATTGTTTCGTCAAAAGTTGACAATATTTCAGACTGCAGCCAGTCTGAAAACAGCCATACTAAATTGCACTCTGTAACTGCATTATATGACTGGAGTCACTGTTTAATTTCCGTAAAAAATACGGAAAATAACGAGATATGACCGACTAACCGTGTACTTATGCAGCTGTGCTAGGTTAATAAAATCAAGGATTTTGTTGTTTGAAATAACTTGGGCACAGACAAGCCTGCGCATCCACACATTTGCAGCAGTACTATTTTCTTCCTCTCTGTGTTTAATGTTATACAGTTATTTCATACCCAATGGTCGTCCACGGAACCGATGTGGTAATAGTTTGACTATACTACAAACAGGCATGAATTAACTGTTTTATTACCCAGCCCATTTGATGAAATACTTTGCAGCGTTTCTTGCATGGGGTTGCTGTAGACGATGCGGTTTTGTTGCAAAACAGAATATTTCACCAAATCTGCTCAATTTTGGTCTCAAAATGTTCCGCTCGTTCTAACTTAGAAAACGAGTACCCACACTTTACGTTTCTGACCATAAACAACGGATATATTGGAGTTTAAATTTACTAAGCCATGCCCTATTTTCACCATTGTTGCATAACGTTTCCTTTCATAAACGAACCGTACGCGCATCGTCGTCGCGCATGTCGATAAGCGCCTGTGTGTTTTTAACAGGGAAGCGAGTAACCAGGCTATAGTGCCAGTCAATAGTCAAATTTATTGACCGGTGGAATAGTTCAGTGACTCATGACTTAGCAAAACATATTACCAAACCCGGTATATATTTGACAATGGAATAGTTTATGTTATTACCCAACCGTCTATATACGGAGTAATTGTCTATTTTTTGCTATGTCATGAGTCACTGAACTATTCCACCGGTCAATAAATATGACTATAGACTGGCATTATACCATGGGCCTGGTTTCCCGCTTCCCTGTTAAAAACACACAGGCGCTTATAATCATGCGCGACGACGATGCGCGTACGGTTCGTTTATGAAAGGAGACCGTGCAACAATGGTGGAAATTAGGCATGGTTTGGCAACTTTAAACTCCAATAACTCCGTTGTTTATGGTCAGAAACATAAAGTGTGGGTACTAGTTTTCTTAGTTAGAACGAGTGGAACATTTTGAGACCAAAATTGAGCAGATTTGGGAAATTTTTTCGTTTTGCAACAAAACCGCATCGTTTACAGCAACTCAAGTCAGGGAACGCTGCTAAGTATTTCATCAAATGGGTTGGGTAATAAAACAGTTATTTCATGCCTGTTTGTAGTATAGTCAAACTATTACCCCTCGGTACCGTGGACGACCTGATACACTATTGCACACGGCCTTCGGCCTCGTGCAATAGTGCATCAGGTCGTCCACGGCACCTCGGGGTAATAGTTTTGACTATACTACAAACAGGCATGAGATAACTGTATACTATCTGCAAAAACTAAAACTTAATTGGCACGTGGCTGAGCGACAATCACGTAATACTACTAATATGACGTCACCAGCCGGTCAATAGTTTTGACTATACCATGCTGGTGACGTCACACATGTAAACGTAATGGGAAATCAGCGTGGTATAGTTTTGACTATACCATGGCCGATGACGTGAAACCTAACGAGAGAGGCGTAGAACGTCACATGCTTTCCGACGCCGCGCACAGATAAAGCTAGTATTTGCTAGCAAATCGTTGTATTTTCCAAGTTCGGTTGGATAATAAAACAGTTATTTCATGTCGGTTTCGTAGAATAGTAAAAAACATGCCCCTCGGTGCCGTGGACAGCTCATTTAACTATTGCCCTCCGCCTTACGGCCTCGGGCAATAGTGCATTGAGCTGTCCACGGCACCTCGGGGCATAGGTTTGACTATTCACCTAACAGTCACGAAATAACTGTATAATAGACAATTACTCCGTTTATAGACGGTTCGGTGATAAAGTTAGTTATTTGCTACATAAACATTTTAATTTGATCTTAAAAGGGTATCCTTTGTTTTTGTTGCTTTACGTCCCAAGTCAACAGCTATGGTCATTATGGGACGGTCAATTCACCTAGCCACACTTTTTTCCTGGGCAAGCTTGAACAAGCGATTAACCAGTACTTCGTGCACATACTTTCGCTCGTAACTTACAACAACCCTTCTTGAATGATTCATTCAGCGGAAGGGAGGAGAATGACCATAGAAATTGTTTCATGATCAATCTCCACGAAAGTATGGGACCGGGCCAGGATCGATCTCGCGAACCCTGGATCTGCAGTCAGACACACATCTGTAGCCACACTCGTTACCAACTGCGCTACGCGGGCCGGTACATGTAAAGGGTATATTTGGAAGCAAAGACTGCACCAAAGAACTGAAATAAGAGTGTGCCGATTTTCTGGGCCAGACTAGCTAGTTTCGGCCATTTAGGCCTTATCTGTGACCCTCTAATAGTTTCAAGTTACACAATGAAACCCATGATCCCAATGGACAAGAACATAAAATCTACACTAGAGTGAAGGGCTGGGAGACGTTCTACCGCCGCAACACAGTCTCAGTCACCGGCTGTAGTGAAGTCAAATACATGTATGTTCTTAAAAGGGTATCCTTTGGAAGCATAGAATGCACCAAAGAACTGAAGCTGGGGTGTGCATATTTGCTTGGAAAGACTAACTAGTTTCGACCATTTAGGCCTCATCAGTGACCCTCTAATAGTTTCCAAGTTCTACAATGAAACCCATGATCCCAAAGGACAAGAAAATACAATCTGGCAGATTTTTTTTTACTGTATTTAGCCACAGAAGCTGAGTTGTTCTGATTAGGACATACCCAGTGAAAAACAGTGTAATCTCCATATGAGCCTTGTCATAACATTTCAAATAATGTGGTATGTGCGACCAGGAAAGGCTCAGACCAGTCTGCGCATATGCGCAGTCTGATCAGAGCATTTGCTGTTGCTTAAATATTCCATGACTGTTAAGCTTCTGACCGAACAGCATTTGGTGTTTTTAAAGGTTAAAAGGAGGCTGCACAGGCGTGTCTAAATCTACACTTGTCAAATTGGCACATTGTTGGAAATCACATGTTACGACTCAATTTAAGTAACGGTTCAACGACAGGGGTGTATTCTTAGGTAAAGCTTAATCATTTAGAGTAATGAAGTTTTCAGTAAACTTTGGTGCAGATAGAAAACCCTATGTTTCAGTATATTGGTGCTCATTAGCCGTTTAAATGGCGTTTCGCTGGCGGGCCGATGAAGGCCCAACATTGAATGCTGGCGTGGTAGCTTTGTGATTTTTCAGGGGATCTGGACCAGTGTTGCTAGGCAACCCTATATTTTTGTGATTTTCAGTGGGGTCCGGACCCCCTGTCCCCCCCTCTGGATCCGCACATGCATGACCCATCAAATTGCATTTCTTTTGGATCTTCCATGGTTTAAGTTAAGGGGCTATCTCACAAATGTTTCTAGCAGTGCTAGATGTTGAAATACAGACTCACACAACTCTGTCCAGGACTTCCAGTTGAAAAATATCTACATGTCCTTTTACTACCAAATTACTGCTAGTTAATTACAAAGCTAAAACATACATGCATTTACTGAATGGATTTTTCCATTCTTATCAATTGAACCAGTGCATTTTCGTCCATTTGGCTGTTGGTTGGTATTTTTCTTTTTCGTATTCAAATTTCAATAAAATATTCTGTAAGCAAACACTGGAAATCCTGATCAGACTAATTCACTATATTATAATATTATAATTTACCATATCACAGATTAATTCACTAAAGAAAATATTTGATCTATAATGCGATATGGACAATCTATGCATGAAATATGGACAATGAGATGTGGAAAATCTATACATGGGACATGGACAATCTATACATGAGATATTGACAGGCTATACATGAAATATGAACAATCTGCACACGAGATATATGGACCATCTATTCATAAAAAACATGGACAATCTATACATCTGATATGGACAATCTATTCATGAAATATGGACAATATATACATGAGATATGGACAATATATTCATGAAACATAGGCAATCTATACATGAGATATGGAAAATCTATACATGACCTGTGGACAATCTATTCATGATATATGGACAATCTATACATGTGATATGGACAATCTACTCTAGATCCGGACATTTTCGCGAATAGCGTTTAAAGACATACTTGCGGCTTTAAAAATTGGCAAATAGGACACGATAGGAGTGATTTCGCCATTTCTCGAGGATTTTATTTTCACGAACACGAAGTTTCACAAAAATAAAACCCTCGAGTAAATTTCCAAATTTACAGTAAAGATATGAAAAATATGTTTTTTTTATGAACAAATGGGAGAAGCTTTTGCATTGCGCAAATTAAATCTTCTCTGACATAGTTCTTCAGATGAATAAAATATTTTGATTCTAGCAAGTTTAATCCTTCTACATAAAATTTCACTCTATACCATATTTCATAACTATAGGCAAGTATTCATGAGTAAAATTCAAGTACTTTTCAAGGACTTCTTAAAGCCTCTCAAACAGTTTTCAAGGACTTAAACGTTATGAAAACTACTGATTTAAGTGTTAAAACTATTCTTCAGAAAAGCTAGACTGAGATAATGGCGACATTAGTATAAGACAATTAATATAAAATTGTTGCGCTTTTATTTGGTGCAGCATATGCTGGACCAAATATAGGCATGGCAATTTTATAATGATTAAGTTATCTATATACAGTGCTACAGTCCTACAGAAAATAGTAGAATTCAAGGACTTTTCAAGGCTTTTAAGTGATTTTCAAGTACTTTTCAAGTCAGATTTAATTTTCAATGACTTTCCAAGAAAGCCCTCTAAATTCAAGTACTTTTCAAGCCTGTACGAACCCTGTTCATAGCACTGACTAAATGTTAGAGTTAAATGTGGACGTCCAAGCTATCTCAATGAAAAAGTTCTACCTTGGTGATGAAAAATCACATAACCGTCTCGTATGATTTTTTCTCTGGTATAAGTTCTGAGGCAAATTTCAAGTTATATTTTGACATAAACGTTTTCAGCATTATCGCATTATTCTTGTGGTTTCACTACAATGGGTATTCTAATTTTCTTTTCTGCAATGACATTTATAATTCTTAAAGTTTAATTAGTGTGTATTCAAAGATATCGTTTACACTGTTTAAAGTAAACATTTCGATGTTATTTTGAATTTGGCATAATTTTGGTTGTTAAATTAAAATGTACATTCTTTAAATTAAAATATATACCACAAGTATCAAATTCGTAGCACCTTCAGTAAAGTTTGATTAGTGTAATCTAGCATATAAACAAGTTTATCTTTTCAAGCCGTTTAAAATAATGTCTTGAGTTATAGTGTAAGCTTGTAACATTTTCTACAGTGTGTCCTAAACAACTGTTTGTTTCGATTTGTCTGTGTGTCTGTTTTTCATAATACAGCTTGTCCCAGTTACCAAATCACTCTCCTCGTTGTAGCAATTTAATTCCAATATCTAAATCAACTATCTTTCAACTGGGATCATATTTAGCACTTGCCAACTAGCTAAATGCTAGTAGTTTTTCCCAAAAAGCAAGCTGAAATTACAATCAGTTTCTATTTTAGCAAGTGAATACAAGATGTTTTGACATTAACTAATTTTCCACAAATTTCCAAATTATGCATAAACTTGAAAAAAACAGTACCAGTCACTGTTTGCAAGGTACCCAAAATGTGATTTCAGAAAGGCAATAATATTTTAAATAATTGTTGCCGCACATTTTGTCAAATACATAATTATTACTATTTGTTTTTTTTTAAGTTTCTAAGTAGAGATATAAAGCAAATTCATTTTCAACTTAAGCAAGTACGAAAAATGATCACTTGCTATTATTAGCAAGCGGCTTAATTTCTAAAATTTTATCCCTGTAATTCAAGTGCACGTCACGGCTCATTTTAAGTTGTCTGCAGTATGTTGTCTCTGGTGGGTTTTTAAAATAGAGCTTTGATTAAACGTAAGACCACAAATGTCACAGGCGTATGGTTTCTCTCCTGTATGTATAATGATGTGACGTTTCAAGCTATGTGGCTCATACAGGGTTCATACAGGCAAGTTTGAGTATAATTCAAGGGCTTCTAAAAGACTTTCCTACTGTCAAGGAATGAAAACTTAAGAAAAACGTTAAAATTCTACTTCTGTAATGCTAGAGTCCATTACTATAGATATTAATTTCAGTAATTAGTATAAAATAGTGGTGTCTTTATTTGATGCAGCTTATGCTACACCAAATGAAGCCACCACAATTTTATACTGATTTAGGTCTCCAAAAAACACTGTTGAATCCTCCTGTAGATAGTAAAATTCAAGGACTTTTTAATGCCTTTGAGTGTTTTTCAAGTACCCTTCAAGGCAAATTTTATTTTTAACGACTTTTCAAGACAGTCTTGTATATTCAAGTACTTTTCAAGCCTGTGCGAACCCTGTCGTTGTAGCGATTTTATTCCAACATTTAAATCAACTATCTTTCAAGTCAGTTTTCTAACATCAAGTACATGTCACTGCTCATTTTACGTTGTCTGCAGTATGTTGTCTCTGGTGGGTTTTTAAAATAGAGCTTTGATTAAACGTAAGACCACAAATATCACATGCGTAGGGTTTCTCTCCTGTATGTATAATGACGTGACGTTTCAAGCTATGTGGATGAGTAAATGATTTACCACACACAGTGCAATCGTAGGGTTTCGCCCCAGTGTGAACTATCTGGTGACTTCGTAAGTGTGAAAGACGATAAAAAGCCTTACCACAGGTATCACACTTGTATGGTTTCTCTTCAGCATGCGTTTTTAATTTGTGGTACTTTAAATGGTTGTGATCAATAAACCCTTCATCGCACATATCGTATTTAAAAGGTTTCTCTCCAGTGTGAATTCTAAGGTGGCGCTTTAAGCTGGTTTCTTGCGTGAATTTATTACCACAAACCTCACAATTGTAGGGTTTCTCTCCAGTATGAACTATCTGGTGACGTTTTAAGTTACTTTCTTGAACAAAAGTTTTATCGCAAATATCACCAGGGTTCATACAGGCAAGTTTGAGTGAAATTCAAGGACTTCTAAACGACGATCCTACTGTTTTTAAGGACTGAAAACTTAAGAAAAACGTTAAAATTCTACTTCTGAAATGCTAGCGTCCATTACTATACATATTAATTTAGTATAAAATAGTGGTGCCTTTATTTGGTGCAGCTTATGCTGCACCAAATAAAGCCACCACAGTTTTATACTAATTTGGGTCTCCAAAAACATTGTTGAATCCTCCTGTGAATTTTAAAATTCAAGGACTTTTCAAGGTATTTGAGTGTCTTTCAAGTATCCTTCAAGGCAAATTTCATTTTTAATGACTTTTCAAGACAGTCATGTTTATTCCAGTACCTTTTAAGCATGTGCGAACCGTGTCGTTGTAGCGATTTTTATTCCAACATTTAAATCAACTATCTTTCAAGTCTGTTTTCAAACATCAAGTACATGTCTAGGCATTATTTTAAATTTTAGAGTTCTCTGCAGTATGCTGTCTCTGGTGGGTTTTTAAAATAGAGCTTTGATTAAACGTAAGACCACAAATATCACACGCGTATGGTTTCTCTCCTGTATGTATAATGACGTGACGTTTCAAGCTATGTGGATGAGTAAATGATTTACCACACACCGTGCAATCGTATGGTTTCGCTCCAGTGTGAACTATCTGGTGACTTTGTAAGTGTGAGAGACGATAAAAAGCCTTACCACAGGTTTCGCACTTGTATGGCTTCTCTTCAGCATGCGTTTTCAACTTGTGGTACTTTAAATGGTTGTGATCAATAAACCCTTCTTCGCACATATCGCATTTAAATGGTTTCTCTCCAGTATGGATTCTAAGGTGGCGCTTTAAGCTGGTTTCTTGCGTCAATTTATTACCACAAACCTCACAATTGTAAGGTTTCTCTCCAGTATGCACTATCTGGTGACGTTTTAAGTTACTTTCTTGAACAAATGTTCTATCGCAAATATCACCAGGGTTCATACAGGCGAGTTTGAGTAAAATTCAAGGACTTCTCAAATACTTTCCTACTGTTTTTAAGGACTGAAAACTTAAGAAAAACGGTTAAAATTCTACTTCTGAAATGCTAGAGTCCATTTCTTTGGATATTAATTTAAATAATTAGTATAAAACAGTGGTGCCTTTATTGGGTGCAGCTTATGCTGCACCAAATGAAGACACCACAGTTTTAAACTTATTTAGGTCTCCAAAAACACTGTTGATTCCTCCTGTAAATGGTAAAATTCAATGACTTTTCAAGGCCTTTGAGTGTTTTTCAAGTACTTTTCAAGGCAAATTTTATTTACAATGACTTTTCAAGACAGTCTTGTATATTCAAGTACTTTTCAAGCCTGTGTGAACCCTGTCGTTGTAGCGATTTTATTCGAACATTTAGATCAACTATCTTTCAAGTCAGTTTTCTAACATCAAGTACATGTTTAGGCATTATTTTAAATTTTAGAGTTGTCTGCAGTATGTTGTCTCTGGTGGGTTTTTAGAATAGAGCTTTGATTAAACGTAAGACCACAAATATCACAAGCGTAGGGTTTCTCTCCTGTATGTATTATCTCATGACGTTTCAAGCTATGTGGATGAGTAAATGATTTACCACACACCGTGCAATCGTATGGTTTCGCTCCAGTGTGAACTATCTGGTGACTTTGTAAGTGTGAAAGACGATAAAAAGCCTTACCGCAGGTCTCGCACTTGTATGGCTTCTCTTCAGTATGCTTTTTTAACTTGTGGTACTTTAAATGATTGTGATCAATAAACCCTTCATCGCAAATATCGCATTTAAAAGGTTTCTCTCCAGTGTGTATTCTAAGGTGACGCTTTAAGCTGATTTCTTGCGTAAATTTATTACCACAAACCTCACAATTGTAGGGTTTCTCTCCAGTATGAACTATCTGGTGACGTTTTAAGTTACTTTCTTGAACAAAAGTTTTATCCCAAATATCACCAGGGTTCATACAGGCAAGTTTGAGTAAAATTCAAGGACTTTACAAGGACTTCTCAAAGATTTTCCTACTATTTTCAAGGACTAAAAAATTAAGAAAAACGTAAAAATTCTACTTTTCAAATGCTAGAGTCCATTACTATAGATATTAATTTAAGTAATTAGTATAAAATAGTGGTGTCTTTATTTGGCGCAGCTTAACCAAATAAAGCCACCACAATTTCATACTGATTTAGTTCTCTAAAAACACTGTTGAATCCTCCTGTAAATGGTAAAATTCAAGGACCTTTCAAGGCCTTTGAGTGTTTTTCAAGTACTTTTCAAGGCAAATTTCATTTTCAATGACTTTTCAAGACAGTCTAGTATATTCAAGTACTTTTCAAGCCTGTGCGAGCCCTGTCGTTGTAGCGATTTTATTCCAACATTTAAATCAACTATCTTTCAAGTCAGTTCTCTAACATTAAGTAGATGTCACAGCTCATTTCAAATTGTCTGCAGTATGTTGTTTCTGGTGGGTTTTTAGAATAGAGCTTTGATTAAACGTAAGACCACAAATATCACAAGCGTAGGGTTTCTCTCCTGTATGTATTATGACGTGACGTTTCAAGCTATGTGGATGAGTAAATGATTTACCACACACAGTGCAATCGTATGGTTTTACTCCAGTGTGAACAATCTGGTGACTTTGTAAGTGTGAAAGACGATAAAAAGCCTTACCACAGGTATCACATTTGTATGGCTTCTCTTCAGCATGCGTTTTCAACTTGTGATACTTTAAATGGTTGTGATCAATAAACCCTTCATCGCACATATCGCATTTAAAAGGTTTCTCTCCAGTATGTATTTGTTCAATTTTCTAATTAGCAATATAAAGCAAGTTCATAATCAACTTAAGCAAGTAAGAAAAATGATCACTTGCTATTTTAGCAAGCGGTTAAAATTCTAAAATGTGATCCCTGTTTCAAGTGAGTTTAAAACATCAAGTTCATGTCACAGCTCATTTTAAGTTGTCTGCAATATGTTGTTTCTGGTGGGTTTTTAAAATAGAGCTTTGATTAAACGTAAGACCACAAATATCACACGCGTATGGTTTCTCTCCTGTATGTATTATGACGTGACGTTTCAAGCTATGTGGATGAGTAAATGATTTACCACACACCGTGCAATCGTAGGGTTTCGCTCCAGTGTGAACTATCTGGTGACTTTGTAAGTGTGAAAGACGATAAAAAGCCTTACCACAGGTATCACACTTGTATGGCTTCTCTTCAGCATGCGTTTTTAATTTGTGGTACTTTAAATGGTTGTGATCAATAAACCCTTCATCGCAAATATCGCATTTAAAAGGTTTCTCTCCAGTGTGTATTCTAAGGTGGCGCTTTAAGCTGGTTTCTTGCGTAAATTTATTACCACAAACCTCACAATTGTAGGGTTTCTCTCCAGTATGCACTATCTGGTGACGTTTTAAGTTGCTTTCTTGAACAAAAGTTTTATCGCAAATCTCACCAGGGTTCATACAGGCAAGTCTGAGTATAATTCAAGAACTTCTCAAATACTTTCTACTGTTTTCAAGGACTGAAAACTTAAGAAAATCCTTAAAATTCTGCTACTGAAAAGCTAGAATCCATTACTATAGATATCAATTTAAGTTATTAGTATAAAATAGTGGTGCCTTTATTTGGTGCAGCTTATGCTGCACCAAATAAAGCCACCACATTTTATACTGATTTTGGTCTCCAAAAACACTGTTGAATCCTCCTGTAAATGGTAAAATTCAAGGACTTTTCAAGGCCTTTGAGTGTTTTTCAAGTACCCTTCAAGGCAAATTCTATTTTTAATGACTTTTCAAGACAGTCTTGTGTATTCAAGTACTTTTCAAGCCTGTGCGAATCCTGTCGTTGTAATGATTTTATTCCAAAATTTAAATTAACTATCTTTCAAGTCAGTTTTCTAACATCAAGTACATGTTAGGCATTATTTTAAATTTTAGAGTTGTCTGCAGTATGTTGTCTCTGGTGGGTTTTTAGAATAGAGCTTTGATTAAACGTAAGACCACAAATATCACAAGCGTAGGGTTTCTCTCCTGTATGTATAATGACGTGACGTTTCAAGCTATGTGGATGAGTAAATGATTTACCACACACAGTGCAATCGTAGGGTTTCGCTCCAGTGTGAACAATCTGGTGACTTTGTAAGTGTGAAAGACGATAAAAAGCCTTACCACAGGTATCACATTTGTATGGTTTCTCTTCAGCATGCGTTTTTAACTTGTGGTACTTTAAATGGTTGTGATCAATAAACCCTTCATCGCACATATCGCATTTAAATGGTTTCTCTCCAGTGTGTATTCTAAGGTGGCGCTTTAAGCTGGTTTCTTGCGTGAATTTATTACCACAAACCTCGCAATTGTAGGGTTTCTCTCCAATATGCACTATCTGGTGACGTTTTAAGTTACTTTCTTGAACAAAAGTTTTATCCCAAATATCACCAGGGTTCATACAGGCAAGTTTGAGTAAAATTCAAGGACTTTACAAGGACTTCTCAAAGATTTTCCTACTATTTTCAAGGACTAAAAAATTAAGAAAAACGTAAAAATTCTACTTTTCAAATGCTAGAGTCCATTACTATAGAAATTAATTTAAGTAATTAGTATAAAATAGTGGTGTCTTTATTTGGTGCAGCTTAAGCTGCACCAAATAAAGCCACCACAATTTCATACTGATTTAGGTTTCCAAAAAACATTGTTGAATCCTCCTGTAAATGGTAAAATTAGAGGACTTTTCAAGGCCTTTGAGTGTTTTTTATGTACTTTTCAAGGCAAATTTCATTTTCAATGACTTTTCAAGACAGTCTTGTATATTGAAGTACTTTTCAAGTCGTGCGAACCCTGTTGTTGTAGCGATTTTATTCCAACATTCAAATCAACTATCTTTCAAGTCAGTTTACAAACATCAAGTACATGTCTAGGCATTATTTTATATTTTAGAGTTCTCTGCAGTATGTTGTCTCTGGTGGGTTTTTAGAATAGAGCTTTGATTAAACGTAAGACCACAAATATCACAAGCGTAGGGTTTCTCTCCTGTATGTATAATAATGTGACGTTTCAAGCTATGTGGATGAGTAAATGATTTACCACACACAGTGCAATCGTAGGGTTTCGCTCCAGTGTGAACTATCTGGTGACTTTGTAAGTGTGAGAGACGATAAAAAGCCTTACCACAGGTTTCGCACTTGTAAGGCTTCTCTTCAGCATGCGTTTTTAACTTGTGGTACTTTAAATGATTGTGATCAATAAACCCTTCATCGCACATATCGCATTTAAATGGTTTCTCTCCAGTGTGTATTCTAAGGTGGCGCTTTAAGCTGGTTTCTTGCGTAAATTTATTACCACAAACCTCACAATTGTAGGGTTTCTCTCCAGTATGCACTATCTGGTGACGTTTTAAGTTACTTTCTTGAACAAAAGTTTTATCGCAAATATCACATTTGTATGCCTTCTCTCCAGTGTGAACTCTTAGATGACATTTCAAGTTATACTCTTGCGCAAATCCTTTACCACAAACTTGACATTCGAATGGTTTCTCTCCAGTATGTATTCTGAAATGACGTTGTAAGTATCTGTTCTGAGTAAACGTTTTACCACATACAACACATCCGTATGGCCTATCTCCAGTGTGTATGATGACGCCACGTCTGAATTCCATATTTGATTCGAACGTTTCACCACAAGTATCAAATTGGATTTCATGTCCAATAGCCATATTCATAATTGCACTGAAATTATCTTCTCCATGCCCAGTAGTTATCCCTGAATCTAAGGATTTGCCGGAGTTCTCACTTTCATGTCTAAGGGCTATATTTGAGTTTAAGGTTTCACCACAATTATCACCTTCATGGCTAAGACCCATCATTGACTTTAAGTTTTCGCGGTAATTATCACTTCCGTGTATTAGAGTCATAATTGAGTTTATGGTATCATCGCATTTATCCCCTTCATGTTTAAGATACATATTTGAGTTTAAGGCTTCACCACCTTTTTCGATTTCATGTCTTACAGTCATATTTGGGGTTAAGGTATCATCAAATTTATCACCATTATTTGTAGCAGCCATATTTGAGTTTAAGGGTTTAGCACTGTTTTCGGATTCATGTCTGACAGTCATATTTGGGGTTAAGGTATCATCAAATTTATCACGATTATCTGTAACATCCATATTTGAGTTTAGTGTTTCAGCACTATTTTCGCCTTCATGTCTGACAGCCATATTTGGGGTTAAGCTATCATAAAATTTATCACCATTATTTGTAACAGCCATATTTGAGTTTAAGGTTTCAGCACTTTTTTCGGCTTCATGTCTAACAGCCATATTTAGGGTTAAGGTATCAACACATTTAGCAACAATTACTCTATCATCCATATGTGAGTTTAAGGTTTCACCACTATTTTTGCCTTCATGTCTGACAGTCATATTTGAGGTTAAGGTTTCTCCACAATTAGCACCTTCGTGTCTCAAAGCCATATCCGAGCTTAAAGTTTCGTCATAATTATCACTTTCATGACTGAAAGCAATATTTGAGTTTAACTTTCCACCAGCGTTACCATCTTCATGTCCAAAAGCCATATTTGCGCTTGACGTTTCACTGCAATTATCACCTTTAGGTCTAACATCTACCATTGAGTTGGCGGTTTCATCACAATCATCATCTTCATATCTTATTATAGCCACATTTGAGTTTAAGGTTTCCCCACCATACTCAACTTCGAGGACTACATGTATGTTTTCTTCAGTCTCCATAATGATGAGAAGTTGCTGTAGACAGTATAAACTTCGTAAAGCTGTCTTCTGTGTCTTCTGAAATGACGTTAAAATCTATTACTATGACTGATGAAGCGACCATGCAACTTGCATAGGGCCAGTTAAGCAAAAATAGTTTACTTAAAATTACGGTTATTTTCTGATCCATCAGTTTTAACATGTGTTTTGGGTGCTCAGAAGAACCGTCTCATCGAGACGGTTTTTCAGTACCCACAACATATGTTTGGGTTGAGAAATAAGAAAAATAATTTTCAGTTACCCATTCTTTTCTGGGCGCCTGAACTTGTAGATTGGATGTGTTTTGCATAATGTTAATTTAGGAATTGTATTTTATGGGGAACAATACAATAGTCTGTCAATGGCAATGCATTTGTAGTTATTTCAGTACATTATATAGTTAAGTTCTGGTGTTGATATCACTCATCAATACATCTGCATATTTTTCGGAGCTTGTTTTATAAATCTATGTGCTAAAACTACTGAAAAATACCCAGTTATATGGAAATTATTTTCTGCATTATTACATTTGTATTTAGTTTGAAAGTGAGTTTTTATGTCGCTCCTGACTTGACGCTGGTCATCATATACTATATTACTTTTTGGTTACTGTAAAGGCGGCACCTCATGAATACGTAATTAAGACTGGTCAACCTTAGACATAGGTAAAAGCTGAACATGAGGCATGGGTTTGGTCAAAAGTAACAGTATCAACTTGCGCCATTGCCTCAGTAAAACACATTATTTAGTCCTTAAAACGCCAGCAAAATAAATGCACCTGAAAATGTCTATTTAACATAAGCATAGAGGCAAAGATTGTGGACCAAGATCAGACTACTCCTACAGCAGCAGTCTGATCTAGGTCCGCACTGTTTGTCTATGAGGCTTCAAATATCTAAGTGGACGACAAAAACATACATTTTGTGATTATGCGCTTTAAGGGTTAATAAATAAAGGTTCAGTTCGTATAGGGTTAGGATTTTCATGAAATGCACGCACGTTTGCGCGGCCCAAAAACTTATTTCTTCACCAAATTATAAATAGAACCTGATTTCCCTTGTTTAGCATCTATGAATTAGCCAAACCACGCCCAGATATGAATATTAAAGATACCGCATTTACAGAGAGCAAAAAGTTCTATTAAATCTTGGAAGATCATCTGAATAGATACAATAAACACTATAAACACTCAATATACTTCTACCACGACCTCTAAGTTATCACCATCGATTCATTCAATTCATTTACCGTTACTGTCACAAGTCAAAGCTTTTTTGTAGAAGTATACTTTGTATCATTGAAACACCAAACATGTACTTACACATACTGTGAAGTCACAGTAAAAGCCACAGAACATTTTTGTGCTTCAACAACAGCAGAAGCTAGGGTGAAGATGTGGTACCTGTAAAATGCATTTGTACCAGTTTAAGCCCTCTTGTTGAATATTTTTTACTGACCATTGTGGTACTTCTTTTGTGGATCATTTGTGTTATTTATGTCTTGTGTTGTCATGCTTTCGCGTCTGTTCAAGGCTGCCTTATGGTTACCTGCAGGGCTCTTTTTGTGATGTTTATTGTGAGTTTGTTACTTTCACATTTGGTATCCTGGGACAGGTGTGTACTTGATTGTATCGATTCCTTACCGTTGCTGTCTTTCTTACTTTAAGGCCCCAGTGGCTTTGGCTGCTGTCCGTTCTTAGGCGGCGGTTCTGTTGTTGTTGAGTCGTTGTTGATTGTAACTCCCATTGTGAGATTCTGTAATTGTTCTATGTTTTGTTGTTTGTTACTTTGTGTCCATTCTAGCTATGCAATTATCTCGATGGGGAAGAGAGAGCTGGTTGCAATGCTTTGTTTGTCTTCCTGATGTCTTGATATTCTTGTGTGGTTCTTTCTCACGATGCCACGGGTTTGTCTGCAGTTGTGATTGTGGTATTTCCTGATCATACTCACTTCCTATCTTAAACAGGTCCTGCATTCAATATGATCTGCCTACGCACGTGCGTAATAAAAATAGTAACATTCAAGGGAGATCACTTAATGTGATTTTCCATACTATAAAGGAAGGAATTTGCATGCGCGGATCCAGGATTTTTTCAGGGGGGGGGGAAGGGGTCCAGGCCCAACTAGGGCTCTCACACCCCTTTTTTGGGAATGGGGCAGGGGCCCATGGAATTGGGAAAATTAGCGGCGTTTTGACTAAAATTGGGAACATTTGACATCGTCCTTATGTATGACATTTCCATTGCTAGATTGATTCCAATAATTAAACTGCTATAATGAATGTTTATTAGTGTACTATGAGAAAGGAGAGAAAAAGAAGTAATTGTGATTGTATTCTATTATTATTATTATTATGTGAAATTGTAAATATGTAACAATATGTTCTGTATTTGTATTATATGAAATAAAGATGGAGAACCCCCAAAAAGTTTTTTTTTGTCAAATGGGGATTTTTTTTTTTGTTGAATTGGGAAATAACATACTATTTGGCATTGGGAATGGGGCTGAATTTCGGTCCTAAAACCGGGTGATCGAGAGACCTACCGATGGCAAAAAAAGTCTGGACAACATTTTTTTTATAGTCCTAAACTATTTTACAGTTTACAGCGGGGTCCAACGGTATTATTACAGAGAAAAGTATACTTTTCCAAGGATCCAGAGGAGATTTAATATTTTCCAGGTGGGGGGGGGGGGGCTCAACTATTTCCAGCTAATTCTTTCCTTTAAGAGAAGTTCCCATTTGAAAAGGGACACGATTTAAGAGAATCATTGCTCAGTAGTCTCCCTTTGATGAGAGTAATTTTTTCAGCGTTCTGGCTACGCCGTTGATCTGAGAGAACAAATTCAATTTTGAGCAACACGATAAGTACACAGCAGCAATAAGACATAAAACGTATCAACATGATCAGTTTGTAGGTAAAGTTTTAACCATAACACAAACAACCAATTGAAAACGTAAAACACTCCAAAAAATAGTTATTAGAATTGTTGAATACCCAATTAACATTTTCAATACCCAAATGAATGAAAAATGGAGTGGGTAACATACTAACCCAATTGTCCAAATAATTAATTACGGTACTTTCTCATATTTTTTTTTATTTGATTCTTTACGCCTCATCCACAATCTTTCAGTTAAACAGGGACGGGTATTCCTGGGTTGAACCAGTACTAAGCCAGGCTAAAAATGTCTTGCTCAAGGACCACAACGCAGTGACGCCGGTGAGGCTCGAACCTGTACTGGGGCTCCCCTGTCTCGAGTCAAGCACTCTACCACTGAGCCACTGCGCTCCCTAATACTTTCTCATATGACGTGCCGTCGCCTCTGGGAGCGAAATAATGCAATGCATTAAAATCGTTAAAATTAAACCACTAGCGGTTTATAGATTTTCGGGAAACGTTATAAAATGACGCTTTTAACGTCACTCACATAGTAAAATCCTAGCGTTTATACGCCAAAAATACGCTGCTATAGACGTCATAACGTTTTGGGAAAATCTGTAAACCACTTTTATTGCATAAAAAGCCGTGTCGCACGCTTTTAACAGCCATTTTTAAAACCGGCAAAAACCCATGTATTAGTCAGGCAGTTCACGTGCTGTTGACGCACGGCTTTGGTACTTTACATATACGCATTCTGGGCCGTCACAAAAATTGACGTCATCAACAGTAAGGTGCCGCCGTCATGGCCAATCGACCGTACCGCCGCCGACGGCCTTGTTTGGTGACGCTGTGTTATTTCTTAATCAGTGCGGATGCGCAGGCTGGTCTGCACCTTTGTCGTTTGCAACCCCCCTAGACATTTTTTCTCACGTCGTATTAACGTACTCAAGAGCTGTTTTAAGACTCAATTCAGAACATACAAATAGTGGACATACATGGTGTATTACATTTTAAGATGAAAAACCCATTAGTTGAGCATGCATACTCCAATTTGAAACAGATTTTATGAGCACATTTTATGTTACATAAATGAAAAATCCATCCAACAATTCCGGTTAAATATTCAGATGGTATAACTGGGTACCCTCTCAGTACCAATACTGAACAGCAATATCATCGATGCGAGTCGAATACCATCGATGCCTGGACTCAGATACAATCGATTTCGCGATATAGTGACCACGGTGTAAGGGGGACAATTGACTTATCGATTATTTAGGTGATCAAGAACCACAACTGACCAGTTAAGTCGGGCCATAGTTCTATTTGATAAAAATGAACGTAATTAATGACGTAACGATGACGTAAATCTTTGCTCTGGAACAGGCGTTTTCAAAACCTTAGAATCCTCCACGCTTGTGCGCGCCATTATAGTAATACAAAAATGAACTTTACGAAGCGTTTTTCCAAAGTTTTCAAGTGACAAAATGACTTTATGCAATAAAAACGATCAAACTTGGTTTTATGATACACTAACATCTGCTAGACCCCTCGGGGGTCAATATCACCCTCGGAGCCCAGAAGATATTAATGCATAGAAAAACAGGTTTGATCCCTATACTGGTTTATTGATTTTATTGCATGGCGTTATTTCACTCCCAGACGCGACGTCATATGATAAATAAGTTCAGAAGGTATCGATTCGGATGTCAGTCACACCTCTATTCGAACTAAATGTAAAATTTAAGGATATTGTGATGCAGTGGATTGTCCATGATTCCGTGAATTACCCGCCCGCTTTTGTAAAAAAAAACTACTATAATCAGGATATACAATCAATCACATCGTCACAAGTGATGTCCAAATATGTTCCCAGCTCCATGCTAAATATGCCGAACATACGCCGAGGCTGTACTAGCCCTGGTCTCCCCTACATTTACTTCAGTTATCTTATATTTTCAGTTTGTTTGATAATATTGTTTATAGACTCCTCCAATTTCAAATAAACATCCTTAAAGTCAACATGATTAACTTGACTGGGGCTTTCAGACCCCCTCCCAACACTCCTGCGATCCCTGAAAAAATGCCAAATAGTATTATTTATTATCATTTTTAATGATCCACTAATTGCATTTAGTCTTTTCGATGATTTTATATTAAAATTATTTATAATAAATCCCGACCTATGATGAATTTTGAAAAAATGTGTAGGTTAGCACTCGGTGGCTGGGGTGGGCTTTAAGACCCTAACTATTTTTACTTCCATTTTACACAAAGTCCATAGCCAAGTTTGACCATGATGGAACTAACAAACCGATCCGTGTATATTACAGAAAACCACGTACATTGTACTAACCGAAAACCACAGAAAAACACCGAAAACCACTTAAAATCAATTTATAGGGGAATTATACCCTACTAGTATTTGTTTTAGTAAATAAGGTTAAATATATATATATTATTTATTCTAATTTGATAAATGGTATTATGTTGAAGCCACTTTATCAGGGATTTGTAGACTCATAACTATATGCAGCTAACGAAAAGCTTAATTTCTCGACTGAAAACCAATATCTATTATACACGAGGCAAAAGGCCGAGTTCAATAGTGCATCGGGTCGTCCACGGTACCGAGGGATAGTAGTTTGACTTTACTACAAACAGCCATGAAATAACTTTTTTTCCCAACCCAAACTTAGCAGCGTTCTTTGAATGGAGTTGCTATAGACGATGCGGTTTTGGTTCTGTTGCAAAATAGAAAATTTCACCAAATCTGCTCAATCTTGGTCTCAAAATGTTCCGCTCGTTCTAACTACGAAACTAGTACCCATTATTTATGTTTCTGACCATAAACAACAGAGTTATTGGTGTTTAAAGCTGCCAACCCTGCCTCATTGACACCATTGTTGCATAACGTCTCCTTTAATAAACGAACCGTACGCGCATCGTCGTTGCGTACGCTGATAAGCGCCTGTGTGTTTTTAACAGGAAAGTGGAAAACCTGGCCATGGTAAAGTGCCAGTCAAAAGTCGAAAATATTGCCTGGTCAATAGTTCAGTGACTCATGACATAGCAAAAAATAAACAATTACGGTTGGGTAATAAATATATATAAAAAAAAATTCAAACACTATTTATGCTTAATTTATAGAGTTTTGATGCACTAGGGAGTGCTTGCACTAACTTTTTGAAACAGAGAGTCATGACTTCGATCCTTTCAGATTTGGAAGCCATAGGTCTAATATGTGGAAGTCAAATTGTGCATGCGGTGCCAAAGATGCTACTCTATTTTTTAAGCATGATGTTGTTTGCAAGGCTTACTTACACAGGTTTTTGCTTTTATTTTTTAGCATGTTTATGTTCAACTAAGAATACTGCTCTTCATTTTTTTTTATTCTGTTCTTCTGATATGTTTGCAAACAAGTATGAGCAAACATTGTGGATCCAGATCAGACTGCCCCTAAAGGAGAATGGTTATTAATTGACTATTCCTAAGCAATATGTTTCATTTTTCTTGTTTAAAGATAAGTGTTTCAGCATTTTGTCTAGCATCCAATGCCTCAAGATTCTGAACCCTGATCAGTTTACTCTATTAGAAGTCTGATCTGGGTCCACAAATTTCGGGCCCTGGACAAAAATAGATGACAATCATACAAATTATTAAAATATGGCAGAGCATCTCCAGGACTTAATGCCTTATTATATCCCCTCTCTAAAATCTTTAAAGTGGGAGGGTTGATCTGTCCCTTGGTTTCTGAAAAAAAATCAGCATATTTTCATTGCTAAAGCACTTTCATTTTTTTAGGGCCTTAAAGTGTTGGGTAAGACCCCAGGGGGTACTCTGATATTTTCACACATACGTAGGCTCGGGCTATTTTGGGGGGTCTCGAGATTCTGAATAATCAATTTCAATATTTTTAAGGGTTTTCAGAAAAAATGAATGGTTTTGGGGTATAAAGAATTGAAGATTTTGTGGATATTTTTGGGGGTCAGCCCAATTTCCCAAAATTGGGCTAGTTTTAGGGTCATTTCTATGCATTTTAGGTTTTTTATGGTCAAGGTACAGAATTGGAATATTTTTTGGGGTGCTTGATATTCGTGATATTTTTTGGGGTGAACGGTTGATGCTGGGCCCGGGCTTACATATGAGGAAAACATTAGAATACCCCCCCCCCCCCTGGGTGTAAGTCAGAGAGAACAGGCAAGTTTGGCAAGATTTCCCTTATCCTAAAGAAATCTTTCTTGCATTGTAAAATGGATATAAGTTATTTGAAACTTTCAAAAAATACCTGCCTTGACGCCAGGCCAATTGGCCTTTGCAGAATTCTTTTTTAAAAGCTCAACTTGTTAATATAAATCTAGTCTAGGTATAACGTTACATCCTTAAGGATATATTATAGCCTAACGTTAGTGTAAAATTCTATAGTCAATATTATCTCAGAACCAGTATGAATATTGGGTCCGATATATTATAGGCATTGTTCCCAAAACTACGCTGCTACGTGAAGAGCCACGGGCCACGGCAAAAACAATACTAGGCTGAATAGCAAATCGCATACCATGACATCAGGAAGACAAACAAAGAAAAGGAACCAGCTCTCTCTTTGTCCGCTTTTTGCCTTAACTCATGACACTGTTCATTAGTGCTTTACTGATGTGATTCCGAGCACATTTATACGCATGAAAAGGAAATCATACCTTGTCCTTAATTGTTCGAATAGCACAAAGAAACGACGGGGAACAACTGCTACCATATTCACATCATAATTCAATACCTGTAACTGCAGTTGAAGAGATTTCGACGCAATGCAATTCGCTTTCCTCACTTTTTCCATTAAATTATTAGATTTGATCCCTTACGTCCCATCAACAATCCTTCAGTTATATAGGGACGTTTTCCGTGGCTTCTTCTGCATTTTAAGAAGCACATTGACAATTATCAAGACTCCGCAGTCAAAGAGTTTTCACATGACCTGGAGAGCATTGGAAATATGCAAAGCTCTGCAATTGAGAAATAAAAGCCGGCACCAACGCCCGGAATCCGGTACCAAGTATCGCGACCAAAGTGTATGAGTGTTTATTCCACACTGACCATAAATCCTACGAATGCCCACCAAATGACAATTTTTGGAAGTCGTGGCTGAAACGGAATCGGTTTGTTAATATCTTACTTAGGATTTAACCTTACGTCAATGCCATAAACTGTTTGTGGACTAGTATAATGAGGATAATTTATAAAAACTGTTCTTGCATTTCATAAGTCTATCGTTTCAAAAGTTTTGAAATGTTCAAAACGTTTGCCTTGAATTCCCCGATTTTGAACAATCGTTCTTGATTCGGTACATTCTTAGACATCGAAACTGAATCGTGATCGATTCGGAGGCGTTCTAAGGTGTTCGTAGGTACTCTTAACTCATTTTTGGGGATTCGGGAGATTGAGACAAGCATATAAACCGAGGACGAGATAGCAGAAGGTGGTCCCCTTAGAGTAACTTCCCCATTATGTGCGTGTGAACCAGCCCCAGAAGTTGAAACAGATGTGACAGATTCAGGTGCACAATCGGGATCAGTCAGTAACTCCTGGCTGGTGATTTTCAATGGTGAACTAGCAATTATTCCAGGTCAAATAGTCAGGGCCAGAGCCTTTCGACTTTAACGAAATGGGTTTCTTCTAGCTATATAAGTAGAGTTCTGTTTTCGACATTCAAGTTGCAGGATCTTTTCTACAGCTAATATACAAGGATCATTCATTTTGGAACTGATGCCCGAAGCATGGATAGGGCCTTTATTACACCGTCGTGAGAGAAAGTTTCGCGCATTGTCAAGAATAGGCGCGATTTCCGTGATTAATTCGTACCCAATTAGTGCATGCATTCGGCATATTCTTAACTCATTCGTGAATGATTCTTTAATTTATGTCAGTATTTCCAAATAGGCAATTGCACATCGTTGTGAATTCGCCACAGTATCATGGCGATTCAGTTGAATCCCGCCAATATTCACAACCGTTTCATACCCGTTTCGTTACTGAATCGTAGAACATCATGAATCGGTTGGAAAATAAACGTTCTCAACGAATCCTAACTTTTATCGATTCTTGATGATTTGGGGGATTTGTGGTCTGTGTGGAATAGGGGCTATATGCAAATATCACAAAGAAGACTTGATCGCATGTTCATTATTGGGTGTTCTTAAAAATGCACATTAAGATCTTTAATACCTTTTGATTCTTTTAAAAAAGTAGCCAAAATATCAGGCCCTAGAAAACATATTAGACAAGGGACAAGTTTTTGCGCTATTGACGATGTCCAGTATATTTCAAATTTTGGCTACAGAAACCTTCAAGATCCCATTTTTTATAATTTATCATCTATAAAAATCCCACAGAGTAAAAAAAACTAAAACAATTAATAGACCGAGTATTCTACGAGTACATCTGTCCGGGATCAAAACCACACTTGTTTTTCTATTGTGGTTTTGACGACGTCAAGAGCATTTCATTTTTGCCCACAGACACTTTTTAGATGCACTATTAAGAATTACACATTGTTGGAAATCACATGTCACTACTCATTTTCTGTCAACTATTTATAAACGTCCCAGCAGCCGAAAATGCAAGATTCATTAAATTGAGTTAATAATTTTGTGAAGAAATCTACCCGGGACAAACGGACTAAGAATAAAAGAGCCGTAACACTGTAGCATTTTGACGTGAATAGACTCAGACCAGCCTGTGTCGTATCCATCTAAGCTTAGAAACAGTTACACCAAATGCTGTTCAGTCAGTAGCTTAACAGTCTTAGAATAGTCAGGCTACTAGTAAAGGCTCGGATCAGACTGCGCATACGCGCAGGCTGAGCCTTTACTAGTAGCACATGGCACGTTGTAGGAAATCTCATGTCGCGTTTCATTAATATTGCATAACCAGGTCTGTACTCTTTACTTAGAACAGGCTTTTAATTGCAATTTGACCAGCAACTCATTGAAAACAAATTGGACACATCCATGCGTCTTTGTTTGTTTGTTTGATTTGATTCTTTACGTCCCCTTAACAATCTTACAGTTGTAAGGGACCAAACATGTTTCTCTTGGGTTTCACCCAAGCTACAAAAGGGAGCCCTTGTACCCATGACGTCATATTGCACAAATGGACGTAAGAAGCGCAATAGTTCAATAATTTGGTAGAGTGTTAAACTGAGGATCGAAGGATTGCTAATTAGTGACTCACCAGAGTCATAGTGTTGTAGCATTGGGCAAACGCTTATTGCAGCTGCTTCGTAATGGTTGAAGACCGGAATGCGCCTAAACATTACTTGAGCCGCGATATGAGATTTCCAACAATGTGGTATGTGCGACCAGCAAAGGCTCCGATCAGCCTGCGCATACGCGCAGTCTGATCAGAGCCTTTGCTAGTCGCTTGAATATTCTTTGAGTGTTGAGCTACTGACCGAACATCATTTGGAGTGTTTAAGCTTAAAAGGAGGCTAGACAGGCTCGTCTGAGTCTACACTTGTCAAAATGCTACATTGTTGGAAATCACATGTTGCGGCTCACTTAAATTGTTGATTTGGAGGTAAAGCTTCAACACAAACAAACAAACAAAACGGGCGTTAACGAGAGCATTCGCTGACTAGCCTTCACAAACATACACCAGAGATTTTGCTCACAAGACGACAACAATATGCCTCCAATGACTCTCTTAATAAAATGATAACGTTAGCAGCAACTTCTTACTTTGAAAATTGAGTCATATAAACAGACTTTGAATAGCATATCTTTTAAGTACTGGCACGCATCAACGTCGATCTGGTGATGTTTCAACCCTTCTTGTTCGCCGGGGTGTACTCTGGGGAGTTCGTCCTAAGATTCTGTTTACTGTGGGCTTTTGTCTCTGTGTGTGTTTGTATTGTTGCTTTACGTCCAAGTCAACAGCTATCGTCATGGCGGGAGGGTCAGTTTCCCTAACCACATATTTGGGACAAGCGGTTAACCAGTGCACATACATTCGCTTGTAACTGACAACAATCCTTCTTGGATGATTCAGCGAAGGAGAGGAGAATGTCTGTAGAAATTATTTCATGAACAATCTCAACGAAAGTATGGAACTGTGGCAGAATTTTTTAGCCCATAGTTTAATACTTTTTCTACTATCATATTGGTTTGGTAATTCAAAACCAGAAAACATTGACTGTAAGGCAAAACGCACCATACTAGAACGATGTGTAATGTGAAAACAAGTGGGAAAGCAGATGCAGTAATCAGCCTGCGAACGTGTGCAGGCACATCAAGGCATTTACTTACACGTAAATACATTATACAAATAGTTTAATAATCAAACTTTCAGCGTACATAGCTTAACCATGGACATTAGTGGCAGACGTCCAGCTTAAATAATACGTAGGTGACGTGATAGACATTAAATGGGCCTCGACGTGAGAAAACCTGTCTTCGGGGTTACCGACAAAGTGAGATTCAAACCGGCTTGCTCAGCTACAGAGACTAGTTAGAAAAATAAAATTTTATCAGTAGCAAGTGTACATATTGTACTTTCCAAATGCGAACAACAAAGGCGCTGATCAGACTGCGCGAATGCGCAGGCTGGTCTGCTCCTGTGTTGTTCGAAAACCACCGGAGACGGGTTTTCTCGCGGCGAGGCCCAAATACGCGTGAGTATTAACTTTTTCTGACAAGAACTGTCGAATCAGGTATTATTCGAACGCATTGAGGGGTGAAACTGGACGACCCGACGGTCATTATATACTTGGTCATACATAGCTGAAACTTTCCATAATATAATTTTCAAGGTATGATCATACTGTATGGATGTGCAGGCTGGTCTGAGCTTTTGCTGTTCACACCTTTTCTAATGCCATTACCCATATTGTATAACTGGCCATAAACAGCCCATTTCTACAATTTCTCCTGGAAATAAATGTGAAAAAAAAATGAATAAATTGATTGAGTCTGATTAGGTCCCAGCATTTTGTTGGACCTGATCTGTGTCCAAACGATTTGCATTTTTGACAGCACAAGACAAACGTCCCATTTGCAAAACACTGGGTGATTTGAACCATACTTGTATTATTCTAAATGCCAAGTGAAGACTGGTCAGTCAGAGCATTTGTAGTCTGATCAGAGTATCAGATTGGGTATCTGGACTATTTAGTGAACAGTCGTGAGAAGAAACTTCATCTAAAACACCACTAAATGGGCATCGTGATGAGCCTTGGCGCGAGAAAAACTGTATGTAATCAGGCCGACCAGCTTGCTCAGCTTCAGAGAATAGCTAAATTGTTGAAATTTTGTGTGTAGGAAGTTTTTAAATTAGCTGAAACTTTCCATAATATAATTTTCAAGGTATGATCATACTGTATGGATGTGCAGGCTGGTCTGAGCTTTTGCTGTTCACACCTTTTCTAATGACATTACCCATATTGTATAACTGGCCATAAACAGCCCATTTCTACAATTTCTCCTGGAAATAAATGTGGTCTGCAGAAAGCATGGCAAATTGATTAGATGGGCTAATTTGGTGAACCGTTAGACACTCTCAGAGAATATTGGTAAAAGTAGGGGCTTTGCAAAGGACAATCAGACCCAAAGCCCCTGATTTTTTCTCACTGCTGAGGAATCAGGTACAGTTAGACTTATCATCATAAACATGATTTCAATTACTCTTCTGGTCAAGCGCAGCTGAACAAGGGCCATAAAATAGCCATTAGTCTGTCTAGCAGGTAAAAATCTCTCTGGTTCCAGATCAAATTTTCTTTTACCTGTTGAACTAGTCTTAGAGAATTCAATACACTTTCAATGTGCAATTCATTACTCAGATATACACTTATATGGCTTAGTTTGTTTTTAGACTGGTTGTTTGATTTTTATAAGAAATGAAGAATATGGAAGTAATCAAAGCTAGACTTTATTTTTCTTATTGTAGTGAGCTCTCATTAACTGTCGTCTGCTGATAACATTTGCAAACAGATTTGGATCCAAAAAGGGTGGACACTCAGATGGTATTCCCGAAAGACTTCTTTTTAAAAATGTTGATTAAAAATATCAGCAGACGACAAAATAGCATGGAAAATTACCCAGTGAGCAAAGTGGGCTACTTATATCTATAATACTAAATAAACGAATTACCGCATAAACTGAAAAATCGAGGTCATTTTCATGCTTGATTTCTTTACTGTTACTTTAAGATATTGCTTTCATTGATAATCTCGGTTAGGATGAGTTTTCATTTAGCATAGATTTAGAGAATTTTGGAATTAAGTGTGTTTTCTAAAAGAACTGCGCCCTCTGGCGAATGTTTCTATATTTAGTGTATGTCACGTTCATGGTCACGCGTCACTATTTTTAGATCGATTGGGTTTCCAATACAAACTGAATGGAGATGACCGAAGCGTTCCGAATGATACTTGACATATCGATCCAGGTTTTCATATTCTCCCAAGTTCTACCAAGAAAGGCCGCAACGATTGGTCCGTAAGGGTGTATTTACATATGTCACGCGGTCACACGTCACTTACTCGGGTCAAAGATGACTGGTTATGAAAGCCATGACCGCACCGTGCTGCCGTGTCCGACTGCCGCGCCAGAAATCCAATTTTCCATTTCCCATAGACTAAATAATTTAATTCTCTGTTCATTTGCACTCTATCCTCTGCATTAATTATCCTTACAGCCTGGGCGAAAAAGATCAAACTTACCTGTCCTGAAAGCATAGTTTTGGGGAAAAAATGCTGACCTACATGGGCGCTCAAAAGAAACGTCTCATTGAGACGGGTCTTTTGAGTACCCACAACATACGTGGCCATATGTTTTGGTCGAAAATAATTAATGGTAATATACCGATTTTCTTCTACGTTTCAAAGATAAAAGCTTAACAATGGTATCATTTATTATAATGAATGAAGGTAGTTACAGCGAACCCTCGATTCGACATGTAAAATGCTGTGTATTTGTTTGTTTGATTTGATTCTTTACGGCCCATCAACAATCTTTCAGTAATGTAGGGATGGGTCTTCGTGGACTGAACCAGTACTAAGCCAGGATTATATGTCTTGCGCAGTGACGCCTTTGAGGCTCGGAACCGCGGCGCCTCTGTCTCGAGTCAAGCACTCTACCACTGAGCCACTGACTCCCGAAATGCTGTGTAGCCCTGACCAAACCAAACCAAACCACTGAAGCTCAACTGTTTTACCGAACCACACCTAGCCTTTGCTTTTATGCACAAATCATTGCAACCATGCTCCGATTTTATGCACAAGTCATTTGCAACTGGGGCTTCTTCATTTACACGTGTGAACAGCAATATTGTAACATGCTACCATAGTTTTATATGTTGGGTGCTCAAAAGAACCGTCTCATTGAGACAGTACTTTTTAGTACCTACAACATATGTTTTGGTTAAAACATTTAAAGTGTATATTCCCGTTTCTTAAACTTTTTCTATCAATAGTTACTGTTTTTATCAACAGTCGCGAAAGACAACACAATTACCAAAATAAATTGACATGAAATTAATTCCTAACGTTTTGGACAATTATGTATGGTCAAACAGTGCAGACCCACATTAGACTGTCCCTAGAGAAGAAGTCTAATCAGGGTCTTCACGGTCTATAATTCTTTCAGTATCTTTCTTTGGCATTATTCTATAGTAAAACCTTTTGGTTCATTTGTTTGCATGATTACAACAATGTTTAAGGAGTTATAAAACTTTGGAATATTACAGTAGACATTCATCAAAACTTTGGATTTAATGCCACATATATTAATCTCAAATTACTAACTTCAACACTCTTAACCAATTGGCTGCTTAACTCAATTAGTAGAGTGTTACTACCAACCAAGTGGCCATTGGTTCGATCCCTGGTCTGACGACATTCTTGCATACATTATAAATCTGCTGCATTCATTTTATCAGTTATACAAATAGATACTGTCAGAATAGAAAACATTGGCATGTTTTTCAGCAGCCACAAAGTTTCGTATACTTTTTAGCTCACCTGAGCTGAAGGTTCATAGATGAGTTTATGGTATGTATAGGCATCTGCGGATCTCGCTTAAGCTATGAAGCTCATTCCATATTTCACATATAACATCTAGCCGGCACAGGCATAAGTAAGACATTAAAATATGATCCAAGGGTCTGCATCCTCTCAATATCTGTACATTTGAGGGGAATGATAAAGTGTGTTTTTGTGCAGTTGGAAAAGGACTAAAGTTGATATGACAGCTTACAGTTTTTATTGGGATACATATACATTGCAGTCACTTCGATTAACACTATAGTAGTGTGTTATATGCTACATGCGTTGTTGCAGCCATTATTTAACATTGGGCCGTTACCGCCTTATGTTTGAGTAAGGTTGATAGAAATAAGAAATATACTTTATAACAGAGTAATAACCCTTGATTCATGAAAGAATTCCTTAGTATTTATCCTGCTCTTAGATATTGCTTCCAATTTTAATATTTATGAGGATATCTGCCATGCGCAGCCAAGCTCAGTACATTTTTCATCATATACTAATACATCCTATACCCGCGCTTGCGCGGGCACGTTTCTAGTATATATATATATATATATATATATATATATATATATATATATATATATATATATATATATATATATATATATATATATATATATATATATATATATATATATATATATATATATATATATATATATATATATATATATATATATATATATATATATGTTTATGAAAATGGCAAATGCTCTATTCCGCAAATTATATCTTGGTACTCAGCACATATCCAAGTATCAAATATAGCCATACACTCTCATTAACTGTGTCAGGCCTGATCTGGTTTCAAATTTTTTTGACACTCAGGTGGTAATCCCGAAAGATTCTTTTAAAAAATGATTAGAAATATCAGCAGACGACAAATTTGTATGAAATATTACCCTGTAAGCAAAGTGTGAAACTTGCTATTTTAGATTTGCATAGCATACATGTATCCAATAGATTCTCTCTTATTCTGCTAAGGGCAGCTGATAACCTTTGTGGACAGTTTTTTGTTCTTCGTTTTTTTTTTGGGGGGGGAGGGGGCTCACCTGAGCTGAATCTTCGTCTGTCGTGCATCGTGTGTCCGTAAAAGTTTTCTTTAAACCGCATCTTTCTCCTGAACCACTGGTCCAAATTTACAATAAATTCACATGAGTGTTCCCCATGATGCCCACTTTCAAAATTGCATAAATAATTCCGCTCCACGGAACAGGACAGCCAGAGCTCCAGGTAAGAGATCATACAACTGACATCTCCTGAACTACTGGTCTAAGTTCAAAATAATTTCACAGAATTCTTCCGCATAATGCTTTCTTCCAAAACTGCACAAATTATTCTGCTCTACTAAACAAATGGACTGCCAGAGCTCTAGTAGCAAATGTCTTTAAATGACATCTCCTGAACCACTAGTACAAATTCAAAATAATTTCACAGAATTGTTCCTCATAATACCCTTTACCAAAATTGCACTAATGGTTCCACTCCGCTGAAGAAAAGGGACTCCAGAGCTCTAGATTAGAAAATCCCTTCAATGATATCTCCTCCTGGACCACTGGACCCAATTTAAAATAATTTCATAAAAGTGTTCCCCAAAATGGCTTATGCCAAAATTGCACAAATGGTTTCGCTCAGCTTTAAATACTGTGGAATCTCTAGATTAAAAATGTCTTAAAACCACAACATTTCCTGAACCACAGGCCCAAATTTAAAAAAAAAAATGAATAAATTGATTGAGTCTGAAAGCACGTTTTTGTGAAATGTTAATACTTGTTTTGTTTGTTTTGCTGCTTTACATCCCAAGTCAACAGCTATGGTCATGGCGTTTCGGTCAGTTCACCTAACTACACGTTTTCCTGGGCAAGCTTGAACAAGCAGTTAACCAGTACACACGGTCGGCTGACAATCTGTCGAATGCGAAACCGGCGGTTCAGCAAAGACATCCCGGCGATTAATTTCCGGTATCGCAAAGAGGATCCGCAGAGGTAGACTTTATGTTTTTAAATCAAATAAGGTTTATTTTCATTGAATGTGTCATAAAATCAAATATTACCATTAAAAATATTGAGTATGTTTTGTCTAAATATGAATAGCCAAGAGATTACACCAGGACACCTCAACATACCATTGGACAAGCAGGATACCTAAAAGATAACTCAGTATAACTTTATTTGTATATTTAAGTATAATTTGATCAATTTTAGATTTATGTTTATTAAATACATCATGCAATTGAGTTCTACCATTCAAAAAATGGAGTATGACTTTGTCCCAGTACGGCTGGATAGCCCAGATGGTTCCCATTAGGACACCTCAGTATATACCTAGACACTTCAGTACCCCCAAGCACTCCATATTATATAATAATGTGCCTGTTTTATCGAATGTTTGATGATTAATTGCTTCTATCTTAAAGTTTGAATCTCAATCTAGGTATCTGGAAGCAAATTTGAGAGAGTCCTGGGGTCGGGCCAGGGGTGTCTTTTCAGCAGTATACATACCACTTATACTGCTCGATTCAGACTTTAATGATACTATATAAATGATAATTCATATAATATTTGGGGTCAATAATATTTTTTTTATATAAACTTACATAGTTTTACCAAAAGAGCATGTTACTAATGCGTATTTGGACGTCTTGGGGTGTCCTGGGGTGTCCTAGGGTGTCCTGGGGTATTAAGACTGACCGGACAAAGTGTACCTGTTCCAATTTTAATGTTGGATATTTACTTATACGGAAAGCAAATCAAAAATCTTAGAATGCTATTTTGTCAGTTGATAATTAGTGTTTTGACACGCCAAAGTAATTTACTTGATTTCGGCAAGGCTTTCAAGGAATTTATTCCCTCCTCCGAAACTCCTGTTTCAACACGGTCAAGGTCGCCAAAAATACAAAAGAAAATAAAGCATTTTGCCATTATCAGTGAGTCTCGATGAAAAAAATCACTGTCTAATTGTTTGAATTATATTTTCGTAAGTCGGCGATTGCGCCCCAACTAACACAGCGTTTATCGTATATTTAGAATATTGATTGAAAGGGAAGATTGTTCCTGGTTCGGCATGTCATCATTAAAATATGAAGGAATTATTTCAACCGTTATGGAAAATTTACATGCGAAACCAAAAACTTGAGACCGAATAAGCCTACAAATCTGCAAAATGTAATACCCTACGCCAATGTGGATTATTACAGACCCCCGCATTATATAAACGCTCAGCATGGCGTCTTTTTTTTTTTAGCCCACAAGGCAATAATTGTCAGAACTAGCAAAATATCGTCGTGTTTATCCCATATTTTCCTCATCTTAACAGGTGTTTCACGGGACGGAAGAAAAATCACAACAACGAGGAAACACCTAACCTTATCCTTTGGTGCACGAAGAAACCGATATAAAACTGACAAAATAGCATTCCTAAATTTCAAAAATATTCATTTTAGTTCAAATTAACGGCTTTCAAACCGCGAGCACTCGTTGTTTGCTTACCTTTTGCGGATCCTCTTTGCGAAACCGGAAATTAATCGCCCAGATGTCTTTGCTGAACCGCCGGTTTCGCATTCGACAGATTGTCAGCCGTGAGTACAGTTAAACCTGTCTGGAGCGGTCACTAAAAAATAGACAAAACAAAGCTCTTAATGAGAGATGGTAGCTTAATGAAGGTCGAAAGTATTGCAGAATGCTCCCCTTGGAGCATTCTACAATACTTTTGGCCTGCATTAAGCGATGATCGGTCTTGAAAACCATTTTTGTCTCCTCTCTGAGTGGCCGCTTAAGACAAGTTGTACTGTACATGTACTTCGTGCACATACTTTCGCTTGTAACTGACAACAACCCTTCTTGAATGACTCAGCGGAAGAGAGGAGAATGACCGTAGAAATTATTTCATGATCAATCTCCACGAAAGTATGTGACCGGGCCGGGATCGAACTCGCGACCCCTGGATCTGCAGTGAGACTCGCATCTGTTGCCAGACACGTTACTGACTACGAATACTTGTACATTTTAGACAATAAATATAGATAACTCTTACTTTTATAAAAACTCTGGATTATCTTTCCAATGGGTCCCCTTCTACCTTAAAGGAAATAATTCGCTCAAGGGTGCTTTTAAAGGAAAGAATTCTCTCAAGTGGGAAGTTCCCATTTTGAAAAGGGACGCAAATGAAGAAAATCATTGTTTGGTCCAGAACTCTCCCTATGATAAGCGTAACCTTTCAGCGTTCTTGCCATGCTATGCTATTTTTAATGACTTGTTATCTCTGATCAATTAATATATAAGGGACAAAAATGAAAACAATACAGATGGACGGATAGGCAGTTGAGAGAAAACGTGGGAACTGTATATACCTTTAAATATCAGTTTTATTGGTGGTATAAAGCACATTTTGCGATATTAATGTATGAAGATCTGTTTTTGAATTAGTTCAATCATATTTGGTGTACGCAAAAGAACAATCTAATTTAGGTTGTTTATTGTGAACCAACAACATACAATGGCGTAGCAAAAACACTGTAAAAGATACGCACATCAGAGGAAGACTACCGGAACAAGCAGTGATTTTCTTCAATTGCGCCCCTTTATAAAGTGGGAACTACTCTTAAAAGAAAGAATTTGCTCCCAGAGGGAGCGAATTCTTTCCTTTAAGAGCAGTTCCTTATGGTATGGAAAATCACCTTTACCATATTAGGTGGCCTCCCTTGAATGTTACTATTTTAGTACGCACATGCGTAACTGCTTAATGGGAGCTACACCAATGACATATATTTGCCTGAGTAAACAGAAGTAATTTTAATTACGCACTCCTAACTGGAGGCCTGCAAATTAAGCATAAACTAATCACATCAAATCAAATTGAAGTCGCTGCTTCTTCAAGACCCGCCTTCATTTCTTAAAAAAACAAATTTAGCCATGACAAAAGTTAAGTTATATTTTCTCACACTATCTGTACCCCATCTACTTTCTATCATTGTAATTTTGAATTACCCCAATTCAAAATCCACGCCTTCTTGCTTGTATTTTGCGAACACATCAAAAACCAAAAAAAATGAGCCGTGACATGCAATTTCGAACAATGTGGTATGTTCGACCAGTAAAGGCTCAGGCCAGCCTGCGCATACGGACAGTCTGATCAGAGCCTTTGCTAGTCGCTTGAATATTCTTGGAGTGTTAAGCTACTGACTCAACATCATTTAGAGTTTCTAAGCTTAAAAGGAGGCGACACAGGCTCGTCTGAGTCTACATTGTCAAAATGCCACATCGTTGGAAATCACATGTCACGGCTCAAATATTGGGCCATTCTAACCCCAACTGACGGTTTCAAAGGGTACAATCTCAGTCTTTCAAGTATCTTGTTACTGGCGTAGCTTCTGTAAGACATCCAGTGTTTATGTTTCCTGCCATAAAAGCTGTCACACACGAGAATGGCGGTGGCTGATGAGCTTTCACAACCATATTTCCATGGTTATCAAGTGATGCCTCAGTGAAATTACTTGCATTCAACTCGTTGCCTGAGTACATCCATACAGACCGACCATCGTTTGAATCCGTTTTATGGATCAGATAACATGACTCAGATTCGTCACATGACATTTTGACATCTCCAACTATTTCTTCATTACTATTAACAGGAGTGAGAACGTTGGAGTTAAATACGTATTTGTATCTGTAAGCCAGTCGAAATCCTGCATCAATGTGATCTCCTTCCAGTAAATAAAACTGGTGTTCATCCTGGAGAATTTGCCAAATCTGGGATTTATGGAATTCAGCTGACAACCTGTGTACTTTGACATGTGATGACTTGCATTTTCCAAGAGTAGCTACAAATGCAAACAATTCACTCGGTACGTCGTCGGGGTTTACATTTTTTGTTACTTTCTTAGGATAGCTCCTCGGCGTCACAACACAATATATGAGAATCATTTCGTTGCTGACGGCAGACAAAGCCCCAGAAATAACACCGTGATATCTGCTGTTGTCTTGAAATGTCGGTGTGCGAAATACAAAGGCCCACTTATTCCTTGGAGTAAGCTTGAAACACTGAAAATGTTTTGGATCTACATATAGGCCATGTCCTATATCCGAGATAAGTGAAACTAGATACACACTCTTATTCGCACCAATAATACACATATTCTGAAATGCACGCTCGTCAGGCTCTAAACGTGATCTAATAACATCCTCATAACTAATTGATGGATTACTGAAGTCACGCAGACTTAGGAAATGCAATGTTTCTTGGCTGTAGCATCTGGCGTAAGGGGACAGACAATACATAGTGTCAAACTTACCACAGAAGTACCAAACACCTTCTTCATACACTATGTTCTTAAACAACCCATTATACTGACCCTCTTTTAAGAGATACCAAGTCATTGTGCGTGGCACATATGCACATATATCAAATATAGATTTGTTCTTTTTAAATGGCATTTCATTATCTTCTTCAGAATTAGTCTGGGGGCGTTTCAGCAGTTCCTTCTTTAGGCAAGACTTTGGTGATATTGTCAGTACCATTGGTTCTGTGTCAGAGAGAGTTGGAACATCAGGGGACGCACTTAACCGCTTGAAAGTGCACTCTAGCTCCTGTATGCCGCATTTAGTGGAGTTCATCATTGAATCATCAAGTAATTCGCGGAGAGAAGTCATAAACTCAGAGTCAAGATTCTCATCCTTATGGAATAACGTTAGCTTCTCAATTACACTCTTTAGCTCTTCATTCAAAGCCCTGTTTTCAGTGTTGTGATCATCTTTCTTTTTACGAACCATTTCCAAAAGCTCACACCCAAAAATGTCATGCACCTCTGAATTGCCTTTCTTATCCCATTCAATAATGAATCTCAGCATATCTACCCCAGAACAGAACTCGAATATGTCACAGGTTTCCATGAGAAACCTAAGTTGGCCAGGAGACACTTGCTGTATGCTTTTGTCAAAAATTAGCCAGTCGTGAAACCGTGTTTTTACTGTGTTCTTCAGCTTAGTTTCTATATTGGGGACCATAAAATCTGTTGCAAGAAGATAATACTTTACAATGGTACCCACTTGCATTCCAGCGGTATTTTCCATAAACCTGACGCAATGCTCACGTAGTTCTGATATCAACAGAAATGACGCTAGTTTCAAAAATTGTTCCAAGTTTTCTTGATCTATGTCTATTACGCCTTCATACAGGAAGTTTACAACCTTCTCAACATAATCAACGTCGCTGGTAAGTGAAGAAAGATCAACGTCCAGTTTATCGCCTTCTTCTTTCATTGGGCCAATAAACCTTGCCCTAAAATAATCACTTCCTGCGACTAACACACAACCATGGGCCTGTACTCTCTGATCACCAACCTTTAGGAAAGCATCACAAAGGCTACCTTCCTGTCGCAGCTTCTGCAAAGCCTGCATGATACTGATGCCATGAGTTTTCTTGGAGCCAAATAAAACCATCTTGTCTCTGTGATCTTCTACCAAACTGGAAAAAAACATAAGCCTCTAATAGCCGCACACTGGTCAAGGGAAACAAATATGATTCTGGCAAAACGCTACGGCTTTTCAAATTGAACTAAAGGCACTTAGAAAAATGGCGAATTAATTTCTTAACTATTTTTGAAGCATCAACTGCGTTTCTAATTTAGAAGATATGCGCGCTGTAAAGAAAATAGTGCATGCTTTTATTGTATAGGGATCTGGCAGTAGTTGGGTGTGTCAGTCGTCTTCGTCATTTTTATTAACAATTTTCCGTGTTTTATATGAGTTGCGATTGCAAAAATGAGAAGGAAAACAGGAATTTATAGGCAATTAGCGCAAATTAACATTACGTGAAAATATACATTAGGGTCTATTTTTTCGTTTTGAAATCTAGGGACTTAAACTTACTGCCGTTGTAAGGGCAAATTGACCTGGCGTACTTTCAAGCGTGTGGCACATTTATGATCGCTGAACAACTGTAAAACAAAAAGAAAGTGGGTCTTATACATTTTTGACAATCACCAATCTGCCATTGTACTAGGAGCCTGTGTGTTTAATTTTAGAAGCCTGAACGTTTAGCGAGAAGCCTGTTCGTTTCCATTGACCAGTGTGTAGCCGCCAATGCTAACGTATCATGCTCAGAATTTTGTCTGAGTCTTCATCTGTATCCAGATCTTCTGCAAACGAGCAGCAAAGGCTCTGATGAGTCTGCTGATCTGCACAGGCTTATCTAAGCCTTCGTTACTCGACACTGCAATACTTGCCAAAAGTTTTTGTTAACACCAAATGGCGAAGCACACGTTCCTCACAAAAATAAGCCATTATTTAATGCGCTAGACCTATGGACTTTGGTATTAGATTTGCTGAAGAGTATAATGAGTTTAAAGGTAGACATGAATTATATATCCCTCTAATTCCCGACTCTGACACTGAGGTCAAGGTCACACACTTAATTTTCCAATAGAAGTAAGTAAGAAGCCAAAGATCAGGAATTGATGCACCATATATGGGCATGGTTGCCATTTTCGTCAAGTGACCTAAAATATTTATCATATTTATATTGTTTTTCTCTACTGAATAGTATCTTACTCTATCAGCCAGCCCAGTTATTTCTTGAATAAAAGGTCAGCTTGGCCTTTGGTGCTGTCATATTAGGTTTAACATTTCTTGCAAGCATTATGATTTCCACTTAAACAGTTATAGAAACATGAACATTTTAAGATTTTCCCAATATAAATACATTATGAATCGAACTGGCATTGACGTATAAAAGGGCAAACCTGGTAGGGCCCACATCCCCAATGCTACATACCAAGTCCCAAGGCCATTGGTCTTTTGGTTCCAGCGAAGGAGATTTTTAAAGGGGTTCTACTTTATATGGGCATGGCGGCCATCTTGGTCATGTGACTATTAATATTTGTTTTTAATTTACTCCTCTCAACTTATGGAGTCTCCATATGAAATTTGAGTTCAATTCGCCAAGTGGTTTCTGAGAAAACCGTGTTAATATATTGATGGGAGCCCAATATGAGAGACATTGGCTGAAATATCAAAGTTCAACATTGACCTTTGGAACTTATGTCTCATAAGGTTCAACATATCAAGTGAAAATTATGGCTTTGGCTTCAACAGTATTCAAAAAATCAATTTTTCAAAAAAATCAATTTAAAATGAATTAGGAAGCAAATTTGACCTTGATGTTAAGTAGGTCATGGTCAAACTAGGATATCCCTAGTCCTAAATGCCAAGGTCATGGGCATTCTGGTTCTGGAGAAGAAGGTTTTTAAAGGGTTTTTACCATGTATTGGTATGTCGGCCATCTTGGTCATGTGGCCAGACCATTTTGTATAAATTTTGGATAGCTTGTCGTAAAGAGTCTTCATATGAAAATTCAGTTCAATTGGCAAAATGTTTTTTCAGAAAACTATGTCTTAATATATTGATGGGACTCCAATGAGCGACCTTGGCTGAAAGGTCAACCTCGACCTTTTGAACTTATCTATAGCCATTTTCACATTAGGTTGACTTTAGCTTCAACAGTTTTAAAAAATCAACTTTTCAAAAAAAATCCCAAATGCATTAGGAAGCACATTTGACCTTGACATAAAGTAGGTCAAGGTCAACCCAGAATATTAATTTGAACAAACTTGGTAGGCCCCGCATCCCCAATGCTACATACCAAGTCCCAAGGTCTTGGGCCTTTTGGTTCTTGAGAAGAACATTTTTAAAGGGTTTTCAACATATATGGGAATGTCAGCCATCTTGGCTATGTGACCAAATCAATTTTTTGCTAACTTGTCGTAAGGAGACTTCATATAAAAACTAAGTTCAATCGGCTTAATGGTTTCTGAGAAAATATGTTTTAATATATTGAAGAGACTCCAATATGAGCGACCTTGGCTAAAATGTCAAATGTCAACCTTGACCTTTGGAACTTATCTACAGCCATTGTCACATTAGGTTTAACGTATCAAATAAGAATAATGACTTTGGCTTCAACAGTTTTTAAAAAAGCAACTTTTCGAAAATTAGCATTTAAATGCATTAGCAAGCAAATTTGACCTTGATGTAAAGTAGGTCAAGGTCAACCTAGGATCATCATTTGAACAAACGTGGTAGGCCCCACAACCCCAGTGCTACATACCAAGTCCCAAAGTCATCGGCCTTCTGGTTCTAGTGAAAATTGTTAAAGGATTTTTACAATATATGGACGTGGCGGCCATCTTGGTCATGTGACCATGACCATTTGAACATTGTTCCCGCGTCCTAAGGAGTCTCCATATGAAATTTGAGTTAAAATGTCCCAGTGGTTTCAGAGAAGATGCTTAATAATGTTGACGGACGGACGGACGCCGGAGTGACTGGTATACTATTAGCTCACCCATGAGCTTTCGGCTCAGGTGAGCTTTAGCCTTAAACGAGAGTCAAGCGGTTAGCCCTTTCCCTGCAGGTGACCACAAGGCTGCAATGAACAGACACGAAAGCATGACAAACACGAACATAAATAGCAAAAAATGATCCACAAAAGAAGCGCCGCCTTGGAACGGTCAGTAAAAATATTTTTAATTAAGGGCTTAAACTAGTTTCACGGCGCGAACCTCACCATTAGTCCAGAAGTGGATCAAGGCACATACATGTTTGGTTTGCATGTTTTATCTTTAAGCTTGTTTAGGTATATTTAAAAGTTTTTTTTATCTACATGTATGTTGGCCATGGCAGTAGATAAATGGCAATTTTAAATAACTGTAGAGCCGTTATTTTGTTTGTTAAATGAGTATTATGAAATATCCATTTTTTCAGAATATATCTGTAGCTTTAGGGCAATGTCGGGTATTGTCCATGCGCACCATTCCTGTGGCGGGAAACGGGGAAAGTTGTCTGGGTCCCGTCTTTCGACGATTTCCAATACAGTTTTCAGAAACGCTTATGTCAGATAAATATCTCCGCATTTTCTTGACAAAATAACGTAACTAAAATGTGTCCGAAATATGTATTGACCCGTTATTATAATGGTAGTTTCAATACCAAATACTGCTAAATAGATCTGCCGAAATCAAAACAATATTATATACTCAAACAAAAAAGAAACGTCCGATTTTCATGGTACTGTATCTTCCGATCCAGTTAAGATGTTGCAGCAAAAATAAAACCAAAAAGTTTATCAACGTCCGACGCACAAAAAATGGTAATCACTTGATTTTATCTTCTGATCTTTGAAAAGTTATTACACCTGATGTGCACACAGCTTTTTCCATTATCATCAGGAAGGTAATCATCAAAACGTGACAAATTTTACGTTAAATGGCAACCAGAAGCGTCCGACGATGAAAAAACATCTAAAAATCCCAAATCTGCGTATGGAACGAGTGGCATTGCAGTTCCAAATCTTTCATTTACGAAATTAACTAAAATTACCTCCCTTTGAATTAAACAAATAACAATTTAATAACTTTCAAATCTCCTTAATCTAACATCATTTTGAGACCGTTTTTGTTTTGATTTGTTGTGTTTGTTTATGACAACAATTACACAATAGAGAAAAACAAAAACTATGGCTAATGTCGGGCTTCAAAGATTCACTTAATCTGTGTTTTATACCCCACCCCTTACTGCAAAATCATCAGAGAATTTCCACTATCAATTGTTTTGATGCCGATTAGTCTTAATTAATGTTAAATGCTTGTGATGACGAAAAAACATAAAATTTGTTCGATTTTGTTGATGATCAAAACGTTGGACCCATAATGAATTTCCTGAGTGTTTTCACGCACGTTCGTGATCGTTGTTTTGTGACGTCAGAGTATGTTTCAGACCAATGTCTGTGGCCGTAAAAGCAATGCATACAACTAGCCAGCTTATCTTACTAGAGAGTTTGTTCAGTGATGTTTAAATGTGCTTAAATGGTTCGGGATTATGACGGACACACAAGCTATTGATGTTGTGACTTTTGATTTTAAGGGTATTCGTGTTCGCTGCTTTGTCAGCGGCTACACTGATTATCAATTGGATTACTCTTAGGTGCAAATCATTTCTAAATAATCAAAGTTTGTAAGGTGAAAATTTGAATGAAATGGATTCATACATTTGGAACTGGCAGACATAAACGTCAAGCGGACATAACTTTATTGTTTCAGTATACCAGTATTGACTTCAATGAGGTAGACATAAGGATTATCTACCCGAAAAGGGATAATTAACCGAGGCCGCTACGTCGAGGTGATTATCACTTTTAAGAGGTACATAAATCCTCATGTCTACCGAAATGGAAGCCAATAACTGTTTTGTTATTATGACTTTCAACTAATAATGAAATTTTCTACTTTCACTTTTGTTGTTGAAGTAATGTTCAACCTCCATCATAACAAACACAAAACATTGTATAACCTATTTAGCCCTGACCCAGCTGCTTCCTGTGTTGATTTCACATCCTGAAATGTACACATTATGAAGCATTTTGCTGCATTACGTTTAAGAGTATCTCGTTTCGTTTTTAGCCATGGATGCGTTCACATGGGACAAATGGATTTTAATAGCATCATTTTTGTTAGATTATTTTTCAAAATTATCTGGGAAGCATTTCATTGATCACACATTACAGATGCATATGCAGATCAGACCCCATTGTTTATGCATTCTATTCTCAAACAGTGGAGACACTCAGATCAGCGTGTATATTCATGTGCCGTTTGGTCATGCTGTCTTTTTCAAAAAGCATTTCGGGACAAGCAGTGTACTTTCTGACCAGGCTTCGATGTACATGTGCAGCCAGGTCGGTGTTTTATGCAGTGAAACAGCTAACATTTGAAATTTACATCATTTTGTGCCAATATTCTTACCACAATTTTATTTTAATCTGGTCCTTTTCTGGGTGAAAAAAGGAAGTCGACGGGTCATGGGCTAAGTAATAGTTATACCATGGGTTGTCAGCCTGTACGTGGAGATAATCCACGAGCTTTAGCGAGTGGATTATCTTACGTACAGGTGGACAAACATGGTATAACTATTTTATACCACCTACATCAGTGTAGACCTTGCACAGCACGAGATATATCGTGCTAAAGTTGGTAAGGGTGGTATAATGCTTTTATACCACCTTTAGCACGAAATATCACGTGAAGTGCAAGGTCTACACTGATGTAGGTGGTATAAAATAGTTATACCATGTTTGTCCACCTGTACGTAAGATAATCCACTCGCTAAAGCTCGTAGATGATCTCCACGTACAGGCGGACATCCCATGGTATAACTATTGCTTAGCCCATGACCCGCCTACTTCCTTTTGGTTTCAGCCAATCAGTTGCGAAAAACGGGCCATATTCAGTGTGGTATATTTTCCATACCTCACACTTTTTTGAGAGCATTCCCATAACTTGGCGAGAGGAAATTGCTGTCCGAAATGTTAATTTCACCAAATTTAGTTTTATTTTCAGAACCCTAAAGAAAAATGTGATAAGAATATTGACACATAATGATGTAAATTTCAAATTTCAGCTGTTTCACAGAAAATAGGCGACTGCAGAAAACACTGACTAGGCTGCATGTGTATATTGAAACCTGGTCAGAAATTACACTGCTTGTCCCAAAATGCTGTCTGATAAAGACACACAATCAAATGATAGGAGTGGATCCACTGTTTGCGAATCAGAGTAGAATGCACAAACAGTGGGGATTGAACAGCCTATACATCTGTATCGTGTGATCAGTGATCAATGATTTCCAGATAATTTTGAAAAAAAAGTCTAACAAAAAGCTGCTAATAAAATCCATTCGTCCCATGTTAACGCAATCGTGGCTAAAAAAAATGACAGACTCCAAAATGAAATGCACCAAAATGCTACATAATGTTTATATTTCATGATGTGAAGCTGGGTCAGGGCTAAATAGGTTATACAATGTTTTATGATTGTTATGAAATATACACTCGGGAGCTCTGCTCCCTCGTATATATTCCATAACCAACACAAAACATTGAATAACATATATATATATATATATATATATATATATATATATATATATATATATATATATATATGCTCTGCGCAGGTGTTGCTAAAAATTGCAAAATCATTATCCAGCCAAACTGTAGCTTTTGTTGATGCGATTTTGATGGTGTAAAATTTTGATTTTTCATCGAGGAAATGTTTGCAGAAAGCCCTTTTTTATAATTTTGTCTGCTGATTTTGTTAAAAATTCAAATTAACAGATAAACTTCAATAAATGTTGTTGAAGCTTCCAGAGTTCTTGAGACTAACGTGTACATTTCCATTTCTGAGCCTTTCTTGACACAGTCATGATAATTAGGTCGATTGTGCTGCTGCAAATCAAATTTCTCCGTAACTGAATCCAAGAGTATGGTGGCAAATAAGTGCCAATCTCCCATGCATATTTACAGTAAAAATACAGCATAATAATTCAATTATCTTTGGTATACAATTGCCTAAGTTTAAGTTTGGTTCCATTTATATACTTATTCTAAAACTCATGAATTATATTCTCCTTATATAATTTTATTTAGTATTTTGTTTCTGTGTCAAAATATTAAAGAAATTTCATTTTTTTCTCAGACAAAATATTATTTCAATAATTTTGTAGTTGCCTCCCTTGACATGCTTACATGTATTGGCTTTATAAAACAATTCAAGCAAAAACATGTTTTATGCAACTCTTAAAATTTGCACAGGGACGTTCAAAGCACATAGGAAGAGAGTCCTATTGAATCCTGTAATCCAAACCTGAAGGAAACCCCTGAAATTGCACATAATAATGACTGTTTTCTAAAACAAACAATTAAATATTCTCTGTATATGCATGTCATTTATTTGCCTTCATACTTTTGGATGCTGTAAAGGGGAAAAATACATTTGCAGCGGAACAAGTGACCGTATTATCATCTTTCTGTCCAGAAATGAACGTGTGCATGTTGTTCTCAAGAATTCTGTAATGAATAACATTATTTACTGAAAATTCATCTGTTAAATTGATTTTTTTAACAAAATCAGCAGACAACTGTATAAACAGGGGGTTTTCTGCAAATATTTCCTCGATGAAAAACCAAAACTTTTACACCATCAAGATCGCATCAACAAAGGCTACAGTTTGGCTGGAGAATGGTTTTACAGTTTTTGGCAACACCTGCGCAGAGCATATAAAGCACTCTTTCAGTGCTTTTAAGTTGACAAATCGGTCTATTTTACATTATTTGAACTATAATAGATCAAAATAGAAGTGTTCACAACCTGTTCATTGTCATGAAAATTGTTGCAAAAATCACAGTTTGAAAATTGACTTTTTCAATGACTTTTAGCGAAACTTTGCGCCTTACATGACAACTGGTAAACACGTGGTGAACGTGCTTTTTTTCCGAAATTGACACGTGCTCTAACTAAAAAACAGTTATGCTTTGAATTTTTAAAGAAAGATGAATGTCTTATTTAAAGCATTTTTTTCAATATAAAGGTTATTATTTAAAAAAAGACACAAGCAGTAGGTCGGTTTTAAATTAAAATACAATAATGTGGAAAAAATATACCCCGATACACGCGACTCCGTCTTCCGCCCCGTTACCCCCGTTAGAACGTAGAATTATAGACAACTCATTTAAACAATATAAACTGGTATATCTGCAACAACGTTCCAGAGTGAATCGTCAAAATCCTCAGAAATCAAAATACGGAGTTTAAACTTGTCTTATAGTAATTATATTTTTATTGGCAGAGCGTGCACATGTACGCAATTAAAATATGAAATAGACACACACAATGGACAACCAACCAACTTGAATTTGAAATTGGAAGCTTTTACTTTCCAAACATTTGTTGCAATTTTCATTTTCGATGCTTTCAATATATGTCTCAATATAGCCGTAAAAAAGGTCGTTTAAAGTTCTATAATAGCCTAGAAAAAATCAGCTTTTAATTCATTACAAAATTGACGTTACCAGCAGTAACGCGCATAGTTCTACCCTGTAAGTGTCGTAGGGATGACGTACATCTTTGATGGTTTTCAGTTGTAATGTCGGCGTAGTGCGACCCCCGCCTAGGCATATAGAGCTTGCACCCACTAAGGCTTTTTTAAGTTGTGCTTTCGACGTTGTCTAAACGGCAGTGTTTTTTTTCCCTTTGTTTAAGCTATTTCTAGAAACTGAAAGACCTCGGAGTCAACCAATCATTGTAAGAGAATGTATTTTCAAGAATCAGAACTTACGTTTCGCGTCATGTTTAAGGGTAAAATCAGAATGAACCAAATTTAACGCCAATTAAGAAACAACGTAAACTATGGATAATAACCGTTTTTTCTTTGTCAACGTATGTCGCCGTTTAGTGTGTGCTGTCTACTTTGTTATAGTGCCATTTGCCTACACTTTACTTTAATCGCCTGTGCATTTCAATCTTTGCAGTATACACATATCAGCATGTAATTGTAACGCTTGACGTCGCTAAATGTACGTAGTCGGCAGCTACGGAGTTCAAAAGACTGAAACATTTTCAAAATGCATTCCAAACCAAAAGTTGCAGTGCTATTTAAATGCTCATAAAACGCGGACAACGTAAAATTGACGTTAAGAAAATGAAACAGGCTTTTGAGTTGAACAAGGCATGAACGCTTTATTTGAATGCCCAGAAGATGTAAATGAAAAAAACAGAGAACCACACTAAAGCGGTTTCTGGTGAATTTTGCCTGATTTCTTTGTTCTTGCAAAAATTGATTTTAGGGGTGTCGTGACGTTTTGATATCTAACGTCTGAAATTAAACGTAGCTCATCTTTACAAATAGTCTCAGTGCATCTTAGTCTTCCTTTGTTCAACTTTACTTAATGGAAAGTCAGCTTTACTCATTGGAAAGACAAATGTGCATCGTAATCATTTACTATCAAAAAATTGACACACTAGACTTCGAGCTAAAAAAAGGTCCTGCTCCCCCCCCCCCCCTAGGGAATTTTGCAGACATATCCTATCTTGAAGAAAATTTCAAGCCGCATCTTTTAAGAGATGTTTGCACTCCGGGCGTTAGTCTCTGACAGCCTGTTACATATGTTACTGTAACAAACTAAGGAAAAAATCAAAATGAAAGTTTGAGCTACAGAAAGAAGACATTAAACCATCTAATTATTCAAATTTCTTATGTAGTTTGCCAGCTGGATGCCTAAGCTACATGAAAGCAGCATTTTAAACAAAATTACAGCCTTCAATGGTGTTATAAATGGCGTTTCACTGGCGGGCCGATGGTGGTTCGCATTTAGATGTTTTATGGGGTGTAAATGAATGACCTTTACATGTGTTTATTGTGTGTACGCGAATACAATCTAAGAAAGGATATTGGCAATTATAATAATAATCATTATTGGAAACTTTTGCATACATGTATTGTCACAGTTGTTGTGCAACAGCTGGTCTCGCATGTAAGTAACGTTTGTTAGGTTACTATAGATACTTCTTGCATCGCGCTGCGTCAGTACGCTCGGAAGGTGTATCTACTCTAAAGGAAGAAAACGGTCTTAAAATAAGATTCTAACACACCTCGCCTATAGAGCCAACGGTAACGAACTGTGATATATCGGACAATAATTCACCGCAAAAGTGTGTGATAGCTGACGTCACTGGAAAATGACGTCATTCATGGCGTTAGACGGTGTAACGTCGCTTTTACGCTTGAAAGACGTTGCAATTACATGTAAACGTATGCGACGTAGTCTAAGTATTGGCGGGAGTTCTTCATTGCAATGGCGGAAAGTTGGAAGAAGCTGAAGACTTCGAATGTGTTTTCGTCGTTTATTGAGTGTTAGAATCGAAATAGATCAGCTCCAGTGCGTGAATTGTTGAGTAATAATTCACTGTTTGGAGGTCAGTTGTAAAGAAGATCAAATCACTGCTGGAGCTGATCTATTTCTTAATCAAAACATTTTAAAGAATAATGTAATTCTTTTGAATGATTATGCAAAATATGATCAGAGTTTTGCGGGATATCTGCCCCTTTGGCTATGCACAATAAGTGCACAATGGAGACGTTGGTGTGGTTGGGTTGATTCACATGTCGCTGGGTGAACGGAACATCTTGTTGACTCATGTACAAGCTCAAATGAATACTTTGATCATCATGCGATCTCAGCAAGCATAATAGTGTCGGGCTACGCGGCCGGCCCGCCAGCGAAACGCCACTGAAATGGCGTTTCACTGGCGGGCCGATGGTGGTTCGCATTTAGATGTTTTATGGGGTGTAAATGAATGACCTTTACATGTTTTTATTGTGTGTACGCGAATACAATCTAAGAAAGGATATTGGCAATTATAATAATAATCATTATTGGAAACTTTTGCATACATGTATTGTCACAGTTGTTGTGCAACAGCTGGTCTCGCATGTAAGTAACGTTTGTTAGGTTACTATAGATACTTCTTGCATCGCGCTGCGTCAGTACGCTCGGAAGGTGTATCTACTCTAAAGGAAGAAAACGGTCTTAAAATAAGATTCTAACGCACCTCGCCTATAGAGCCAACGGTAACAAACTGTGATATATCGGACAATAATTCACTGCTAAAGTGTGTGATAGCTGACGTCACTGGAAAATGACGTCGTTCATGTCGTTAGACGGTGTAACGTCGTTTTAACGCTTGAAAGACGTTACAATTTCATGTAAACGTATGCGACGTAGTCTAAGTATTGGCGGGAGTTCTTCAGTGCAATGGCGGAAACTTGGAAGAAGCTGAAGACTTCGAACGTGTTTTCGTCGTTTATTGTGTGTTAGAATCGAAATAGATCAGCTCCATTGCGTGAATTGTTGAGTAATAATTCACTGTTTGTCGGTCAGTTGTACGAAGATAAATCACTCGCGCTGCGCGCTCGTGATTTGATCTTCTTTACAACTGACCTCCAAACAGTGAATTATTACTCAACAATTCACTGCTGGAGCTGATCTATTTCCTAACTATCAAAAAATTGACACACTAGACTTCGAGCTAAAAGAGGTCCTGCTCCCCCCCCCTAGGGAATTTTGCAGACATATCCTATCTTGAAGAAAATTTCAAGCCGCATCTTTTAAGAGATGTTTGCACTCCGGGCGTTAGTCTCTGACAGCCTGTTACATATGTTACTGTAACAAACTAAGGAAAAAATCAAAATGAAAGTTTGAGCTACAGAAAGAAGACATTAAACCATCTAATTATTCAAATTTCTTATGTAGTTTGCCAGCTGGATGCCTAAGCTACATGAAAGCAGCATTTTAAACAAAATTACAGCCTTCAATGGTGTTATATGCGTTACATAGATTAAATTTCCCTTTGAAAGTTGAAATCGTGACTAACATCATTCATTTCACAGACGATTTGTGCATTTTTACAAGTGTTTTAATCTTAGTTTACTAAAATACTCATTTGACTAATAGAAAAAACAAAGTTTGCTTTTCTATCTCAAATACATTGTTTCATATGAGCTATTAAACAACCCTACCCCCAATTTTAAGTATCCAATTTTGTTATCTATTATTGAAGAAAATTATCTGAAAATAATTGATGCTCGTGGATATCTTACATTTTTGGCACTGTCTTGCTAATGCAATAAAGAATCATACATTTGCAAGTTTGACATCAGGATAAGAGCACTTATTTAAGTATGTAACGTATGTTACATGGCATAATGAATGAGCTAGGAAATTTTCTTGGAAGTAAGAGATAATATTTCAGAACCGTTTTTCACATGTTTTCCTATTAATCGCTAGCCTCTGGTACCTTAGTCTTAGTAATTACAGTCATTGCTGATAACAAGCCCATGGAATTGTGTTACCTATGTTATATATAACCTTTTTAATTACATATTTCCTAATGCCTATAATATTAAAATATATAGGCATATAGATAGAAAATAATAGTTCTCATTTAAATGACACAATTTAATAAATATTCCTATTAAATAAAATTATTCAAAAACAATCTTTATTCAAGTCACCCTCACAATGTCTATCATTGTGTCTGCTTCTATTGCAAAATAATCACCCATTTCATCACAACCAGTAGAATCATGGCATTGTATAAGGACTGCAAACTGAGTACAATCCTGTTCCTCTCCACCCCTTTGGAAACTGTGCGGACATATCCTACCTTAAAGAACAATTCATGCTGCATCAAATTAGGGATGTTTGCACTCTATCAACTAGGGGGTTAGCCTGTAATGGTATGATACGTATGTTACCATATCAATTTAAGAATAAATGAATTGAAAGTCTGAGAAACAGAAAGAAGACGTAAAACTATCTATTTATTTGAATTATTCATGTAGTTTGCATGCTGAATACCTTTGATACATAAGGAAAGATTTTTTAACAAATATACAGCTTCCTATGGTGTTATATGTGTTACATTAATTAAGATTACTTTTTAAATTGGTAATTGTGACAAACATCACTTATAAGCATTTCGTGTGATCCTCCTCTTTAGCCATCAAAAGACTTAATTTTCTTTGTATGTGTTGCCAGTGCCAGCGTCAAACAACTTGACTCAGCCAAACTTGAATCCTTAGCATTCTTCAAAAGCAGAAACAGCATGTCAGTGTCATGGGATCAAACACCTGATTAAATATGGGTTTAATGCCATTTCACATATATGCATACAATGGAGTATGACTCTGGTATATATCTCTCCCTGTGAAGTGGCAAGAGCAATCTAACTGCAGCTGCCTCTGCATCCGTGCTAGTCAACTTTGATAACTTTGCTCTGATTTTGCAAAATCTATGTCTCTACCATGTACCTCTAAGAATACTTTAAGATTTCTGACATTGGTCAAACAGGAATTTGATAGGCTGCTTTTTTGCACCATTTGCCATGGAACCTATCCAGTCTTTTGGTGCTTAAGTCCTCAGGTCTTAGATCAAAAGTATTTTGCTGCACCCAAAGAGCTTTATTAGTTTTCTTTAGTTACAATGTTGACTCATGATGGTTTTGGCAGACCGTCTGAAACAATTTCGTTTACACCTTGAAAGTTATCTGGTATAAGAGAAAGAATATAAAGTTGGACATTGCCATCAATTATGTTTGCAATTGGTTGTTTTTTTGATGTCAGTACATTGAAGCATGTCTTAAAATAATATAAAACCTATGATTTCTCAGTTTTTTGCAGCCATATCATTAGCTGTTGCATTCAAAAGAAGGAAAGTGGACTATAGGTAGAATGGGATAACCAGTAGTGCTATATTATGCTCTATGGAAGATTTATACAGAGTAAACAAGTTGATAAGGTGCCTCATTTCATGATCCATTGAAAACACTGAAATTGAAGACACTTGATTCTGACTGTGTAATCAAAAAGGATGTCAGGATGTCACGACAATGCCCTTGCTCATTTATTATGACGAGTTATATATGTTATATCCTTTTAATAAGCGCTCTTATCTTAGAAACTTAGTGAATCATTGAATTGAAAGGGTCTAATTTGCGCTCTGTTCATCCTGCATTTCATTGCTTTACCTGCTGTGATACATCTAGTTCGTTTATCTGAAGGGAAAGAGTTACCTCGGTTTCAGCACTTCAGAAGTACTAAGACTTCAAATAAGTTTTTGAATGCTTAGGGAAAGATAATAAGTGCAGAGACATTATTAGATGAAAATATGTTGGTTGCATGTATGGAAAGGCTACATTTATAAAAGTTAACCAGCTAAGATATGATTCTTTATCACAGAAATATCAAGGTACATCAGTCCAGGTACTCATTGCTCTTAATGGCATAGTTTTCCTCCTTGTAAAGCTTTAGTCTTTCGCCTACTTGCAGAGTATCACTTGAAACACATACTCAAAGAGCCAACTATTAGGAATCCATATCAGTTTCCGAATGTTCCAAGCCATAAATGGCAAAATTGGAAAGTTGATGATGGCTCATCAATTTTGAGTGGACTGGTGGTAAAATTGAATAACAGTAAATGATTGAAATATTGTGTGATGATTCTACTAGTTGCAAGGAGGCGTGTGATAATAATGATTACCACAGGAGTAGACAACGACAAACGTTTAACATCAATGTTAAATCGATGAAAAAATAGTTTGGACCATTTCATTTATTGTATTTTCTTGTAAAAATGTAAAAATATCTTTTCTATTTGTGGCTCTATATTTAGCATTATATGCACAGTATCAGGAAATGTGTCCAAAAGGTCATTGATAACATCTGTAACACCAGTTCATGGGCTTGATAATCAGAAATGAATATAATTTCTAGTGTTTTGGCACCAAAGACTTATAAGTACATATTAAGTGTCCTGATCTTTAATTTAATGACATCTTGTAGATATATGAGCAAGACAGACTAAGAAAATGAAAAATATCCACACGCTGTAATCGCTTTCACGTGTTTTACTTAAAAGGTAATAACAAAATTCGCTTCTCTGTAAAACTGGGAGTAGGGCTGTGTATTAGCTCCTATAAGAAAATATATTTAAGATAGAAAAGCAAACTTGGTTTTTCCTATTCATCAATTGAGTATATGTTTGTAAAATCTAATAAAAAAAGTTTGAAACCAAGTCATAGTAGTTGTTTAACTACATGACGATAGCCACAATTATAGCTTTTAAATTATAATTGGGTTCATGTTACGTACATAACACCACAGTTAGCCGTATTAATGTTAAACAGCTTCCATATGTAGTAAAGACATCCAGTATAAAGACTATAAGAATGTCAATTTATTAGATGATTTTAATGTCTTCTTTTGGTAGCTCAAACATTCAAATTTCTTATTCTCAAATTGATATAGTAACATATGTAACAAGCTAACGCCCCAACTTACAGAGTGCAAACATTTCTTATTAAATGCACCTTGAATGGTTACATAAGATGTAATTTGTCTGCAGAATTCCAAAGGGGATTAGGATGGAGCAGGCCATTACTCAGCTTGATGTCAAAATACTGTTTGATGATTTTACTTATCACGCTAACATATGTAACGCTCTCTGATCTTTAAAACTTGATGACAACTAGTGGATCTATAAGTCTTTATCATAGTAGCCAGTTTAAAATCCCTAAACAATGTAAGATATCCAACAGCTGCGAGTTTTTTCACAATTTTAGCTCAAACTTTCAAACTACATTTCCTTTATTTGATAAAGTAACGCATGTAACACGCTGTTTCAGACTTACGCCCCAACATAGAGAGTGCAAACATCCCTTATTCGATGCAGCTTGAGTTGTACTATAAGAAGGAATATGTCTGCAAAATTCCCTCGAGAAGATTAAAACATTTTTAGGCATATCTTATGTAAAGACAATGAGCTTGCCCATTTATTACAGCAGGTAACATATGTTACAGCCTCTGATATTAAAAATTTTGCAACAAACTTGCAGATTTACGAGTCTTTTCATATAAGCAAATAAATCCCAAACAATGAAACACATTCATCAACTGCAAATATTTTTTAACTATTTTTACTTTAGTTTTAATACCAAACATTTCACCTTAAAACTGGGTAGGGGTAGGGTTGTTTAATTGCTTATTTCAGGAAAAATATTTAAGCTAGGGAAACAAACTTTATTTTTTCTGTTAGCCAATTGCATAAGCTAGTCAGACATGGTTAAAAACATTTTGCAAAACACACAGAGAGATTGTGAATGTAAATGATGTTAGCCACACTTGCAAATTTTAATGGGTTATCTGATTTATGTAACGCATATGACACCTTAGGAAGCCGCAATTTTGTTCAAATGGCTGTCATACGTAGTTAAGATATCCAGTATGTAGACTATATGAATGATTTTTAAAAATAAATATCTTAATGTCTTTAATTTGTAGATCAAACTTTTAATTTACTTTTTCTTAGTTTGATTAAGTAACGTACGTTACAGGCTCTTACAGACTAACGCCCCGGAGCACAGAGTGCAAACATCTCTTAAAAGACTCGTCTTTCAATTCTCTACAAGATAGGATATGTCTGCAAAATTCCCTAGGGCGGGGGGGAGCAAACCCATTCTCAGCCATCCGTCTACACAGTATGTGTCAAGTTTCTTTACTAGTTAAATATAACTAACGTTTGAAGACATGTAGAACATAACAGCCATAACTCTAGTATTTACCCATTGGTTGTATCCCGTTGATTTTTCTTAGACGAATTTACATTCGCATTAAAACTTGTTTCAGAATTCGCTCTCTCTCTCTCTCTCTCTCTCTCTCTCTCTGTGCACGCATGCGCACCTCGCGCGCGCGAGAGAGATAGAGAAAGGGATGTAGTCATTTTGTCGCTTGCAACTGCAAGTTATGTGATAAATAGAATATTTCACATGTGACTAGATATTACAAATACTGCCATTGACATCTGTCAAGATTAAGTACCGATTCTTCACATCTGTGATAATTTGGTACCAATTTTTCACATGTGTGAGCATTTGGTATTAATTTGTCACACCTTTGATGATTTGGTCCCGATTCGTCACATTTGAATAAAGAGCTACGTGCATTAAGGGGCCAATTTGGCCCCCCTCTGGAGCAAAAAACTGAAAGTCGTGTTTCATCAATTTCATCCTATTGGTTTATTAGAATAATAACCAAAGTGTAATATCCTGGCTTTTATTTTACTTTTACCGTTGCTTTGGTAACACAAATGGCATACGAAATAGGCTTAAAATAGAGAAAGTGACATTTTTGGCCAAATGTATGGCTTTTGGAGACCGATTTGTTAAGAATTAGATATCAGAACAAACAAATACCAAAACAACTTTTAATACATGTATATTGTGAGCCGTGCTAATTCTCATCATCTGTTATAATATCTTTTTTTTGGAATTTGCTTGTACTCTAATTTAATTCCTCTGTTAGTAAGACTGTTACATGTATACAATTTGCTCCAAAATGGTCATTTTCCTATTTTCAGCCTAATTTTGGCGGTCATTTCTGTTACCATAGTAACCGTAAAAGTCGAATTAATTCCAGACTTTTACATTTTGGCTATTGTTCTAATTAACTAATGAAAAGAAACTTGTGAATAGCAACTTTTATTTGGTGACCTCATAGGTGAGGGGGGGGCAAAATAGCCTCTTAATACACGTATCCCTTTAATATCAATTGATCACTATACTGTAAGATTCTGTTCATCATATGACCTTTTGAATGCGATTTTACGGCCTTCAAAACAGTAAAAATAAATTTGCATTGATGTAACGAACGTCTACATGAGGTTTCTTGTTTTCACGGAAACGTTTATATAACACATGGTTTTAACAGTACCGTCATTTGATAAACGATTGTTCACATAGGACTCGCCATGCACAAGATAACAAGATAAACGTTTTCATTGAGAAAGCTGTAGTAAAAAGGTTACTCAATCACGAACGTTAAATCAACAATTTAACGGAAGCAATCTAAAATAGACGCTAGGCATCTGTAATTCACATGTTTGGGCAACAACATCACAGACACTTGGGGTCAGTAGAGAAAAACATGCCCCCCCCCCCACACCTTCATCCCCCATTTACTTTTGCATTCTTGCATGTTTTCATTTAAAATATGATATTTTGTATACTTGAAGTTATACAGGTGTTAGAAAAAATGACCTAGAACATATGGAAAACATTTGAAAAAAAATGCTTATTGCTCATGATGATAGAAAAAACACAAGATAAACAACTTCGGCTTTGCAATTTCGAACCCCCATCGCCGTCAAAAGTGCAATGCAATCTTAATACAAAACAACACACAAAACTCTTTCACCGATCAATTCTATATACATTTATCTACTTCCCGATATAGGTATGTAAATGCATCTTGGGATAGCGGAGTGTCACGTACCACATTCGAGTCACTGTGACCTTGACCTCTGACATAGTTTTAAGAATTATTGTGTCTTGAGCATATCTCTTATATTCTTTGAGGTAGGAATTCCAAATTTGGTGTGTAAATGCATCTTCGATGGCAATTTGGTGTGTAAATCTCGGAATGGCGGATTGTCTCATTCCATTTTTTAGTCACTGTGACCTTAACCTCTAGTTTCAAGAATCAGCATCAGGTCTGGTGCAAAACTTCTATATTCTCTGAAGTAGTAATTCCAAATTAGGTGTGTTGATGCATTTCGGGATGGCAGAGTGTTGCGTACCATTTTTGGGTCACTGTGACCTTGACCTCTGACCTAGCTTTTAGAATAATTGTGTCCGAAACTGTATTGTCACTGCATTGGAGGTCAGCAATTTAATACAGTCAGTATGCCTGGTAGAAAACCAAATTACTGTTTAGCTATGGTTTCCACTTTAATTGCATCACAATGGAGCAGACCTCAGTCTCAGAATCTTTCGTCTCTATGCTGGCCCCTTGTGCTTGTTTTCAGCTGGGCCCACTGTGGCTCAACTTGAGGTTCTCTTTAGTTCTAACTCTTTGTGAGCCATTTTCTTTGTTTCACCAAATTATTGATAGTTTGTTCTCTGTGATAATATTTTGCTTAAGGTAGAAATCCTCTATTCGAGCTTAACACGTTTGTGTTTTAAAAGAAACCCAGTATAATCCAGAGCAAATATTTGTCGCCATAATGCATTTAAGCAACCAGTAGCTTCCGATGCTGTCCATTCTTTGGCGGTGAGTCTTTCGTTTATTGAATGCTCATACCTTTACAACCAGATGGTATAGTTTTGTCAAATTTTGCTTACGTATACATGTTAACATTGTTCACACACTGGCATGCGTAACAGTTCCGTTTGGCGGACAAGGTTTTGATCAGTCAGGCGGGTAAGTATAAGTGCTCATAAATCTTAAACCACATGGTATATTTCGATCAAATGTTGCATTCTTATTACTTATTCATTTTAACATTGTTCAGACACTGTTATGCAAAATGGTGACGACACTTTGCCAAGCATCATTTTGACCCGTCGAGGTCTTTTAGTGAAAATGATCATAACTTTGAACGGCATGTTATACATGTAATTTGATCAATGTTTTCATACTTATCATTGACACTGGTATAATAAAATTAATTTGAATCTTGAACTATTGCTGAAAATCTGATGCTGTGTAAAGTGGTGTTCTTGTTTAACTCTGGTATTCATTTTGTTCAGCTGATCAGAACAGATTGAGAAAATTTACCAGATGACCTTATAATAAACATTTTCGTGATGTGTTTTTGAATTGAGAGAATGTGCCATTTAAAGATATTTCTTATCTACAACACTGGCAGCCAGCTTGTTTGGCGGAGCAAAATCATATAGGCAATTTTGTTAGAGGGCATTATGGGAACATTTCAGCGAAATTATTTTGTATTTGTACCAGTGCTGTTTGATATAACCTTAGTTTCGCTTTTAATTTCAACTTGTAGAAATACCCACCATACAAGTCTCTTTAGCTGAAATTTAATCATATATCACGATTTTAAACTCAAATATGAGCCACGGCATGATATTTCCAACAATTTGACATTTTTACAAGTGTAGACTCGGACGAGCCTCTGCAGCCTCCTTTTAAGCTTAGAAACTCCAAGTGGTGTTCAGTCAGTAGCTTAGCAATCATAGAATACTCAAGCGACTAGCAAAGGCTCTGATCAGACTGCGCTTATGCGCAGGCTGATCTGAGGCTTTGCTGGTCGCACATACCACATTGTTGGAAATCTCATGCACTGGCTCATATGATATCTTGGACCCCATATACTTGAATATCTTAAAATTCGTTTACTCCCAAATTCAAAACTATCTCCTCTCAACCAGTCACAACAATAAAGAAAACTAATATGAATCTCAGGCGAAATGTATTTAAACCGCAACTGCAATATATCCCCATTGATGGTCTCGCTTTCTTCAGTCTTGGTCAGAGCTGTAAAAACTGATTTAAATTCTAAGATATACGTTCACCACAGGTCGTGCACATTACGGCCAGCTGATTTTACAGTTTATTGTTGCTCTCGTTGTGTTTGGGAGTTTTGTGTTTGGTCCTTGTTTATGCCTTTGTGCGCGTCTGTTTATATGTGCCTTGTGGTCACCTGGTGGAAAAGGGCTGGCCTCATGGTCTAACTGTGAGTTTGTCACTTTCCCATTGGTATCCTGGGTCAGGTGTGGTACTTGATTGTATCGATTCCTGATCTTTGCACCCTTACTTACTTTTAATATAAATTCTAGTTTTGCAGTCATTCCGCTAGAGAGAGAGAGAGAGAGAGAGAGAGAGAGAGAGAGAGATGATTGCTTTATTTTAATTGTCTTCTTCCTGTCATGCGACTGTAAGTGTTCCGTGTCTCAAGGTGTGGTTGGTTGGTCTGCAGTATGTGATTGTGGTATTTTCTGGACTCTTAGTTTTAAGAATTGTGCTCAGCATCGCCGCCTTACCGATGTTATACCTCACATATCATAGAATAGCCTTTATATTAAGGAAAGATGGACCAAATATCGCTTTAAAATCTGGAACTGCACTTACAAATATATTCTATGCTAAAATAGTTGACGCCATAATTATGTGCATGCTATTTCATGAGCTCCACAAATCATCACATATGACTGTGAATGTTTTCACTTGCCATGGAACAGTCTGATAAATTCAAAATGACCGTTGCTGAATTTCATAACCGACTATTGACACAAAAACATCTTAAACCACATTGTTCCCTGTGTTAAAAACGAGATATTTCTAATTCAGTTAACATCTTTGCATACTGGGCAATTTTGCATGCTTTTTGAAGTCTGCTCAGTTTCTCTGAATTAGTAATTTCAAAACATAATCCAGAATACCACCAGAATGTCAAATAGTTACGAAGTTCATTTTATTGTTCTGATCTGGTTCTAAACTGTAGCCAAAGACACCATACACGGACCGAGAAAGTTTTTTTCGGAGGGAGTCCAACTTTGACTACGTTTTTTGTTAGTTGATGAGGGCAGAGAGGATCCAAATACCCCTTTAAGCGGGCAATCATCGTCCCGCCAGCGAAACGCCATGTAAAATGGCGTTTCGTTGGCGGACCGATGGTGGCCCAACATTGAATTGTGGCTTGGTAGCTTTGTGGTTTTACAGGGGATCCTGGCCAGTATTGCTAAGAAAGCCTATATTTTTGTGATTTTCAGTAGAGGGGGGGGGGGGGGGTGAGTTAATCTCGTCAGATACATTGGTATGATAGAAGCATGTGTGAAATGGTCCACACTCTTGCGCTCAAGAGAAAAATAGGCATTCTAAAAAGGTGAATTCAGCATCCAAATTGTGTACCCCTTTAGGTGCAGCAGTCAATGTTTAATAGAAGAATCTCATATTGCAATGCGTCCTAGACAGTATAGGTGAGCTTTATAAGGACAACGGACACGACTGTGTTTCCGCCATAAATCGGAGGATACAGTCAATGACTGTAAAGCATGTGAAATGACGAGCCCGAGCAAATTTTATTGTATCAACAAGCGTTGACATCGGATAGATTCTGCAATACAGTGGCCGACAACTTTATACTGCCGACGCATATACTGTACCGACGTATATGTACATTGTTTGTAAAGTTATCCTGCGTATTCTGAGACAATCCCCCAATATCTTAACCAGAGCATGAAATATAGCGATTGTGTTTTTGTGGTCTATAATTCCTATTACCCCAAGATGGCTTGTTTACTCGAAGGTTGTTATATGTAACCCCGAGCAGAATGTTGGTCTTATATATGAAGTTTTCTATTCGCTCAAAGCACATGAAAATAGTGGCTGAAATATTTGTAATTCCCAGAAACATGTCATTTGCAGGTTTGCGCTCATCACTATTATTTCACATTTGGTTCAGTGACGATATATACAGCAGAACATTCTATAGATACAGCATTTTCATAATGCACTTAAGCAAATAAGACAACATATCTGGATATAAGTTTGCTTGGTAAAAATAAAAAAAATGACCACAATTGCACAATAAACTGCACTCATAAAGTCAGTGTAAGGTGTCAGCGTAAGGTGTCAGCCTGTGGGTAAAAATCTCTAATAAGAACACTCAGGTAAGCCTATGCCATGAGCGGATCCAGAGGAAGGGCAGGAGGTCCGGAACCCCCCCCCCCCCCCTGAAATATTACAAAATATAGGGCTTCTTTGCAATACTGGTCCCGATCCCCTGAAAATCACAAAGCCACTAAACCAGCAGGCTTGGGGTCAATTACTTTGAAAAAGTAATTAATTACATACAATTACATTGGAAATTGTTCAATTAAATTACAATTACAATTACATGGCTTTTGAGCAAAGTAATTAATTACATACAAATACTTTGGCAAATGTGATTAATTACATTACAATTACATTTCACTGCCACTTAATACATGTAGCTTCATCAGATTTTAATTTCAGCGATATTTGAAATGAGTTAAAATCTCCTTTAAAAGTCTTAGTAACCTTGATACTCTAAATTCAATATATGTCTATTAGGTTGATTTTATTTTTTCCACTTGTATCAAATTATTGTCAAGTAGTGATGCAACTTTAAAGAAATGAAAATCAATTGCTATTTTTGTGATTGATGATATGATCACACAAGAGAATATACAGATTTGTTTTGGGGGGGGATTAATTGCTAAAGTTTTCAAACAGAACAAAGTTCAGGAATACACATTGGCTTGAGAAGTCTTACAACAGTGGAATATAAACCATGGAAATTATTTTGTAAAACTAGCTTAAATGCCAGAGAATAACTGTTTTCTAAAAGTGCTGATAAAAAATCTGTGTGGCCCTATGAGTTCTGAAAGTTGGCAAAAAAGTACAAAAAGGAATATCAGATAGTGGCAAACTAAAATATTACTAGCCTATTAAACTGCTTGCTTGGCAAGCAAGAGGTCACTAGTTCGGTCACCACTGGAACATCTATTTTATTTTATTTTTTGTTATTATATTTACAAGGATGGGCCCCAGTCTCACTGAATGAGTGAAATTCAATTTTCTGAATCACATTTTATGATAATTAATTTGATCATTATTATTATTACTATTATTATTGTTATTATTATTATTGTTATTATCATTATTATTATTATTATTATTATTATTATTATTATTATTATTATTATTATAGAAAATGGCACATGAACAGTTTAAGGGCTTTAAATAGTGTAGTGGATAGATTGGGTCATGCACCTTAGCATATGAGTGTGTTGATCCTAGGTCTGAAAATATAACAAAATGTCTTCAAGAAGTCAATTCACTATCCAACACTATTGTCTGAGTAAATACTATTGTTGAGATTTTCACACATTTTGTGTTTTATATTGTTTTGGTAACTTAACTATTAAAGGTTGATTATCACAAAGCCCTTTTAAAAGCAGATGAACAAAGAATAGATAACTAGCTAAAAAGGAATAGTAGAAGTAACATACAGTCTGTGTCTGGGGTAAAATTGTTATATTCTATTTTTATGTCTATAGATACTAACATGACTAGTCCCAATTCTCATTAGTTTCAAATTGCATTCAACCAGTGCAGCAAATGAGAAATGCATTAGCATAGGCCAAGAACAATACAATTCATTTAGCAGTATTTTAAGTATCTATGATAATCTTTAGTATCTGATGTTCATATCTGATATGAAAAGTAATTAAAAAGTAATTGAATGTAATTGTTAATTACTACCATTTTTGGCCATGTAATTAATTACATTCAATTACTGTAATTAAAGAAATGTCTTGATTACAATTACACGCAATTACTTAAGAAAATGTTATTGAATTACAATTAATTACAATTACAATTTTAATTACCCCAACTCTGTAAACCAGCATTTAATGTTGGGCCATCATCGGCCCGTTTAAATGGCGTTTCGTTGGCGGGCCGATGATGACCCATCCCATTCATTTAAAGCGGTATTTGGATCATCTTTCCCCTCAGCTAAAATAAAAAAAAGGAAAAAAAAAACGTTATCAAAATTGGACCCCCTCTGACAAAACTTTCTCGATCCGCGCACGTATGCAACTTATCAAAGTCTTTGCTAGCTTAAGTCGGTAGCTATCAACTGAGAGCTCAGTCCAAACTCAGCCAATGTCACAGCTGATATGAGTTATCATACTAGTTTGTCCAAAACAAATAATTTAAACAATTTCATCTGGGTATTCAAACTCAGGTCACTTTTGGCTTAGTTTGCAGGGTTTCAGAAAACATCCCGTGAAGAGCTGCCTGATCTGGATCTGCTCTGTTCGCATAAGTGTCAAAAGGCATCTCCGTGAGGCGAAGAATTAAGCACTACATTGGTTTATTCTTACATGTAGCAGACACAATAGTTTCTTTGACCAAATAATTTAAGCAAGCCTTCAGATAAGAGTGCGTACTGTTGTGGGTTTTCAAAAAAACGTCTCCATGAGACGGTTCTTTAGAGCACCCACAATACATGTTTAAATTGATTGGTAAGAAAAAAAAATCAACCTTAGGTGCACTAATTATCCTTATCTTGACCTATGATTTTAAACAATTTCATTCGGGTATTCAAATTCAGTTCATTTTTTGGCTTTAATATGCAGGGTTTCTGTGCGTTTCTGAATGTGTTGTCACCATCATTGTCGTCGGTGGCGGCGGGGGCGTCACATTTTTTATTTCTAATTTCAATTTCAAATGGGGATTTTAGTTCAAAGGCCTGGGTCCGATCCCCTTGGTGGCCAAAATTCATTTTTCCTTAGAATATGGTCATGTTGGATATCAACTTAAAGGGAATGACACATACAGCAACATGGTGTCAACTATTTTGCTCGCATACATACCCTCGACCCCACGGTTGAAGTGCACTGAAAAAATGATTATCATGTCCTGATAACACACTGATGATTTGACGGGTTTGCTAAATTTAGTTGCTATGTATTTTAACAGGCAATGAAAGATCTTGCATTGTCAAAATCGAATCCAGTTTGTTGTGATTAGCTAGCTTGGCCCTTTATTGCAGCAGCAGCTGCCTTTTTAAGATATTACAATGAGATATAGCAAGATAATTCTAAAAGGTTTAAAATTTTTTTTATTAGGAATCACCTAATATAATAGAACTTTTTTCTCACTGTAAAGGCGGCAACTTTAATATTCATATCTGGGCGTGGATTTGCTATTTCATCTGCTTAAGAAAGGAAATCAGGTCCCATTTATAATATGTCGAAGAGTAAATAAGTTGTTTGGGTCGCGCAAACGTGCGTGTATTTCATGAAAATCCTAACCGCATACACACTGAACTCACATTTATTAACCCCAAAATTGCATATCACAAACAGTTGTATGTTTTGTCGACTGCTGAACTATTTAAAGCCTCTAAGACAAACAATGTGGACCCAGATCAGACTGCTTCTGTAGGAGCAGTCTGATCTGGGTCCACACTGTTTGCCTCTATTACAGGAGCAGTCTGATCTGGGTCCACATTGTTTGTCTCTATGTTTATGTTAAATTGACTTTTTCCAATGCAGTTATTTTGCTGGCGTTTTAAGGGTTAAATAATACGTCTTTACTGAGGTAATGGCTCAAGGTTATGCAGTTACTTTCGAATAAAACCTCTTCTCATTTTCAGCTTTTACCGATGTCTAAGGCAGACCAGTCATAATTGGTGCCGCCTTTACAGTAACCAAAAAGTTCAATAATACTACAACAGGAAGGTATAACTTAAAAAAACACTAAATGAAAATACCTTTACAATCTTACACCAAAGGGGTTCTACAAGGTGCATTTATTTTTCAGATTCAATTATTACTCGTATTCTAATTATTTCTATCATATACGAACGTACTGGAATAATGGCATGATTAATAATTGTTCAAATGGTTCTGGTCCGTCGATTATCTAGGTAACACAGGCTAAAATAGATTTTTCGAGATGAAAACTTTAAGATTATTCTTGTCTGAAATCAGAAGGCATAGAGCCTTGATACTTGGTATGTATCATCACCCAGTGGACCTCTACGAAGTTTGTTCAAATTAAGCCCCTAAGGCCAAACAATGGCCCCGCCCCGATGGTCGCATATGTTTACATAGGTTCATATAGGGAAAACATGAAAAACATATTCTTTTTTGAAACCACAAGTGCTAGTGCCTTGATATTTGGTATGTAGCATCACCTAGTAGACCTCTACCAAGTTTGTTCAAATTATGCCCCTGGGGTCAAAAATGCCCCCGTACCTGGGGTCACATGTTTTACATAGGCTTGTATAGGGAAAGCATGAAAAAATCTTCTTGTCTGAAACCACAAGTCCTAGAGCCTTGATATTTGGTATGTAGCATCACCTAGTAGACCTCTACCAAGTTTGTTCAAATTATGCCCCTGGGGTCAAAAATGGCCCCGTACCTGGGGTCATATGTTTTACATAGGCTTGTATAGGGAAAGCATGAAAAAATCTTCTTGTCTGAAACCACAAGTCCTAGAGCCTTGATATTTGGTATGTAGCATCACCTAGTTGACCTCTACAAAGTCTGTTGAAATTATGCCCCTAGGGCCAAAACTGTGCCCGCCACAGAGGTCACATAGGCTTATATAAATTGAACTTTTTTCAGAATATGGGCATGTTGCATATCAAATTATAGGAAATGAAGCATACAATAACATGTTAGCGAATAGTTTGATCATACACGTACCCTTGACCCCTGGGTGGGGTCAAATGGTTAATTTGTTTTCGTTTCTGAAAGTAGTCATGTTGCATATCAAACTAATTGAAATGAAACTTCGAACACCATGCAAACAAATGTTCTGCCCTTTTACACACCCTCGACCCCTGTATGGGGAGCAAAAGGTCAAACATATTTTTCTGAAGGTTATGTTGCATATCACATTATGCATTTCTGCCATTTCTTAATTGAATTTATTAAATAAGTGAAGGAAAAGAGATAAAAAGCAAGACTTGTCAAGGATTTTATCTCTTTTCCTCAGCTCGTAAAAAGGACTAAAAAATTAAGGAGCATGTCAGATTCTATGTATCACATGCACTTTGAATTACTCAAAATCAGATATTTTGCCACAAAATGCACATGAGTTTGTCATCTTTTACGCAAGGTAAATAACAATGTAAGTCATTGTGTAAATTACTAAATCTGTAGAGCGCTAGCAGTCATTCGATTTTATTGCATGGAGATATCACTTCTAGACGCAACGTCATGTTATAAAGTCAAGATAGGACTGTGCCACGAATACGTCAGTCATCATTGCATTCTCTCTAGATAGCAGTTGGGCAATGCTGATGAAATTTTTAGCTTGGTTGCTCTGATTCCTGACTTTCCTGGTGACATTTCAAATAACGCCGTTGAATAAAAAACATTTAACACAAGTAAAACTTTCCTATAGTTTCTCTAGTATGAACTCTGTGGTGTAATTTCAAGCTACCTAGTTGAGTAAAAGCTTTGCCGCAAATATCACAAGTATATGGTTTCTCTTTAGTATGTAATCTTTTATGATCATTTAAGTGATGTCGTTGAGAGAAGGTTTTATTACAAGTATCACATATGTATGGTTTCTCTCCAGTATGTACTCGCTGGTGAGATTTTAACTGATCACCCCGAGAAAACGCTTTACCACAATAATCACATGTGTATGGTTTCTCTCCAGTGTGTATTCTGAGGTGGAGTTTCAGGCTACCGACTTGAGAAAATGCTGTCCCACAGACATCACATTTGTAGGGCTTTTCTCCAGTGTGTATTCTGAGGTGGAGACGCAGGTCACTGACTCGAGAAAATGTTTTACCACAAACATGACACATGTATGGCTTTTGTCCAGTGTGTTTTCTCTGGTGCCGTTTTAACTCAATGGTTTGAGAGAACGTCTCACCACAAGTATCACATTTGTAAGGTTGCTCTCCAGTATGCATTTTCTGGTGAGTTTTTAATTGTTTGTCTCCAATGTACGCTTTACCACATCTATCACATAGGTATGGCTTCCTTTTACCGGAAGTGTTGAATTGGTAGCATCGGTTGCTAGTATGTATTCTCTGGGGAGGTTTTAAGGAGATGTTATTGGACAGTGGTTTACAATAAGAGTCATGGTCAGATATTTCTATAGGATGCATTATCTGGTGACTTTTTAAGAAACTGCCTTCAGTAAGGGCTTGACCGTAAGTGTCACTTTGGTTAGATCTTTCACTAGTATGTTTTAAGAAATTGTCTTCAGTAAGGGCTTTAGCGTAAGTGTTACTTTTGATAGATCTTTCACTAGTATGTTTTAAGAAACTGTCTTCAGTAAGGGCTTTAGCGTAAGTGTTACTTTTGATAGATCTCTCACTTGTATGTTTTAAGAAACTGTCTTCAGTAAGGGCTTTAGCGTAAGTGTGACCTTGGTTAGATCTTTCACTTGTATGTTTTAAGAAACTGTCTTCAGTAAGGGCTTTAGCGTAAGTGTTACTTTTGATAGATCTCTCACTTGTATGTTTTAAGAAACTGTCTTCAGTAAGGGCTTTAGCGTAAGTGTGACCTTGGTTAGATCTCTCACTTGTATGTTTTAAGAAACTGTCTTCAGTAAGGGCTTTAGCGTAAGTGTTACTTTTGATAGATCTCTCACTTGTATGTTTTAAGAAACTGTCTTCAGTAAGGGCTTTAGCGTAAGTGTGACCTTGGTTAGATCTTTCACTAGTATGTTTTAAGAAACTGTCTTCAGTAATGGCTTTACGGTAAGTGTCACTTTGGTTAGATCTTTCACTAATATGTTTTAAGAAACTGTCTTCAAAAATGGCTTTACCGTAGGTGTCACTTTGGTTAGATCTTTCACTAGTATGTATTTTCTGGTGACGCATTAAGGGACTGTCCTCAGCAAGGGCTTTACCGTAAGCGTCACACTGTTCAGGTATGTCACTAGTAAGCATTTGCTGATAAGTGTTTCTTTTACTTCCATCAGTAAAACTTCTTCCACGAGTATCGCACTTGAATGGTTTCTCTCTAGTATGTATTTTCTGGTGACGTCTACAGTTCCTTTCACCAGTAAACGTCCTACCGCAAGTATCACACTTGAATAGTTTATCTTTAGAATGTATTTTCTTGTGACGTTTATAGTTCTTTTTATCAGTAAACGCCCTACCGCAAGTATCACACTTGAATGGTTTCTCTCTAGTATGCAGTTTCTGGTGACGTCTACAGTTCCTTTCATCAGTAAACGTCCTACCGCAAGTATCACACTTGTATGGTTTCTCTCCAGTATGCATTCTCTTGTGACATATCAAGTGATTCTTTCGAACGAAAGTTTTACCACAAGTATCACATGCGTATATCTTTTCTCCTGTGTGAATTTTCTGATGAATTTTCAAATGACTGTTTTGAGTGAAAGCTTTGCCACATGAATCACACATGTAAGGTTTCTCTCCAGTATGAACTCTTATGTGGTGGTTCAAGTTACCAACTTTAGAAAATGTTCTGCCACAAACATCACATTTAAATGGATTTTCTCCAATGTGTGTTCTCTGGTTACTTTCATTGTTTATGTCCATTATGAAAACTTTACCAAACGTATCACATATGTGTGGTTTCTTTCCAGGGTGAACACACTCTAAACGCACCACATTCGTAGGGGTATTCTCCAATATGTATTCTCTGATGATATTTTAGTGACTGTCCACAGTATATATTCTAACTGGAATGTCAAAATGGTAGTTTTGTTTTTTTATATAAAACTATCGCTTTACAACAATAGTAAGGTTTCTCACAAGTATGTACAGTCATTTACAGTCAGATGATAGTTATTGTTTTGGTATATATGTTAAATTAACTGAGAGACAGCAAGCCAAAATGAACGTTTTAACACTGTACTGTAGTAACACAATATCTCTGATTCCCTCCTGCGTTGCTCCTGGCCTAGTTTAACCTGGTAACATCGCTCTGAAAAAAAAGGAGATAAAATAAATAATAAAATAATATCTGCCTACATCAAAAAAGCGATACAACAAACTCCTTATCCCTAAATGATGCGTGTCCAACAGATTAGCATGGTGCTTGGATGTGTTTGCAGACAGCTTTCAAAAACAACTAAGGATTATTAAATATTTTCGTCGATTCATCAGTATGAAGTTGTGCTTTTTGTTTAGTTTAGAGAAAGGTTTGTCATGTGTGTTACAGAGCTGTTAAATGCAAACATCCCAACTACCAGGTAGAAGCCTAATGCAGTGTGTTATTTAAGTGTTTATATAGCATTGTTTTAGAACACAAACTGTTAAAAACTGGGGGGGGGGGTTGTGACCAGCCAAATCTCTGCAAAATGTCATACCAAATTTATATCAGTAAGGGTCCTATCGAAATGTGTATTTTTCATATCTGTGATTGCTATCATAGTGAAATTTTCTCTAAATATCTTAGACTTATAGAAAAGGGGCTCTTTCATGGTATGGGAAATTAACATGGGAGTCTGCCCACGCTTGGAATTTGATAATACTACGTTTATTTATTGTCTGAGGTATGACTTTTATATTTATGGTGCATTTGAGTTTTTATGCAATTCCATTGTTAATTTTATGACGTCATGTATGATATCACTACAATACCCTAGGGTATCCATTTATAATCATTTCTAAAGTAATTGACATATCATGTAACGGGCGCAGAAATGTTTTATTAAATAACTATATTATTGATAAGTTCGTTGATACTATAAATGGCATTGTATGTATTAGGATAGCGAGTGAGCATTCATTTTTATGAGATGGTACCCCAATTTTCAACTGTATATTTTGTATTCAGTCAAATTTGGAATTAAAATTTTTACACGTTGCGGTCTTTGTCAAGATACCATTTCAACATATAAACCTACCATATATGTTAAGAATATGTAGACAAAATGTCATGAAATGCAAGGACCGGTAACATATTTTTCAACTTGATGTAAACACATGGCCATAATTCATCGAAATGTAAAAATACAATAATTATGTTTCAGTGTAAAACATACCTGAATACTTGCTTAGTTTGAATCACCATGCTAGTACGCTTATTGGTAGAAGTTGATATGTTCAGTGTTTTTTTCCCTATAACTGATTGGAAAAAGAAAAAAAAAACAATATTCTTTGATATTTTGTGCCATGATTCTTATTTAATGAAGTGCTTACACAATAATATTATCCAAAACAATACAATATGGTGACACTTGACTTACCACATCTAGTTTCGAACGTTAAAACTACATCTAACCAATGTTACACTTGGTATGTAACATTATTAAGAATTTTAATTCATACAGAAGAGAAACCTTATGACAAGTCAGTTCATACAGGAGAAGAACCTTATATCTATGATTTTATAATTGTTAGCCTCATTAATAAACCTACTTTACAAGAATAACCCCCTGTCAAACATATTGGTTAAATTTAACCACTTTTGTCACAGAGAACTCTTCTCTTTAAAGGTATTGCTAAATTAATGCTTAAATCTTCTCTGTTTATTCTGTTTTGTAAAACTGATGCTGATTTCCATCAAATGGCAACATTTATTCTTTGGCTGGCTGTATATTCCAGGCATACAGTTTCGTTTCTGGACTTCACTTATTCATGTAGAAAACTGTTCTATGATACCTTTGATATGACTCTGTTACACTTAATCCTGGTCACGGCACCAAAATGTGGTTACTCTAGTTCAGTTGGGATGTAAAGAAAATATTTGGTCTTCTTGTTTTCACACGTTTATTGATAGGATATTATGTTTCTTAAACAATATCATGCAGGACTTGAGGAAGTGATAAACATTGTCTTGGCCCCATAGTGCCATGGCATTGGGCCATGACCTTTGGCATTTCCCGCCGTTGAATCATTTGAAATTGTCTCAACATGTCTCTCTTTAAGAAAAGTGGAAGTAGATTTAAAAACAACCTCCTTCTGTCAAGTTATTGATTCATTTCAACTAAATAATTAATTTTGCTAAAACTGACCTATACCCATAAGAGGTAGGAAATGACAAAGTTACCGGTTTCGGATTTTCATGAAATTTGGCTCACATCAGTAGAATATATATGGCATGTTTTTGTGATAATATGATATCTTGACAAAGACAAAAACATACCTATCTCTGGAATTTAATGTTGAATGTTTTGTAAATTTTTGAAAAAAAAAAGAAATTTTATAATCACTTCTTCAGAAAACGTAAACCACAATTTATCCAAATAGTTTCCTGGTATTAATATAATGCCTATGGTATTTTGGATTCAATCTTGATGACAAATCATAGAAATAAACAAAACTATAGATTTAGGGCATGGAAATTTTGAGACAGGTGCCACCTCAAAGGTGGATTACGTCAGGGTTGCTTCCTAAGCCTTATTCTTAACTATCTAATTCAATACATACATTTTCATAGCTTGTATATAATGAGTCATTATTACGCAAAGTTTAAAGAAAATCCATGCGTGGGCACAGATGCAAGTACCCCTTTGTAAAAGTTGCTTTCCATGACTCGTCACCAAATTGTGTCTGGCTCATAGGGGTGACTATTGCAGCCATATCTGACTATTACGATAGTATTGACATTGCAGGAAGTACCATTGCGATACTATTACTATTGTGGAGTACCATTGCAATACTATTGCGATACTATTGCCTGAAACGAAGGAGAAAAATGAGAATGCGGTTGGACTTTTCTGCACGTACGGGTACCAATTTTCGTATGGAAACAACAGGAAAATTTCAGCATATTGTCAAAGCTCACTTATCTTGCTGAAATGCATGGGATGCAACAACATATACATCATATTGCCATTTAACTTTCTTTTTGTGTCCACCCAAACAATTTTAAAGTAAAAATCCCTATGTCTAAAAACTATTGAAACTATTGCGATAGTGAAAAGACTATTGCCGATACTATTGACATTGCCACTTTCCTATCGATGCAATAACATTGCCTAGGTTACTATTGCGATATATCGATAGTCCGATGTATTGTTACAATACATCGGACTATCGATAAATTTGTTACATCCCTTCTGGCTCATCACATTCTACAAACGCCCGTTTTGAAGACTGATTACCATTTTGAAGACAGATACTCTCCAATTTTACGAGGAACGGATAGTTAAAGATTGTTTTGTTTTTCATAAACAATGAGTGAACCTATGGATGGAGAAGATATCAGATGACTAGAAGTAGGCAGCAGCAATCTGGATTTGTTTCACGCCGACTGAATTTTTAGATATTTGCATTTGTCAGCTCGTCAAAAATATGCTTCATGAAAATTGCACAAAAATAGCTTTCTGCACTATCCCTATGTCATCAAAGAAGGGATATAATACACATGCTCCTTCTAAAACTACTAATATTCATTAGCAGTTCTGTAAAATTTGACCTCACAGGTCGGTCTAATGAACGAGTTGCATGTCCTTGAAGAGACCCCGTTATTTTAGATTCAGATAAGGAAATTTTATGAGTAGTTTCTTACCCATCAATTAAAACATGTGTTGTGGGTGCTCAAAAGAACCTACTCATTGAGACGGTTTTTTGAGTACCCACAACATACGTTTTCGATGTGAAATAAAGAAAACAAACTAATACGCACTCTTATCTGTAGGCCTGCCGGTGTCTGAAAAAATGATGTCTCTGCAGATAGAACATTTTTAATCGGATGTAAACGAGGACAGATCAGAGATGTTAGAGGCTAACATCGACGACAGCTCTGCGGGGTCTCTTCGGGGGCATGCAACTCATCTTCATGGATGCATCAACGCTGGCAAGATAAGTCTATTCCTTTTTGCTATTCCATATACTGTCATAAAGACTGCTCATTCGGGAATGTCCGCCACAATTCGAGAATCCCGGACCCCCTGCCCCCTCCTCCCTCTGGATCCGCCCATGTCTTCACCATTAGCAACAGGAGTCCATAAATTCGTTCATTGTTTATGAAAAACAAAATATCTTCACCTACCCAGTGAGTACCCACAGGTTTAGATAAACCAAAATTTTCAGCGTAAAAATGTAAATATATTCTTACCCATCAGTTTTGACATGTTTTGGGTGCTCAAAAGAACCGTCTCATTGAGACGGTTCTTTTGAGTACCTACAACATATGTTTCGGTTGAGAAATAAGAAAATTAAATGTTCGATACGCACTCTTAACTAAAGTCCTGCCTACCCATCCCTTGTAAACTCCGAGACGGTCTGTCTTATACATGTACCACCGGACACGATCATCGGAGCCACTCATAGTAGAAAAAAATACGCCAGATGCGTGGATTGAATCCTGGACTTTGCACTGGATAGATCCCTGCTCTATCGACTGAGCTTATTGAGATACTTATGACTGCCTTATATCAAAGGAAATAGGGCATATTGCCAGCATTTAGTATTCTTTGATTCTTTTCAAGCTGGAGTGTTTTTCCATAGCGTAAGGGTCCCAAATAGGGGCCGCGTACTCCAGCTGGGGAAGGACAAGTGTATTATAGGCTTTTTCTCTCATTCTTTTATTTCATATTTCTCTGTATGTAACTTAGCATTTCCAGTGATTCGGTCGGTCAATGTGAGAGTTCCAAGATAGGCCATTGGAGATGTCAACCCCCCAAGTACTTAGCTCTCGTGACAACTTCCAGAATCTGGCCTTGCTGCAGGCCCATGCAAAATATACACTGAGTAGATTGCTTTCCTGGCTGTCACCCGCACCACCTGAAACTTAGAGGGGTTGAACTCCATGTCCCTCTGGGACTCCCACACTGACAGTTAATCCAGAGCTTTCTGTAGCACTGTGTCATAATACGAGCCTCCAACTGCCAGAGACACGGCCATGTCGTCAGCAAAGAGGCACATTTCGGACGACAGCTTTTCTAGGAGGTCGTTTATGAATACAAGGAACAGGATAGGCCCCAAGACTTAGCCCTGGGGTGCCCTAGAGGTCAACGAAACCGATTCTGATTCCTCGCCGTCAATGACGGCCGTCTGAGACCAGTTACCTAGGAAAGCCAGTGCATTACTGGTGGAAATTGCAGATGAGTGGTTTACTTTGTCAAACTTTGAGAAGTCCAGCAGTATCAGATCAGTTTGTTTGCCTGCACTTGTATAACTCGCAAGGCCTTCGAGCAACATGGTAAGCTGCGTATCACATGACTCTTTTCTCTGAAGCCTTGTTGAAGATTATACAATAGGTCATGCTTGTCAAAGTGCTTTACCAGATGTGATGCCATAACATGTTCAAGGACCTTGCAGAGAATACAGGTGAGGGAGATCGATGAGAGGGATTAGCAGCCGATGTTTTATCACCTTTTTTTGAAAATGGGGCTAACCTGATTACGACACCACTCTGCGGGGAGTTAGTGGGTTTGAATGGAACGTTCAAAGATGACCTGTATAATCGGTGCCATTTCTTCGGTGCTCGGACATTTCGGCCATGGACATTTCGGCCTAGGACGTTTCGGCCTGGACATTTCGGCCACAGACGTTTCGGCCACGGAAAATGCCGAAAGCGGACGTTTCGGCCATAACCATAAATTTTTGGTTTGGGATGTGTGCATGCATAAATGTGTGATGCATTTCATAATCTTTTGAAATCAAATCTGCATGTGAATACTTACAGTTGATTCAAAGATGAATGATAATAAGAGTATGCTATTTTTCATAGAAAGAGGTAAATTATGGTGTATATTATAAAGCAGTAAATGATTATGAAATACATGTATAAAGTACCCATTCCCTGAATTAGTTTATATTTTTTGTTTACAACAATTCTCGTGTATCTTTGAATCTACTATACATAACAATTGATGAATGTTAACTACTTTCATGTTGAACCTGGGTTTATCTTTTTTCTTCAAAACACTGCGGATCCAGATCAGCCAGCTCCTTACCTGATCAGGATCCACACTGTTTTCATCTCTGCTTGTAAAAAAATGCAGTTTAATAACTGATAAAAATTTGGTAGAAATACTATGTATAGTATATAAGATTATTCAGTCAATTATTTCCAAAGAAATGCATCACACATTTATGCATGCACACACCCCAACCCAAAATATATGATTTGGCCGAAACGTCCACCTTTGGCATTTTCCGTGGCCGAAACGTCCATGGCCGAAATGTCCGGTCCGAAACGTCCTAGGCCAAAATGTCCGTGGCCAAAATGTCCTACATTCCATTTCTTCACGTCGTTTAAGTATATAAGCCACAGAGATACTGTTCAAAGTCTTCCATGACAGGTGAATACTTCTGCATCTTTGGGGGAGTAACTCAGAGGGTATCTTACCACAGTCAGTCGCATCGGATCCTGTACTTTCATTTTGCATAATCGCGAGAGAGAGAGATAGTGGTTCTTTAAAACCAATGTTGGCAAGCTGAAAAATGGCGTCTTCACTATCTAATTTGCATATTTCCAAGATGGCCGCCAAATTGAAGAAAAATCCATAAAAATCCGTAGAGTAACATGTTAAGGATGCCAAACTGGTACAAATCAATCTAAAAACATCTTCTCATGATTGGGGTCTTCACTGACATCAATTTATGCATTTAGAATTAAAAATATGACCAAGAGGTAATCAGGGGAGACAACTTTAGAAAAAATCTTGCTTCCGACTCAGTTAGGGTTTTTGCATGGTAGTCAATGCATATTATCTGGCTAGAATGTGTCAGGATAATTTTATTAAAATGAGATCTTAAAAAATGCATCGCAATGCTATCACTATTGTTTGCAGGAAAATATGGCGATTTAAACAAAATTCTGTAGGGTTCAGCTAGGGGAGGGGGGTAATGCGATTTTAAAGAAAGTGGGCCTGTTCCTACAAATAACTCGTATCTCATCAGCAACTCAGCCTATACTTTTAAACCTGCTAGCAAATTAAAGCTTAGATATAGTACTTTCATCTGATGAAATGGTCTGATAATTAGCAGATTAGTTATCTAATTTGCATATTCATCAATACTGATGAAAATTTCAGAATATAAGGGGAAAATATAAAAAAAAAACAGTAAATATAAACTGAATTCTGCTCCAAAACTGTTCTTGTTGCATGTTATTATATCATCAGTGATAGAATTTGGCAAGTCCTTTCATCCAAAAAATTATATATAAAAATATCTCATTTGCATATTCATGAATATTTATGAAACTAAAAATAGAGGTAAAATCATAGAATACCCCCCCCCACACACACACATACCTCGGGAGGGGGCTTATTCGCCTTACCTTGCACCCAAGGACAATAATACATGGATGTGAACTTGTTCAATGGGACCACTAAATACCAACAACTCTTATTGTCTCCCAAAATAACCTATTTGGATTACATAAAATTGCATTGTGTCCATGGCAACCAATCGGGCACTGTAGCTGAGTCATTTGCAAGCAGGCCGAAGATCGACACATGCGTGCGGCACCTATTTTCATGGATATTTTCTCTCTTCCACTAATTCAAGAAAAACAAGCTGTCAGTTACTGGCGAAACAAAATGATCGCTAAATAGCAAAGAAAAAACTGGCTAAAACAATTTATCCTTCCCATATAACGTAAAAATCCACAATATGATTGAAAGTGAGTAAAGAATAAAGAAAGGGGGTGTACCTACAAAATGATTCGTATCAAAGCAGCAACTCATCCTAGACTACAAACTCTGGTACCAAGTTGAAGCCCAGACATAGATTTTTTATTCAATGTGCTGATATGCAAATTTTCGTTTGTGCATATTCATGAGTATAAATAAAAAATAAAAATAAAAGAAAATTTGTAGAAAAAATAAGGGGGTGTACCAATACACATTGCCCATATGTCACTTGCTAGTTATCATAGACTATCAAACTGGGTACCAAATCAAAGACTAGACAAAGTACCTTTACCCAATGGTACGATATGCAAATAATCTAATTTGAATAGTCATGAATATTTATGAAAACATGAGAAATAAGAGAAAAATGGTAGTAAAAATAAGGAGGGTATGTACAACATTACCTAAATTTCAGCTACTAACTTTTCTAGACTACCAACCTTGTTACCAAATAAAAGTTGAGACATTACACTTTAACCCAGCAGTATGATATACAAATGATCTTATTTGCATATTCATGAATATTAATGAAAGCATTAGAAATAAGAGAAAAATGTAGAAAGTTTAAAGGGGTGTACGTACAACATAACCCATATGTCAGATGCTAACTATTCTAAACTTCAAAAATAGGTACCAAATGAAAGGTGAGTCATAGTTCTTTAATACAATAGTCTGATATACAAATTTTATTAACATATTTGTGAATATATGTGAAAACATTAAAGAAAGAAAGAAAAATGCAGCAAAATTAAAATGGGTATATCTACCAAATTACGCCTGCTAATTGTCCTAGACTAACACTCTTGGTACCAAATAAATGCTAAGAAATAGCACAATGTATGCCATGATCGGATATGCAAATCATTTTATGATTGTATTCTTGAATATTAATTTAAATGTTAGAAATGATAGAAAAGTGGTAATGAAATTAAGGGGGTGTACCTGCAAAATTACTCATATCGTAGCTGCTAGTATTCCAAGACTACCACACTTGGTACCAACTTAAAGCTAAGACATTTTACTTTACTCAATAGTCATTATGTGAAATTATCCATTGTCTTAATTTATTGATATCAATGTAAACATTAGAAATGAGAGAAAAAACGTAGAAAAATAAGTGGGGTCTACTCCTAAAATTACTCCTATCCCATCTTTTAATTGTTCTAGACAACTAATCGTAGTATCAAATTAAGGCTGAGACATAGTTTCGTATTGCTATGGTCAGATATACATTCATTTAACAAACATATTCATCAATATTGGTGAAAACTATAGAAAACTAAAGAAAAAATGAAAACGAATCAATAAGGTTGTATCTTAAAACACTCATTAATAAATAAATTAATAATTTGCTTATCAAACAACACTATTATAGAACTTTTTCTGGCTTTTAATTTGGGAACAAGTTTAGAAAGTAAGTGAGTATGAAATCTAGGATAAATAGCAGCTGAGATATGAGCAATTTTGTATGTACATTCTATTAATTGTTCTCTAATTTATTATCATTTCTTATATTTAATTAATATTCATGAATACAATTTTAAGACAATTTGCATATTGGAACATTAAGTAAACATGCTACGTATTTGCATTGAATTGGTACAAAGGCTGGTAGTATATGATAGTAAGTAGCTGAGATGTACATAAATTTGCATGTACACCCTCTTATTTTTTTTACAATTTTTCTTTAATTTCTAATGTTTTCATTAATATTCATGAATATGCAAATTTGATAATTTGCATATCAGAACATCGGATGAAAGTCCTATGTCTTAAAATTCAGTTAGAACCAAGTCTAGAAGTTTTGGACGAGTTGCAGCTGAGATATGAGTACTTTTGTAGGTACAGCCCCATACTTTAGAAGTGCATTATGCGTTGCCATGGAAACCATGCGATTTCACATAGCTCAAATGGGATTATTCTTTAGGGCAATATGTTTCCCCATTTATGTGGTCTCTCAAAACAATTTGACACACATTAAAAGTTTTCCTGATGGTGCAAGGTTGGTCTAGTTAGACCCTAGGGTACAAAGGAATGTGCATGCTGTTACTTTTTTAGAGATACAAAATGTACCATATATTTGGGCATGTAAATTATGACATATTCATTTTAAAACAAAACAACTTGTTGATAATCAAAATTTCTTTCTCATTTATTACTTTAAAAGCTGGTAAACAGTCCACAATCGTGCTATGAATAAAACTAACCTTTAAATAGCAGGATACTGAATAAGGCACGTTTATATATGATTTTATAGACTAAACGGACATTTATTACCATGAATATGGTAATATCATGGAATAATTATATAAATTGCCGCCACAATCATGTACTCAAATTGTAAAACAATCTTAGGACATAATACAAATGATTTTGGATACAAAAACATTGTCAAAAAATTAGATACTTCACTCATATGTCAAATTCCATGATTTTTGGCGGCCATTTTGAAAATATGCAGATTAGGTCATTAAGACGTCATTTCTCAGCTTGCCAACATTGGTTTTTGGATTCAGCATACCAAATTACCCCTAATCAAGGTGTCAACCCCTTTTCTTCACAAAATGCCTGTACTTGTTAAATTTTTTTGATTTTTTTCCTGACTTTCAGTAGTCTGGGAATTGACCACCAAAGGAGAAAGACCATTCCACTGTGGAATAGTTCGGGGGAAAATGAGTTCATCAGGGCATCACTGTATGTCTGGTATCTACAATATTGGGCACTGTGTGATGCCCCAGGTGGTGGATTTGAAGCTGTGAGCAGGGGTCAGGTACTTGTCTTTTTCTATAGACACAGCACCAGAATGTATCTTATGAAAGAGAAGCAGGGAGGACCGATCTCTACGGGCCTCAAGAGATGGTCACTCAAGCTCATCAAGCATCTCGTACATAAGCAATGATAGAAATACACATCGATAACAATAGGGGAGACCGGGGCTAGTTCGGCCCCATTTTAGAAAATATACAATTTTCGAAAAACTATAACATCCAGGTCTGCGAAACCTATATATTTAAGTAAGACACAATATGGCGGTATGAGTCCCGATAATCCCCATCATGTGTCTCTGTTCGATAAAGGGTAATCTCCATTCGAGGAGAACAGGTCATGATGGCCGAACTTGCCCCGCCATTTTTAGATGGTGATGTTCCTAGTTCTACATCCTATGGACTCTATATCTCTCAACTCATTCGTTTTGCTAGAGCATCTAGCTATGTTGCTGACTTCAACACTCGCAATAAATTGTTAACTCAGAACTTCTTAAACAAGGCTACCGGTATCATAAACTTCGCAAAACTTTTTTCAAAATTTTATAGACGATACTATGATTTGATTTCTAAATTCAAAGTTGGACTTAAATCTCTCTTGCGCCAAGGACTTTCGGAACCTGATTTCTATGGTGACTTGGTGTATAAATTGAAGAAGATTGTTGAATACAAAGGTAACCATTAATGAGCCTGAAAATGGCGTAATAACTTGTCCGAGTTTCCGTCTTGCTTTCTGGACCCATTTATTCTTTGAATTGCTTTTAGGCCTGTCTAACCCATTAATGCCAAATGAAATGTCCCACCGTTAATAAACGAACGAACAGTTTTTGAATCAAAGGGCTATTGGGTAGTAACTTTCATCAAATATTTTAACCTTTAAACAAAAAGTGGAGACAATGATCAGACTCCGAACACTGTGGCGTCTGATCTGGGTCTTTACTGTATACCAATGACCCAGAAAAGGGCGCTAGGTTTTATGGGTTTACAGTTGTTGTTTTTTTTTAACTTATTTCCTTCTTATCTTAGAATACATCTCGTTTTATTTGCTTACTGTGAAACAAAATAAAAAAAAATATAATATTAATATAAACAGAAACGGAAAAGTTTGCATTACGTGTCTTAGATAGGTTTTTTTGACTTCAATGTAAAATGGCGATGTAATAAACGTAATCATTGTGCAGCCAATCGTTATGCTAATTATGAACACGGAGGAATTTAGAATCCATAATATTAACACGCTTTACAAAATAGGTGACCTAAAAGGCTAAAATACAATTGCAAATATTTTATTTAAGTGTGGGGCAAGTTTGGCTATGGGCCGAACTAGCCCCGACTTAAGTGGCCGAACTTGCCCCTGACAGACTATTTCCAAATATCACGTGACAGCTCCTTTTAAGATGAAGGAGAAGAAATTAACAATGTTTTATATCGAAGCACATACTCCTTTCGTAATAAAAATATAGAATTTAAATCAGAATCTTAACACATCTTTCAGATAAATAAAAACTGAAATGACTATGAAAAATTTACTAATCATGCAAGAAAACGATTTTCTGGTAAAATATCAATGTACTCTTCAACAATGCAGCTATTGTGTACTCATGAAGACAAGCTCGTCACAAGTAATCTCCAAATATGTTTCTCAGCCCTATATAGTTTACGTATCCGGGTCGTTTCGCCCCAGCGTGTCCAACAATGAAATTTTCTAACAGGTAGAATATTCGTTTACTTCACCCGTCTCAAGCTGGTGAAAATCAATAGGTAAATTTCGGAAGACTTCGGTCGTTTGCCGGAAAGAAGCGGCGCTATGCGATGTTGAGATGTGAAAATAATCCCTGGGGCTAGTGGTCTTATCTTAATCCTCATAAAACACTGATCTTTATGGTTTTAATTGAATAACGACTTACTATAAAGTGAGTAGAGTTTTAACCCTTAAAGCGCCAAGAAAAAAATGCAAAATGTCGTCTGCTGAAGTGGTCTGCTGAAAATAATTGCCAAGCATTTCTGACGCATTAAGAAGCAAACAGCGTGGACCCAGAACACACTGCTCCTAGCAGTCTGATCTGGATTCACACTGTTTTGGCATAGAGGCTTCTGAAACATTTCAGCAAACGAGAAAAGCAGACGCCTTTTGTTGCGATTTGCGCATTAAGGGTTAACATTAGCCACATTATGAGGCGTGCCATCCTGGTCAGCACTGATTGTAGATGTGCTATTTATGGGACGCTATACTCAAATTTATTAGATAACTTGACACATCAGCTAAACAGTGTGGGCCCTGATCAGACGCCACATTACGCGATGTCTCATCTGGGTTCGCACTGTTTGTATATTTGTCCCGTTTATGAGATGCTCTGCTCAAACAGGTTAGATGGATATGATGTTACAACTAATGTTGCTAACTATGACATTCAGTCAGCAAAAAGTGCAGACCCTGACCAGATGCCACATTATGCGGAGTCTCATCTGGGTTCACACAGTTTGTATTATGTCCCATTTATGGGACATTCTGCCATCTCAGCAAATAGTGCAGGCCCCGATCAGACGCCACATGTATAAAGAATGGCTTTAGGCATAAACATAAAATAACATCGGTTTTTTGTGCTGTGTTATTCAGTTGTCAAAATTATAATTTGTCGAAACGTTTTGAAAACCTTATCACCAGAAGAGACAAAATCCGGTTTTCTCTAGAAAAGCTAATTATTAGACACGTGTTTGTCAAGCTCATATATATTTAATCATTTTCCACAATTTATGTTGTTGAAAAAATGATACCAGAGTTTCAAAAAGTTTGGAACCATGTCCAGATCTACATACATTGTAGCATAGCTAAGTAAACGTCGTATGGGGTCCATGTAATCCTTTGTTTTTTGAAAGACGGATGTAACCACTTATCCATTCTCAAATATTACAGCCATAGCCGCGAAGACCCAGATTACCGGCGGCACTGCGTTGTGTCCCAAAGTATGACACATTAATCCCTGCTTAGTACTGGTTCAAAACAGGAAGACCCGTCTCGTCATAACTGAAAAATTGTTGACCGGGACGTAAAGAATCAAACTAATCAAACAAATAAACTGCGTTCTGTGACATTTCGCGAAGGTCTACAATGCTTTCTATCATAAAATCAAAATAGTTTCAACATTCGGATAATGCAAGCAGTGTAGATCCTGATGGGTTCCATTAATGTTTGGTGAATTAGCGAGCGGTCTGAATTAAGAAAAAACTTTATATTGCAAAAGTAATAAAATTTAATACAAAAGTCACTTGTGTGCAACAAAACCTGGTTATCTCCGGACTAGGCTCTTTTATTAGTCATGTACATGACATTGTCAATTTTATTTTTAGCGGATTTTTTTTTATCACAATTAACGTTTGAATCCAGACCAGAGCCCATAGTTACATACACTCCGCATGGGTCCTTGTTTCTGTTGATTCGTTTTTCGTTTGTTTATTCGTATGACGGGTGTCAAGTTGGTCCTACCTTAGCCTGGGTTCCAGTCTGATCATTTTTCTTCTTTTTTATTTTTCCGTTTCTTGGTCAAGAATGACAATATTAATCGGAATCAATAACGGACCTCCGATACCTTTGATGGTGTATCTTTTTATTCTCTTATTTTTTTTTAGAATATTAGCACTTAGAGAGAATATTGCCAAAATATACCGACTGGACCCAGGCTAGTCCTACCTATCCATTGGGGCTTGAGAATTAAAATTAAGTCCGAGACTTTATATCTATATCCATGTGTATATGAGAGTAGCGATGGCTTTTATGGGTCTACGCATATGCGCAGACTCGTCTTGGCCTTTCTAACACTATCGGCCCGCCAGCAAAACGCCATTCAAATGATATTTCTCTTGCGGGCCGATAGTGGCCCTAGCCTCCATGCTCGTCAGTGCGACAAATAATTATCATGCGCCTCTAGCTTTTAATTACTGATCCAGAAATGTTTAATCAAATATTTTAAATTCGAGCAACGGACATTTATATATAATACTTATTATTACCCAACCGTCTATATACGGAGTAATTGTCTATTTTTTGCTATGTCATGAGTCACTGAACTATTACACCGGTCAATAAATATGACTATAGACTGGCACTATACCATGGGCCTGGTTTCCCGCTTTTCTGTTAAAAACACACAGGCGCTTATTATCATGCGCGACGACGATGCGCGTACGGTTCTGAAAGGAGACGTTATGCAACAATGGTGAGAATGAGGCATGGTCTGGCAACTTTAAACTCCAATAACTCCGTTGTTTATGGTCAGAAACATAAAGTGTGGGTACTCGTTTTCTTAGTTAGAATGGAATTGTGGCAGTACCCCTCCCAGATTATGTCCAGCCTACACATAGAGTGTCCCGTTACTGTCACTCAATGACATTTCGTCAGATCCATACAAACAGGAATTATTATAAGTATTCATTCTTTCCACTGGCTATAGTCCAGTGGAATGCCCTGCCAGAGTCTGTTGTTAGTTTGCAAGACCTTGAAGCCTTCAAGGTCGCTGTGAGCAAACTACAACACTCAAAACCCTAGATCCTGACACTGTTGTTTTTAACCTGATTTTAATCTCATCTTCACTGTTTTTAACCTATCATCTTTTATTCCCCTTAACTATCATGCTTTTATTCTTTTTCTTTTTCTACTAACATTGCTCGACAGCGCGCAGCTGCCTAAAATGTCCGCGAGGGCGTATGGCAGAATACGAAGATAGATAGATAGATAGATAGAACGAGCCGAACATTTTGAGACCAAAATTAAGGAGATTTGGTGAAATTTTCCGTTTTGCAACAAAACCGCATCGTCTACAGCAACTCCATTCAAGGAACGCTGCTAAGCATTCAAGGAACGCTGCTAAGCATTTCGTCAAATGGTTTGGGTAATAAAACAGTTATTTCATGCCTGTTTGTAGTATAGTCAAACTATTACCCCTCGGTGCCGTGGACGACCTGATGCACTATTGCACTCGGCCTTCGGCCTCGTGCAATAGTGCATCAGGTCGTCCACGGCACCTCGGGGTAATAGTATACAGTTATTTCATGCCTGTTTGTAGAATAGTCAAAACTATTACCCCGAGGTGCCGTGGACGACCTGATGCACTATTGCACGAGGCCGAAGGCCAAGTGCAATAGTGCATCAGGTCGTCCACGGTACCGAGGGGTAATAGTTTGACTATACTACAAACAGGCATGAAATAACTGTTTTATTACCCGACCCATTTGATGAAATACTTAGCAGCGTTCCTTGAATGGAGTTGCTGTAGACGATGCGGTTTTGATGCAAAACGAAAAATTTCACCAAATCTGCTCAATTTTGGTCTCAAAATGTTCCGCTCGTTCTAACTAAGAAAACGAGTACCCACACTTTATGTTTCTGACCATAAACAACGGAGTAATTGGAGTTTAAAGTTGCCAAACGATGCCTCATTTTCACCATTGTTGCATAACGTGTCCTTTCATAAACGAACCGTACGCGCATCGTCGTCGCGCATGATAATAAGCGCCTATGTGTTTTTTAACGGGGAAGCGGGAAATCGGGAAACCCGGCCCATGGTATAGTGCCAGTCTATAGTCATATTTATTGACCGGTGGAATAGTTCAGTGACTCATGACATAGCAAAAAATAGACAATTACTCCGTATATAGACGGTTGGGTAATACTTTTGACTATACTACAAACAGGCATGAAATAACTGTATACTATAATCATGATATTAATGGAGCCATGTCGCGAGAAAACCTGTCTTCAGGGTTAGAGTCATGAAAGGCTCAAACCAACCTGCTCAGATACAGAGACTAGATGGAAAATTAAAATTTTGCATGAAGCAAGTTTAGATATTTTACTTTCCAATAAGCAAATAACAAGGGCACTGATCAGACTGCTCGGGTGCGCTGGCTGGTCTGCGCCTTTATTGTTCGCATGTAATATGCCAGGTTTTCCTGCGTTGAGGCCAATTATTATTTTATATATGCTTTTAGAAATATTGACATCAACATCTCTAAATATACAACACAATAAAAAAGGTTAAACCATAATTGATAAAATGATTTTATTCAAACTGAATGATTATATAATCTTCCGGGCGTTTATTATAATCATACTGATCAAACTGAGAAACTATGATACCCTGAAGACAAATGCAACCGGTCACTGACTTTATTATATACCTACAAAAAATATCCCTTGATACTACCTAGTTTCCTAAGCAAAAATACAGAATCCCGTATCACCCTACTCGAGTTTTCTGATCCCGTATCAGTATCCTCTATATTTTACCCAAGTCCGCACTACTTTTGCAACGTTAGTGTATCAAACTCCCCAGCAGTAGTATACCTCCGGTCAGAATAATTCCTATTGAAAGAAAGGTTGACGTTGGTGGGGAGTTTGGTACTTATTTCAGTAAAATCCATCACCGAAGCGATGTTTTTGAAGAGAATATTCCAATCCATGCATCACGGCCAAAACTCACTTTCCTCAGCATTTTCCACCAGGACACGTCTAACATCGATTAATTTTCATGTTTCTATGCATTATCAGGCATGCTGATCCCCCAAACTGTTAAAATTTCCAAAAAAAACGGCCCAATCTCTTTTTTTAAGGTCGCGTTGAAATCCGTTATTTTCCGTAAATGTCCGTCAGCTACCATAATAGTGTCAATAAATAAGCCTTAAAATCGTCTGCTAGAGACTTTCTTTGAAGTTATTTTGAAAATTACAGCAGGAAAAAATCTGAAAAAATTCTGAAAAATATCTTGTTATTAGAGTTACATATCAAGAAAATAAATCTGAAATTCTGACTCAATTTGAAGAAGTTTGATGACTTTTTGGAATTAAAATAATGTAAAAAAGCTGGAAAAAAAGAAAATCTGAATTTCCAAGCTCAAGAAAGGTAAACAAACTATATTAAAGCTTATATCAACAGCCACTGCTATGGAGAACAACAATATTCTCAGTTTTGATGCTTTTATGGGCTGTGACTTTGAATTACTAGATGAAAATAACTCTGAGTGGCTTTTGGGTGAGTGGATTGATTCAAATGAAAACAATCCTGACAGTGGCAGTATGGAATATAGGCCAGAAAACTTGCTACCAAGCAACAGCGGGGACAATAATTTCCTGGAAGCTGATGGAAATGTAAAAGAAAATAAACAAAAGCAACCTACATTTGTAGAAGTGACAGATAATGAGAAAAACAACTTTGTTGACTCAATGAAAAATAAAAACACAGTGCGGAAAACAGCCACAGTAATGCGTCAGTTCACTAACTGGTTGGAAATGCCTCCACGTAAGGAGACCAGGGAGATTAATACAATCCAAGCTGATGAACTTGACAATTATATTGGATCATTTTTGCTGTCGATCAGAAAAGCTAATGGGGAGCAATATGAACCAGACACCTTGACATCATATCACAGAGGTATTGACAGGTACTTGCGAGATAGAAAATATCCGTTCAGTTTAGTCGTAGACAAGGAGTTTGCTACCTCCCGGGCTGTCTTAGCATTAAAGCGAAAAGAACTAAAACAAAAAGGCAAAGGAAATCGACCCAATGCATCAACACCATTGTCCAAAGGAGAGGAAAAAGCCCTAAAGGACAAAAATTGTGTTGGACTTAATAGTCCCCAGCAGCTCTTGAACAAAATGTGGCTTCAAAATACGATGCTGTTTGGTATACGCCCTGGAGCAGAAAACCACAGTCTTCGCTGGGGAGATATTCAGCTACATGAAGATGAGAATGGGCAGGAGTACCTGGAATTCGAGCGTGAAAGGGCCACAAAGACGAGAACTGGCGAGGCTAGCGATACCCGTTCATTTCGCCCCAAACAGTTTGCTCATCCAGATGACCCTAGTGACTGTCCGGTGGTAGCTTATAAAGCTTATCAGAGACATAGGCCCATCAAGATGAATTATCCAGAAAGCCCGTTTTACCTAGCTATTCACCACCAGCGTAAACCAGACTCGGAAACATGGTTTAAGGGACAGCCCCTAGGGGAAAATTCACTGCGGTATATCATGAAAAACATGGCTTCAAAAGCAGAAATTCCTGGCAGAAAAACTAATCATTCGGCCAGGAAAACCACATGCACCAAACTTCTTCATGCAGGTGTAGCTCCCACTACAATCCAACAGCTAACTGGTCACAAAAACGTTCAAAGTGTTAATAACTATGCAATCGCTTCAAACGAAATGCAACACCAGATGTCTGACATACTGTCCAACAAATCTATTGCATTAAACCCTGTAAACAAGCAGTGTCAACCTTCAAATGCTACTACCCCACCCAACTGTGCTGCAGTTTCGAGTTCATTCTCGGCGACAAAATCTTCCAATTTCTTGGGTGATATATTTCATGGAGCAAAGCTACTTAACTGCAATATAACTGTAAACAATAATTACCCCCAGTGTTCTCCGAAAAGGAAGAGAATACGTGTCATTGACTCTGACAGTGATTAAATATTTCAACTTTCATCAATACAATCGAAGCATTTGTACTTTCGATTTGATGTGTATTTATACGCCGCATAAAACCCAGCACCTGACCCAGAGTTTGACTAGAGTAGAATAGAATAGAATCAAAGTTTTCGCTGTTCTTGTTGTGAAAAATGTTGAATTTATCGTTGAAACTTTCCTTGTTGTTGTTTATTTTTTGTAGGTATATAATAAATACATTATTACTTTAGTAACTTGATCCGATGGGTCGGATCACGTCTCGTGGGTGCGCCAGGAACGACCGGATCACACTCGACTTCGTCTCGTGTGATCCGGTTGTTCCTGGCGCACCCACTCGACGTGATCCGACCCATCGGATCAAGTTACTAAAGTAATAATGTGTATTTATCTCGTGATTTTCCGCCATTAGGCCGATAATCCTAAAAGGTAGAAAAAAATTACAACACCGTTGTTACAAATCTCTAATAAGGGAGTTTAAGTTTTTATTTTATTTCAACAAATTAAATATCAAAGGATTTCTAAAAGTCTCCACTACGCAATACTACTAGCATTTTTTTTTTCTCATATTATTTGAAAAGGGATATTGTTATGTTTTTAATAACAATCCACGGAAAAAACGTGGCATTTTTACTATTTGTTTAATCATTTCAGCAGTGGTCAGAAAAAACTCGAAAAAGGGAGTTTAAGTTTTCATCCAAAAATTATGAAAAATATATCAAAATGTTCGCAGAATAATGTAGTTTCTAAAGCTACCAGCAATTTTTTTGCATTATGTACCAGACTTTTTTAATAAGAGTTTAATTAATACTTTCCTATTCGTTTCAGTGTAAACCGCTATAAGGATTAATACAGGTAAATCTGTCATGACAATTTTTCATTGTTGGGTATGATCCAGTTTGCCCCCCTTAAAGTTTCGCCCCAGCGGCGTTTCGCCCCAGGTCGTTTCGCCCCTGGTCGATTCGCGCCAAGAAGAAAAATCAACCTATTTTGTTGAAATCTATGTGAATAGTTAGTGCAAAAAGTAGTTTAACAGTTAAAATCGACAACACGTTTGGCTGGATAAAGATTTACCGCATATGCGATTATACCTAAAGTACAGTAATATCAATAATATTACCTCTCATGACAAAGATGTTTTCTGGCTATATAAAGCTATGCCTAATTTTTGGCCTAAGTATACATTTTATGTGCGATCAACATGGAATCTGTAGATGGGTCTATGTTATTCGGCAATAAACTTGTATCAAATGCTCATGTTATGGTTAAGTTACACATTTCTGCCAGGTAGAATTTCCTAGGGATTTGAGGTCTGAAAATTCTGAGTTCTCATCATGTAGACCATTTTAACTATCGCACATGCCGTTTATCGCACAATCCGGTTTCCCCATTATAAAGATAATGCTGACATATTTGAAGTAAATTGCATTCATTTCATCTAACGTCTCTGCAACGTAAAGCAATATTATATCTTGCAATTATGACAAATCATGCTGAAGACATTTGTAGAATCTTACACATGGCAAACGTGTTTCCATGTCTCTTTCCAATGGGTAAAACAGATAACCATAATTATACACGAAATAATGACAAGATAACACTTTTCATCAGTTTAATTCACTAATTGCAAACAAATAAACAAACAACCAAACAAACAACAATTTAGCTGGCTATCTTTTGACCTACGTTGGTCATTGATTTCGACAAGACTGCAAATTTTTACCGGCGGGCCGATAGGGGCACGAGATTGGATGCTGGATGGGTTAGCCAAATGCCCGCCCACTTCCCAGTAAGCACGTAAAATGGGGCCACTATCGGCCGCCAGCGAAACGCCATTCGAATGGCATTTTACCGGCGGGCCAATAACAGCACGAGATTGGATGCTGGCTGGGTTCCTCATGTTTTCAGCCAATGCGTGGTATATTTTCGGTACCAAACACTTATTGAGATTATAACTTGATGAGCGTAAATTGCAGTCCGAAATGTTTATTTAACCAAAATAAGAACCCTATAGAGAACTTTGATAAGAATATTTACACAAACTGATGTCAATTCCAAATACAAATGAGTCGCCACTGTTTGCGCATCAGGGTAGATTGCACAAACGGCGGCGACTGATCTGAAACGTTTGATCCCAAAATGCTCGGTAATGGAATCCATTTGTTCCATGTCTAAAAAATAAGTGACAGACTCGTAAATGCTATATACTGTGTATATTATATGAAACCTGCTTGGAGCTAAGTGGGATTCGGCACCAAGCTCTATAGACAAGTAGTTGGGATTACAACATTTTTATTCGATTTGGCACCAAGCTCTATAGACAAGTAGTAGGGATTCCTATGGGCACTAATTGTGCTCCCCTGGTTGCAGATTTATTCCTGTTTTGTTATGAGTGGGACTTTATGATGTCTCTTTCTGATGATAAGCAGGCTGATGTTATTGATGCGTTTAACACTACTTCCAGATATTTGGACGATATTTTAAATATTAATAATGTTTATTTTGACAATATGGTAAGTCAAATATACCCTTCAGAGCTCAAACTGAATAAAGCCAATGCCTCTGATACCGAAGCTGCATTTTTAGACTTGCATTTGTCAATTTCTAATGATATTGTTTCTTCCAAAATTTATGATAAACGTGACGACTTTGATTTTGAAATTGTCAATTTCCCATTTTTAGATGGTGATGTTCCTAGTTCTACATCCTATGGACTCTATATCTCTCAACTCATTCGTTTTGCTAGAGCATCTAGCTATGTTGCTGACTTCAACACTCGCAATAAATTGTTAACTCAGAACTTCTTAAACAAGGCTACCGGTATCATAAACTTCGCAAAACTTTTTTTCAAAATTTTATAGACGATACTATGATTTGATTTCTAAATTCCAAGTTGGACTTAAATCTCTCTTGCGCCAAGGACTTTCGGAACCTGATTTCTATGGTGACTTGGTGTATAAATTGAAGAAGATTGTTGGTTCTAATAATTTTTCAGCGCAGTTCATTAAATTATTTCCCATTATTAAAAAAATTGGCTATAACATTAATGTATTGCAACAGACTGCATGCTTGGTAGTCAACCCAATCATGGTTGGCAACTTTGCTTTCCTCTTTAATTGCACGCCGGTGGGTCGGTCTTCAGACTCTATGATGGTTCCGACTTAAAGATTTGTCTATTGATGAGATGGTAGGGGCTTGATGCTTTGGCTGTTTGTCGGGCCCACCGGGGTTTACCTGTTGGATTTCTTCTGCTCCGGTATTCAGTTTTATTTACTGTTGAGTCCCTATCTTTGCTTTATCTCCTTGTTATATCTTGATTTATATGTTTTAGGAGATGATGCATTGATGAGTTAGGGGTCTTTCATGCAAACCAAATATCTATGCGTCTTGATCCACATCTGAATTAAGGGTGAGGTTGGCGCCGTTTAACCGGTTTAAGCCCTCCAGTAAAATATTTTACTGACCGTTCCAAGGCGGTACTTCTTTTGTGGATCTTTTATGTCTTTGTTCTGTCTTGTGTTTGCCATGTCTTTGTGCGCGTCTGTTTATATGTGCTTTGTGGTCACCTGCTGGGAAAGGGCTGACCTCTTGGCTCTCGTTTGTGGTGTCTGCTGTGAGTTTGTCACTTTCCCATTGGTATCCTGGGTCAGGTGTGGTACTTGATTGTATCGATTCCTGATCTTTGCACCCTTACATACTTTTATAAAATTATTTTGTCACGGTTGGTTATGAAATATACAAACATGAGCTCTGTGGGCCTCGAAACAATTGTTTCGAATGTGGGCGATCACTCCGTCCAGTCTGAGCGTGTGCACAGGTTGGTCAAAGCCTTCGTTGATCAGATAAAAAAACGTACATTCACCGACGAAATCAAAGCATGTCACCGACATATCAACGTTTCATTGAACAATCAATTTCTAATTGAAGCTGATTGATTGGCGAGTGTTTTCGACACCCTAGTCTTAATCCCGTTAATGACTCACAGATAAAAGATTATTCGGCTGCACACTTTAATTAGAGAAAATTAACGCCCAATTACTTTAACTGATTGATCAGTCCGTTTTCTTATTGCAATGAGCAGACCAGTGCCACCTTGCATATTGGCGCAGGGGTGGAGCCAAGGAAATATAAAATTAATTTTATGCTATATTTTATTAGTATTTTTTGTAAGCATTGCATTTTGTTATCACGGTCTATCCTAGTCATGCATAATTTTTTATGCACTACAGTCCCCTCAAATGTTTTTCATGGACACCTACACCCTCAAGCCTGCACCATACCAATTAAATAATTTATAGCAGTGTGGATCCTGATCAGATGGCTTTTGGTATAAAAGATAAATCTGGGTTCCACAAGGCTTAATTGCTATCATTATTACTGAAGCGTGTTCATCGTTAAAACTAAATTATTATCATATGATAATGCTTAAAATATCTTTATGAAATGTATAACAATTTGAAGGGATTAAAAAAGTGGGGCGAAACGAGTAAGGTAAAAAAGTGGGGCGAAACGACTAGGGTCTTGGGGCGAAAAGACTGGGATGTAGGGGCGAAACGTCAAGGCATCAAATTTGGGGCGAAACGACTAGGGGCGAAACAACTAGGGGCGAACTGATCTTGGGGCGAAACGACCTGTTACCTAGTTTACATGCTAAATATAGCCACATGCCGAGCATGCCCTGAGACCGAACTAGCCCCGGTCTCCCCTACTATTTACAAACAAAAAACAAAAACATTTGATCAAAAAAGCGGTGTTTACCTGTATCAGTATCAGAACTATTGCTATGCTCGATGTTGGTTTGAAAATTCTACAGCTCTATGTTCGATCGTTTCCACATAGTAAAACGGCGGGGAACAACCTTTGGGATTTATTTACTTATATCTGTAGCTGCAGTTAAGGTGATTTGACAAGTGAAATATACACAGGAGTAATTTTGAGCCCTAGCTTCAGAAATAAACCCTTTGAATGAATTAGGATTTATTACACAGACTCTACTCAGTTTGGATATCTGCTCTGAAATGTTTTATGTATTAAAATTATTCAAAGCACCAAACTGAAATAGAAAATTAACAATGATCTACAAAGAAATATCTCGAATCAATATACATTAAAATGGGCCTCGACGCAACAAAACCTGTCATCGGGGTTTCTGAAAAAAGCGAGACTCTTACCAGTCCCCTAATCTACAGAGACTAACTAGAAAATTGAAATTCCGCTTGTATCAAACCTAGATATAATACTTTCCAAAAAGCGAATTACAAAGGCGCTGATCAGTCTGCGTGGATGCGCAGGCTGGTCTGCGCCTTTGTTATTCGCAAACCCCCGAAGACAGGTCTTCTTGCGTCGAGGCCCAATTGAGTGCTCATGTTTTATTGAATTTATTAAACGAGTTGGGGAAAAGAGATGAAATGCGAGGCTTGCAGAGCATTTTATCTCTTTTTCGCAACGAGTATAATAATTTCAATAATACCACGGGGTAATACCAATTTCGCTATTTTTGCTGGCGACCGGGACGGCACTGTGTAAAGTTGCTATCGACCGAGGAGTACGGCTTTCGACCGGTCGGTACGGCTGTCGGTATAGGGGGGGGGGGGGTCATGACTTAAACGCCTATGGAGGGGTCATGGCGTAAGTTTTACCATTTACAAATGCTATAGAGTTTTTTCAAGAGACAATGTGCTATTTGTCTGATTATTTTTTATAAGTTTGTGACGTCGAAAAAAACACAGGTTCTTTCGCAAAGATCAGTTTTCATAGAAAATCAGTAATCTCACACATTAAGAATGATGTGAAAGCAATGAAACGCCCTATTTATATTATTAGTCATTTGTGCTTCTTCAATCAAGTGCGAATGGCATATTTTTGCGCTATGGAAGCTTTTATGGACCCCAGAAAAATACCATGATACGTTTATTGACTGCCAGTGATACGGCTGTCGAGGCTATCGTACTGTGAATGATACGACTGTCGACGAAATGTGAAAATGATCTGTCATGCACTGGGGTTAAAATACATGATTTATTCTACGACTATAACTGAAATCTGCTTTTTTCAGACAGTTTTCACTAGCAACAATGAAGGAAAATGCATGTTTTATGCGGATTTGTATCTAAAAGGCGCAACATTTACCAATAATAACTCCACCCCATTCCATCTCTCCCATATATTTAAACTCACGCAGCAGACTACAACACTGGTCACTGAAGCTAACTCACAGGTTTGGATATTTGCCTTGGTAGTTATGTTGCTGATGTGGGTTTTCCAGGTAAGATCTGATGTAAGCTCAACACCTAGGTAGGGATGGTGGTCTACTTGTTGAAGCTGAACTCCCTTGATTGTGTAGCTAGTAGGATGGCCTTTCTGCTGTCTGGTAATCTTGAGTAGATGGCATTTAGCAGCATTAAACATCATCAGCCTGGTGTTTGACCAATCCACCATACTGTCCAAGTCCTGTTGCAGCTGGTTTGCGTCGACAACAGAGTCAATAGTTTTATAAAGAAGACAATCATCTGCGAAGAGCTTGATAGTGGTCTGTGGTGATACCTTGACCCCAATGTCGTTCACATACAGGAGGAACATCAGTGGACCCAGTACAGTGTCCTGTGGCACACCGTAGAGAACTGGCGAGTCTGACGAAGCTGATCCATCAAGTACGACTCGCTGGTGACGCTGACAGAGCCATGAGCTAATCCATCTGTTCGTTCTTCCTGTAACTCCATAGTGTTGCATCTTGTGGAGAAGTCGACGGTGGGGGACTGTATCGAGTATCAGCAAGTCCGTCACCTTTCTTCTATCTAGTCTTTGGGACAAGTCCTCTACTGTGTTTAGCAGCTGGGTTTAGCAGGAGTGGTTTGATCGGAATCCAGGTTGGAATTTGACGAGGATATTGTACCTGTCAAGGTGATTCATTGTTTGGCTGAATATAATATGCTCCATGGATTTACAGAGAAAACAGGTCAGTGAGACTGGTCTGTTATTTGCTGGGTTGGTCTTGTCCCCTTTCTTAAACACAGCTCTGACATTGGCTCGTTGCCAGTCCAATGGAACTTGGCTGGTGTCGTAGGATTGTTGGTATATGAGGCTCAATACTGGAGCTAATTCCTTTTATGCCAACTTTAGTATCCTTGCCGGGACCAGTTCCGGGCCAGACGCCTTTGCAGGTTTTAGGTTGTTTAGCAGCTTTTCTATGCCTGGGGCTGCGAATTCAATGTCTAGCATTGGAGAAACTGGTTCACCGTCTATGTCTGGGAGGTGTCCATCGGGTTCTCTGGTGAACTGTGAGGTGTACTGTGAATTCAGAGCCTCTGCAACTTCTGTCGGGTCACTCAAGAGATTTCCATTCGATCTCAGGACTCGTATATTACTCTGGCCGGATTTCTTTTGTTTTATGTATGAGTACGTAGAACTTCTTGGGGTTATCATTTATAGACATTTAGGATGTTGTCGACATATGTTCTGTGTGATTCCTGGATGGCGTCTTTGACTAGTTTACTAAGCTTGAGGTAGCGCTTCCAGGAGTGACTGTTTCTGTTGTGTCTGCCAGCATCCCAGGTTCTTTTCCTCTCTTGATTTCCGTGGTCATCCAGGGAAGATTCCACCTAGAGGTGTATTTCTTCTGAAGAATGTTCTTTTTGATGGAAGAAACAAGAGCACATTTTAAGAGGTTCCAGTTGTCATTGACATGTCTCTTGAGAGGTTCCTCTGAGAGGAAGTCATCTTTAAAGGCTCCAAGGTCACGTTTCACCCCTTCTAGGTCACCTTTCCTGTACTGGTAAACATATCGGTCTGGTTTCTTCTGTCGCTTGACTGCCAGGTTTACATTGTATTTAACAGCACAGTGGTCACTTATTCCTTGGTGTATTTCCATGTCCATAATCAAGTCCGGGTTGGTTGTCAGAGTCAGGTCCAGAATGTTGTCGTTTCTTGTGGGCTTATCAGTCATCTGGGTGAGGAAATTTGCATTGACAAAGTCCACCATGGTGTAATTGAGGTACATAGAGTAGTTCGGATTTGCGCCTATGGAGGAATTTCCCAGCTGATGTCTGGCATGTTGAAGTCCCCGTTGAGGATAATGTTTGGAAGAGAGAAATCTTTACATGTGAGTTTGGAAACAGATTCGTGCAGTTTGTTGATTACCTCTGGGTCAATCAGACGATGGTGATCTATAAAATGAACCAATAAGCAATGGTTTGTTGTTGGCTAACTCTATACGACTCCATGTGATTTCGCAGTCTGTATCGAGATTAGTCACAGGAGATGCTATAAAAGTGTTATTTACAGCTATTAACACTCCACCAGCACCTAACCGGTTGTCCTTCCGGCTCACCACATCATATCCCGAGTTTTCGGGTAGTACTGCATCTGAGTCGCTAATAGAGGAATCCAACTTAGACTCACATGATACACACAGGACATCAGGCTTGTGTTCCTCTTGAATGTTTGCAAGGAGGGCATGCTTGTTGTCTGATACAAGGCTGTTTCAATTCATGTTCATAATCTTTATTAATGGCATTTTCCGCTTAGGTTGAGCAGTGCTGTGCTGGTTACAAGGTACTTGTTTCAGAGAGCTGTCGTTATAAGAGAGGGCTGAAAAACTATTTGAAGTTTCCAGGTCAGAGTCTGAGGACGAGAAAAATGAGTCGCTGAATTGCATAGTCCCACAAGGTGGACAGATCCAAGAAGTCACGCTGCCTATCAACACGTTGTATTGATACGGAGAAACTTCCACACACTTGATGTGGCACCAAAAGTCGCATTGGTCACACTGCAGGGCTCTGTGATACTAGCGACGGGTCTGGAACAAATAGCAGAAGTTGCATTGAGAAAGAGCTAAAAGAAATAAATAGAAATATATAAAACCTCAAAATAGATCTACTTTGGCCTCCGTAGCTATCTTAGTGAATAAACTCTGTTCTGACGTCACTGTGATGAAAAATATCATAAAATAGCAAATACAGAAGATCTCCATGGAATACATTCGTCACAGTGACGTAATACTACCAGGGAAAATGTTAGAACCACGAATATGATTTCGGACCCAAAACGCGGGTATAAGTTGAATTTCATACGACATTAGATAGATTCTTCTGATCGGGAGGGGGTTCGCTTTGAACCAAAATTATTTCATTTTCATTGGGAATTTTCGGAAAAATAAGGAAAAATTAAATGATCAGGTTAAATTAACAAATCGTTCCCCCCTATGAATTTTTGAACCCCCCTATCCACCCTTGCTGATCTGATCCTCCAGTGATCAAGAACGGATTGTTCTCCCCCTGGTTAACGGGTGGCAGGATCATCAGAAAGTCAAACGAGAAATGGGAAACCGCGAGAATATAACTCTATGTATTGATCTATTTATAAATACTGTTCAGACACGGACCATGAAAAGGGATATTCAGCGTCTCTATCGTCGCATGCTCAGCCCAGGAGCGTAGCCAGAGGCTTTATCATGTTTTATACCACTCTTACCAACTTTAGCTCGAAAAATCTCACGATGTGCAAGGTCTACAGTGATGAAGATGGTATAAAATAGTTATATCATGTTTGTCCACCTGTACGTAGGATAATCCACTCGCTAAAGCTCGTGGATTATCTCCACGTACAGGCGGACAACCCATGGTATAACTATACAAAAATGTAACTATTACGAAGCCCCCCAAAATATTTGAAGAATTAAGAGATATCTGACCTTGTTACTTTACTTTTCAGATAGCGAATGATAAAGGCGCTGATCAGACTGTGCTGTTCGCAATCAAGAAAAGTCAGGGTTTCTCGTGTCTATGCCCATATGATGTTGAAGCCCAGGCTTCCTGGCCTCCGCCTGGCTACGCGCCTGGCTCAGCCCAAACAGAAACTTAACACTCTCAGATTTATATAAACATTTTTGACAGTAAAATTGACATTAGTTTATTATCAACATGTTTAAACATATGTTGTTGGTCCTAAAAAGATATTTGGATGCTCTACGGAGCCGTCTCATTGAGACGGTTCTTTTGAGTACCCACAAAATACGCACTCTTTATAAAATGTCTGAACACTGGTTCTTTGGTAGCAGTTTCTGTTGTTTGATTTGATTCAACAATTTTTCAGTTATGTCGGGACGAATCATTCTTTGATGAGCCACTATTAGGCAAGGATTAATGTGACTTGCTCAAGGACACAACGCAGTGACGCAGATAAGGCTCGAACCCGCAATTGGTCCATCTCGAGATATGCACTTTACCACTGAGCCACTGCGCTCCCAGAAGTTTCTGGTGAGAATGTGTAAGTGCACAAACAGGCACGCATAACCATCACGTCTAAGGTAATGGATTCTGTAGTAAAACCAACAGGATATTTTTTTGCACTTTTTCACATGAACATACTAATATAATATGCACATTCAAATGTACGGGTAAGTCATCGTCCATTTGCATGACTGCCAGGGACGACAATGATGAGGGGGCTTTCGTCAAACAACCATACGTTCTACATTCGATAAAGTTTCTTTTGTGGATCTTTTATGTTTTTTCTGTCTTGTGTTTGCTATGCCTTTGTGTGCGTCTGTTTATATGTGCCTTGTGGTCACCTGCTGGGAAAGGGCTGACTTCTTGGCTCTCGTTTGTGGTGTCAATCTGTAAGTTTGCCACTTTCGCATTGGTATCCTGGGTCAGGTGTGGTCCTTGATTGTATTGATTCTTGATCTTTGCACCCTTACTCACTTTGTATGAGTATGTATCATGTGTATATGTGGGAGCTATTCACAAGAGCTTTTGTAGAACTTTATATTCTCGATGAAGGGACATACATCCGGGTTAGCACAATCTCAGTTCCAGCCGTATCACAAGTTGCATTCTAGATATAGTTTCGTTTCGAAAATTTCGACTTGTTATTTCAAGCACCCGGGGTGTGATGTTTAACTTTTTTAAGTCTTGTCTCCATTTTGTGGGAATTAGGCAAACAGTGCAGACTTAGATCAGACGCCACATAACCACGGTGGCGTCGGATCAGGTCCTCCGCTGTTGTTCGCTAAAGATTTGAATAATAAAAAACACCAAAAAGAGCATACGAAACTGGACTGGTTTGTAATGCTATCATTAATTCTGTGAAATGAATTTAATAAATGAATGTTGAGGATATCAGATTTCATAAAAAATAATGAATTTGAATTATTATTTTTCATCCAGACATGTTACACAAAAACACAACAGTTTTTTGTTCCTCTCAGTATATTTTATGGTTTTAGGTAATCTTACTGTTTTGTGGCTTACTTGGACATGGTTGCTTATGATTTCGGGAAACCCGTCATCAAAGATTTTGGCTCTAGATCAGACTGACGTATGACACAAGAATTTGCACAGAGTTAAAAGGATAGATTTGTTAATGGGGTATGCTGTCGCTTGCTCCTCTTATGCGCGTGTCCATACTTTTTAGTCCAGAAAACTACAAGTTTGCAAGGTTCTGGCAGGGGGATCCAGCATTTTCCAGGTGGTCCACTTGCTATTTTCTATAGAAACCCATAGAGCTTGTGATTTTCCAAGGGGATAGAGGTCCGGGCCCCCTGCCTTCATTCGAATCCGCACATGCTTCTTCTTTAAAACTTTCTTCACATACCTACGTATTTTTCACTCTGTGTTAAACCTCTTAACACGGCTATATAAAGTCCGCACGTGACCAATCACATGATATTTGGAGACTGGAGTAAATACGACGTTTTTAGTGAAACGCAAATTTTTGTTCTTACGAACAATTTAAGATGTTTTGATGAAACTGGCGTACGCACTTCTCAGAAAACAACGTACGCACAATTTAAGATATATCGTACGAACTTTATTGATGAAATTGGCCCCAGAACAACGAGCGCCCACGAACGCTCGTATGGTGGAATTCGCCTCAGGTTCTATTCTTTTGGTAGTTAATAAGTTGTTTTGAGCTGCGCAAACGTGCGTGCATTTCATGGAAATCCTGACCGCTATAGAGCGCCAATGCAATAAAGACCGTCTGTTTGTGTCGTTTGAAGCCATTTCGACAATGTAGACCCAGATCAGGCTGCTCCTGTTGGAGCAGTCTGATCTGGGCCCAAACTGTTTGCCTCTATACTTAAGTTAACCAATAAACGACATTTCCTTATGCAGTCACTTTGCTTGCGTTTTAAGGATTAAATAATGTGTTTTGCGTCTGTTCTAAGGTATAAATGTATAAATGTATCATGATCTCTGATTAATGACCTTTGGGTCTTTCTATTGTAAAAATTGATGCAGAATGCGTAAAATGAGCCAGTCGGGCTGAAACATCTGTGTTTGTCAAAGCTTTTATAATACACGTAAATACATGCCTGAAACCTTCTTTTTAGAGAAAGCCATTTGCATGAACATAAACTACGCTTATCTGACTACAATATTTAGAAGTATACTGACCCAAATAGATGTATATATATCTGGTATTTTTTACAATTTTTCAATTTGACATTTAAAAGTTCATAAGCAAAAATTGTAAATATATATTTTTCTACCATTCTTAGAATTTTTTACATTTGGGCGAAAATACTTCTAAATATTATAGTTGGATAATTGTAGTTCACGTTCATGCAACTTGTTCTCAGTGTGTCACAATATTTCAAACTGTATCAGACCAGTACGTAACTCTAAAAATACTGATAAGCATGCTGCCGATTACTCAAAAAGCTGTATGTTGGGGCGTAAAGTGATCTATGTGAGATGTATAAATTGTTCAAACAACAATGTGGCCAAAGGTATCCGTCTACTTGATAAAAAAACATTTTTCGTTTATCAGTCAGGGTCATAACCTGTATAAGTTACAATATATATCACTTGAAGAAGTTAAAATTGTGTCTTTTCAACAATGATTTCAAAGTGAGGCCATAGAAAGTAACTTATTTAGGTTATATCTGAAAATATTTACGCCAAGGTCAAATTTTAGGACTTCAAAAATATAACTTATTCAAGTTAAAAAGTGGCTTATTTTCTGATCTTCAATGACCTTGCGTACAAATTTCTAGACGATGCGTACACAAATTTATTGCATAATCGTAAAGTTATGTAGTAGGTCTTTCAGATAAAATTACCCACATGGCCGTGAAAATAGCAGTAACCCCGAAATATGAAGATGAAAAAAGATAGATTCACTTAAACAGGTTACTTTTGTATTTGTTGCTAAAAAAGTTAACTGCTTTAAGTGATATATTCCGAGTTTTAACTTTTGAAAGTTATGCACCTGACTGTTTATACAGGAAAAATAAATGCAAGTAAGAGCTTTTGAAAGATATATCCCCATAATCAATATGTAAATACAGTCACGCTCCAAGCGTTTTATTTAACCGTAATGGCACAAGATGATACAGTTACTTTTGAATAAGGCCACGCCTTATTTTCAGCTTCTACCTATGTCTATGTTAGACCAGTCTTATTACGCATTCGTGAGGTAACGCCTTTACAGTAACCAAAAAGTATGAAACGAGAGCCAAGAGGTCAGTCCTTTCCCAGCAAGTGACCAGAAGGCTGCAGGGAGCAGACGAGACAGTATATCATAGATGATTACAAAAATCAAATAACAGAAAGGAAAAGAAGTTATTGCCATTTTTATCTAAAAAACACCTCAATTCGTGAAATACGCTACCTGTCTGTAAATTACGTGACCGCATTTAAGTGTGACCATTCCCAAATATCTTAATAAAAAGTCAAACGCTTTCAATTATATCATTTATGGTTAAATAAGAGGTACGTTATATAAATTTATTTTAATAGGATGAGTTCCTTTAAAAGTAACACAATAGGGAGAGGTGATGTGCCTAGTTGTATCTTTGAAGTCCTTGTTATAATGAAACTACAACTTTTAGATGGTGTGCTTGGGTACTAATTTACTGAAACTGATGTGCTTTCATTAGAAAACAATTACATCATCAGAAAGGATATGCCCTAAGATGGTTCTTCAGTGTTAAGTAACATTATATTAACGTAATTCACAATATCGCAATTTCCATTTTGAAATGATAGTTAGGTTGATTTGCAGCTGGGTGTGTTCAAAGGTAGAATAAGGAAAGGCGCCTGTTCGTCATACAAAAATATACTAGTAGACGTTACAACCACAAGAAATTATACGCAGCGGCAAAGTAATCCTTCTCAATGAAATATTTTAAGCCTCTGAAGAGAAGTACACCTTACCAATCCAGAGTAAATAGGAAACTATTTTGTCATAAGAATAAAAGGTAATCAGTCAGTGCAAAGAAAGTAAGGACTCCATATAAATCACCTTTAACAAAGAAACCAAGGACCATGTCTCCATTTACAGGACATCATATGTCACTGTTATCACCAATATCTATGCTGCACAGTAAATCACAAACCCCACGAAAATCAAGGAGAAAACAGTTACCAATCACTTAATTGAAAGTTTTCACGATGAAACTGATACACATATTAACGGTAATGACATGGATGAAACGATTCTGTATAGTGATTATGATATAAGTGATAGCAACTTTAAGATTCTGCCAAAAAGTAACAAAACGTCAGAGACAAAAAGTCTGGCAGTATAGCGTGTTCGAATTCTGAGTCGTGGCACATGCCATAAGTGACGAAATCTCATGTACTGACACATATATACATGTAGATAAATGATTGACACTTCAAGTATATTTGGGCTGATACTTACATCTTTAACGCATCTGCGCAAAAGGCTGAGCTAAAGGTTGTGGGGGTCTTGGAGGTGAGCACTTGGAGTGGGGCGGGGTAAAGTGTGCTAGTTTGTGCACTGCATGTACTGACAAGGTATACACGAAGGAACTAGAGCGTGACGTTACAACTAGAGCGATGCCGTAGAGGCTACAGCGCCTGAAAACTTTGGCAGCATTCCTTCATAGTACATAATCGGTTCGATTTTTTTACGTCCAACGAACGAATAAGGGCTGTTATGAACATGCCATGTGTAAAATGCTCTTGTTCTGAGCTAAAACTGGCAAACATCTGCATACTTTCTTCGTTTTGACATAAAACTGAAGAAATCCCGTTCTGTTTTCGATTTGGTTACGGTCCTCATCTCAAAGCAAAGCTTTTGTCAACATCAAGTTTGGTCTGTTCAGCAAGGTAAATCATACGAGGGATGTTCGAAAAGAATTGCTTTTTTCATCTGGAGACTTCAAATTTCAAGTAAGCCCAAAAGTGCTCATTTCATGCCATCAAAGAACTCCCCATGGCTTGAAATGCAAAGCTTCAGCCGATATATCCACTTCCTGGAGGCATCACGGTACGCTGAATTGGGCACAGTAATAAGGTACTGATGAATAGCAGATCCAAGTGCCTGTCAGGACTTGTATTTCTGCCCAGCAAGGAATTATTTCAATTTCGGAAATATAAACAAATCAAATAGGGCAAGATCTAGGGAATACGGGAGGTGAGGGATAAAACCAGTGACATTGCATCGTTTCTGATAATATTTTTCGGCTTCTCCAGCACTATGTCTTTGTAGTACTCTCCGGTGATGTTTTTTGCCCCTTTCCACCAGCACTTTTATTGCAACTCCTTCGCCAGAGAAGAAAATTGCAAACCAAACATTCTTTGCACTCAAAGACCGTTTGGCAATTATTGGGCGTCTGCTATGTTTAGTGGCCCAGAATTTATTACTAACCTCTCTGACGGGCTCAAAATACTAGACCCAGTTTTCATCACCTGTAACAACATTGCCAAACTACTTTTTGTCACAAGTTTGAAACATTTGAAGCAGCTTTTTGGCCACTTTGACCCATTGTCTGTTTTGCTCATCAGCCAACAGATGTGGCACCCATCTAGCAAAAATCTTTCTGACTTTCAAATGCTTCTTCATAATAAAGTGAACTGTTGATAGTGATATGCCTACTTTTCGTACAATATCACGAACTGTAAATCTGACATCTTCAATGATTTCCTTTATTTTTGAAACGATTTTTTTAAGAGATGCAAATTTTGGCCTACCTGATTTTGGTGTACTTTTGATGGACTCTACACCAGATTCACATTTATTTTTCCAGCGCCTACCTGTGTCATAAGACACACAAGAAGGTCCTTAAGTAGTAGAAAGATCAGTCATCAGCTGCTTCAAAGAACAACCAAGTTTTTAGCGAGCTTTGATGTAAGCCCGTATTTCATCTTTCTGGTCGACGCTTCTACCAACGATTTTTACTACAGTGGTCAATGACTGCGTGTATTAATATGGCAAATTTAATGTCATACATTTAGTCTAACATGTTCATTTATACACCGTTGTGTAGACCTTGAATAAACCTAGATAGATATATATTGTTTTTTTTATCGTGCCCCTTGTGGATATCGAGATATAGGACAATAAGCAATTCATTTCGAACATCCCTCGTATCTACAAGGATATTGGCATTGCCGGATTTTTACATAGTTTGCTCATTCTTTTACAAAAAATCAAAACAAGCGAGAGTACCTACCTTTGTTTTGCTTTTCCCTTAGTGGAGCGGGAAGTGACTAGAATCGTGCACTTCCTGATACAAGCATCAAACTTTGCAGAACTACTTATTTGTATGAGTTGTTTGCAAAATGTTTTCTAGCCAATCAAAAGTCGCCATATTTTCAAAATGGCGGCCCTGAATTCAAAATGGCCACCAAAATATATTATAATGTCCAAAAGCTTATACATTTGACTCACAGTGATGGTCCTTTTTAACAAAAGTATGTCCTATCTTGTGTAAACATAAATTGTAACACTTTTTCTTAAATATTTCGCCCCCTTTTCAGATTAGGGGAAAAATGGGGAAAAATTGGGGAAATTAACGGAAAATTGGTTACATCGTCTGTAAACCTAGCAAAATAGTTACAAAGTGGTATAAACTAAACTCATATTGGATAACCTATGTCAAATACTCATTATCTCTCACATATTTAAGACAGCTTTGATCATAGTATGATAAAAAGGGGGTAACCTATGAGGTTTATGGGAAATACAACGTCCAATAAAATGGCTTCTTCGCCACAGAGTTAGATAAAACAGAGGTCAGAACAAAAAGAAATAGTGGCAATGTTTATTCGTATCTTAGGTCAACAATCCAAATGTAATTTTACCTGTTGGATTGCTCACCTAAAATGTAAAATTATGGAGGTATGGGAATGTGAAATCAGAAATCCTATGTGGTCAAACGGCAATTTTACATACTATCACTATACATTGCATTAGTTAGATGGCCTCCATGCGAGCTGAACATTTCTTGTACTTCAACAACAGCAGAATCTAGGGCGAAGATTTGGTACCAGTAAAATGCATTTAAGCCCCCCGGTGGCTTAGGCTGCTGTCCGTTCTAAGGCGGTGGTTCTGTTGTTGTTGACTTTTTGTTTTTTGTTACTCCCATTGTGGGAGTCTGTAATTGTTCTATGTTTTGTTGTACGTTACTTTATGTCCATTCTAGTATTGCAATCATCTTGATGGGGAAGAGAGAGCTGATTGCTTTGCTTAATTTGTCTTCCTGGTGTTTCGTGATGGTTGAGCGGCTCTTCCTCGCGGTGCCACGGGGTTGTCTGCAGTTTGTGATTGTGGTATTTCCTGATCATACTCACTTACTATTTTCCATGCAGATTTCTTACCTTTACCACGGAAGGCAGACACTGTATCACAGCTAGTGAATGAGTGAAAAAAAGTGAGAGCTTTTGCTCTTGGTCCTAAGGACAAGCTTATTTCATGTATTGGGACCCATCTAAAGCTTTACCTCTGCTAAAGGCAATTCAAAGGTTCTCTACATTTAAGTCATTGAAAAGAGTTATCCCAATAACAACTACATCTGTGTCAGTGCTCTTTATAATAACGTTTTTACACCCCTTACTGGCGGCATCTTTAGCATGTATGAAAACCTCATGTCAGCTTCTTCGTGTGTACAAGGTGACAACCCTTCCATGTTGATAGCCATATTGCTTACAACATTTTCTCTTTTTGTAGCAACAATTATATTTGCTGTTTCTGTCAACTCTATATGAGCTGCAAGAAACTCAAACAACTCTGTTTTGTTGTCGTCTAGACGTAAAAAGTTATTCCAACTGCCAGGTAGGTGACTAGAACCAACCACTACACCGGATTCCTGTTCCCCTTTTACTCCTTATCATCACCTTTAGGCGATCAGGTTTATATATATATCAAAAACTATGTCAGTTCGGTAGTAATGTCTAGAGTAAGACTGGAGTGTAGGTATAATTACATCTTTTGCATAATCATCGAAAGTTCTTGCGGCTCCTGGTGACTTGTCATTTATCAAAGCAGCGCCATCGATAATAAAGGCACCAGCTTTTGGTTCAGCACCTGGCAGATTTATATCAGTCACTAAAATTGTCATTAGATCAATTTTTGTTCCAATGCCCAGACAGCCATTTTGACGTAGGGATGGTGGAGTAGTTTGATTTCCATGCATAAAGAATTCTTCAGGTCACTTTGTTGACTTAGACATGATATAAACAGTCGTGAAAACAGTTGGCAGTCATCCTTTATGCTTTGGAGTTTTGACTTACTAGAAATTACATCCGGGGCAGATTTTCCACTAAAAAAGGGGTAGTTTATTTCTTTTCAGTGGGTCATAAAAAGTGGATTTGCCTTAGTACATTTCTCTTGTAAATTTTTCAAACTGTTCCCTACCAATATTCAGCAGTTGCTTATGTGACTGTGATACTTCAACCCCATTATCTCTTTTGTATCTTAAACTATTAGGTCTTTAGTGTCTTCCATGAATAGTTTTCTCTGTTCCTCCATGGCATTTGTCATTTGTCTTACATGGTCAAGAAAGTGTTTTTGATTAGCTTCTGTTTCTTCATGATGTCAAGTGTCTGCTCTCGTCCCACAATAACTGTCTTCCAGTTGTTCCAATATCCGGGTTATCTCAGGACCTGCCACCAGAAGAAGGATTGGGATCAAAATTGTCGATAGCCGCTGTAGTCAACAGTCCCTTTCGAAGAACAGATGGACAAACTAACCCTTCCTCCAGGTAACGTTCTACAAGGGCTTTGGACATCTGTGAAGAAATTTCAAGAACTCTGTTGTATGATATGCAAATACCATATTGACGTAATATATCAATTAATTGACGCTTCCTTGTTTATGCAAACAACAGCAAACCAACGTAAATGACAAATGGTGTTTCACGACTTTAAGAGTGTATTGTGTCAGATTTGGTTGTCTCGGTTTCTATTTAGGTTTCTATGTCCGGGCTATATTCTATCATACTGACAAGCTCAATTAGTGATTGTGACACAGTGCTTCCATGCAGTTCTCCTCAAATTAACCTTCAAACTTCATGTTCCTTTCCAGATTATGACTTCTTACTACATCTGCAGCCTTTGAAACGTGCAAGGAGCCTGTAATCATACTAGCTTTAACAATGCTGGTCCAACATCATCTTTAAAAATTTGAAAAAATTACCTGCCTTTTTTATGTGCTTGAAATCTTGATAAGCGAACAAGAAGCTCTTCTTTAAACCATGTAGCGTGTAATATAGATGTTGATGAGCCTAGCTGAGTTAGTCTCTTTGTCATCAAATCATTCAGATCTGCCAGCTTAAAGAAGCCCTCACCTTGATGGCTTCTCTGAGATTCTATGATATATGTAACAAGTTCTGCAAATGCTCAACTGTATGCATGTCGTTCCTGTTCATCTTGTTCGTTCTCTCTTTATTGTCTGAAGAAAGCACGCTCTCTATTGTAAACTGTAGTAAGGCAGTTAAGGTGATATTTTGCTTCTTGGGCAACAAGGTCACCAGCACTAAATTTGGCGATTCACTTTTTACCTTCTAATAACTCAGCACAATCATTAAGTCTTTCATGTAAATTCTTTGTCATAGCATTTCTGTCTGACCCAATGACATCTTTTTCACAGAAGAAGCAAATGATCTTTATGTTTGGTACTGTATCAATAGAACGACGTGTAAACTTACTTGGACCTGCTTCAGGCTTATCACTTCTTTGAGATCAACGTCGCTTCTGAGCACGTTCCAGCTTACTGCTGTTAAACATAAGTCTGCATGTGTTATGATATTTAGCATTGTTTAGCCTCAACATGTTTTCTATACCAGAGTCATCATCTTATCGTTTTATGCCCATTGGTATTGGTAATTGCATTAATCTCATGGAACAATGGAAGATTAGTTGCTATGTTTTTATAACCAGCTTCCTCTCGTTTGTAGGCCATTGATGATGGAATTAAGTTCTCATTTTTGTATTTCTGACACAAGCAACATTTATTCCAGTCTGTCTGCCAACCTGTGGCAGATGATTCAGACAACAGTTTGTCTACAAACATTATGATTGATTATGTAAGGTAATCTGTTATTTCTGTCCAATTTTTTCTGTTAGCATTCAAACAGGCCGAGGGACTATCCTTTTACCACCTGATTAAATTTAACAAAATCTTATTTGCCCTTCAGTGTATGGGATTCAACTAGGTTCAAAATTTTGATATGATAATTTCTACGCCTAGCCGGATCATTCATCCAATGGACCTACCTCCCGTGCGATCTGTACACCATTCAGAAAACCATGACCCCATTTTCTCTGGCTTGGCTATCCCACGCTGGCACAACCTGTCAATTCAGGTGCGGCTGTTTGAAATTGATGGGGTGATTCTAACAGCATTTGGGATACTGTATTTTTTTAAGATTTTTAATGAGAGATATTCAAGGTATTATGATTTCATAAGAGCAGTTTTACAGCTTCCATTGGATCCCATGCTGAGTCTCACTGCCGTTTTTTAAACCAATGTGTCATGGTAGTGCTAAAAAATAATAATTTTCAATTTTATAGTTAGATATTAGCTTTTATATGTTAAATAATGATCAATTTTACGACCATCTTGAACATTAAGGTAGCCATCTTGAAAATGGAAAAAATCGCGTTGGCTAGAATCGACTCATAATCAGGAAGGTTTGAAGAAAATATGCTGAAAGTGTCATACTTGTATCTGGAAGTGCACAATTGTTGTGAAAATTGGACACTTCCCGCTCCACTACCTGGCGATACCATTAGCGCGAAAGGTCCCAGATGTGACGAAGGAACAAATTTACGTTGACGCGATTTCGCGGTAGTTCCACTGACGCCCACCCATGTGCTAGCTGTAGTCCAATATGCCAATCCAAATGGCTTCGTACCAATCACAGTGCCGGGTCACAATGGCACAGTGTTAGACTGGGGATTGAATGGTTAATAGTTCGAGAATCATCAGAGACAGTGAGCTCTTTCCTTGAGTCAGACACCATATCCGCTGCTCAGTGCTAGTTCAACTTAGAAAGACAGGGAATCGTCCCAGTATGACTGAAAACTGTTAACAGGGTCATAATACATGAACGCTAACGAAATGACGAAGAGAGTTAGATTTTTTCAGTGTTAAATTTACAGTAAAGAAATCTGTTAAATTCTCACTGAATCGTCGACATCGGTATCCAGTAAACGGCGACAACCGTACCCAGCAAATTTACAGTTCATCGACAGCAGTATCACAAAAAATATAAAAGTACCACAGAGGCATATAACTACATATACATTCACAGACTAAAGGTAAACATGTATGTTTATGATGTATCTGCATCATATCGCCTCGATTTGCCTATTTTCTTTGAAATACTTTTTTTAATTTAGTTTTTGTTGAATATCCGTTGAAATCCCCTCAGCATTAAAACAGGCTAGTAGCCAGGCCTTCAAATCATTTTAAACAATAGCAATCTATTATAGAAATGGGTAAGGCACCCCAAATGTCCTAACCCACACTAAATTAGCTCATTTACCGTCGAAATTGATTTTTTTAACTGTCAACAGCCGTACTGACCGGTCAAAAGCCTTACTCCTTGGCCGATAGCAGCTTTACGGTGGCAAACAAAAAGTAAAAAAAGGGGCCGCGGGTTCGAGCCTCACCTGCGTCACTGCATTGTGGTCCTTGAGCAAGACACATTTATCCTAGCTTAGTACTGGTTCAACCCAGGAAGACCCGTCCCTTTTTAACTGAAACCGAATATTTTTTTGTAGAACTACCAATATGCGATTCAGCATAATGTAAAATATAATTTACATTGATTGTTTATGATTCAGTACCACAAAAAATGTAACAACAGTCTTCACCAAAGATTCACAAGTAATATTTTTTTCTTAAATTGTATTTTTTGTTACAACCTTTACCTGGAAATTGCTTTTTTTTAATTCCCACCACAGACAAGTTTCATACCCATTTATCAGCCATTGCACCTATTAATGCGACAATGCCGAACAAATGCAGTAATGACATTCCTGGGCCAATATAACAATAAAATGGCAGTAATAGCACTGCAAACAAGTACAAAAATAGGGATCATACAAAATCAACACCAAGAGTCAGCAGTGATTTCAGGGAGCACAGTGGCTCAGTTGTTGAGTACTTGTCTCGAGACCTGGATGTTGTGGGTTTGAGCCTCACTTGCATCATTGTGTTGTGTCCCAGAGCAGGACACGTTAAGCATTGCTTAGAACTGGTCCAACCCAGGTTGACCCATCTGGACAGAACTGAAAAAATGTTGAATGGGATGCATAGAATCAAAACCAAGTTAACAAACCAAAGCAATGATGTTGGAGCTAGTCATTATGGAACACAAATGATAAAAATGGATTCAATCATTTTTAAAGGTTTCTGACTTTCCAGTATAGAGGGTAAAACCAAAAGAGGTGTATTGTTCTTAAACAAATAAAGCGTTACTTCAATTAAACATCAATTTTTATTACATGTATAGATATCTGGAACTATAAAATGCATACATCGTTAGTTTAGTTTTTATTGTATTGATGTTAGAGATGGGATTGAGCCTTAACATTCTTCAATCGTTTTTTAGTATAGAATCAAGGTATTTGCCAGATGTTAATTAAAATAAGAGATACGCTACTGTTGGTTGTTATCAGATCAAAGACAATTGATTAAGTGACAAAATCGAAGCTTATTTGACTTTTATATTCCTCTCCTGCCTTTACTCTTAAAGCGCCACCTATAATTTGCAGCAGCTGACAATTTCAAATTTTTCCGCTTTTTTCAAAAATAACAAATAAAGCATGATATTTCATGAGCATTGTCTGCTGGCAGACACTTCTCATGATAAATCATACCTTATTTTTTCGAAATTAGGAAAGATGTCGTAAAATTTGTTGTCTGCTGCAGTTGTGATTGGCGCTTTTAGGGTTAAGTGTAAAGTAGAATTACAAATAGATGCAAATTATACGAAGCCAAAGTTATAACGCCACTCGTTAAGGCCAGAATAACAATGTAGATAATGTAGTAAACCATTTATCACAAGTGTCACAATAGGGAGCCCAGTGGCTCAGTGCTAGAGTGCTTGACTCCAGACCGACCGGCTGCAGGACCGAGCCCAACTGGCGTCACTGCGTTGTGTCCTTGAGAAAGACACATAAATCCTAGCTTAGTACTGGTTCAACCCAGGAAGACCCATCCCTTTATAACTGAAATATTGTTGATGGGACGTAAAGAACCAAAACAAACAACCAAACAAACAAGTGTCACAACTTTAAGGCATTTCTTCTGTGTGGACTAGAACAGTTGGACTCTGAAAAAGGGCCCAACATAATGCCCTACAGAGAAAAGGGCATATAAATTTTGGTGATACAAATTCGATTTTCGTCCAATGGTTTAGTAGGAGATAACATAACTGATGAAGGGACATACAGACGGACAGACGGAGGCAATTACAATATCACCTTCACTTTTTTAGACAGAAAGCGTGGGAATAAAGAAGGCAAAGATAAGAAAATCCATATTTGAACAAGGGACAGTGATTGATAAAAGTTATTTGGAAGAAATTGGGTGATAAATGACTAAGTTAAGTTAGAGTATACAGAAATGCAAAACAATAGGTAGGGTTCTTTTTGGTGGTCATCTTGGTTAATAACAAAATCCATATTAGAACTTGGGCCAGTGTTTGATCAAAGTAATTGGTACATGAGTGTGGGGGCAATGAATGATTATGGTAAGATGTGCACAAATGCAAACTGATAGGCGGCTGCCAATTTGTCACCCATCTTATTTATTTTTTATCAGACAAAATCAATATTTGACCTTCAACAAGAGGCTGATGGAAGTAATCCATATATGAAATTTATAATAAATCTGATTAATAAAGTTAGAAATTAACCTGACCTAATAACTCAATCCACTGTTAAAACGACTATTTAAAATTTTTAATCGACCACTCAGATTTGTATTGACCAGCATTGACCACTTTTTGGCATATTGACAGGGGTAAAACCGCTGCTTAAAACCAGGGGTGGTTTCGACCGCCCAACCTTGAACCAACTGTGTTTTTTTCAAGGTTAATCAGAAACACAGTTATTTTTTATGTTGGCCATATGCCTCCTCAAGTTACCGGCCTGACTGAAACATTTACCACAGCAGTTACAGGTAAATGGCTTTTCTCCTGTGTGAATAAGTGTATGTGTCTTCAATGTAGATGGACGAGTAAAACAATTACCACACGTGTCACAGCTATAGAGTTTTTCTCCTGTATGGATTCGCTTATGTGTCTCCACGTCTGATGCTAGAGTGAAGCGTTTATCACAGATGTCACATCTATGTAGCTTATCCGTTGAGTGAATCATCAACTTATGCTTCTTTAAGTGACCGGCCTGACTGAAACATTTACCACAAGAGTCACAGCTAAATGGCTTTTCTCCTGTGTGAATAAGTGTATGTGTCCTCAATGTAGATGGATGATTAAAACATTTACCACAAGTATCACAGGTAAATGGCTTTTCTCCTGTGTGAATAAGTGTATGTGTCCTCAATGTAGATGGATGATTAAAGCATTTACCACAAGTATCACAGCGGAACGGTTTTTGTACTGTATGAATAAGAATGTGTGTCTTCAATAAAGATGGTGTAGTAAAACCTTTACCACAAGTTGTACAACTATAAGGCATATCTCCTGTGTGAATAAGCACGTGTTTCTTTAATGTAGATGGATCATTAAAACTTTTGCCACAAATAACACAGCTGTATGGCTTAACCCCCGAGTGAATTATCATGTGTATTTTCAAATTACCTGATTGAGTAAAACATTTACCACAACTGCCACAGCTATATGCCTTATCCATTGAGTGAATCCGTTCATGTGTCTTCAATTTAGATAAATGAGTAAAACACTTACCACAACTGTCACATTTACATGGTCTTTTCCCCCCTGTGTGAGTACGCTTATGCTTCTCCAAGTCTGATGCTAGAGTGCAATATTTATCACACATGTCACATTTATATGGCTTATCCGTTGAGTGAATCATCAGCTTATGTGTCTTCAAGTGACCAGTCTGACGAAAACATTTACCACAACTGTCACAGCTGTAGAGTTTTTCACCTGTATGAACAAGCATGTGTGTCTTTAATGTAGATGGCCGAGTAAAACATTTACCACAAATCATACAGTTATATGCCTTATCCATTGAATGAATCCGCTCATGTATCTTCAAGTTTGATTATGTAGTAAAACATTTACCACAACTGTCACAGCTATATTAATAACAGATTTACCACTTACCGCATTGGCACAATGACCACAAGTATATGGCTTCTCCAATGTATGTATAGATAATTAGCGCGACATTTTCATTGGGTAAATGATACATTTAGTTGAAAATTTATACGTAAATGCCTTCTGCTCAGTCCCAGAGGAAACAAAACGTAGTATTAGTCCACTTATATGAGTAATTACAACATTTACTGTTGCGTAAATAAGCCCATGTGTCTTCACGAAAGATGCTAGTGTCTTTCTATTGCAATAAGTAAAATCGTGTCTCCTAAACTAAGCTTCATGAGTAGTGTCACCAGCTTCTTGATATGCCAATCCCAAGGGGTGTTCAAATCTGTTGAATGGATATGGGAATAACAACAATTATTAAATGCTACCAGCGTATTGGCAAACGTCTGTCTCAATGTTCATCATAAATCTAAAAAAGGAAAACTGTACATGTTAGACATGTGCAATAATAGAAATATTAATAAAAGTCACAGCATAAGTATTGCAATAGCATTTGCTTATAAGGTCCTATCACTCAGCCATATTATATTGCTCAGGATTTGAAAGCCTGCAATCATACCAAATGCAGCAAGTCACACTACGTGTGAACTGCTAAATGTCTGGACTTCAGAAATGTTTCATGTCAATGCTTGCAACAGCGATACAGGTTAATCTGCAATCATGTTGAGTAGTTTGCCCTATTATTCGATGCTAAATAGTTTTGATAGTATTCCCAGTTTAACTTGGAAATGTTTGTGTAAGATGTGCCACCATCACTTGACTAAAGTACAAAAAGAATACTCTTATGAAAATGCCAATTTATATATAAGTGCCAAAATTGTGTCAAAATCTAGAGTGTCAGAGCTACTTACAGTAAATGGAACATGGATATATACCGAACTGATAAAGAAACGCAACACTAAGTTTGAACTCGAATTGCTCCAATAATCTCTGACAGGTATTCTCATTAAAATAAAGTTTAGTTATGGATCAACAACTATGCAGCTTTTCATTAGCAAGAGTTACGGAATTATCAGACAAAATGCGGCTTAAACCGGTTTAAGCCCTCCAGTAAAATATTTTACTGACCGTTCCAAGGCGGTACTTCTTTTGTGGATCTTTTATATTTTTGTTCTGTCTTGTGTTGGCTATGTTTTGTGCGCGTCTGTTTATATGTGCTTTGTGGTCACCTGCTGGGAAAGGGCTGACCTCTTGGCTCTCGTTTGTGGTGTCTTTTGTGAGTTTGTCACTTTCCCATTGGTATCCTGGGTCAGGTGTGGTACTTGATTGTATCGATTCCTGATCTTTGCAACCTTATTACTTTTATAACGTCGCCCCTTACTAATCTGAAGACAAAACGCGTCGTAAAGTTGCATACTTTGAAAAATTCATTATAAGTGTGTTTGAAAAACAATAGTCCAACGTCTGTAAAGTAAGAAAGATGACAAAGATCAGGAATCGATACAATCAAGCACCACACCTGACCCAGGACACCAATGGGAAGTGACAACGTCACAATGAGACATCACAAACGAGAGCCAAGAGTTCAGCCCTTTCCCAGCAGGTGACCACAAGGCATCAGAAAACAGACGCGAATGAAAGCATAACAAAAAAAAGCCAGAAATAACATAAATGATCCACAAAAGAAGCACCGCCTTGTAACGGTCAATAAAAATATATTGCTGGAGGGCTTAAACTGGTTTAACGTTGCACCAACCTCACAAGCCATGTTTCATAGATAACGCCACACCTCTCTGAATTATTAAATGGTTCGTAAATGTTCAATCTTTGGACAATACATTCTTCAAGTAACGCTATGTTACTATGATGGGACAGCATTTCAGTGATTTTGTGCCATTTATTTGCTTTTGGTTAGACTCTTAGATTTCTGACCACACTAGATTCTTTACATTCACACATCTGTCAAGCATCTTGCTTAACCCAAACTTAAACGAGCAAACCTTGAAACAGTTGAAAAGACCTTGTTTATTTGATAATCTATTGACCAGACACAAAAAATAGATAATTTGTAAACGAAACTCTTTTTTGCTCAGGCTATTATGTTGAATATGTATACGCTTGTATACAAGATCAAATGATCTTGTCGTCATGGCCTGGGCGCCAAATAACCAAAAATGAACACATAGCAGTACATGGACATAGGTCGAAAAGACAGTCAAACATTCTTCAGCTAATCTCCATCACCTGAGTTACAGTCAAAGTTACATAACTGTATGTAGTCATTTAACAACATAATGGGTAACCATGTGTGTACCCAGTATGACAAGAGAAATTCATGCATGTCTAATGCCACGCTTGAAGACTGCTTTACTCGATTCGCATTGTCATCAAGGACTGGTTACAGTCGAGGGGCACAAACATACCGTTTAGTGCACCTGGCTGTTAAAAAGGGTAATATTTTTGTCAATATTTTACTTCAAAATCTGAAGGCAAAGGATTTCGAAAGTTATTCAAGCTTTTCATACTGTACGCATAGTACTGTTTATCGGGTGATCTGCTCGAGTGATCGAGTCGTCGATTACATAAAAATTGATTATATTTAGACCCTCGACTACCAGTATAATGCCCTTGACTACTCAAGTTTTGCGTACAGCTACAAAATGGTGTGCAAATTCACAAACAGTAAACAGAATTATGCTAAACTTTCTACTCTTACACTTATTTATATTCTTCATTATGTTATGACATTAAAGCATGACTAATGCCTTAAATAGCGCACTCATTAGTCTGTGAACGCATATTCTGACACATAAAAATCCCACTGGCTAGCCAGAATCCGGCTGGTACTTAGCTAGTTTTAGAATTTAAAGCTCCAATTGAGCCAGAATGCACTACGTGATAATTCCAAATGAAAAAAAATCATCGTGAAAATTAATAGCTTTAATTTATATAATTTTATACTTATTTTTGCTGTCGCGATTTCAATTTAGCTGACATTGATCATTTTTCAGAAAATGTGACTAATGGCGGAAAGCGACCTCAAACATATGCCTACTTTTAATATTCATAAAAATTAACTATTTGTTCTACAAAAAATATTTTGACCTTGCAATAATGGGCAAAATTATATAAATGATAGCATTAAAACTAGAGGACCTGAAGGTCCTGAGGCGCTCACCTGATCTCTTTAATAATGTGAAAATAGGTCAAGGTCAACTACGGCTTATAATGAAACAAATTTTGTTTTACAATATATGGGGGTTGCAGCCATTTTGGTCAAGTGACCAAAACAATCTAATGAATACTTCATCAAACAGCCCAGTGATTTCTGATAAAAAGATGCTTAGATAGGTGTGTGGCAGTCTAAATGAGTGGCCTTGGATAAAAGGTCACAGTTCAGCTTTACATTTGGTACTTAATATAAAATCATTGTCTCGTTAGGTTTAACATTTATACAGGTATTATGATTGCCGCTTAAACAGTTATAGAAAAATGAACATTTTAAGATTGCCCTATATAAATGCATTAGGAATCAAATTTGACCTTGTCATAAAGTAGGTCAAGGTCAACCTGGATTCATCATTTGTGCAAACCTAGTAGAACCCACATCCCTAATGCTACATGCCAAGACTAAAGGTCACTGGCCTTCTGGTTCTGGAGAAGAAGATTTTTAAAGGGTTTTTTACCATATATGGGCGTGCCTGTCATCTTGGCCATGTGACCTTGATATTTTGTAAACATTTTGGCTAATTTATAATAAGGAGTCTTCACATGAAATTTGAGTTCAATTGGACAAATGGTTTGTGAGAAAACTATGTTTTAATATATTGATGAGACTCCAATATGAGCGACCTAAGCTGGAAGGTCAAAGGTCAACCTTGACCTTTGGAACTTATTTATAGCCATTGTCTCTTAGGTTAAACAAATCAAGTGAGAATTATGACACAGATTACAAAAAAACAACTTTGCAAAAAAACCATTTAAATGCATTATTATATACTATCTATAATTTAGGAGGTGGTACGACAAGGACAATCGATATTTACTTTTACATCTTAAGGGCGACTATGATACTTTTGAAAAGAAAGGAAATCAAATTATAGAACTGTCCTCAATGACACTTTAAATTGATTACCTTTCTTTTCAGATAGTATGCTACTCCCGGGGTATTTGCTCTTTAGCGAGCGGTACCGGATTCGGGTACCTGCTTTTATATTGCCCCGGAATAAACCGTGAAAGGGTCTATAGAAAGGTAAAGCAAATAAATAGCCTACTTACAACTTTAGCCAATCTCCAACTGTTCGAGGTCAGATGTAAATGACGGATGACTACTCTTGCTACCTAAATAGATATATCTGCAACTGCAATGTTAAAAGTACTTTCAACAGAACAAAAGACTGATAACTTAATGCATGCGCGGATCAGAGAGATGATGACAGGAGTTCCGGGCCCGTCTGGTATTATAGGTTTCTCTTGGAGTGAACAATTGGACCCCGCCCCTAGAAAATGTTGCCCCCCACCCCCGAAATTGTGGACACCATCCCCTCGAATCTGGGAAAACCATAGCGTTTTTTAGCAATTGTAAACAGAGTATTACGCATCTGTCACTCTTGGTTGGCAGGACAGTTATATGGCTTATCTACTGAACGAACATTATTACATCTGAGGGTCACTGATGAGGCCTAAAGGGCCAAAACTAGCTAGTGTCGCTAGTCTGCCCAAGACCATATGCACACTCTGGTTTCAGTTCTTTGGTGGTGCATTCTTCACTACAGCTGGTGTGTGGGACTGTGTGGCGGCGGTAGAACGTCTCCCTGCCCTTCACTATAGTGTAGATTTTATTTTCTGGCCCTTTGAGATCATTGGTTTCTTTGTGGAACTTCGAAACTATTAGAGGCTCACTGATGAGGCCTAAATGGCCGAAACTTGTTAGTCTGGCCCAGAAAGAAATGCACACTCTGGCTTCAGTTCTGTGGTGCATGCTTTGCTTCTAAGGGATAACCTTTTTAAGAATATAATGGATATCCTACTGCTGTTTCCAAATACGATGACTTTGTAAAACATGAACGACTAATGTACCTCAAAATGGCTCAAAAAGGCGTCTGTCCCTCCTAGTTTTAGTCAATCATAAATGATAAGTAGCACTGCCTAACGTCTGTTCAAGTTAGAACCTTTAATGAAAAAAAAATATTAACATATAACACATATTTCACAGTAATATGGCTTATCTACAAAGTACCTTCTATCATAAAGTGTATTCAAGCGAAATGAGAAGTGACATGAGATTTTCAACAATGTGGTATGTGCTACCAACAAAGGCTCATACGCGCAGTCTGACCAGAGCTTGAATATTCTATGAGTGTTAAGCTACTGACCGAACATCATTTGGAGTTTCTTAGCTTAAAAGGACAGGCCTGTCTGAATCGGCTCAAATGATTAAGTTAAATCTTTACCACTGGTGTCACCATTTCCTCTAGTGGCGTGTGGCTGTAGGTGTCTACAAAGAAATGAAGAAGGGAAAGACCAGAAATTATTCTGTCTCTGCAAGTTTTAGCAAACAATAACATAAGAAGCACAGCCTACTGTCTTTTCAAGCGAAATGATTCAGTTAAATCTTTCCCACTGGTGGTACAGATATATCATGCGCGGATCAAGAATGTTTTGTCAGAGGGGATCCAAATTTGATAAGGTTTTTTTAGTTGATGAGGGGATAGAGATAATCCCCCTGCTTTTAGCCCAACTATGTATATTTGGGTAGAGACCAGATTGGTACCGTTAAACATGTTGAAGCTCTCCAGTAGTTTTACTGGCGCAGCTTTTGTCGATCATTTTTTAATTATATTTCATATTTGTTTTCTTAATGCTGTCTTCAGATATAAATGTTAAAAACCTGACCTTTACCCCGTAGTGTGGGGTTGGTGTGTGTGTGTGTGTGAGGGGGGGGGGGGGGGGGTCAAGGCGTTATTACCATTCAAACATCTACTACGACCCCGATATTGGCTACAGTATCTCGTGTGTCGACAGGTGTAAGCGATTGGGGCACTGGTTACAAATGCGCTTGTGTTGGTACATGCGTGCGCTTGATAACAATGTAAATTAGCATAGGTGTTAAAAATGTGACAACAATAGAATAAAACAATAAATAATACTCTGAAAAAGTGAACGCCGCACTTGGTGTCTGTATCACAAAGCGAAGCATCAAATGACAGACAGTGCAGATCCTGATTAGAACTCGCCTCCCCTATCTTGTGCATAATTTGCCCTTCTTCTGCATCGTAGTTCTATCTCGTGCACAGTATATTGTAGTTTTTAAGCACAGAATAAATAAAAACTTACTTTATGTGATATATGTTAATCAACCAATGTTTAAAAATGGTCAAGCTGTATGTTTCAATAAGAACTCTTGATAGTGACGAAATTTCAAACAGGTTTGTATCACAATTTCAATGTTGACATCGATACACACGTTGTTGTATCCGCCTTGAACAGAATTTCAGACATACGCATCAAGCTACAAACGATTGATTGGTACGACAACGAAGCTAGATTAAAACCTCATCGAATAGCGTTCTCCAATTTTTGAAACATCTCTTAAAATGCGAGCAATTGATTACAAAACAAGATAACCCACTTTTACTTACATGAATCCAGTCCCATGAATTTATTATCATTGCATTTTACAATGAAGGAGCTGGATTGGTGGTCGTGTTTAAGGGATAGGGATCTGAACAGTTTCAGAGATATAAAACATTCTATGAAGTGAGGGGTGTGACAAAGCCGGTCATGCACCAGGCGACTTCAATGTCGTTGAGGCCCCCAGGGGGGGGGGGGGGGGGTAGGGTTCTGTGCTCCCTTGACATCTAAAGGATTAGTGTCATATTGTTACAATATCAAAGACAAGTTCTGTCAGAAAATTTCAGATTCATATCTAAAAGAATAAAAGTTATGGATGTATAAAGAATGGCATGTTATATAGTGATAATGCAAAAATTATAAACACCCAATTAACTATCTTTATGATCCTCTATAATTGACATGAAACCTTGAGTTCGACAGAATCAGTTTGGCACTAGTTTGAAAAATAAGTCTTTTTTTTGCGTTTATTTTAATTCAAAGTAAGTACGTCTGGTTAAGCTGTGACACTTTTTAAGGGTACACCCCCAAAATAGGGGTTGGTGTATACAGGTCACCGTAGAAATTCAATAAAATGACCAAATGGCATTCTGATATTTCAGCAGACCAAAGGAAGAGAAGGGTAACAAAATAAAACTAATTGGTTGTTCTTCTGAAGAAATTTGTACACGAATCACGTCTCTGAAATAATGTTCGGTTGATCCTTAACTTTTGCCAGACTGTTTATAAGCCAATTCTCCCTAAAATGTAATTTTCTTTCCATAGAATAAAATTCACATACTAAAAAACTATGAAGCTATACACGAGCAGGTGAATTAATATTTAACGTTATACATGCAAAGGTTGTGCTAAGCCACAGACAGGACCTCTCTATAAATATAGAATGCTTGGGCACGGAATGAACGATATAATGAAATTTATATTTGTTTGCACGGAGTTTTAAGGTAAAGATGAGAATGGGCGCTTGTAATGTGTTTTATGGTACAACAAGTGTACATTTATTTAAGTTGAAAAAAGCATTAAATAGTTGAGTTTCACGTGAGTTGTATTCATTAGAAAATGAATTTCCACGTGAAACTTTAATAGCACGTGACGACAGGTGTATAAAGAGAAGATATGGTAATTTTGAATTATCGAAGCCTTAGCCAGCAGATTGTCGAAACGTGCTTGCATAAGATGAGTGACTCAGAAACTGCTACTTTTTCGGGCATTGGAGTACAGATATCCGGTAAGCCTCCCGGGGGTGAACAAGCAGAGGAACAGTTCAGTTTATTCAGGGCTTATTTTGACTCCAAGTTAGAACACCTTAAGCATGAAATAATTTCAGAATCTCAAGCGTCAGAGACTGTGAAAAAACGAAAGTTTGAGGAAATTAACTTTAAATCCAAGTCAAACAGAATTCAATTTAATTTCAATTGTGAAATTTTGGATTTAATAGATAAGGCAGAAAAGGCCACTTAAAAGGAAAATAAACATTTGAAAGAAGTTAAAGACCTGATAGCACGTCGAAACAAGTTGATAAGAATTGCGGATAAGTCCCCCGGGGGTGGGTGACCGTTGAAGAATATGACAACGATGATATCGCATCGGATTCAGATGACCAAAGGAAAATCAGATACGCTGAGAACAGGGCCATCAAGAAAATGGCTAAATCAAAAGCTGCATCTAAGCGTTTTCATCCTACTGCTACTGTGTCCTCTGCTAATTTTGGGGCTCCTATCAGACAACTTTCAGATTCTAACTACCAGGGACCTAGACAGATCTCGCAGCAGAGTGGGCAGCAGAACAGTGAGAGGAATGTTTTTCGTGACTTTCGGAAATCCAGGACCCCACAGCCAACCGACAGGTGTTTTCAATGTGGAGAGCCAGGACATTGGAGGTCCTTCCATAGGCAGCAAGGGCCACTTGGACCAAAAGAAGAATCGAAATGATAAGTATTCATTTTATTTCCCATACAATCCAGATCTAGGGGAATCCGTTTATCATGATGAAGAACTAATAAGTCAAGCTAGATATTTTGATATTAAGGAAGAAGAATTTTTTAATAAAGGTTTAGCTACTGTCAAAGGAAATCTCAAACGAAACATTTCTTTCTGGGAAGAGATAGGTTCTTCAGCATATATTATTGACGTGATCAAAAACGGTTACAAGATCCCTTTTTATGAGACGCCAGATAGGTCTTTCCATAAGAACAATATGTCAGCCATTCAGAACGCGCGTTTCGTTAAGGAGGCAGTCTCAGAGCTTGTTAATCAAGGATGTGTCATTTGCGTTCCTTTCCAGCCTCACGTTGTTAATCCTTTATCAGTTTCAATCAATAATCAAGGGAAAAAGAGACTCATTTTGGATCTTAGGATTCCCAATAAGTGTATTTGGAAAGAAAGGATTAAATTCGAAGACTGAAAAACTGCTTTAGATTACTTTGAAAAAGGATCTTTTCTATATAAATTTGATTTGCGTAGCGGTTACTTTCATATAGATATTTCCTCAGAATTTCAAACATTTTTGGGTTTCCAATTTGAAGAAAAATTTTATACCTATACAGTTCTACCCTTCGGCTTATCATCGGCACCCTATATCTTCACAAAGTGCTTGAGGAGTATGATTAAGTTTTGGAGAAAAAATTGCATTAAAATTGTTGTATTTTTGGATGACGGCTTAGGGATGAATTCCGAGTTATCAAAAACTATTAAGGACTCAAATTTTGTTAAACAATCTTACTGAAAGCTGGATTCGTTATAAACGAGGAAAAATCCATTTGGGACCCTCAATTCGCGTTAGAATGGACCGGCCTTTGGTGGAATGGCAAGGATTTCTCAATTTGCATTCCTGATAGAAGGATTAACAGTTTAAAAGAAGAAATGGACCATATTTCTGATTTTTTGCCTTTTGTTTCGGCTAGGTCTCTAGCTAGACTTGTGGGGAAAATTATCTCTTTAATGCCTGTAGTAGGGAATGTATCTAGACTTATGACAAGATTTTTATATTTAATCATCCAAAGCAGAAAATCTTGGGACTCTTTAATTAATATCAAAGATGAGCAAAAGGCTATAGATGAGATTTTCTTTTGGAAAAATTCAGTTGACAATTTAAACAAGAGGTTTATGTTGGAGAACAGTATGACAAAAGTTTTAACATACAGTGACGCTAGTAACTCAGCCGCAGGAGCGTATGTCGTTAACGTTAAAGATGCAGTTTTTCAAGCATTCTGGTCTGATGAAGAATCTAAGAAAAGTTCTACTTACAGGGAAATCAAAGCAGTGCTGTTTGCTCTCGAAAACTTTAAGCAAGACTTCATGTGTAAAAAGGTCAAATGGTTTACCGATTCACAAAATTGCGTCACCATTATTAACACGGGTAGTTTCAATACTGAGTTGCAAGAATTGGCTTTTCAAATATATCAAATTTGTGTCCACAATAGTATTTTGTTGGACATTCAGTGGATAAGTAGAAATAAAAATGTTTTGGCTGACGGAATCAGTAAATCAATTGATTATGATGACTGGGGAGTTTCTGAAGAATTTTTTCAATTTATAGATAATATGTGGGGCCCACATGAAGTAGATCGTTTTGCGAATCACGAGAACGCAAAATTAAAGAGATTTAATTCCATGGTATGGAACCCAGGTACTGAGCAAGTAGACGCTTTTACACAGAATTGGGCAGGCGTAAATAATTGGTTGGTTCCGCCCATTTATCTCGTTATCAGGACTATAAGGCATTTAGTATTCTGTAGAGCTGAAGGAACTTTAATTGTACCTAGCTGGGAAAGTTCCCAGTTCTGGCCCTTCTTATTTGAAAAAGAGTCTTTTTGCTTCAGTTATATAGCAGATATTTTAGAGGTTCAGCCAGGTCAAAACATTTTTATTCAAGGCCGCAATAAAAAAGCTCTTTTTGGTTCAAGTTCTTTCAATAGTAAAGTACTCGCAGTCCGATTTGAGTTCAGAAATGCATAGAAGCTTTGACTGGTTTTGCAGCGGTAGTTATGCGTAAAAACATGTTAAGTGTTACTTGTATTGTTAGCGCATTTAAGGTCCGAAATTATTATTTTTGGTATAAGGGACGCTACTCTTAGTATTTATTTTACGCATATGAAATAAAAGGTTACCTCCCTAATATAGTAAGGGAATGTTTATATATTATCAGTCATATTTGAGTTTAGTGGACAAGCGGTATAGAGTGTATAGATTGGCGGTTTGAGCTTTATTGCAATAAGTTATTGAACCAGATTCATTATTATTGGTTCAACAGGACGACCAGTTGTGTTTTAGCTGGAATTAAGTTGCTATTTGAACTGTACTTGCATTAAAGCAAAGAGTGGAGCATCCGAGACAGACACTTTTTCGAATTTCTCTTTTACTATTAAGATGTACATGCAATTAGAATACATATGTTATTGTTGCAATAATTGTTAATTCATTTCTCTACGATAAGTGGAGGCTCATCTTGGTGGGTTATTGAACTTAAACATATATATTATATGAACAGTCAAGTGCATAATTTCCAAAAGTTTAAAAAATATATAACTTAAAGCAGTTAACTTTTTTTTTAGCAACAAAAACAAAAGTAACCTGTTTAAGTGAAACTGTCTTTTTTCATCTGCATATTCCGGAGTTACCGCAATTTTCACGGCCATTTGAGTAATTTTATCTGAAAGACCTACTACATAGCTTTACGATTATGCAATAAAATTGTGTACGCATCGTCTAGAAATTTGTACGCGAGGTCATTGAAGATCAGAAAAATAAACTACTTATTAACTTGGATAAGTTATATTTTTGACGACCTAAAATTTGACCTTGGCATAAATAATTTCAGATGTAACCTAAATAAGTTATTTTCGATAGCCTCACTTTGAAATCATTGTTGAAAAGACACAATTTTAACTTTTTCAAGTGATATTTATTGTAACTTTTACAGGTTATGCCCCTGACTGATGAAGGGTCATACTTTGGAGATAGTAAGAATAAATAGCTAAAATAGTTTTTCTGAGTTTGCATGCTTCACAGATGGCGTGGCACTTACTGTCCGGTGAGATATATATTGTTTTTGGTTTGTGTTCCATTATGACGAACATCATTTTTTTACTAAAATAGTGAGCTTCTTGGATGTATTGAGCTCTTAAGTAATTTGCGAATAAACGATAATCTAGTTACTTAAAACAAACGATGCTTTTTGTGAGTAGATGTGAAATAAACGATACTTTTATGTTTTTTAAACAAGCATATATATTGTTTTGGGTTTGATTACCGTGTTGTAAAGCAGGAATAAATATCATAATAAGCAATTTAAAAAAAAAAAAAAAAGAGACGCAATAAGAGTATTTTGCATCTTTGGCGCTTATTTTTTCATATATGTAGTTTTAATACTAACATGTATAACGGCACACACTTTAGATTTGGTTCGTGCGAATCAACGGCTTGTTGAATTACGCTATTTCCCAAGATAGGGAGACTAGCTTCTAAATTGACCAAAGATATTATGGTTGTACTTGTCACATGAATGAGTTCGTTTTAGAAAGTATGAACCTGCTTAAAAGTATGGGCTTGAAGTTTTATGTCCGGAGGGAGATCATTTATATAGTCTGATCACGAAGTGAACATAAGAGAAGGTTGAGACTATTCTTTATTTCAAAATTGAGATTAATTTCAAAAACTTAATGAAATTATACTAAACAAGAACGGGATTAAGCGCTTCTTGTTTGGATTTAGTTTTTGGTGAGAGTCCCAATATCATATAAAAAGAAAAGGTGAGACGTTTCTCGGAAGTTTGAGTATTCTCAGTTTGAGATAAGTAAAATAAACTTATGAATTCATAAGAAACAAGAAAGGGCTTGGCGCTTTTTGTGTTCATAGATTGCCTTAGTGATTCATTAAATGATAAACCAAGAAAGAGAAGTTTCTTACTTGTTTAAGCATTCGCGGTTTTGAGATTACGATAATAAATTTCATGAGTTAACATAAAACAAGAATGGGCTTGGCGCTTCTTGTTTGGTGAGATGTGGTTTATATAATGTAGATTGTCATTAAGCAGAATTCAAAGTGATTAACCAAGAATGGGTATGACGCTTCTTGGTTGTTTTACTAAAGTTTATACGAAACAAGAATGGGCTTGGCGCTTCTTGTCTGGCGAGATGTCTTTGGTCAGAATCCAAAATGATAAACCAAGAATGGGTATGACGCTTCTTGGTTGTTTCAGTATTTGAAATTACTAAAGCTTATACTAAACAAGAATGGGCTTGGCGCTTCTTGTCTGGCGAGATGTCTTTGGTCAGGATCCAAAGTGATTAATCAAGAATGGGTGTGACGCTTCTTGGTTTTTTCAGTATTATGAGATTTGAGATTATCAAAATGAACTTATCGAAACATAAAGCTTATACTAAACAAGAATGGGCTTGGCGCTCCTTTTGTGGCGAGATGTATCTGGTCAGATTCTAAATTGAATACCAAGAATGGGTGTGACGCTTCTTGGTAGTTTCAGTATTATGAGATTTGAGATTACTAAAATAAACTTTTATGAACTTATACGTAACAAGAATGGGCTTGGCGCTTCTTGATTGGCGAGACGTATTTGGTAGACTACATAAGTGATTTAACCAAGAATGGGTGTGCCGCTTCTTGGTTGTTTCAGTATTATGAAATTTAGGATAAAAAAAAAAAAAAAAAAAAAAAAAAATATATGATTTTATGCAAAATAAGAATTGGCTTGGCGCTTCTTGTTTGCCGAGACGTATTTGGTTAGATTCTTAAAGTGATTTACCAAGAATGGATGCGACGCTTCTTGGTTGTTTTAGTATTTTCAGATTTGAGATTACTAAAAATTCATAATTAGCGATTCATGTCTGGCGAGATGTGTCTTATAGTTAGTCTTCGGTGAGATTTCCAATGGATTTGATGCTTCTTTGTTGTTTTAGCATTCTCAGTTTAGTGATAACAAAAATTTAGATTTATGAATTCATGCGAAACAAGTATAATAAATACTGATTTTCGTTTTCTTATATAAATTTTACAGATTTAACTCAAATGGTCACAGAATTTATGGACATGGCGAAATCTTTCGGCAATGCAGAATTAAACAATCTAGCTAAAAAGATCCCAGAGGTGCTTAAATCTTCTATCTTCTTAAATCATATACAGTGGGTTTTAAAAGATGGACCAAGTGGTGCCAAAAATTCAAATTAACTGTTTTTCCGGTTAGCAAGAATCATCTGATGCTATTTATTTCTGACTTGATTGATAAACAAGTTTCAATGGCTGTTCTGAACAATGTTTTGTATTCTATTAGCTGGGTTCATCAAATTTGTGACTATGATGATCCTTGTAAAACTAGCACTGTTATAAGGATGAAGGAAGGAGCTAAAAGAATTTTGTCTAAGCCAGTTATCAAAAAAGAACCTATCACTCCACATATGTTGCAAAAATTGTACAAATGTTTGGTAAAGATGATAAAAATCTTATAAATTTGAGGTTAGTTTTAATGTGCTTGTTAGGATATTTTGGATTCCTGAGATATTCTGAATTAGCAAATTTAAGACGATCAGATATTAGGATTTTCCAAGATAGGTTGGAATTATTTATCAAGCAAAGCAAAACTGATAAGTTTAAGGAAGGCGCGTGGATAGTCATATCCGCTACAGGAAACACAGTATGTCCTAAAATTCATCTTTTGGCATATATGAAATTAGCTAACATTAATGATAATTCAAATAATTATATTTTTCGGTCTGTCGTTAAAACTAAGTCTGGTTATAAGCTCCATAAAAGTAGGAAGTTGTCCTACACCAGAGCAAGAGAGATTTTGCTTGTAAATTTAGAAAAAGTTGGTTTGCCTAAGGGCAGTTTCGGATTGCATAGCCTCAGATCAGGTGGGGCTACAACAGCAGGGAACGCAGGAGTTCCTGAGAGACTGATTCAAAAACATGGCCGATGGAAGTCAGAGAGCTCCAAAAACAGGTATATACATGAGGCTTTATCTCAGAAAATGTTGGTTACAAATATGATAAAAGAATATATTTAAGGTTGTTAATAGCATTTTAGTTGCCCGTTCTTTATTGTCGATCAGCTGGCTGTTGGCACATACTATATTCTTGTTAGTTTTATTTGATTGCAAATAAGAAGCTTCTGAGCATGCGCAGTATAGATAGGCTAAATAGTCTGAAACTGACAGGTGAATGATGCTTCTTTATGTTGTAAAGAGGAAATGTAAAATGACGCTGCAATAAAATATAAATGATTTATGTTCGTATGAGAAGAGTCGAATTAGAACATAAAGTTATTTTAATGGAATGCATAATATATAGCCCTAAGTATGAGGCTATCCTTAAAATATTGTTGCTGTACCTGGTAGAGTAGGCATGGAGGAATGCTCTCTAGATTTGATTTTTTAGTAGGGACAGCTAGACCCTTTGGTTTTATGGTGTGGGAGGGACTGCTTTTTCTAAAAGATGAAACTAGATTTTCTTAGACAAAGTGAAAGCATTAATGTTCTAAACATAGAAAGTGTTTTTTTTTATAATTGCTATTAGGCCATATACGTAAGTTTAACTTCAGTTTAAACAAGCAAGAATATATCTGATCAACATTCATCAAAGTTTTAATAAAAAAAACTTCAATTACATAGATAGAGAATTACATACCATATGCATAGGTAGCCCTGTTATGATGTTGACTAACGCTTGTGCTAGGGCGGTCCGGGGGCATGCTCCCCCGTGAAAAAAAATTGACAACAATGGTGTGTTCTGGTGCATTCTGAGTGTTCCAAAGTTAGTTTTTATTAACCTAAAAATCAACCTTATTTGGATTATAAATCAACAACCCAAGTTTTGTGCCATATTTATTCTCCAAGATCAACCCAGATGCGCACTTTGGCACAAAAATAAATACATTCATATTTTACAAGGGGAGCGCAGTGGCTCAGTGGTAGAGTGCTTGACTCGAGACCAAGAGACAGCGGGTTCGAGCCTCGCCGGCGTCACTGTGTTGTGGTCCTTGAGCAAGACACATTTATCCTAGCTTAGCACTGGTTCAAGCCAGGAAAACCCGCCCCTGTTTAACTGAAAGATTGTTGATGGGACGTAAAGAATCAAGTCAAACAAACAAACAAACATTTTACAAGTGGGGCGTGGGGGACAATAGCCCCCAGAAGCCAACGAAATGTAAAAAAATTGGAGGCTTTACGTTTTTTACATCAAATATTACATACCAGACGCGAAAATATATCCTGTAATGATGTGGAATCATATTCATGCTAGTGGGGTCCGGATTTTTTTTATTTAAATGGTGCAATCTGGCGCATTATGAGTGTTCCCAAATACGTTATTATCAACCTAAAAATTAACCATTTCAAGGCTAATTTTCCACAACAGAAAAACATTATTTACCATATCAGTAATCCGTACCAATCAAGATTAGCATATTAGCACGAAAGTTAATACATTTAGATATCCTTGGGGGCTCCCCCCAGAAGCCGAAGAATTTTTGAAACAATCAAACGAAATGAAGGCTTTTCCTTTAAGGTGAGATTTTTTAAACTTTTTTTCAGGGCTCCCTAAATCTATGAGCTTGCTCCCCAAATCCCTAAAAATAATTACCAGTGCTCCCCAGCTCCCTGAAAATAAATAGCCATTCTCCCCAGATCCCCAAAACCCCTGGGGTCCCGTCATTGAATGTGTTTTATCATAAGAAACATGAATATACATTGTTTAGGGGTTGGGATCTCAATGGTACACGAGATATAAGGACTTTAAGAATTGGTTGCGCCAGGGCATGTCTCAGGGTCAGCCCTTGAGCCTGAGATTATAAATTTCAACTTTTCTTGCAAAACTGTCATGCGGCGGTCTGCATGCCTGGTTTTAAACCCAAACACGGTTTATAGTTATAGTTTTCTCTTTCATTGCACGATGGTAGGTCAGGCCTCAGAGTCTATGACGGCTCTGACATAAAGCTTTAATCGGTCGGCTGGTGCCCGCTTATCTGTAGCTGGGCCCACCGTGACACAACTTGATGTTTTCTTTAGCTCTGGCTATCTGTGAGTCGTGAGCCCTTTTTTGCTTCATCGTAGTGTGTTTATTTGATTAGAGTGTTTCTCCATGATGATACATTTCAATAGTTAGAAGGCCTCCATGCGAGCTGAACATTTCTTGTACTTCAACAACAGAAAAATCTAGGGCGAAATTTTGTTACCAGTAAAATGCATTAAAGCCCCCAGTGGCTTAGGCTGCTGTCCGTTCTAAGGCGGTGGTTCTGTTGTTGTTGATTCGTTGTTTATTGTTACTCCCATTGTGAAAGTCTGTAATTGTTCTATGTTTTGTTGTATGTTACTTTATGTCTATTCTGGGTTTGAAATAATCTTGGTGGGGAAGAGGGAGCTGGTTGCTTTCCTAAGTGTCTTCCTAGTGTCTCGTGATTGTTGTGTGGCTGTTCCTCGCAGTTCTATGGATTTGTCTGCAGTTTGTGATCGTGGTATTGCCTGATCATACTCGCTATTTTTGTAATATTTATCATATCCAAAACATTCTTTGCGAAATAAGCTACCTAGGATACTATGGAATTATAAGAAAATTTGGCTGAAGATATAGCCATCTGGAAAAAAACGTTCATAGAGGATTTAGTGGTATCAAATAATTAACAGATAATTAATGTAACATTCTTGTAGCGTGAATGAAAAGGTTGACTGGGGCAAATCCTGGGACCAACCTAATCTCGCAGTTTTCTGTAAACTAGACAAAAGTCTTTGTTTCCAATGAGACAGGTTTGGTGGTGGTTTTTATTGTTTATGTTTAAGGCAGGGTTTGTGGTACGTCAGAAGTGTGTGAAGTTAGAGGATATAATATATATATTTTATTCGGAAATTATATATTTGGATTTGCGACTGATCTATATATTATATGGTAGGGGCCAGATGCTTTGGCTGCTGTCAGGCCTATATAGTGGGGCAGATATGTAACAATTTTAAGCAATGATAAAAGCATGAAACTTGGTACATGTCTAGTTGATAGCAATACAAAATAATTAAGGGTCAGTGCCACGCTGAAAATGTCCTCTAATGGCCGCCATCTTGTTTTTTTCAAAATGGCCGACTCTTTCAACTGATTCGTTATAATGTCATTATTTATTTGCAAACATCATGTTTTCTCCAGTTAATTCTACTTAAATAGCAATCAGAAATATCTAAATACCTTAAAATCGTCTTTCAAATAAAAAAAAGTCAAGATTGAGGCTGTATTTTAAAGATGGCTGCCACTTTTGTATCTAAAAAGTGCAGTTGTATATAGAACTTAACAAAGCTATAAATTTTGGTGCAAATTACTGTTAGCAATCAGAAATAGTCCCATTAAACATGTTACTTACTTATCAGTATGGATTTATTGTTGCATATTGTTCCAACATGGTATCAAAGATGACTACCAATGTACAAATCATAACATAATATTTTCTTTCGTTTCAAATTGGAAGAATGTTGTTTGAATTTATGCAAAAGATTTTCAAGAATAAGTTAATTTAATGGCTTCGGATAATACAAAGAACATCCAAGATGCCATCCGAAATGGCAGTCAAAGAGGAAATGTTATATGGTCACAATTTATAAAGTGGCTGCCATCTTAGTTTTTCCAAAAATTGCAGTCTATTTTAAGCTGAATTATTATAAGCTCATACATTTACAAGCCGATATGTTTTCTTCATTTTTTTTTACTTATTTTGCAGATAACCATACTAATTTGCCTCAAAAATTGTCATTCTGGTTTAGAAAACACACGATTTAGAACACAGTCTCAAGTCGGCTGTGATTTTTGCATCCTCAACAGAGGTGTTATACCAACTTGACAAATTATAATTTTACATGCAAAAGCCGTATGCAATTAAATAGAAAAAGTTCACACAAACAAGGGACGAACTTATCAGATTTTTTTTATTTTAACTTATTATTAGATGGTTTTCAAGATAGCTTTGTAATTAGTTTTAGAAAAAAAATAAACGTATTTGTATTTTCAGTTAGAAAATATTTTGAGGTTGTTTGAAGTTATGAAAATGATTTCAAGAAAAGCATTAAGATAGTGAAGGGAACATCCAACCTGACATTCACGATGTATGCCATTTTTTTTTTAATCAGACGCTAATACAGATATTCGTATAAAAGTGTTCTATATAAAATGGATATGATCAAAATGAGATGCAAAGAATTTTGTATATATAGCAAACTTAAACTGTCCTTTGTAATTGAATAAAACGCCATTTGTTTACCTCAAATTTTAATGAAAAATTCTATAAAGTCTGTAATAGAGATATCAAAATTTTGTTTTGACCTTTCTCCTTTTCATCAAGTTACCATAAGCTTAAAAGGCTATACATCTCATTAATTTGTATACGATTTAAATTTTTTATTTAGACCAGAACCCTTCGTTTTCACACACAACATCAAATTTTCGACTTGATCTTGATAAATGTCGTATTTGCTGCAGTCAAACTTACTAGGTTATGTTTATAATGTAGCTAGCACTATCACATCTACTTGAAAGTAATCAAAGTTTATATTATTCTGAAGTCAAGCAAATATATAATGTTGCAGACATCTTAGTTTCTAGTCAAAGCTTCCCTCATTAATTGCTGGCTAGTGAGTCATGCATTTGATTCCATGATAGCTCAGTCCAAAAACCTATCCAGTCTAGTTAGTTGAAACCAAAGCTCTTTTGTCTATTTAAGTATGAAGGGGTAGAAATGATGATGTTATTTCGCTCTGCATTTAAAGTGATGTTCTTTTACAGCCCAGGGATCTTCCCCTAGGTTCTCATTTTATTATTATTGGTGTATATGAATAATCATATACTTTAATATACATGTATGTGAATGAGTTTGGTTGTGTTAAGATGGCTAAGTGACGAGCTATACATCACCAGTGTATACTATCTATATGTATATTTAGTTTTCCCCATTTTGGTTTTGTATGAAGAATGTTAGCTCTGATTGTACTAGTTCCTGGTCATTGCTTTGGTTTTACCCAGTACATTGTATATGGGCCAAAATGGGAATAACATTGTCCAGAATGACGCAGGCGAACAGTTGATAGGTGAAGAAGCTTAAAAAACCACGGAAAAAGCATTATGAAGTTACTCAAATTCGAACTCATTGGAATGCAGAAGGCATGTCAGAGGAAATCCAAGTTGAAGCTTTAGCCAACTGATCAGCACAGGATTTATCACAAAAACAATTAGTAGCATGTGTTCTGACAAAGCAGACAGATCATTAGCAATTGTCATCGTGATGCTTTATTCTACATGTATTTGGGAAACTGGCACAATCCACGTGTTTGACCTCATCGGCGACATAATCTCAGAGTTATTACAACTAACTGGTAGGAGAGCAAAATTGACAGTGTGTACATAGGCAAAGGGGGTGCTCTGAACAGAGGCTTGAGGTTAATTAAGCAATTAATGAGGGTGTTTGGGTGCGTATTTGAGAGACATATCAGGCAGTTAGTTGAGATTGGCGAAATGCGGTGCAGATATGGTGGGACTACAGTTATGATCTTCATTTTAAGCCAGCTATAGTTGCTCCTGACTTCTAACAAGCCATTCTACATCGCTTTCATTCACATAGAGAAGGATAGCAGGTAAGTTGTGTGCATGCTTTTAAATCAACCAGTAGCTGGTGCGACTGATTCATTGCGTGATCAAGGACATAAAAAGGAGGGCAAAAGTTGGCAATTGTAGCAGTGAGAAGTTTTGGTGTTGATGTTCATCAGGGTTCTGTTCTGATTCCACTGCTCTTAATTGTTATGTAAGAGGCTCTATTCGCAGAATTCAGAACAGACTGTCCATAGTTGCTGTTGTACAAAGATGATCTGGTTATCAAGGCTGAGTACATGGAGGAATCGCTGGTGAAGTTGGATGCATGGAAGTATTGGAAGGAGAAGGTCAACATGTGAACATAAAATATGAAGTCACGTAAAGTGGTCTCTTCAGTTTAAGTGCACCAAATGCATGTTGCACAAACTACTGAATTATGGAAGATGGAGAAGGCAGTACCTGATCAAATTTGAGGTAGGATTTCTCTAACCATATGGACATTCTCTACGCTAGAGACATCCTCGAGCTGCCTGCAGTCATACATTGCAAGTGTACATGGTTGAAACTCCGTAAACTTCTTAACCTTTTGATCAACTAACATCTGCTGCCTTTTACTCGAGGCAGGTAGTACCTAACATGCATTCATTGTTATTTGTTATTGTTGAGTATATATATCCAGTACGTCCTTGATTATGAACAGTACACTGGCATGATACATCGTCAGTGATGTCAAAAACGACCAATAGCAAAAAAGCGATGATTTTTATAGACAGAACTGCAAAATATCAATAATAAATAGGATTTTCCATTTTGGCGGTTATCTTGGATGCCATGCTCGAATTCACAGTTGAGAATATTTCAAAATTACATATTATATATAAGAAACAAACATTAATTGCAACTAAAACAAAGTTCACTCATAAAAATGTCAGATATATCAATTTATGAAAAAAAACACAATAAAAACTTTCTTCTTTGGCAGCCATTTTGGATGCCATATTGTATCAAGGCTCTCTTATAAACTGTTCACAAATAACAAGGTCACATTTTTAGCCTTTCTAAACTTGTAACAACTTGAATTTGATGCAATAGTCTGAACTAAGTTCATTCTAATATATGGTATTTTAATAAGCAAGCTTGATTTATTATATAAAAACGGCGGCCATCGTAAAAAATGGTGGCCATCTTAGATACTATGCCATCTACATGTGATGTCAGATAATTACTTTATAAATGTTTTATAGTTAAAATAGACACTTCCAGTAGCTTCAAAGAAAAGTTTATTGTAAAATGGTATCCAGCTTAACAGGCTTTACATGAAAACATGTCGCCACTTTGAAATTCAAGATGGCGGCTGTCAATTTGCATTTCTGGCGTGGCACTGACCCTAAAAAATTTTGATAATTACTAATCTGGCCATGTACCAAGTTTCATGCTTTTATCATAAAATGCACGATTTTTTCACATATCCGCCCCACTAATAGGGGTTTACCTGTTGGATTTCTTTTGCTCTGGTATTCAGTTTTATGTACTGTTGAGTCCTTACCTTTGTTTTATCTCTATCTTTGTTTTATCTCCTTTTTATATCTTGATTTATATGTTCTAGTAGATAATTCATGGATCAGTTGAGGTTCTTCACCATCTGGGTAACCCCACCGGATGTGCTGTCAGAATAGGTGTTGAAGATGCAGGACTTTAGTTAAGAGTGCGTAACGAAAATTTAATTTTTCTTATTTTTGAACCAAAACATATGTTGTGGGTACTCAAAAGAACCGTCTGAAAAGACGGTTCTTTTGAGCACCCAAAACGTATGTTAAAATTGATGGGTAAGAAAATATTTACAATTTTACGCTGATTTTTGTTTTTGTTTATGACCTGTGAGACGTATCTAGTAGCTTGACTGTGAACTTGTTCAAGCAGCTGGATATGTTTCAGTCTTACCGGATCCCAGTCTGTAGATGGATATTTCATGGTTGTGCCAACCATTGCTGTGTAGGTTGCTCTTTTAGTACTTGAAGTTACCGGTAAAGTTGTCATTGCTTACCTCTTATGGGTATAGGTCAGTTTTAGCAAAATTGATTATTTAGTTGAAATGAATCAATAACTTCAAAGAAAATGTTTTTAAATCTATTTACACTTTTCTTAGAGAAAGACATGTTTAGACAATTTCAATGATTTGATGGTCGGAAATGCCGAAGCTCATAGCCCCAGGTCATGGCATTATGCGGCATTGACCATGTGTTCACTACCCCATGTCCTGCATGGTATTTTTGAAGAAACATAATATCATAACAATTAATATGTGAAAACAAGAATACCAAGCATTTCCTTTACATCTCAACTGAACTAGAGTAACCACATTTTGGTGCGATGACCTGGATAAAGTGTAACAGAGTCAGGTCAGTGGTATCATAGAACAGTGTTCTACATGAATATGTGAGGTCCAGAAACGAAGTTGTATCCCTAGAATACACAGCCAGCTAAAGTATAAATGTTGCTCTCTGATGATAATTAGCATCAGTTTTACAGAACATAGTTAACAGAGATGATTTAAGCATTGAGTTAGCAATAAATTTGCGGCCAAGAGTTCTGTGAGAACAAATAAGTTAATTTTAACAAATAGGTTTGACAGGAGATTGTTCTTGTAATAAGTTTTTTTAATGAAGCTTACAATTATAAAATCATAGATATAAGGTTCTTCTCCTGTATGGATTGACTTGCCATAAGGTTTCTCTTCTGTATGAATTAGCATTCTCAATAATGTTACATATTAAGTGTAGCATTGGTTAGATGTAGTTTTAACGTTAGAAACTAGATGTGGTAAGTAGAGGTTTCAACATTTTGTATCATTTTTGGTAATATTAATATGTAAGCACTCCATAAAACAAGAATAGTGGAACATAATATCAAAGCTTGATGTGTTTTGTATTTGCCAATCTATAATAGGGGAAAAACTGAACATATCAACTTCTACCAATAAACATACTAGCATGGTGATTCAAACTAAGCCAGTATTCAAGTGTGTTTACACTGAAACATAAATATTCTATTTTTTTACATTTTGATGAATTAGGGTCATTTTTTTACATCAAGTGGAAAAAATATGTTACCTGTGTAATGGTCAGTTTTTCCCCACTCAGTTTTTCCCCACAGGAAAGAATGGGCCAGCCCACTCTTTCCCCTTGGAAAAAAACTGATTGGTCAGACTTTTCCCCTGGGGAAAGATTTGACTAGTCAGTCTTTTCCCACCCAGTCAGTTTCTCCCCCCACCCCCCCCCCCCCCATGTTACTTTTTCGGAAAAGGCTTGAAAAGTGATATATGTGTCTTTGTGGAGTTAAATCAAATTAAATATCATTCTGAAATAGCTGTATTATAACCCTACCACCCCAACACAGCACAAAAGTGCAGAGGGTGCAGAAGAATTCGATTATGAGTTAAATCAAATTGAATATCATTCTGAAATAGCTGTATTATAACCCTACCACCCCAACACAGCACAAAAGTGCAGAGGGTGCAGAAGGATTTGATTATGAATGGTTAGCCTATTCAAAGTACAAAATGAGTATGTTCTTAATTCAAAATGGTTATTTGAATGGGTAAAAGGAGAATTGGCCCAGTCTTTCCCCATCCCACTTTTTGGAAGAATCAATTAATTAAGATAAATACAAAGGTCGGAAGGCTTCGGAGGGGGCCAATAACCTTTTTGGCTTGAAAATTTGATTATCTCTTTGAAACAAAGTAAGAAAGAGGGCAAAGATCAGGAATCAATACAATCAAGCACCACACCTGACCCAGGATGCCAATCAGTCTTCAGATACAGTGAAAGAATAACATAAACCGAAAAACTGAAAGATCAATAGAAAGATTAGAACATTTTGAAGGGGGGGGGGAAGAATGGGCCAGCCCGGTCTTTCCCCAACCCACAGTTTAGCAGTACAAATAAACTTGATTCTCTGCTTGGTATAAGTCAAAAGAGTTCAGATACAGTGAAAGAGTAACATAAGCCAAACGACTAGAATATTAATTGAAAGATCGGAACATTTTGGAAGGGGGAAAGAATGAGCCGGCCCAGTCTTTCCCCACCCCACACTGTAGAAATACCAATAAACTTGTTTGTTTGAAAACTTGATTCTCTCTTTGGAATAGGTCATTCATAAGTGTTAAGATGCAGTAAAAGAATAGTATACTCCAAAAGACTAAACACTAACTAGAAAGATTGGAACATTTTGGAGGGGGGAAGAATGGCCCGCCCAGTCTTTCCCCACCCCACAATATAGTAGTACCAATAAACTTGTTGGTTTGAAAACTTGATTCTCTCATTGGAATAGGTCATTCAAAATTGTTCAGATACTGTCAAAGAGTAACATAAACTGAAAGACTAAACGATAAAAAGAAAGATCGAAACATTTGGACGGGGGGTGGGGTAGGGAGAAATTGGCCAGCCCAGTTTTTCCCCACCCCACAATGTACAAGTACCAATAAACTTGTTGGTTTGAAGACGTTATCCTCTCCTTGGAATAGGTCATTCAAAGGTGTTAAGACACAGAGAAAGAGTAGCATAAACTGAAAGACTGAAAGATAAATAGTCAGATCAGAACATTTTTGAGGGGGAAAAGAATGGGCTGGCCCTGTCTTTCCCCACCCCACAATTACCTATAATCCTGTTGGTTTAAAACTTGATTCTACCTTTGGAATAGATCATTCATAAGTGTTAATATACAGTGAAAGAGAAGCATAATCCCAAAGACTCAAAGATAATAAGATAGATACATTTTTGAGGGGGGAAAGAATGGGCCCGCCCAACCTGTCCCCACCCTACAATGTAGAAGTAACAATAAACTTGCTGGTTTGAAAACCCAATTCTCTCTTTGGAATAGGTCATTCATAAATGTTATGATACAGTGAAAGAGTAGTATAATCCAAAAGAATGAAAGATAAAAAGAAAGATCGAAACATTTTGGAGGGGGGAAAGAATGGGCCGGCCCAGTCTTTTCCCCACCCCATAATATAGAAGTACCAATAAACTTGTTGGTTTTAAAACTGGATTCTCTCTTAGGAATAGGCAATTGATAAGTGTTAAGATACAGTGAAAGAGTAACATAAACTGAAAGAATGAAAGATAAATAGACTAATCAGAACATTGTGGAGGAGGGAAAGAATGGGCAGGCCCAATCTTTCCCCAACCCACAATTACCAATAAACTTGTTGTTTGAAAACTTGATTCTCCCTTTGGAATAGATCATCAATAAGTGCTAAGGTACAGTGAAAGAGTAGCATAATCCAAAAAACTGAAAGATAAAAAGATGGATCTAAACATTTTGGAGGGGAGGGGGAAAGAATGGGCTGGCCAAGTCTTTCCCCACCCCACAATGTGGAAGTACCAATAAACTTGTTGGTTTGAAAACTTGATTCTCTCTTTGGAATAGGTCATTCATAAGTGTTAAGATACAGTGAAAGAGTAGTATAATCCAAAAGACTGAAAGATAATTAGAAGGATAGGAACATTTTGGAGGGGGGAAGAATGGGCCGGCCCAGTCTTTCCCCACCCCACAATGTAGAAGTACCAATAAACTTGTTGGTTTGAAAACTTATTTCTCTCTTTAGAATAGGTCATTCAAAATTGTTCAGATACAGTCAAAGAGTAACATAAACCAATAGCTTAAACGATAAATAGAAAGATCGAAACATTTGGGAGGGGGGGGGGAGAATGAGCAAGCCCAGTCTTTCCCCACCCCACAATGTAGAAGTACAAATAAACTTGTTGGTTTGAAAATATTATTCTCTCTTTTGAATAGGTTATTCATAATTGTTCAGATACGATGAAAGAGTAGCATATTAATCCGAAAGAAAGGAAGATAAATAGAAAGAGCGCAATATTTTGGAGGGGGGAAATAATGGGCAGGCCCAGTCTTTCCCCACCCCACAATGTAGAAGTTCTAATAAACTATTTGGTTTGAAATCTTGATTCTCTCTTTGGAATAGGTCATTCATAAATGATAAGTGCTAAGATGCAGTGAAAGAGTAGTATAATCCAAAAGACTAAATGATAAATAGAAAGATTGGAACATTTTGGAGGGGGGAGAATGGGCTGGCCCAGTCCCCCCCCCCCCCCCACAATGTAGAAGTACCAATAAACTTGTTGGTTTGAAAACTTTATTCTCTCTTTAGAATAGGTCATTCAACATTTGTTCTGATAAAGTCAAAAAGTTACAAAAACTGAAAGATTAAACGATAAATAGAAAGATCGAAACATTTCGGAGGAGTGGGGGGTGGGGGAATGGCCAGCCCAGTCGTTCCCACCCAACAATGTAGAAGTACCAACAAATTTGTTGGTTCGTAAACGTTATTCTTTTTTTGGAATAGTCATTCAGAATTGTTCAGATACGATGAAAAAGTAGCATATTCCAAAAGACTGAGATTAATAGGAAGATCGAAACATTTTGGAGGGGGAAAGAATGGGCCAGCCAAAACTTACCCCACCCCACAATGTAGAAGTATCAATAAACTTGTTGGTTTGAAAACTTGATTTTCTCTTTGGAATAGGTCATTCATAAGTGTTGAGATACAGTGATTGAGAAGCATAATCCAAAAGACTGAAAGATAAAAAGAAAGATCTAAGCATTTTAGATTTTAGAGGGGGGAAAGAATGATCCGGCCCCATCTTTCCCCACCCCACAATGTAGAAGTACCAATAAACTTGTTGGTTTGAAAACTTGATTTTCGCCTTGGAATAGGTCATTCATAAGTGTTAAGATACAGTGAAAGAGTAGCATAATGATAAATAGAAAGATGGGACCATTTTGGAGGGAAGAAAGAATAGGCCAGCCCAGTCTTTCCTCACCCAACTATGTAGAAGTACCAATATACTTGTTGGTTTGAAAACTTAATTCTCTTTTTGGAATTGGTCATTCAAAATTGTTCAGATACAGTCAAAGAGTAACATAAACCGAAAGACTAAACGATAAATAGAAAGATCAAATCATTTTGGAGGGGGGAAAGAAAGGGCCAGCCGAGTCTTTCCCCACCCCAGAATGTATACTGACGGACTTTAAAAACGCAACACTAACTTCCCTTTATATCTTTCAAAATACAGTTGTATGTAAAATTCCTTTGCTTTGATGATGTCAACCTAAGCTGGCTTCTTCAGCAAACACTTTAGTTTTAACTGTACTACTAAATTGGACGACGTTATTTTCTCCGTATGAACTCAGCCATTTAAACATTGCTTAAGTAGAGGAGATTTTAAGCTCTTGAATGAAAGGGTACACCCAGATAAACGTCATATACGCAAAAATGCTATATCGCAGACCTGCCAATCAATATGAGAGTGATTCCTCGATGACTAACAAAGTCCATGATACAAAAATGATGCTTCTAGTGTTTCCTGATTTAAAGAAGTAGGGAATCTTCCACTCATAACATTTTGGTCACATGAAACTGTTGACCCCTATCTCAAAAAGTTGACATTTAAATGCGCTAAGTTCATCTTAGTTGGACAAATTTTCCATGTTTTACTTACAAATGAATGTTCTTTAACATACAATCACAATTATTGTTTTGCCTACTTGTTCGAGACATAAATTAAAGCTATTATCCAAGTGTTGCGTTTTTAAAGTCCGTCAGTATAGAAGTACCAATAAACCTGTTGGTTTGAAAAAGTTAATCTCTTTTTGCAACAGGTCATTCATAAGTGTTCAGATACGATGAAAGAGTAGCATAATCCAAAAGCCTGAAAGATAAATAGAAAGATCGAAACATAAACTGAAAATAAATAGAACAATCAGAACATTTTGGAGGGGGGGGGGGGAAAGAATGGGCCAGCCCAGTCGTTCCCCACCCCATTATTTAGAAGAACCAATTACATGTAGCTTAATGGTTTGAAAACTTTATTCTCCCCTTCATATACTCACTTATAAGTGTTGAGATACAGCTAAATAACTGCAAAGACTGAAAAGATAAATAGAAAGGAACAAACATTTTGGAGGGGGGGAAATGGGCTGTCCTGTCTTTCCCCACCCCATTATTTAGAAGAAACAATTAGCTTGATGGTTTGAAAATGTTGTTGTCTACTTGTTTTAGTCCATTCATAAGTGTTGAAAATAGCATAGAAAAAGTGAAAGAATAGCATAGATTGAAAAGATAACTAGATATTAAGAAAATTTGGAGGGAGGAAAGACCGGGCCAGCCCATTCTTTCCCCACATTCAAAATCACAACAAAACACCAAAGTGCATGAGTCCTGACGATAATAGAAAAGCGGCTTTCAAGTTTCTTGAAAAAGAATAAATAAGTATAAAGATTTTTGAAAATGATTAGGGGGGAAAAACTGACTGGGGGGGGGGGGAGAGACAGAATGGGTCTGCCTGAAATTTCCCCGCGGAAAAACTGACTGGGGGAAGTTCTGGCCTGTTACACGGGTCGTTGATTTTCATGAAAGAGCTACGTGCATTAAGGTGCTTTTTTGGCTCCCCTATGATGCTAAAATATGAAAATTGTTTTTCGCCAATTTCTTCTTATAATTTTTTTAGAACAATAGCCAAAAGTAAAAGTCTCCATTGAGTTTGACTTTTACCATTGCTATGGTAACAAAATGGCCGCCAAAGTAGACTGAAAAAAGGAAATTGGCTATTTTAGTGCAAATATGAGACGTTTGACAGAGAAATTAACATGGAACACAATCAAATACCAAAAAGATATTTTAACAGATGGTGAGAATTATCACGACACACAACATATTAAAAGGATTTTGTGGTATTTAGCTGTGCTGGCATCTAATTCTTTAAAAATCGGTCTCCAAAAGCCTTAAATTTGGTCCAAAATGGCAATATATCTATTTTAAGCCTATTTTGTCGGCCATTTTTGTTACCATAGCAACCATAAAATTGAAATAAATGCCGAAATTTTACACTTCAGTTATTCTTCTAATAAACCAATCAAAAGAAATTGGTGAAAAGCAATTTTCAGTTTTTGGCTCCAGAGGGGGCTAATTAGGCCCTTGATGCACGTACCCCTTTAGTCAACATATTCTTAAAGGGATAGAAATTTGAGCAATAATAGTGGTACCACTCATTATGACTCTCTCCAGGGGTCATACTGGGAAGATCAAAGGACAGCTATAATGAGGTGATTATGAATTCACTGCATGGGTGATAAAGAGGCCCCTTGAAGGGTTTAGGTAAATGCTTATAAAGAAAGAATAAAATGATCGATCTAGCTGAACCAAACAGGTGATGTTTACAATATTATTGGACATTAGAAAAAAAAGATTTTTTTGAACATTTTAAAAAGAAAAAAAGAAGAAAAGAATATTTTGAATATTTCTCTTGAAAAGATGAAATAAGAAATAAAGGCAAAAAAACAATAGATGTAAGATACTGGTGCATCATCTTTGCCCCATAAAATAATTGTATCATATTAATCAATTTGTGCAAAATGGATTTTTCCATCTTTATCGATTTGATAAGTCCATTTTCAATTTGAGTGCAGTTGGGTGATATTTATCTTTTTTTAAAAACAAACAAACAAAATTTGACAGAGCAGTCTGAAAGCGATCAGTAGAGACCCTGATCAGATGCCACACTCCACAGTGTCTGATCTGTGTCTGTACTGCTCGTCACACCAGGATGTTTCAGGTAAATATTATCATTTTTTTATTGCTAAAGTAACAGTAAGTTTTTTTCTGTCTGATGTGAAAAGGCCTTGGTTGCTTGTCGGGAACTTTTTCATGCATTTTTGTCATCTGCTGATGTATTTATTTTACTCATTTTTTTTTTGTTTTTTTTGAGAAGAAATCAGAAAAAAAATCAAACAGCTTCAATCCAGTCCAGACCAGATATTATTTGTCCAGCCTGATCTGGGTCCAAACTGTATGTTGATGCTATAAGTTGGCTATAATAACAGTAAGAATGCCCCTGATAAGTGTTAAACAGTTTTAATTCAGATCAGGCCCGACATCTTCCTGGGCCCAATTTTGATCCAAAAGCATTTTATTTGCTCGTAACAGTAATCAGCAGATGACAATGACAGGCAAAAAGTATCATAAAGGGAAAATGAAGTATAGCAAATAGTTTCTTCAAACTTTATATACAGAAAATAGCATTTTCTCCGAATAAAAAAATGGACCAGCACATTTGAAAAAGGTACATATTGGAAATGCATAAAGTGGATGTTCGGTTTGGTATTTGACTCAAACCAGCAAATGCCCTAACAAGTCTGCACAGGGGTGAAAGCTTGTCTGAGCCGTCAATGATATTTTATTCAATAAGTATTATTTTCTCACGCATTGTGACAAGGCCCAATAATGTATAATAGCAAACAGTGTAGACCCTGATTAAATGCCACAAAACTCGGCATTTCATCTAGGTCTGAGCATTATGGCACTACACTCAGCAGTCAAAGGGTTAATGTATTGCACCTTTGCATTTCAGACAAAGATGATAATAATAATGGGACATCAGCGAATCTGTGGAAATAATATTTAGTTCAAGAAAAAAAACAAATAAAAATATTTATTTAAATAAATAATTTGTGTTCAAGTCTCTTCTCTTTCCTATTTGGATTGAGAGACAAAATCTCCTTCAAGCAAAATAACAGCCTATGGATAAATTCTTAGCTGTGGATAAACCCTGATCAAATTTACAGGTAAGTCCCCCTTGGAGCCCCCTCAATAAAGTGAGATATTGAAATTGACCTGGAAGCGATGTAAAATTTCCCTTATCAGTAAATTCACTAATGATTCCATATATCACAAAATATGTGTCTTTAACATATAAGTACAGTTTGCTTGTAGAAATAGTATCTTGACAAAGACCACAACATGTTACAATTTTTATTCCAAATTTGGCTGAATACAAAATATACAGTTGAAAATTGGGGTACCATGTCATAAAAATGAATGCCACCCACTATCCTAATACAAACAAAGCCATTTATAGCATCAACGAACTTATAAATGACATCGTCATTTCATAAAGAATTTCTGTGACCGTTACATGATATGTCTGTCAATTCTTTAGAAATGATTATCACTGGGTACCCTAAGGTGTGGTAGCCATATCACATATGACTTAATAAATTAGCGATGGAATTGTATAGAAACTCAAATGCACCATGAATATAAAAGTCATACACCAGGCAATTAAAAACATGGTGTTATCAAATTCGAAGCGTGGACAGACTCCTATGTTCCCATACCTTGTAAGAGCCCCTTTTCACTCGACCATTCAGATTTGTATTGATCACTTTTTGGCATATTGACCGGGTTGGCTTTAACCCGTTAAAATCGGGCGTGGTTTCGATCACACAATCTTGAACCAACTGTGTTTTTTTTTCAAGGGTCATCAGAAACACAGTTATTTTTTATCTTGGCCATATGCCTCTTCAAGTGACCGGCCTGACTGAAACATTTACCACAGCTGTAACAGGTAAATGGCTTTTCTCCTGTGTGAACAAGTGTATGTGCCTTCAATGTAGATCTACGAGTAAAACATTTACCACAAGTGCCACAGCTGAACGCGTTTTTTCCTGTATGCATAAGCATGTGTGTATTCAATAAAGATGGTACAGCAAAACCCTTACCACAAGTTGTACAACTATAAGGCGTATCTCCTGTGTGAATAAGCGCATGTGTCTTTAATGTAGATGGATGATTAAAACTTTTACCACAAAGTTCACAGCTATATGGCTTAACCCCCGAGTGAATTATCTTGTGTCTCTTCAAATTACTTGACTGAGTGAAACATTTACCACAACTGCCACAACTATAGGGCCTATCCATTGAGTGGATCCGTTCATGTGTCTTCAAGCTAGATGATGTACTAAAACATTTACCACACTTGACACATTTATATGGCTTGTCTCCTGTGTGAATACGCTTATGTGTCTCCACGTCTGATGCAAGAGCGAAGCGTTTATCACACATGTCACATTTATATGGCTTATCCGTTGAGTGAATCATCAACTTATGCTCCTTCATGTGACCAGCCTGACTGAAACATTTACCGCAAGTGTCACAGCTAAATGGCTTTTCTCCTGTGTGAACAAGTGTATGCTTTTTCAGTGTAAACCGACTATTAAAACATTTACCACAAGTGTTACAGCTGAACGGTTTGTTTCCTTTGTGAATAAGAATGTGTGTCTTCAATAAAGATGATGTAGTAAAACCTTTACCACAAGTTGTACAACTATAAGGCGTATCTCCTGTGTGAATAAGCCGGTGTGTCTTTAATGTAGATGGATTATTAAAACTTTTACCACAAATAACACAGCTATATGGCTTAACCCCCGAGTGAATTATCATGTGTCTCTTCAAATTACTTAACTGATTGAACCATTTATCACAAATGCCACAGCTATATGGCCTATCCATTGAGTGAATCCGTTCATGTGTCTTCAAGCTAGATGATGCACTAAAACATATACCACAACTGTTACATTTATATGGCTTTTCTCCTGTGTGAATACGCTTATGTTTCTCCAAGTCTGATGCTAAAGTGAAACATTTATCACACAGGTCGCATTTATACGGCTTATCCGCTGAGTGAACCATCAGCTTATGTGTCTTCAAGTGACCAGTCTGACGAAAACATTTACCACAAGTGTCACAGCTATAAGGCCTATCCAATGAGTGAATCCGTTTATGTATCTTCAAGCTAGATGATGTACTAAAACATTTACAACAACTGTCACATTTATATGACTTTTCTCCTGAGTTAATACGCTTATGTTTCTTCATGTCTGATGCTAGAGGCCAATATTTAGCACACATGTCACATTTATATGGCTTATCCGTTGAGTGAATCCGCTCACGTGTCTTCAAGTTAGATGATGTAGTTAAACATTCACCACAACTGTCACAGCTATATATATAACAGATTTACCACTTACCACAATGACTGCAAGTTTATGGCTTCTCCAATGTATGTATAGATAAATAGCGCGATAATTTAATTGGGTGAATGATACATTTAGTTCAAGCGTTATACGTAATTGCCTTCTTCCCAGTCCCAGAGGAAACAAAACGTAGTATAGTCCACTTATATGAGTAAGTACAACATTTAATGTTGCGTAAACAAGCACATGTGTCTTCAAGATAGATGCTAGTGGCTTTCTATTGCATTGAATAAAATCGTTTCTACTAAACTAAACTTCATGAGTATAGTGTCACCAGCTTCTTGATATGGCCATTCCCAAGGCGTGTTCAAATCCGTGGAATGGTTATGGGAATGACAACAAGTATCAAATGCTACCAGCATATTGGCAAACGTCTGTCTCAATGTTCATCATACATCTAAAAAGGGAAAACTGTTAATGTTAGACATGTGCAATAATTGAAATATTAATAACGTCACAGCATAAGTATTGCAATAGCATTTGCTTATAAGGTCCTATCACTCAGCCATATTTTTTGCTCAGGATTTTGAAAGCCTGCAATCATACCTAATGCAGCAAGTCACACTATAAGTACTAGTGATTACGCGTGAACTGCTAAATGTCTGGACTTTAAAAATGATTAAGTCAATGCTTGCAACAGCGATACAGGTTTATCTGCAATCATGCGGTCTAGTTTAAAAGTGTGATTGGCTTATTTGAGTTTGGTATAGGGGAAATTGGATTGAAAAGCAATAGCCCAACATCTAAAAAGTAAGAAAGAGGGCAAAGATCAGGTTTCGATACAATCAAGCACCAAACCTGACTCAGGACACCAATGGGAAAGTGACAACGTCACAAACGAGAGCCAAGAGTTCAGCCCTTTCCCAGCAGGTAACCACAAGGCAACATAAAACTGACGCGCATGAAAGCGTAACAAAACCAGACAGAAATAACAATGACTCACAAAAGAAGCGCCGCCTTAAAAGGGTCAGTAAAAAAATTTGCTGGAGGGCATTGACCGGTTTAACAGTGCACCAACCTCACTGGTCATGTTTCATAGATAACGCCACACCTCTCTAAATCGTTAAATGATTCGTAAATGTTCAATCTTTTGAGAATACATTCTTCAAGTATCATACTATGTCGATGGGACAGCACTTTTGGTGGTTTTGTGTCATTTATTTGCTTTTGGTTAGCTTCTTAGATTTCTGACCATAATTTGTAAACTAAACTCGTTTTGACTGTTATGTTGAAAATGCATACGCTTGTATACAAGATAAATGATCTTGTATTTTTGGTCCCAAAAATATAAACTTAGCAGTACATGGACATAGATGGAAAAGACAGCCAAACATTCTTCAGCTAATCTCCATTACCTGACTTACAGTCAAAGTTACATTACTGTATATATTCATTTAACAACATAATGGGTAGCCATGTGTGTACCAAGCATGACAAGAGAAATCCGTTCATGTCTAATGCCACGCCAGAAAACTGCTTTACTCGATTCGCATTGTCAGCAAAAATTTGTTGCAGTTGACGGGGCACAAAACATACAGTTTAGTGCACCTGGCTGTTAAAAAGGGTAATATTTTTGTCAATATTTTACTTCTAAAAATATTCTTCGCTGATTATTGTCACATATATCCAGCTTTGTATCTGCTTAACAAAGTTTTATGTGTGTTAAACATTTGTTGATACAGCACTTGAGTTATGTCATTAAGGTGATGTTTTCCTGATAAAAGGATGGAAGGCATGTTTGTTTCTGTTCTGGATTTTGTGTTTACTTTAGATAAAATGCAAAATATCAGTACCTTTACGTGCAAAAGTTCGAAATCTGAAGGCAGACAATTTTGAAAGTTATTCAAGCTTTTCATACTATACGCATAGTACTGTTCATCGGGTGATCTGATAGAGTGATCGAGCTGTCCATTGCATACAAATTTATTATATTTAGAACCTCGACTATCAGTAAAATGCCCTTGACTACTCAAAGTTTGAGTACAGCTACAAAATTGTGTGCAAATTCACAAACAGTAAACAGACTTATGCAAAACTTTCTACTCCTTCACATATTTATATTTTTCATTATGTTATGACATTAAGGCATGACTAATGACATAAATAGCGCATTCATTAGTCTGTGAACGCATATTCTGTCACATAAAAAATCCCACTGGCTAGCCAGAGATTCGCTGGTATTTAGCTAGTTTTAGAATTTAAAGCTCCTATTGAGCCAGAATGCACTACAATACATACGTGATAATTCCAAATGAAAAAAAAATCATCGTGAAAATAAATAGCTTTAATTTATATAATTTTATTGAGCTACGTAATATACTTATTTTGCTATAGGGATTTCAATTTAGCTGACATTGATCAATTTTCAGAAAATGTGACTAATGTCGGAAAGCAACCTCAAACGTATACATGCCTACTTTAAATATTCATAAAAAATAACCAATCGTATACAAGAAATATTTTGACCTTGCAATAATGAGGATAATTATTGAAATGATATCATTAAAAAAATCGGGCATTTCTGGCGGCAATGTGACTGAAAATGGTGCCTGAAGATTGGTCAACTTCAAAGAAGCCTATCTCCGTTATCTATAGACATGACCTCAAAGGCTTCCCCAACAAATAAAGTGTATTTTTTCTGCCGTTTTAATGCTACTATAATACGTAAATACCATTGATAGTATCGGCAAAATGGCCGACGCACATCGATGTGTATTGCGTCAATACACAATCCAGGTAAATAATTTGGTCGATTTTGACAGACAGATTTGTGAAGGGTAGTAATGTTCATTGTCTTTCTGAAGAATTGCACTTTAAGACTATATGTTTTTATGACTATATGCTTTTTAATTAGAAATATTGAAAAATATTCTAAAATTGGTTACTGTAGGGACTCCGGAAATGCGTTAAATTACGAGTTTTTAAAGGATTCATTTCAACGTCCGAAGACAAACGGTTCACATGTAGATCTAGTGTAACTATATCTACCACTGGTACTAATCACATTACCACCATTTTGGATACGGGGCAACGATAAAGCTCGGTACTATGGTGGACATATGGAAAACGCCCACCTTCCATCAGTACACCATGACCAGGGCTCCAGATTTTTTTAAGATTGGTGGGCGGAAGTGACTCATGGAGCAAAAAATGGTGGGTCATTTTCTGAAATGATGGGCCCAAGCTAGCATACATGTATCAAACTAACCACAGTTGATATTTACCTACACACTGACACAGACACTTGCATGAGCGGCCACTCAAAAAAGAAGACCAATTATCGCCTAATGCAGGTCAAAAGTATTGCAGAATGCTCCAAGGGGAGCATTCTGCAATACCTTTGACCTTCATTAAGCTACATTTGTCATTAAGATCTTTGTTTTGCCTATTTTGAGCGGCTGCTTAAGACATGTTTTACTGTATTGACTACCTACGCATACTTTCTGTTTTGAGGAGTTCGTAGACTCGCTGTAAGATGACTATTTTTCTATTAAAGTGAAATATTTCACAACTAAAAAGGATGGGTCCACTAGGCCCACTGACTTGGAAAGTAATGGGCCATATTTTGAAATCATGGGACAATGACCCGGGCCCACCATAAATCTGAAGGCCTGATGACTAAAACATCAGTGTTAACGATGGAAACTGTGTAATGTAAATCAGTATACACATGCTATCCCAATCAAGTTACCCAATAACAAACTCGTTACCACTTGTACTACCATAGAAATATTTCTGGGGATATTATTTTAATATAAATATTATACTTTACTTCAAAAATACCTGTAAAAATGTATGATCGGGAAAGATATAAACCATAGCCCTACAATATCCTTACCTACATGTACGTGAATGCTACCCTACTCGCCCATCTATATCCCGCCATACACTTCTCTTAGATACATAATTAATTTGTATCATCCTGACATACCATCCATCACACTCACTTATTAATTTTATTATGATGAAACACTGTCCGATATGCTACCTCCCACCCATCCTAGATTATATACCGCATTCTCGTGCATTGCTAACCTCACTGTTGCATACTCTGCTATTTGCATAGTCCTACTATATACTACACCCTACCATACACACCACTACCAAGTAAGTCAGTATGAACTGGAAATGCTACAATCACAGACCAATCCACTGCATCACTAGACTCACAGACTGCCATACGAAGGCAACAAACAATTAATAAACAACAGATTCAAGACGCAGACAAACCCATGGCACAGCGATAAAGGGACACATAATACTCGCAAGACACCAGGAAGAAAACAAAGCAAATCAACCAGCCCTCCCTCTTCCACATCAAGATGGTTGTAAACTAGAATAGACACAAAGTAACGCTCAACAAAACATAGAACAATTACAGAATCCCACAATGGGACCAACAACAACAGAACCACTGCTTTAGAACGGACAGCAGCCCAAGCTACTGGGAGAGGAGGGGGAGGCTTAAATGCATTTTACTGTTAGTCTGTTACCAAATCTTCACCCTAGAATCTGTTGCTGTTGAAGCACAAACATTGTTACGCTTTTGTGGAGGCTTCCTACCTAATGCAGTATAGCATCATAGAGAAACAATCCAAAGAAATTAATTAACACACTATGATGAAACCAAGAAATGAGGTCACGACTCACACTTAGTCAGAGATTAAGAAAGCCTCACGTTGAACTGTGTAGGACCTACCTACAGACAAGCATCAGGCACCAAACACCTATACTACAATACGCCACTTAACTGAAATGCTAATCTACCATTAAATAAGCAAAGCTATCCTGGCCCCACCGAAACTCTCAGACTCTATCAAGTCCTGTACTGTGATAACTCTACCCTAATATATATACCCTAGCATACTTAGTCACCCACCCTTCTACCTTCTATGCTCAGAGCCCTTCCCAATACAGTACTATGGCGTAAATGTAGCTCAGCGTCAACACCTATATTTACCGAACCATATTCTGTATATCCTTAAGCTACACATGTCAATTCATTCTGTTGTACTGTAAGGGATTGCATATCATAGCGAGCGAATGTTTTTTGTCGTTACTTTGGTGCACTTGTGCGCACGACATAGGCGTAACGTTGATTCTTATGTACGCTGTTCTAGAATGCAATATTTACATTTGCACAGCATGAATCTTTACATTTTAAGATTTAAAATGTCCGTCATACCTTTATGCAATTTACAAGATTGATACTCTCGAGGAATACCTTTCCAACAAAACTTCATTTGCTCACCATATGTTCTAACATGCATAGCCCATGTTCAATATTGTTATATAGGTCACTGCCTTATCATACCTTATTCACTTAACCTTATAATGCTACCATGTGCTGCTGGGCACTGTCCCACCTTGTAATGCCCTTTCCGACATATCCGCATACCCTACCCGATAAACCGAAATGTACTAGTTAACAATGCTATTCTGTCCCTCCTGTAGTAATTCGTGGATTGCAGTCGTTGCGGTATTTAGAGGAACCCGGGCCGGTACTCCCCAGCGCTGGATTAGAAGGTATTTTATTTTATGGCGCCAAATCGAGTCACGTGAATCTTGGGATTTTATGCAAGACACGCCACTTACGATCTGCCGGTTGAGCTGTACAGACGTGTTCAAGGCGTAAGTCCCCTGCCCTCTGTCCTTCATAGGAATTTGTGCATTTAACTAACTTAACCACTAGGTTTACTTCAATGGCGATGAGATAATTTATGCTTTAGCAACTTGCAATGTCCGTGTGAAGTCGATTTTTCCTTGTCACGAGTTTCCGTGGGTCGTCTGGTTACAGGAAAATCGTTATGTTTTTTGCAGAGATTTAGTAAATTCTGTAAATGGCACATGGTTTTTGATAGTTTTTCTATCGGAAAAGTCCTAGGAAATTTGAATTAATTTATTTGTAAATTAATTTTCAATTTCTTGGTCTTTTTGTTTGCATTTTGCTGCGGGACTGCAAAAGAAGGAAAATGGCCGCTTCTGCGTTTGCCTGAAGGCAGGGTAAATAGTGTGCTAATTTGTACATGCTTGTAGCTGTACATTTTAGGGTAAACACTGCTCCCACAGAATTATTCATGCTTGTAGCTGTATAATTTGGGTGAAATTTTTGCTAATTTGTACATGCTTGTAGCTGTACATTTTAGGGTCTACACTGTTCCCACAGAATTAATCATGCTTGTAGCTGTTTAATTAGGATAGTACTAAGTCCCTGTTCATGCTTGTACGCTGTTCAGTTAGGGTCTACATTATGAACTGTTCATGCTTGTATGCTGTTCAGTAGAGATCTACACTGTGAACTGTTCATGCTTGTACGCTGTTCAGTAGGGTCTACACTGGTCTGTAATTACTGTCCCTATGGTTGCATGACTGAGAAGGTCCCTGGTCCTAACAGAATGGTTGATCGATGGTAACAGAAGTGGTTCCAGATAAATTCTTTAAGGACAGGTATTCTTTGTTATTGTAGATAGTGGCCTTGGCAAATATTTTTGGTGGGAGTACCGCATTATTCTCACTGGAGGTATTTGAATATATTTGGGACATTTCAAATATTTGACGCATTAATCCGCATTGGTGCATGAAATATTTGAATATATTTTGGCCGTATTTAGTGTATTTTTTGTACGATTTAATCGTCTAAAGAATATACAGTTATTTTTGCACTTTGTCCTGTCAAAATGTCGGATTCCGTTAAAGTAAATACTGCGTCAGCATTTGAATTGATGAAAATTCCAGGAATTGGCAAAACACTAGCCGATTTAATCATTCCTTTGCGAAATTATTACGGTGTGCTGAGTAAGGATGTGATTGCATTGGCTCTCAGGAAAAAAGTACCTGATCATGTGATGGAGTTGTTAGATTTTGAAGAACCGGACCTGTTTAATGCCTCTGTCAAAACCGGGTTAGTGGATGAACAATTGTATAGTGCTTCTGAAAATACAGATTTATTAGTGGAATCACTGGGCGGTATGGACTTGTCTCATCACTCAGAGGAAGAACAGGGTTCGCATTCAAAAAGCCCTATCCGTGAAATAATTCCTCCACAAGAAATTGGAATCGGTGCAAAGCCTAAAACTTCTAAAGTATATTCATTAATAGATTACGAGTCTGAAGTTGATGAATCAGAAGCTCTTAAGTGGCACCCTATATCATGTAAAGGACAACAAACCTCTATGGCAGTTGGTGCTTGTAGCACGCCTTATGCAGCCGTAGACAAAAAATCACATAAGATGGATTATTATAGAAAGGATCAACACACACAAACAGATGAATCTTGTTTAAGTGGATCCAACAGTGATTCAGATTCAGGCGGCAAAGACAGGAGGAAAGTTAGAAAGAATAAGGCACAACGAAGCAAAAGACTTTCTAAGAACTGTGATATGGACTGTGATAAAAATACAGCTAAGACTAGTGCTAAACCTTCAGTGACCTTTAGTTCAAATAGTTATCAGGAGGGTTATGGGTCCTCTTCAAGTTCAAGGTCGTCAGTGGTGGAAAAAGCAAAACACTCAAAAAATAGTCGGCAATGTGATAAAAAAGATTTTGGTACTAAACCATCTTCACAAAAAATTAGGTCACATGGCCATGTGTCTCCAAGTTCAAGGTCATCAGGGGTCGTCAGCCTAGATCGTCAAACAGTAGTCAACATGTTGATAAAAGAGATTCTAGTGTAAAACCATCATCACAGAAAATGAGGTCATATGGTCAGGATTCCTCAAGTTTAAGGCCAAAAGGGATGGGGAAGCCTAAACAGTCAAACAGTCGGCAAGATAGTGATAAAAAATATTACACAGTGAAGCCACCACAACAGAAAGTTAGTTCGCCTGTGGCGACAACGAGAAACAGTAGTCATAGCCATTCTCAGTCAAGCTCTGGTGATATGAGTGATTCATCACAAACGGGATCTTCACACAAGCGAGATATTTCATCGCAGAAACACCATCACAAGGTTTCGAGCTCAAATACGGCAAAGAAACAGCAAACATCACAGTCAAAATATAAGTCAGACTTGAGTTCTTCCAAGAAAAGTAAACACAGAAGATCCAGATCAAAAGATAGGAGTCAACAGACACCTTCAAGGTCCTGTAGATCTAAAAATCTGGACTCTCATTCACATAGGAAGTCCTACAGAGCTAGTTCCTCATCCAGTGACAGTGACAGTGTGAGTTCTTCAAAGAAGTACTCCAGATCCAAACAACCGAGGAAAAGTGTTAGTTTGACCAAGACAGACTCGACAACTTCAAAGTCAAGGTCAAAAAGGTCCCGACGATCCAGATTGAGGTCCACTTCGAGTTGTTCAAGTCGTGATTCATTAAAGTCGCAGAAGTTGCGTCCACGGAAATCGAAACATTCCAGATCCCCTTCAAGGTCTTATAGATCAAATGGGTCAAGGTCGCATCGGTATGGAACAAGGTCGGGAAAAACAAGTTCAACTAGCTCATCTAGTCCGAGCAAATATTCTTCGTCTGGGTCTAGATCAAGTTCAAGGTCACAAAAGCATAGGCCAAGGTCAAGGTCTATGAAATCTAGAAAATCAACAGCAAGGTCACATCGAAACAGAAAGTCCTCTAGTTCATCTCACTCAAGACCGTCTACTTCCGGGTCAAGATCAAGGTCAAGGTCACAGAAACATAAAAGTTCAAGATCACATCGACATAGGAAGCCTTCATCAAGTTCTTCTGATTCAAGAAAACATTCTATGTCTGAATCCAGATCTGGGTCAAGGACACGGAAACACAGAGTTTCAAGGTCACACAGAAACAGTACACATCATCATTCAAGATATGCTTATTCAAGTGATGATTCTGTGAATAGGAGGTACACTGTTAAACATGGTGATCCAAGGAAACACCCGAAAGCTTTGAAATATGATGGCAAATCAAAATTCTTATCTTTCAAGAGGAAGTTTGACAGTTATAGAAATGTGATGGAGTGGACGGATGAGGAATGCAAAGACTATTTGATGTGGAGTCTTGAGGGGAAAGCACTTGATTTTTTTACGATAACCACTTCTGATAAGGAGCACTATTCGTATAGAAAAATCATGAGGAAGTTGGAAGCAAGATTTGGCACACAAGAACTCACCGAGACTTCAAAGGCCAAATTCAGACAGGCTTCGCAAAGACCAGATGAAAGCTTGGATGATTGGGCGGACCGAGTGATGACTTTGGCAACTTCTGCATTTGTAGATCTACCAGAACGACACATGAAACAGGAAGCCATCACTAAGTTTTGTCAAGGATGTTTTGATAAGGAGGCTGCCAGACATGTCAGTTTTAATAATCCGTCTACAATGGACGCGGCATTGGATCAAGTCAAACAGTTCCAATTTATTACTCAGGCCGTGGACAACAAAAAGTCAAGAAAAGGAAGAGAAGAACCTTCTATCAATGCAGTTTCATCCTCAGAAATTGAAGAGTTGGTAAGACTGGCAATGGAGAAATTGGGCAAGAATCCATCCAACAAATACCCCAATTACTCGAAGAAAACTCATCAAGGAGCCAGTTACAAGAAACGGCAGCCATTTCAGTGCTACTTCTGCAAAAAAGAAGGACACATAAAAAAGGATTGCCAAAAGTGGAAGCGTATTTCTGGCTGAGAAGGAGAAAGAAAGCGGTGATTTAAACACCAAGGGGCTGGACGGAAAGGCCACACGGCCCGGCCCAAAGAAGTAAAGGAGGTTGGTCTGAAAGGAAATAATGAACCAGTATTGGATATAACCAGGGCTTGTAGCCCACAAGCTGTTAAGGAAAGTGTTTCATTGTTTCAAGACATAAGTGATGGTAAAAATGAACTGCAAAAGTGTAAAATGTGTGTGGTCTGTGACCGGCACATTGCTAAAAAAGATGGATTAGGAAATTGTAAATGTGATGTTAGTTTCATGCAAAAGGATTTAACGGAACAGAAATTGAGTGATAAGGGTGGTAAAGAGAAAAACAGGGATTTAGCTAGTGTCTGTGACCAGCTGAATGACAAGGAACTTTCTACAGGGACAAATAAAGAACGCCAGCATGATCTCAGCAATTCGAAAAACAATGCGGAGGAAAAGGTGAGAATTCATCAAATAAAAGCGGGATCATCGTTTGTTCAATTGAATGTTGGTGGTATTCCCATTAAAGCACGAATAGATTCTGGTGCGGAAATTACTATTCTATCATCAAAAATCTTTGAAAAGTTTAGTAAACAGCCAACAATAGTGAAAAAAGTGGTAATGCAATTGGCCGATAATGATGCTGTGTTACAAGGGTTCATTGTGAAACCAGTGCAAATGAAACTGGGAAGTCAAGTATTCAAAGAAAGATTGTATGTGGCTCCAATTACAGATGATATGTTGTTAGGACATGATATTTTGCATCATCTGGGTGTTTTATTGGATTTGCAGACAGATACTCTTATATTGAAAGATGAAAGAATACCTTTGACAACCAGTTTTAAAGAGGGTAAACCAGTTATAGCTAAAGAGTTAACCCAACAGCGAGGCTGTTAGGAATGGCACTGTCACTGCACTCTTCCCCCTTTTATTTTCTTAGAGCCGGGCATCAACCACAACCTAGGGGATCCCGCTACCGCTCCCAGAGGCCAACTCAGGTGCTCCCGAATTACCGCTGCCACCAGTGAAGTAATTCCAAGGGGAAAATATCTGGGTCCGCCAGGATTCGAACCCAGAGCTCCTGCGTGACAGTCAACCACTCTAACCATGTCGCTAAAGAGTTAACCCAACAGCGAGGCTGTTAGGAATGGCACTGTCACTGCACTTGAAGTAAACCTAGTGGTTAAGTTAGTTAAATGCACAAATTCCTATGAAGGACAGAGGGCAGGGGACTTACGCCTTGAACACGTCTGTACAGCTCAACCGGCAGATCGTAAGTGGCGTGTCTTGCATAAAATCCCAAGATTCACGTGACTCGATTTGGCGCCATAAAATAAAATACCTTCTAATCCAGCGCTGGGGAGTACCGGCCCGGGTTCCTCTAAATACCGCAACGACTGCAATCCACGAATTACTACACTCCTCCCCACTTAGAGAAGGTCGTTGTGGGTGGATTCCCTGAAAAGATATCTGATTAGACAACAAGTAAATCATTACAGTTAATCTTACCAGGGCAAGGGGTCTTGGGACACCGCGGACAATAGCTCATACCCGGTGTTAGGTCGTGACGTTACGACCTGCCGATTTCACTTTTAAGGCGCGATTAGAAGAGAATGGCTGTCACTGCACTCCCCTGTTTCGTGTCCCACTAGTGTCTGGTCCTGTGCTGCTGTTCTCTTTGTCTACATAATTTCTAATGAGCTTTAGCTATTTGAATCATGCCCTGTATTTCTCTCGTTATTACCTCTCTCTTACTGACTGTATACTAAGCCTGTGCTATTCATTATGCTCGAGCCCATACTATCTGTAATTTCGGAGGTGTTGAATTCATATAACAATAACAATCGGTGATTTATTCTATATTTTAAGGGCGACTATGATACTTTGAAAAGAAAGGAAATCAAATTACAGAACTGTCTTCACTGACACTTGGCTTTCCTGCAGATAAATGCTATTCCCGCACGTGGTATTTGCTCTTTAGCGAGCGGTACCGACTTTTATATTGCCCCGTATTTAAGATGGCGGAATAAACCGTGAAAGGGTCTATAGAAAGGTCAAACAAATATATAGCCTACTTACAACAACTGTTCAAGGTCAGATGCAAATTACGGATGACTACTCTTGCAACCTATATATATATCTGCAACTGCAAATTTAAAATTACTTTCAACAGAACAAAAGGCTGATAACTGAATGCATGCGCGGATCAGAGAGATGGCTGCAGGAGTTCGGGGCCCATCTGGTTCTATAGGTTTCTCTTGGAGTGAGCAATTGGACCCCGCCCCTAGAAAATGTTGCTCTCCCACCCCGGAAATTGTGGACACCATCCCCTCGAATCTTTGAAAACGATAGTGTTTCTTAGCAATTGTAAACAAAGTATTACGTCACCAATTTTGTTCAAGTACTTAAGAAAATGATTAGGTCAGTGGTTGAAAATTTGAAAATCTCTTTTCTCACCACTATCTAGTAATGAGTGCTCTGACGAGACTGTATGGAGACAGTTGCTTCCCACCCATTCATACATTAATTACAAAAATGTAGAAGATCTTTCGAGCTGGTTAAGTTCGAGTAATTTAGACTTTATTATATGTGTGATATAATTTCGTTGAATATTTCTTACATGAATGTTCATGTTTTATGAATTTGAAAAACGAGTTGGGGGAAGCGATTAAATGCAAGGCTTGTCAAGTATTTTGTCGCTTTAATAAATGGAATTAAACAGGAGTACTAAATTTAGATTTTATTTATTACATGGCTTAAAAATAATTTAAAATCTCGCTGTAAGAGTTTGTCATCGCATTGCTAAATATTTTAAAGACTATAGGGATATTGTGCATGTTTTTATGCATCATTCTATGATTTGCCAGGATCGAGGGAAGCTATATATTTGAACATAAAGCTAATAGACTGAATGTTCAAACACCTACCAAGGGATCCGGGGGTGGTAAGCTGTTATTCGAGCTTTACTAGATTTCTCTAGACAAAGTGGCGTCAAGTGTAAGCATTCGAACGTCATAACGTCGTCACAGCGTCATAGCCGTACGCAATGTTTTCGCCAAGAAAAGCATCGAATAATGATCAGTTTGGCCCCCATTGCTTTTCGACATAAAAATGGCTCATTTTAAGTATTTTTAAATTAAAAAAATGTTAAAACGTGAATCTCCAGAATCCAGTTTCGTTTATTTGAAGCTATTCGACTATAGTGATCACACATGCTTTTCCATGCATTACTTTTTGCCGGTTGCTGAGGAAATTGTTTAAACATGAGGTCGTCAGTGTTGTCGTTATTCTGTATATTTTACCTAATTCCTACCAAAACCGCACTAGAACGTCGCTTAAGCATTAAATTATAATTTTTCTTGCACTGGACTCTCTAAGCAAAATGACATCAGTGTCAAACTTTCGAACGTCATTACGTCGCCACAACGTCAAATAGGCGCGCAACGATTTCGCGAATAAAACATCGGCAAAATGACCAGCCAAGGCTGTAACGCATTCTCTTGTAACGTAAAACAAAAAATCAGGACCCAGTTTAGACATTGACAAGTAATAGCCATGTTCAAACAGCACGCGAATCTCATGATTTGAACATGGATTTTTTCGGTTTTAAACAGCTTCGCGTAACGAATTCTTTTCAAGCATAGAAATTCGATCGTTACGTGAAGCAATGTTCAAATCATGAGGTTCACGTGCTGTTTGAACATGGTTTTTATTTTGACAATACTCAAAATGAGCCCTGATTTGTTTGTCTGACATTACACGGAAAGTGCTGCTGCCCGGACTGAGTATTACGTCGACGTTTTTGTTCGCTACAACGTTGCACGGGTTACGTTATGACGATCGAAAGTTTAACGCTGGTGCCATTTTGTTTTGAGAAAACTGGTGTAAGAAAAAAAGCATTTTAAGTTTTAAGCTGTGTTTTCGGTTTGCTTTTGGTTGAAATCCGGTTAAATATGCTGGCATAATGATCACACATGTTTGTTTCATTGCCTCGGGAGATCATTGAACACTCAGCTTGATGGCTCGTGTTCAAACAGCTTCTTCGGGACCTGGCAAATGCTAATGCACGAAAAACATGTGTGATTCCTTTATTTATGCAACGGTGACATGACGTTTGATACTCCAAGGTGCGACGTCATGTGATTATAGTTTTTATGCTCAAGTTGTAGTTACTCAGTAAACTTTGAAGTAAGAAATGCGACTAAGATCAGGAATCGATAGAATCAAGCACCATACTCGTATACATTTATATACTTTCTAAATAGAAAAAAAGATGTACTTTCTTTTCTTGTTGTTGCTATTCTATGGCTCGAGAATTCGCAATAATACACCAGTGCCAATGATATATGTATTTAACCCTTTGAAGACCAATTGCATTTCCATCAATTTTGATACAGTAAAGCCAGGATGGTCAAATGAATATTTAAAGCGGTTACAGGTTATGATTACAAAATAATGTTTCTTAAGAAACAGTGCAGGCCCTGATGGAATGCCGACTGTTGAGACTTCGCTGTTTGCTGAAGTACCCGGTTCTAAACTGGTGAAATCTCCAATGAAACAAGATAACAAACACTCTATACGTACTTTAGGTTAATATTTTTGTGTACAAGCAGCTATTGCGAGACTGCTCAGCCGGCCAGGCTAGTCGGAGTCGTCAGAACTTAACTTTATTTGAGCTACGTCAGATCAACATTGACATGGAAGTAAGTATGGTCAAGAGGTTACCACAATCACACATTGCAGACCAGGCCATCCCCTGGCACCGCTAGGAAGAGCCGCAGAACATTTACATTAACAAGACATTGGTAAGACAGCAAAAGCAAAGCAACCAGCGTTCTCTTCCTCTTCAAGACGATTGCAAAAGTAGAATAGACACAAAGTAATGCATAAAAAACAAAGACAAACACAGAATCCCCTCACACAATGAGAAATACAATGAGAAACAATCAAATCAAACCAACACTTTATGATGAAACAAAGAAAAGCGCTCACGACTCACAGATAGTCAGAGCTAAAGAAAATCCCAAGTTGAGCCGCAGTGGGCCCAGCTACAGATAAGCTTCAGGCACCAACTCACAGATTAACCGTCGTGCGATTACAGAGGAAACCATAGCTATAAACCGTGTTTAGGTTTGAAACCAGGCATTGATATCCAAGTTATACCTAACCTTTTTATAACGCTTGATTATCTATTTTGAATTGATCACTATAATTTATGCCTTACGTGGGAAATCCTGACTTTGGCGTATGCAAACAACAAAGGTGCAGACCAGCCTGTAACTATGCGCAGTCTGATCAACGCCTTTTAATTTGCGTATATGTAAGTATGATATATACATCTGTTTCTTGGCAAATACCAACATTCTAACTAGCCACTGATGTTGCACAGGCTGTTTTACTCTTTAGCAGTCTCCCTGAGACGTGTCTTCTACAAAAAAACATAAGTAGAGCAAAAAAAATGATAATAATATTTTGGGGGATGGAGATATATATTCTTATGTCTACCTACCTTTCATTCGAACTTTAGACACGTCGAAACAAAATATCTAGTACCTAATACTTCGAATTAACAATATTATATTGTATTGTCAAACAGTTTGGATCAAGAACGGGTCAGGCAATAGGTGTGTCCTTATCGAAATTTCAACTGATTGCCGAGGTTTAATATCACCATACGCTGATCTAGAGATAGCGAGATTGATCTCGGCCCGGTCCCATACTTTCATTAAGATTGATCATGAACTTTTTTCTGTGGTCAATCTGCCTTGCTTTTTCAAGGAGGGATGTTGTTAGTTAGAAGCGAAAGGTATGGTGAGAATGTGAACTGAGTACTGTTAACTGCTTAGTCTTAGCTTGCCCAGGAAAAAGTGTGACCGCCTCGACATGGCCATAGCTGTTGACTGGGACGTTAAATAAGGCATTGGGGTTAAGCATGAATAGCGCACTTTGATTTCGACTTCATAGCAAGTAAATATGTTACTGCAGTCGTCTGATGAATTCTACTTTTCGAACGCATGCGATGTACATGAGATTTGTGCATATGCATGATATTATTAACATGCAGAGAATGTGATGAAACTGTGTCCATACTTTTCCAGCGCTCTGCTGTAATCCGAACAAGGAAGCTAAAGCAACTAATCAATAAACGTTACGATACAAAATTGTATGCATCAGTCATTTGCAATCCCCGCCCCTCGGGGCCGCGGAATGGCAGTTCTTTTTACTTTTCAATTTTCAAATATGTTCTTAAAAACGTTATCCTTTGAAAGCAAAGGAGGCCTGCTAAAAGCCCTGCACTGTGGGGCCGAATTTGTGCTACAATCCCAGCTAATTGTCCCCGCCCCCCGGGAGTTGACAATGATGAATAACAACAAATGAACTAAATCATTTAATTAAGCTTTCCATCTTCACCACTATACCATGGCGATGCCACATGAAATTTGGCTTTAGTTAGCCCAGTTGTTTCACTGAGAATTTACGAATATTCTGCCCAGAGCATAACACAGAAACTGTATCAACTTGAACCTTCCCTGGTTTTAATTTCCGAGTTATGAATCCATAGGGAGGCTGGGGTCATGAGATCCGGACCCCCTACCCCCACTCCCCAGAAAATTACAAGTATTATAGGTTTCTCTAAGAATAAGTATAAGGAGCTCCACGCCCCAACCCTACCCTGACCCTCACAGCGCCTAAAACATGGACTTACCCTCCCTTCTTGGAAATTTAAGTTTCCTTTGAATGGTCAATTAGAACACTCTGTAAAAAGTAAGTAAAGGACGATAAAAACGTCAGTCAGGCTTTGACCTCCTCCACCCCTTCCCCACACCCGATATGATACTTTCTGGATCGGCCCCTGCCGAAAAACTTGTGAATTGACCAACAATACCGCCAAGTTGCACTCCTTTTGGTTGATATTGGCATCTATATAGGTAGATGTTTAGGGACCTTTCAGACAAATTCTTTCAGTAGTGGCCTATTCAGGCCAGAAATTACCCCCCCCCCCTGCAGCACTGCGGGGACATATCGTAGGTCAAATCCTGCCACTTAAGCCCCACTATGTCCCTGGTATCCCCGGCCCCAAGGGCGCCAGACATACAAATGACTGGTGCATGATATATATATATATATATATATATATATATATATATATATATATATATACATATATATATATATATATATATATATATATATATATATATATATACCCTTTTCATGTGCAGTATTTTTTTTCTACCGTAAACTTTGCGGTGGCCACACACACTTTCATAATTACTTTAATGATAACTATATGACAGTACTGCGCGAACACACATGCTAATCTGAAGGTTTAATCTGAGAGTTTTCTTGTCGCATCTTTCCAGCATGTAAGGTTCTGTAACAGCCATGTATTAAGTTCATGTTAGTTGTTGAGACAGCCCCCATAAATATATACCATAAACTACGCAGTCAGCTGTCCGCTTTCCAAGTCAACTTGTGGGTAAAAATGCCTAGTAGTAGAGTTGTCCGGGTTCGCCGCAAACGAATAAGTATAAGTAAAAGGAAAGGTATAACAACACCGTATTGAAACGTGTACGCGATATGTGAAGATCAGTACTAATGATAGGTTGCAGAACAATTTTGGCCTGTCCAAAGCTAATACTGTATAGCGTCTCAAGCTATGATATACAAAAGTGATGTACACTCAACAAATGCAGCGTGTATTTAACTTGTCTGTGTATACGCTTATCGTTCCAGTTAACGATTTTTCAGTCATGTGGGGACGATTTTCTGTCTTCTTATATTTGAACAGTACTGAGAAGCGAATAGAGTAAAACAAAAAACAGCGACTCCGGTGAGTCTCGAGCTAGCAACCTTCGATTCCCTGCCTTATATTGAAGAAACTGAGCCACTTCACCCCGCGTGCAGCGTGTCTTCTAGATATATGAGCAGCAACATGACATTTCCAACAATGTGGTAAGTTCGACCAGCAAAGCCTCAGATCAGCCTGTGCATACAGGCAGTTTAATCAGAGCCGCTTGAATATTCTATATGTGTTAGGCTACTGACTGAACATCATTTGGAGTTTCTGAACTTAAAAAGGAGACTGCACAGGCTGGTCTTAGTCTACACATGTCAAAAAGCCACAATGTTGGAAATAGCATATTGTGGCTCATATGATCTATCGCATACAGCTAAAATGCTAATTAAACGCCTCTTTAGGCAGATAAAGGTATGCTAAACAAGCCAATTCGATAGCGACTTGATATTCCCCACCGAAATTATGAAATTTAGGCAATAACTCTTGTTCTTATGAATATTCATGCGCTCTGGAATTAGTATTCATGTGTATCGCCCGAAATTCATTGATATTTAGGCAAGCAGAGGGCAATACTAGTGTTCGCCGCTGTGTAATTCCGTGTGCATTTTTGGTAAAAGTGTCAAACATAATTTTCTTGTAGAAACATGTATCTTGTATAAGAAAAAAGATGTTTACGATTTTTCCTTGGCGTTTTAACGTCACAGTGACGTCACAAAGTGACGTACCCATATTTAGCTTATTTAACGCTTGGAAGTGGAGTGTTATGAATTCCAGCAGCCATAAACATGAACTGTTTGATCAGTTTTGGTAATTTTACTGGCGACATGTTGATTTCGGAGCATAGACCCTGAATCTAGATTTTAAAGAGGTTACATTAACTTCAAAGTGATGTCTGTACATGGAAAAGTGACGTCAGTACCAAAATGAAAACTCTGTGATAGTGAAAGCTCAAATAGCAAAACAACCCTCTCCACACAGCAGGGAAAATAGTGTACACTTTAATTTTCTGAAACCACATTATCTAAGATGCAAAATGACATACTTTAGCTCTCTGACCTATATTTGGACGTTTGGTTGGTTTTGTTGCTTTTCGTCCCAAGTCAACAGCTATGGTCATTGCGGGACGGTCAGTTCACCTAACCACACTTTTTCCTGGGCAGGCTTGGACAAGCGGTTAACCAGTAATTTGTGCACATACTTTCGCTTGTAACTGACAACAACCCTTCTTGAATGAATCAGCGGAAGGAGGGGAATGACCATAGAAATCATTTCATGATCAATCTCCACGAAAGTATGGGACCGGACCGGGATCGAACTCGCGACCCCTGGATATGCAGTCAGACACGCATCTGTAGCCAGACACATATTTGGACATGTTAACTACGTTACCCTATTATAGTTTCAAAATCCTATTTTGCAATTATCAAGTTATACCTAATTATTATTTATCGACATGCTGTTTGCCTTAAAACACTTTAAAATGAGGGGAACAACCAGCATGCATTTGAACAATACACCACTTTGATGTTCCAATTATATATGTTACTTTAAATGTATAACTATTTAATGCATAACTGTCACTAGACATTGGACTACCAAAATACCCCCTAGGGGAGTTTTGTACACTATACTTATCTAAAACCACATTCTACAGGCCACACAATAAAGTATGTTAACTCTGTAGCGTTTGGAGCGATACCACGTAATAGCATATCCTTATTCTAACATACCAATGTAACCTTTTAATTGTAAGCAAACGGCTAGCAATATGATGTTATCAAATAAGAAGGATCTGTTATTACTGTGAAATACGTTACTTTCTTTTAAATACATTTTTAAATAAGAAAATTATTTAACTAAAGATCAGTGATTTTAAAGGGAGTAGCTTAAAATGTAACATAAATGACATTACAAAGGGCCCATATAACATCTATAGAATAAATATATGTAAAGAATGAAATGTCCCTGTATATAACATGAATGGTTGACCAATTTAAATAATTCAAGCATAACTTAACAACCTTGATTACATTTATTTTGTTTAAAAATGTAGGGTAACGTAGTTAACACGCTGTAGCAGCTAAACGCCCCAACCACCAGAGAGCTAAATTGTTTCAAAAAGCTTAGCCAGGACCATACAGATATGCTAAGATCTGATTTTAGTCGCAAGGCACACGCGAATTTCCAGAATTATTTTTTGTTCGTAGTGTGTATTTTCAGGCGCATTGACGTCAAATCGACGTCAATATCACGTAAAATTTAAGTCCACATTGAATAAAATTTTCATTTTAGTGTTTCTGTAGACGTTTTTAAACATTTCAATGCAACAAACATAAAATAAGATTATTTTAGTTGTGTTGATAACCCCACCACATATAAGTGAAAAGACGGTACCCCGTTTTGTGACGTCACTGTGACGTTACTACTACTAGAAAAAATTGTAAACATCTTTTTCCTTACACTGCATATATTTGTCTAGTTGGAAATTGATAAGAATCACTTTTACCAAAAAATGCACACGGGAGCCTAAATTTCGACACAGGGGCCTACACTATAACTTATCTACACCCAATGACATCTATATAAATCTTCACATGCATCATCTCACCATTGCCATTAATAATTTTCATAAAAAATCCTTCTATTACTTGTTAATCAATGGCTGAAGACTGGAAAATCCATTGACATTCTGAAAGCCAAAGGGCAATAACTTATATATTGCCCAGGAAATCATGACAAAAATTCATGTGCATTTTTATATACTATTGCCATAAAGTTAAGCATATTCCATTTGATAAAACCACTTAAGTTTTAGAAACGGAAAGAACGGAACATTTTGAGACATACCAAAAATTTACTGTAGTAGACAACAAAGCAGAATACCAGCGATTTGATACAGAAAAGCCTTGGAATCTCTGACTTGTTTATAGGCTGCAAACACCTTACAAAAATTACCCATGATTTTTGCAAAATTCAATGAAAACAGCATGGAGGCCAAAAGTCAGCAAAACTTTTACAATAAGGCTGCGATAGTTGTTATTTCTTCAAAACTTTCTCGTTGGAGCATACACTTTCAGGATCTAGTGCAAAAAGTCACGAAATGGATCATAATAATCCACTACTTCTGGCTTATGTTGTGTATAGCCTTCACACTGTCGAATAACAACTTGGCACATTTTTATCTTTAAATTCACTGGGTACATGCGTTCAAGACATGAAATCCTGTCCCACTCATGCAGTAGAGTCTAGCAAAATTCACAATGGTTTTGATACGGCTGGTTGCAGGTTTAAACACGTCAGCCGAGCTTGCCCCGCACATGTTCAATAGGGTTCAAGTCCGGCAACAATCACGGCCGTGGAAGACTAGCGATGTTCTGTTGATTATTGTATTCCTCGATGATGCCAGTACAATGAGGTCTTGCAATGTCATCTCGAAGCACCATGTTCTGGCCATCAAGTGACTCCAATAGTGACCTTACACCGGATTCCAGGATTTCGTCCTGGTACTTTTGAGTGTTCAAAGTCCCAGTAACCACCTTTATCTGTATCCTGTGGTCGTCAGATAATGCACCACGTACCATAATGCTTCAGTAACAATTCCTTGCACTCAAGAACCAATGTAGACCGTTTCTTTTTTCTAATACTATCAATCTCTCTATGTTCTTTCAAAGGTCTGCTTACAACACTCTGAGACACGTTTAATACCCTTGCAATGTCATCTTGTTTCATACCAGCGTTCCTTATGGAAATTTTACACATTCTGTCCTCTTTCTTCTTTGTAGATTTATCCAACATACGCGTTTAAGGCTATTTCATGACTCAACAGCAAAAGAAATTCATTATTGCATATCAACTCCCCTACAGTACTATGTCTTTAGCTTCCCATTCATGGACAGTAGCAAATGAAACTAATCGACAAAATGTTTGCAAATGAAACTAATCAAACTTATCCAAATTTGGTAGCCAAAATACAAGTGTGAATGTCGAATAAAACCCAAAACTCAAATTATTTTTCATAACTTCGAAAATCGGGATCGTATTAAAAATATGCTTAATTTTTGGCAAAAGTATAGTAAATAAAAATCCATGAAATTTGATCAATTGCTTACTTAAACCGCGGTTACATTGATCCCACCGGCAATCTGCGCACTCTCAGTGATGCGAATCGGTCGACAGTAGACCGACAGTCGGGTGATTTTGTATGCAATTTAGCTGTTTTTTTAGGGTCAGCAGGTGGCAAAAAATTATAACTGACCAGTTTGTTCTTTTTCGATCGGCCGACTGACTTTGGGACTTGGCAAACGGTTTGGATTCGACCAACAGTCTCTTGACTATCATCGGTCGACGGTCGGCTGACACTCCGTCAACTTCTATTTTTAAAATGAGTCACTCAAACCTGGCTGAGTGTCAGCCGATCATCCGGGGACAGTCGGACGAGTGACGGCAGATAATCTTTATTATCGACCGATAGTCGGCAGACAGTCGCCCGATACTTGTCACTTATAAGCCATGTCCCAGACTTTTATTGCATTCATGTATAACTTATTTTGAACTTTCTGATTCGCTAAATGTTTTCTTCTATAGGCGGAAAGCGACTAAATTCAAACTGTCAATTTCGCTAAGTACTTTATGCAAAACGCGCATGAAAAATGAAGCCAAAGTCATATTATAGTTTAAACAGCCGGCGGACAGTCGGCTGATTGTCGGCCGACGATCAGAGGATAATTGAGCGTTGGTCGGCTGATTGAAAAAACTTTGTGTTTGATAAAATCAATCAAGCGAGGTTTGTTTTCATTGTAACTGCTAGAGTGTTGTTATTGTTTGTTGTTGCTCACAAAGTGTGAAGGTTTTGTGTTTTAACCAGGTTTTGTGATGTTATTGTCTGTTGTTGCTCACAAAGTGTGATGGTTTAGTGTTTTGACCTATTTATTTTTTTATTGTTGCCCACAAAAATCGATGGTTTAGTGTGTGACCTTGTTTTGTTTTGTGATGTTATTGTTTGTTGTTGCTCACAAAGTGTGGGATGGGTTTGTGTTTCGACCTGGTTTTGTGATGTTATTGTTTGTTGTTGCTCACAAAGTGTGATTTTTTTGTGTTTTGACCTATCTTTGTGATGTTTTTGTTTGTTGTAGCTCACAAAGTGTGATGGTTTAGTGTGTGATCTGATTTTGTGATGCTATTGTTTGTTGTTGCTCACAAAGTGTGATGGTTAACTGATTTGACCTGATTTTGTGATGCTTTTATTTGTTAATGCTCACAAAGTGTGATGGTTTAGTGTTTTGACCTTGTTTTGTGATGTTATTGTTTGCTGTTGCTCACAAAGTGTAATGGTTTAGTGTTTAGACCTTGTTTTGTGTATTTTTGTTTGGTTTTGCTCACAAAATGCGATGGTTTCGTGTTTTGACCTTGTTTTGTGACGTTATTGTTTGTTTTTGCTCACAAAGTGCATTTGTTTTGTGTTTGACCTGATTTTGTGATGTTATTGTCTGTTGTTGTTCACAAAGTGTGATGGTTTTGAACTTATTTTGTGTTTTTTTTTGTTATTGCTTAGAAAATGTGATGGTTTAGTGTTTTGACATGATTTTGTGATCTTATTGAATGTTGTTGCTCACAAAGTTTGATGGTTTAGTTTTTGATCTGGTTTTGTCATGTTTTTGTTTGTTGTTGCTCACAATTTATGAGGGTTTGTGTTTTGACCTGATTATGTGATGTTATTGTTTGTTGTTGCTCACAAAGTGTGATGGTTTAGTGTTTTGACCTGTTTATGTGATGTTATTGTTTGTTGTTGCTCACAAAGTGTGATGATTTAGTGTTTTGACCTGATTTTGTGATGTTATTGTTTGTTGTTGCTCACAAAGTGTGATGATTTAGTGTTTTGACCTGATTTTGTGATGTTATTGTTTGTTGTTGCTCACAAAGTGGGATGGTTTAGTGTTTTGATCTTGTTTTGTGACGTTATTGTTTGTTGTTGCTCGTGAAGTATGGTGGTTTAGTGTTTTGACCTTGTTTTGTGACGATATTGTTTGTTGTTGCTCACGAAGTATGGTGGTTTAGTGTTTAGACTTGTTTTGTGATGTTATTGTTTGTAATTGCTCACAAAGTGTGATGGTTTAGTGGTTTGACCTTGTCTTGTGATGTTATTGGTTGTTGCGCACAAATCCTGACAAAACTATATGTGCATAACGACACGTGGTCATATGTACTCACTATAAGTCTCTCTCTCTCTCTCAACATGGATGATTTGCTCTCCTGTATTCCGTGTAAAAAGTTTTGATATCGACAATGTTATATGTATTACATGCTTTTTTGAAATATACTGCACTGCTCAACGTCCTCATTCGTTCCGTACTACTTCCACTATTGTGATATCGCTTTAACGTTTACCTATCCGTATTTGTATACTTATGCCGCTTATCCCGGACATCTCTAATAGCGAGTCTTCAAAAATTATTGCTGAAATATAAACGGCAGCATCTTTAAATAACTGATGTTTAACGTATGAAATGTAACAAGCCATCTCATGTTTAATAATTCTTTGTCATGTTGGCGCAACCACACTGATGCACAAATTATTTGAAAAATGAAAAGATAGGAGATAGCCTGATAGGAGGACCTTTGGCGGCGTTGCTTTATCAGACTCCATTATTCCCACAGTCCTATAAGAGTCTTCGCTACTCACATAAAAACCATTCAGAAATAGTGTGGCACCCGTTTTTTGCAGTTACTGCTTAAAGGGGTACGTGCATTAAGGGGCTATTTTGTCCCTCTCTAGAGCCAAAAACTGAAAATTGCTTTTCACCAATTTCTTTTGGTTGGTTTATTAGAAAAATAACTGAAGTGTAAAATTTCAGCATTTATTTAAATTTTACCATTGCTATGGTAACAAAAATGGCAGACAAAATAGGCTTAATTAAGGGTGAGGTTGGCGCCGTTAAACCGGTTTAAGCCCTCCAGTAAAATATTTTACTGACCGTTCCAAGGCCGTACTTCTTTTATGGATCTTTTATGTTTTTGTTCTGTCTTGTGTTTGCTATGTCTTTGTGCGCGTCTGTTTATATGTGCTTTGTGGTCACCTGCTGGGAAACGGCTGACCTCTTGGCTCTCGTTTGTGGTGTCTAACTGTGAGTTTGTCACTATCCCATAAGTATCCTGGGTCAGGTGTGGTACATGATTGTATCGATTCCTGATCTTTGCACCCTTACTTACTTTTAAAACAGAGAAATTGCCTTTTTGGACCAAATTTAAGGCTTTTGAAGAGCGATTTTTTAAGAATTCGATATCAGTACAGCTAAATACCAAAAAATCCTTTTAATATGTTGTGTGCCGTGATAATTCTCATCTTCTGTTACAATATCTTTTTGGTATTTGCTTGTGCTCTATGTTAAAATTCTCTGTCAAACCTCTCAATTTTGCTCCAAAATGATCAATTCCCTATTTTCAGCCAATTGTGGCGGCAATTTTTGTTACCATAGCAATGGTTAAAGTCAAAGTAATTTGAGACTTTTTTCACTTTGGTTATTGTTCTAATAAACTAAAAAGAACAAATTGATGCAAACAATTTCTATATTTTAGCCTTATAAGGGGACCAAAAAAGCCCTTTAATGCACATAGCTCTTTGTCCGCCGTTTTTGGTCCTACATCGCTGTAAGAAAGTTATTCTTGAAGACCTCTCCTAATTTTCCCAGCATGTTCCGTGGCAGTGCGTGCTTCTAGCCAAGCCCCGATATCTTAGGAAAAATCTGAAACGTCAGAAATGTGCCCACAGACTGTCCAGCCACATAAAATACATCAATATTCATCGATATGCTTCTTCTTCTTCTTCTCCTACTTCTTCCTCTTCTTCTTCTTCCTGAGCACTAACCAATGAAAAAACTTTGTCTGGCTAACAGACTTTAATATATACTGGGCAATATATTCTAACCGTCCAGGTGTGTTTTTATCAATTTTCTGATCAGCTATAAGCACTATATCATGTGCATTCTTGAATAGGACAGCCTATCGGTAAACGATACCACGAAACGGCTCAGAAAATGTCATAAAATTGTATCCAGGAGGCAATGCCTAACACATGTACCCTAAATTTCAAAATTCACATGAATTTGCATTGGATGGTGGGGTAATTTTTGACACTTTGGCCAACAGGGACGAGTCTCATGCAGGGGGAGAGTTCATTTTGGCTTTTTTGTGTTCAATATGAATTTGGCTTTCGAGATGCTTTCGAGATGAAAGCGTTTGGCGTGTAAAATGGGTTATTTCAAACGATCTTGAGTGAAAAATTGAGCCAATATGCGAATTTAAATAATGGGAGTACCACAGTTCAAATGGGTGTCGAGCATACACTGTTGAACATTTTGTCAATATCATTACTGTTTATAGTAAATGACACATCTGCTTATTCCGAGATGCCAAAAGAGTAGTCATGTCATTTTAGGCTTTGAAGAAAATTTATAAAATGCAGGTGACTGGTTAGAACTTTTGGCTGGAATATATATGTATATGCGTATTAATAGCGCGATTGGCGCCATTTTAATGACATCACTATTTACCCCCAAAACGGATCTCAGATGTGTGAACTGGATAAAATTGTTGCTAATGACTCAAAGTTCAATTTGGTATGAGTCGCCAAAATCGTCACGAAATTTACACAGGGCCAAATTTATATCCCATTCGACATAGACTACAACGTGCCTCATGCCCTGGGCTCATGGCAAGATGGCCTATTGCATTTCAAGGTAGATTTCTGTGTAAATATTGTTTCTGTTTAAAATCTAGAGCAATACTGGCATTAAATCTATTAACTAGCGTTTACTTTGCCAACATTATTTGATTTTTCTTTAAAATTTACGCATTATTATTGTTCAATGGCCTCCATTTTGATGACGTCATATCTCGGACCAGACGCGGAACTCAGATGGGTGAACTGGTTGAAATTGTTGCAAATACCCCAAAGTTTAATTTTATATAGGTCACCAAAAATCGTCACGAAATGTACACAGGACCATTGTTTGAGCCCATTCGACATAGACTATGTTTTTGACATAGGTGTAAGAAATGTATTGACTCAAAATAGTTGCTGCATTTTAAAACTATGACCAATGTTGATATGCAATATTATACAGGTTCTGTTTTGAGAACTCTACAGAACTATAATAATAACTACAACAACATGAACAGCACCTGCGAAACGTTATGGCATTATAAATCGCTTCAAAACTACAGACAAAGAGACAGATGGAACAACGCTGCAGACATAGTGGCAGACTTATGACCAAAGTATTGTGCGAACAGCAAAGGTTCTGACAAGGCTGCGCAAATGCACAAACTTTTCGTGGATATTTTAACACCAACGTTGATGCCTACTTAGCACTAATAACTTATGAATTTTGAAAACGGAAATGTCCAGGTTCGTCTGAACCGGCGTGACTATGCATTTATGTTTTCCATGCGAGCAGAGAAATGCTCTTGTGATACTTTGCAAATGTGCAGGTACGTCTGAGCCTTGACTGTTCCATCGCTAATCATTCTTATCCAATAAAACGGGTTATATTACGCCTTATTTACTCTTTGCCTACTAAATAATAATAATAAAACATATAGTGCCGTTACCTGATAGCTTTTACAAAAAGTATAGACCTAGATCAGGCCTGATAAAACGCCAGGCCTAGCCTGGATTTAAACTATTTGGCACACTATCGTGTCACGTGGTCAAAATGGCGGAGTTATGTTTGTTTTTAAAATGCGGAGGAAGAATTATTAGAGACCTGGCTTATTCATAGACTTTTCTTACAAATGTGAGGCAATTCGACTAAAATGATTATCTGACAATAAGATGTGTGTGTATTTTGACTTCTAGTGTACCTAAATGAAGAGTTGAATCAGTTTAAACTTGGAATTATACACTTATCTAGTATGTAGATGACTATGTTTTCTAGAACTCTTTCCTTAATACTTGTTTAGCCACGTGAATATCATGAACAATATTCAATAATTTAAAGGTATTTTATATGGAGAAGTCCTGCCGGATTTTTTCATGACTACAGTAACTGCTCATAAGTGAGGTATGAATTCAACTCCTATAGCTCAACAGAGTAGAAACTAACATCACCTGAATTTGAAGCTGATAACAAAAAGAATAAAGTCGATCTTGACGCATCTGATTTACTTCCTATATCAGAAGAGAGTGAATTTGTCAATCAAACAATGGCTACTGGATTTACCGATGAAGTGTCAGGTTCAGCACCACACCTCGTTATCCCTCCCGCCGAGATGTTAAAACTCTCTGAAATAGTAATTGCTTCATTCCAAGGGGAGATCAGCAAGCTAGTTGATTCAGTTGTTAAAGGTGTACTTACGGGGCTACAAGACAGAATTATCTCTCTGGAACATGACAACACCAGCTTGAGGGCGGACAACAAGGCACTTCAAGCTAGGATTACGACTTTGGAATCTCAGGCAGACCAGTCTGAGCAGTACAGCAGGCGAAACTGTATCCGTATATCTGGATACCGCGAGGAGCTACATGAAGATACTGATCGTATCGTTTTGGATATGGCAACCAAAATTGGGTCTGACATCGACATACGCGACATCGACAGAAGTCACAGAATCGGAAACCCAACTCACCCAAAGAGAACCAAGCCTTGGGACATAATAGTCAAATTCTCTACTTATCGGGCCAGAGCCAAATTCTACAGTGACCGTGTAAAACTTAAAAACAATGGGTTCCTTGGTGTCTTTGTGAACGAGGATCTAACCAAGAGACGTAGCAGCTATCTATATCAGGCTCGTCTCTTGGTTAAATCGGATCGTCTCAAGGGCGCCTGGTCCACAGACGGTACAATCCCGATCAAAGACAACACGGGTAACGTCCACCGCATCAACTCTCTAAATGACCTTGTCCTATACGGGTATCAAACGCTAGCTTCCGCTGGCATTGACTAATTTGGGTTTGGCATAGTTGGCCCTATAGGTGTGTTCTAATTCTTATATGGCTCCATGCCTTATACTTTGATCAGTACCCACTTAGCGGCACTATATGTAACTACCTTATATCCGTTCACACACACACACACACACACACACACACACACACACACACACACACACACACACACACACACACATGTACGTACGTACGAACGTACGTACGAACGCACGCACGCACACACGCACGCGCGCATGAACTAACACGCACACACACACACACACACACACACACACACACACACACACACACACACACACACACACTTGTTCACTACAAAGCTACTTTAATGTTTTGAAATTATGCTCATCTTACGTTGTTAGCTCCATGCCTTATTGCAACGATCTTCTAAGACTTGATCAGTTAGCGGTACCAAATATAACTAATAGATATCCGTTCACCCCCACACACACTCACACACGCGCGCGCACGCGCGCGCGAAACTGCACGCGAATTGCCTCCACTTGTCTGTCACTTGACATTTTCTATGCTTCATCTTGTATTTTTGATGATAACATGCAACTTCGCAACGATATTCTGCGGGGAATTAAGGGAGGGGATTGGTAGGCACTGGGGACCTGAAGGGAGTATGATAGCTTGTTCATACACATTCTCTGACATGACTGCATTTGCCTTGTTTATTATCTTTTTATGCACAAACTCATGAGACATGAGGTTAAACAAAGTAAGTTTGCAGTCATGCCAGTATATCGCCCAAGATACACACTCAATATTACACTCCATTCTATATTTCTCTTAACACTTAACTGTCACCTAATCCACGCTTTCTCGCTGCTTTCTTTTGATCTTGGATAGCACGTCCAAAACACAAGATTTAATTCTGCCATGTCAACTGAGATCAATTTTACCTAATTTAAGGTCAAGCCCTCTATTGTTTTTATTATACATCAATGATATTGTTAAAAATATTGGATCCAATATCCGTTTATTTGCTGATGATACTAGTCTCTTCATCATAGTAGATAATCCTACAACAGCTGCTCTTTGTCTTAATTCTGATCTTGAAAAACTCTCTCGTTGGGCTGCTATCTGGTTAGTCACTTTCAACCCTTCAAAAAACGAATCTCTTCTAATCTCTCGCAAAATCAATAAGCCAATTCATCCACCTTTATACATATATGCAAAATGTCCAAATTCAAGAAGTTTCCTCTCACAAACATTTAGGCTTATACTTCTCTAACGATTGCAGCTGGCATCAACATATTGATTATATTAAGCAGAAAGCTTGGTTCAGAATTCATATTATGAGCAAACTCAAATTCAAGCTGGATCACAAGTCTCTTAAAACTATTTATTTAACATTTATCAGACTACTTCTTGAATATGGGGATGTTATATGGGATAACTGCACCCTGTATGAAAAGAATGAACTTGACAAGATCCAAAACGAAGCAGCGAGAATCACTGCTAAACACTCTATCATCATTTAAAAACTTTCCTTAAGAAAGATCTTCAATCTGTCCCAACTTATTATTACTGTGGTTCCAGGAAGGCCCAAATCCTTCACGCACGCTTACGTACAGGCTGCAGTTCTTTTAATATGGACCTCTTTCACAAAAATATTACTGAATACCCACTATGTCGATGTGGAAGCATCGAAGATACACAGCACTATTTCTTTCACTGCAGATTCTACCAGGGGCCTCGCAACACTCTTTTGAATGCCTGTACTACTTACCAGAATCCTTCCCTAAGTCTCCTCCTCTTTGGCAGTTCAACACTATCACTTGAAGCAACCATTGCAATTCTGGAACATGTTCACAAGTATATACTTGACACCAAACGTTTTACCTAATCAAGTATCATGCTACCTTAGGGCGATATATTCATATGTACACATATACTACAGGTTTTCAGCCTTCCAACTGGTCTGTGGTGTCTACTCTTATCCCCCGCCCCTACCCCTGCCCCAACCAAAGTGATATTCCTAGCCTTTATGATGATGTTATCATTTTTTTTTTATAATTATTGTATTTATTCATTATATTCTCACAAAGCTGTATGTTTTTTGTTTGTTTTTTCTGTACTTGTACTCGTTTTGTTTTCAAATGAATATCCACCGCTCAATATGCTAAACTAATACTCAACTTCCGCTAACGCAAACAAATACATTGTGATAAGGAGAAGAATTATATAAGCGTTGCTTTCGTTCTAACCCTTTATATTGTCTACAGATTTATGTATGTATACTGTAATTATTTGTGTGTTATTTCAAATAAAATATGCTAAACTAACTATTTGGCACGCCGATGCTATTCCTGAAATATTTTGTTGAAAAAGTTGATTTTTAAAGGAAACACAATCAATAATGACAAAAGATGAAAAAAGAAACTCAAACACACACACACACACACACACACACACACACACACACACACACACACACTACTTATTACGTATGGTTATAGGTTAATACCTTTTATGGATAAAACACCAATAAAAGACAAGCATGTTGTGTATACTTTACTAGACTGTACATATTTATTGCAATGTGTTTGTTTCTTCAACGTATTGACTCGCAGCGTGCGAGGACAAACACGCAACGGGCATTATTTTTCTATTGCAGGATTTTTGAAGATAAGATTCAACAAAAAATAGGTACATACGAAATGGTACATGAGCTGAAATGAGAAAAACTTGTCATGGCCGATAATGTAACACCATACTCGACCCAAAACGAGGTCCGGTGATCGTCGCCGTCGACGGCAGCCTTGCTGAAGAAATAGCATATTGCAGACGTTGAACTAAGGCCGCATCTACATCAGCATCCCCATTGAGATCAGCATACCATGGGCCCGACTTAATTATGCCATCTAGATAGCATGCCAGTAGATTTTTTTCAAGATTTCAAAATAAACTTCTTCTGGACAACGCATTCAATTGAGGAAAGTTGCAAAAAAAGACAAAACTTGTTTTGTCTCCTACATTCACAATTAGATTTTACTCGCCGTAGTTTTGTTAGATATAAATTCGAAGTCAGAATTTATACCTATAAAACTTTTTGACGATAATAACGAGTGTACTTTTTCTTCGATAATGGAGACAAAATTATGGCGATTCTAGTGGGTGGATTTTTCGTGGATTCGAACGATAATAAAAGTAATGCAATTGTACAACAAAAATCGAAGAATACTGCGTGAATTCGGTTGGAATATGGCCAAAATCCGTCCACGAGTTTTCAAACCTTTCGTATGGGAAGTTAAAACTGCCTCCCACTAATTTGCCTTATCGATATGGACTAGTCTGACATTTGATGCATTAAAATACAAAATCAGACTATACCAGTGCTTAGATTTAACAGCAAAGTATTTATATCATAGATTTCTTCTGTTTGTGGGTCCTGCCAAAAAGACAGATATTTGGGTCTTCATCCTTAAACATACAGTTGTGTATACCTCGCAATCGGTTGTGTGCCACCAAAAACAGCTTTAAAAACAATCCCTTTGATTCATACATAGCGACAGGAGGCTTATACTTAAACATGGAATGACGTGGAGCCATAGAATAAAAAGGAATTGAGATTTGTGTTTGGCGTATTTATTTATTTGTTTGTTGTTTTTTCTTTATTCGTTTATTTATTATAAGTTAAATTCATAGTCACTTCTCTAAGAGGTGAGAAGTTGACCTCTATGTGACTGAGTAGTGATCTTAGAGAAACTAAAAGACAATACGTCAAAAACAGCACTCCACTCCATGCTCCACTACACTCCATGTTTAACAAAATGCACACAAATGCATGACAATAAGACTCCCACGTCTTATATAAAAATCAGCAGTGGGTCGCATTTATTTGCTTAGGCTTTCCATGGGGGAAATTCCTTTAAAAAGTATTTCATTTATGAAAAATCAATACTTGTTATTTACAGTCTGGCCCAGGAAATATGCACACTCTAGTTTCAGTTCGTTGGTGCATTCTTTGCTTCCAAAGGATACCATTTTTAGAACATATTTTATGAAAATCAATACTTGTCCGCGGGGAAAGAGACCTCAATTTCTCAAGTCGAAAGTATCGAGGCTAATAGTTGTACAGAAATACTCTCCCTTTAAATACGCAGAAATCCTACCCCAGTCATGCATTTACCAGTGGCAATAACAATCTAATTGCATGACGATGATGTTTTCGCACTGGACATTAATTTGCTTCGATTTGTACCTCCAGCCATGGGACAAACCATCGCGCGTTTGCCAATACCGATGATCAGGCTAATCTTTCTTATGTATAAATCTTTTCTGCCAGAAAACCACAACAAATTTCTGCCTGTACTTTGTTGTTGTTTGTTTGTATTTGTCTGTTTGCTTGTCTGTGGTGCTCCTAAAATGAATAGTTCGATTCTATTTCATATTATATGAAACAATTTAAACACGCCCACCTATGCTTGGCAGAATAGTGAAAATATATGGTAACTATAGAATTCTAATTTGAGCATTGCCGCATGCGTAGTCTGTGAATACTGTCTTTGAATTCGTATTTATAGTTACATGCATGTATGTATTTATCAATAAGTTCGCCCTAGAAAAGATCGCCTATGTGTTTACATTGCATACAATCACCGTGCAATTTCTTTCGACAACATACTGGACAAAACCTTACAGAGGCCTTGCGGAGATCGTAAGCTGAAATGAGAAAAGCAGTTATCGTGTAATCTTCACGACCTCCGCATAGAAATAGCATGTTGCCCGTGTGATGTCCTTGCGGGTTCACTGCGATTACTTCAAGAGACTACGATCATTTTTTGCCCAAATTATTATCTAAAATCTTGCGTTGTCCTCATGATCAGCTTGTGGTGCCCGTAAGAAGATCGTGCGATCTACCTACGATGTGTCTACGGGCTTGTGATGTTTCAAAATTTGTCATAGTGCGGAGTGTAACAAAATCGTAGGGCTACGATGCTCATGAATCCGTCTGATGATTGCACTGTCTCCCTATGGAGGCCGCACAGAAAGAGTGATTTTGGACATCGTATGGGCATCGTAAACTCATTGGAAGGCAAATGTAACCGAGGCATTATAGTAGCTTTGCAGAATTATAATAATATTGATTGTCTAATAAACAAAGAATTTCTAGCGATAAGGCGAGCAATCTCCCTAAACGAGACGTTCGTTTTATTTGTTGAAATAACGACTGGAGAAACTAGGCACATTCAACAAATATATATAGACGAACCGTCGATACACCATTGCCCCCAATTTGTATATTTAAAACGGGGTTTCCTTCATGCATGTAATAACGCTACTTCTTATTGAATGAGAATTTATTTCGATCATCAACTGTGCTTGTTATTCAGTAACATATATGGGAACTAGACCGTTAAACAGGGAACAACGCTATGTACAGTAAAACTACTATACAGTTGATGTACAATAAAAACGACCATCTTGCAAAGTGGTCAATTTTTTTCAGATATTTAATGTCTTCTTTCGCTTAAACAACCACTCCCCCCCCCTAGACCCAAGACGCCATTTACATATGTTATATATTTGTATAGCGACATATAATTGTCCAAAGGGCATCTTGGGTCTAGGGGGGGGGAAGCATCTAAAAACAAACTGAAAGACGCCAGTTTCATCTTTTCAATGACAAACGTCACACTTTTAAGTATATTTCGTACGCATGCGCAGAAGGAATACCGCAAAATTTTGGAAATGAAGGGCACTTATATCGTTAATATTTTAGCACTTTTACTTTTTGAAAACCTGCAAAGGATTTACTAAAACTATCGTCTAAACGGCACCTACTCTAAAGACGTGAAGTGAGGGGTGGGAGTAGAAGGCGCAAATATTCACGGCTTTGTAAAAGATGGATCGCTTTGAAACCTATTTTGTTGCTTTCTATGCATATTTTACTACCGAAACAGTACAATTTTAAAAACATTAGGGCAATTTGAAAATTCAGGTTTTTTAATCATGTCAACTAGGGAAAATATACGCCTTATCGCTAGAGCTCCTTATTGAATCGATACAAAATTGTAAGCAGTTAAATCACAGCGGGCCAAGTAAAAAGCTGCACAATTTGAGAACAGAAAAGCATCTTAATTCTTCTTTAAAGATACAGTGAGACCTTAATTTTATTTATTTTATTTTTATTTTCAGTTGCCATCGTCAGCTCTTTGTGGGGGCATTTAAATATTTATCCACATCAAAACTTTTTTTACTGTGTAAAGTAAGATGAATTTTTACCATGATCTGTCTATAGGATTTAGATTTGAATTCAAATCGGCCACACCAACGACCGCAATTTCGACCAAATTCCAAAAAGAATTTCTTCCCACCAAAATCTATTCCGTATCGTCGAATAGTTGGGTACGGCCAGAAATAATTCAAAGACTCCTGAAGGAATTCCACTCCTGATGTTGTTAGTCGTAATCTAAAATAACCGCTTAGCTCTTTAGTAGGCAATGGTGACTTTTTTAGCTTCACTACATAGATGTCTGAAAAACAAATTAATTCATATTAAGAAACGCATAAAACGCACGGGCACACAACCAAGCCAACACAAAAAAAGACAAAATATGTAGTGCAACCTTGTAGTAAGAGTAATGTTTTTTTTTTTTCGTTTTTTTTATACTGACAGGACAATCCCATAGAAGAAACATATTTTCTATAAGCAAGGTGAGCTTAAACTTTATGCAGACATCTAGTGCCCAGTCATATGTCTGTCGTCGTCCATCTTACGTAAACATTTTCAAATATATTCTCATCTGAAGCCATGCAGCCAATTCTTTTATATATGTTTCATGTAACCTACATAGGTTGAGGAACGAATAATTAGTCATAATGGAAAGTGCGTGTCTCTCACTGGGTCTATCCTAATTTTCTAACAGAACTGTTTATTACGTAATAGTTACAACAGTTACTGTCATAACATTTATTGAGATCCGTTAATCTAATTGATCAAGAACGGTCATCTGACCGCATTGACCTGCACTTCATTTTTCAACGAACCCGGTCCATATTCATGAGGGGCGGGGTCATTCACGACAGAACTACTTTTGTGATACTGTGCAATGCTTCTATGAAGAGAAATGGACAGCCTGCAACTACTGACACTTTACCTTTTACTTACACATACATTTCCAGGTGGAAAAGCAAAGATTAACTTACATACGACGCCTACACTAACAGTAGTCATGACGATCAACTGTCTGCTGCGATATATTCAGTTTCCCAGTCCGGTAAATGATACGATCACCTCTTGCACTTGTGCTTGTCTTCCTGCAACTTTGTGCTACGCTTTCAGTCGAGCCCAACAATAACATCGTTTCTTGACCTTACTGACTGTTGCCTGGTTTATACAACATTTTTTGCAATTCGTCTTTGCTTTCTTCAATCACTCAATAAAGATAGCTCACTTTCGTTTTGCTAGGGGTTATTTCTTTTCCTTTCCCGATTTTTGACAGATGATGCTTTTCGTCACCAATGTAAACGAATGACGTCATATCCGCGATGACGTAAATATAGTACACATTCTAATGAACACCCATGTAAAGTATTTTCTGTTGTCACTATGTAAACAAATGGGATTCTAGTTGCTGAAATGTAGTTGTTTATTTTCAACTGCAGAACGGCCGCCATTTTTTAACGTCGTAACGTCTACGTACGCACGTTATAGTCTAAATGCGTGAAACGATATTAGCTCGAAACATAATTTTTAGGAAAACATAATTATTATCAATACTGAATAAGAAAGAATAACGACAGAAGTTGTAATTATAAGTATTGAAAATTATTTTTCTGCGTTTCACTGAGGTATGAAATGTCGTTTAAATTACATCTAATTTTGGCATGAAAACCTTCAGTTTTCATGCAAATTAGATGTAATTTTCCCGATTTTTTCAATTCTTAAGTCCTCCAAATTTCAATAACCTTTGTCCGAACTGCTTTATTTGATTGGCGACATAAAGGGTAGATGTTCAAAAATAATAATAACACTTTCAGAAACCACAAAAGGAAGAAGCTGTTAATTGGCATACAAGCTCAGGGTATGAGCCATTACATGAGTTCTGTTTTTGTGTGTGTTTGTTTTTGATCAGATCCGAATTATTGTTTCTATGCCTTTATATCCTTTATAGACATATAAAGGGAAAAAGTCAAATTGACATGCTTTTTTGTCTCTTTGTGGGTATAATGATGTTTTACAGAAATGTTTACTGAGTATTCCTCCACTTTTCATACGACCTTTGCCCAGATCCTTTAATTTAAATGGTTGCCGGAGTGATATAAATGGTATTTATTTTAAAAATTTATAAATCTTTTTCTCAGAAACCATGAGCGGAATGATGTTGTAACTTAGCATACATTCTTAGGACATTTACATAAATTGTAGTTTCTGTTTCGATTGAATAAGAACTCTGATTGCTATTTTAGCCTAATTCTTCCATAAACTACAGTTGAAAAGATGGACATTGCCATTTTTTTTCAGTGAGATTATTTAGAAGTATTTTTACAGAAATGTTTGTTGAATGGTCCTTTACGTTTGAGTTATGTCTAAATCGTTGAATTCGATTAGCTGCCAGGGTGAAAAAGGATAAATTTTCGAAAACGAAAAGAAAAATCTTCTCAGAAACCATGAGTTGGGTGAAGCCAGGGGCGTAGCTAGTGTACAATTATAGGTACACACTTATGGAACAGGCTGAATGCATGCGAAAAAGGAACATATGCATACAGCAAAGACCCAGATGAGACGCCACGTTTTGCGGCGTCTCGTTAGGGTATCCGCTGTTTGCCAACATAAACACACTCTTGGTAATGATAGATTATAAAAAATGTATATGAACAGTCCCTGATTTGCTTTGCGTTAACATGGTTAATTGGTCAAAATTGGATTTAGACAGATTAATATTGATTCTACCCACACTCTTTGTACACATAACTCACCAGAAATGTGATAAAATCTTCACATATTTTTGGTCCAATTGTGCACGCAAATGAGTTTTTGCGTATACGTAGCTACGCCCCTGGAAGCTAATGATTTGCATACATGATATTGACAGTAGCTCCTACATAAATGGTTTATTTGTCCCAGTTAGATAATAACTTTGGTTGCCATGGCAAGTTATATGGTATATGGTAAAAACAAAATGCAATACTTAGTCTTGATAGAAGTTAATCTGTACGTCTAAAGCTGTCAAACAATTGAAACATTTGTGCTTATAAGTATGGTGATTAGATACTATATGAGGCCACTAAATGCCTGTGATAATTATGTTTATAGAAATGTCAAATAACTGGTCTCATAAAATTATCAGCTACGGTTGAATATTATATCAAAATAATTTATATACCTGTATTTTCTGTACTAGGGTCAACAGGATCCTCCTTAATTTCCTCATACACATGCAAGTCATTCTTCTCATCCTCCGTATCCGTGATTCTATCCTTCAAGCTACCATCAATGACACGACCGATGTCTTTGGCATTGGCATAAGCATAGGAATAAAACTCACTAACATCAATTTTTGAGTGAGTTTGGTGAATATATGTTGTGCCTTTTGCACTCCATGACACACTTTCACAGGCATTTGCTTTAGTTTTAGCTTGCAAATTGAGCGTAGTAGTTGTGTATGTTTTTGTGTTTTGGTCGTTTGGAGCGGACTTATTTAGTAATAATTGCGTTGTTTGAGAGAAGGGTGAACAATTTTCACTTTCAGTTGAATGTTGGTCAGGAGAGGCCATATCCTTAGTATCATCAGATTTAGCTTTCGTTTCATGCCTAGTTACATGTATCCCATTGTTAGATCTGGCCTCGAGGTTATAAAACTTGAGTACAGGCTCAGACTCAAAATAAAGCGCAATGATTGGCTGCTTGCGGACACAAAATAAAGCGCAATGATTGGCTGCTTGCGGACACGTGTCCGCAAACAGCCAATCATTGCGCTTTATTTTGAGTCTGAGAATGAACTCAAGCTTTATAACCTCGAGACCTGGAATTATGACTCATGTCTATGTAGTCAAGAGGTATCCACGAAACATCCTTCGACATGTCTCCTCTACCGCTCTGTGAAAGTGGACATTTTGATTTACACATTTGCTCATAAGGTTGAAAATTTGGTACTAAATCTGTTGCATTCATCGGTTCTATAACATGGTGTATCGACATTTTGTACATCTTGTGTTTCTTTGAACAGGCGTTACAGTAGACTTCTTTGCACGTCGTGCAATAGAATCGACTGTCTACATTTTGTCCTTCCCGCGTACATGGCTCACAGAGAGGTTCCATATTTTTTATTGTCGGGAAAATATAAAAGAAATAAAAACAAACATTGAAAATAATTACAATATATATACAGCACGCACAGCACTACTTTCAGTATTTTCTCATCAAAATCGAGCTTCATCAAACATTAAATGTTTGCAAATGCAGATTGGTTTCTACAAAAACTTTTATTTGTTCATCCATTGTATATATCCATTGTGACTTTGTGCAAATGGTACAGCAATGGGTTTCAGGACGGATATGACTAGAGTTTATAATAATGATAAGACAATCAAGTCATTAAGCGTACTTACATATCTTCCTCATTGCAACCTATTACACTTTTAATTCTTTATTTTGAGACTGTGCAGTCAGGGATATAAAATGTTGTTGCAGAGATGTATATGTTGTGCTCAATATCAAGGGGGGTAACGAACGTCATCAGTCACGTTACATAAACATTGAAACATGCCATAAAATCTGATTATTCGGTAGAAAGTGGTCGTTTTCAACAGAAGTCGTATTTTTTTCACTGTTATCTTAGTTTTATAGAAAAAGGACTCGCCCAGAGACGGAAACTAATTTCTACCTGAGCCGTGGATTGAGATTTCCAACAATTTGACATTTTGACAAGTGTAGACTCGGACGAGCCTCCGCAGCCTCCTGTTTAGCTTAGAAACTCCAAATGGTGTTCAGTCAGTAGCTTAACAATCATAGAATACTCAAGCGACTAGCAAAGGCTCTGATCAGACTGCGCGTATGCGCAGGCTGATCTGAGGCTTTGCTGGTCGCACATACCAAATTGTTGGAAATCTCATGCACTGGCTCACCTTATAATCTCTGAAATCTGTATAGCTTGGTCCCGTGTCGTTATTGAGAATATTCACCTTCAAATGATATTTTCGACTGGATACCTTTACACTTTTTTTGGTAAAAATCTATTATTTGGATGAATAAAAATCACACCACGCTGTAGCGAACGACGGCTTTACATGTACAAGCCATGTGTGAGAGAGCTCAAAAGAAAAGCGTGCACTCAATTAAATGATGCCAAAATATACTAGTCAAAAGTTCTAACCGGCCATGTGTGTTTTACCGATTTTCTGAAAATCTGTAAGCACTATATTAATGTCATTTGCAATACCGAATATGCCAGCCTATCAGTAAACGGCACCAGAAAACGGCTTAGCAAAAGCATTAAATCTGTATCCGAGAGGCTTAGCCGAATACACGTACCCTCAATTTTAAAATTCACAATAATTTACATTGGATGATGGGGTAATTTTTGACACTTTGTCCAATAGCGATGAGCCTCATGCAGATGAAGTGTTCATTTCAGTACTTTAGTGTTCAATATGAGTTTGGCTTTTGAAATGAAAAAGTTTTGCGTGTGAAGGGTTTTTTTTTCCAAAAATTCATGACACAAGTTTTGCCAAAATGCGAATTTTGAAAGTGGGGTTACCACTATTCAAATTGGCATCCTGCATGTACTGTTGAACATTTTGTCAATATCGTTTCTGTTTAGGGTACAGGCCACGTCTGGCTATTTCGAGATACAAAAGCAGTAGTCATGTCATTTTACATTTTGAAGAAAATTAATAAAATGCAGGTAAACAGTTAGAACTTTTGGCTAGTATATGATATATTCGGGGATTAAGAACATATGCTACTAAATACTTCCCACATTGAAATATTTTAAATACTTTGCATACAGTTTGTTTTATGCACGGGCTATCCATTTATGAAATAAAAAGGATATGTCACCGTGCTTATTTTTTCAGAATCTCATATTGAAGTTTACAGCATTTGACCAATTTTCTAGAAATATAAAATAATAATAATAGTCCTAATTATCGAGCTAAAACGGTTGTAATCTTCACCCAGCTTCTTTCTTTTAACTTAAATTACTGCCCATGACCTCAAACTTTTAAGAAAATGTGCATGTTTACTTGTTACCCCATGCTGTGACAAGATACTGCATGATATATTTTGGCAATTCGTCGAAAAATGGAATTTGTTTTTAGAATAAATCATGTATTAAAATATCTGACATTGAAAATCTTGAAAATTTATTTTTAATTCATGGACTATTATAATACCTTTCAGAAAAAAGAATAAAAATCTGGGGTCACCGAACTAATTCTCTTTCTAGAGGGCCAAATTTAACCCCACCCCCATAGGTTTCATGCGTAATTCAATATAAAAAGTTCGGGGATGACCATTTCGGTCGTTTTGATGATGCCATTTTACTAGTATATGCAGTAATTTAGCATTAAAATGTTAGAAAAGAAAGAAAAAACACACTGAAAATATGTGCGCATCTGGGAATCGATCCTGGTTCTCTGGCTTTGTAGCCAGGCGCGCTAACCACTAGGCCACGCGGTCAGGTCGTGCGCCGCTCTAAATATCCATACAAATTGTATAGACTCGACCACTATCGTATTCGTAACCAGGGTTATTGTGTACGTCGTTTGATTTCGACTGAGCTACATTTATCTGTCTTTAGTGCTGAGACGATCAGTTCTGAAAAGATGTCAATAGATATTTCGAACACACTTTAATTAGTTATTTTGTGAAGAAAATGTCGGAACACCGATATGACATAAGAATATCGGAAGCTGTATTGATCCGAATCCGTTAAGGGTCGAAAGACAGGACCCAGACAACTTTCCCCGTTTGCAGACGCGGAAAAGGTGCGCATTGGAAATAGCCGCATATGTCTTTAAAACTAGGATATTTATGTTTGATACCATGATCACATTCAGATACCGTGACCACTTTTTGGCAGCCTAAGAGGATAGTCGCATCGTGACAGAATTAGAAAAGCGTGTGCGCCAAACGAAGGTTCAGATCAGCCTGTGCATCTACCCAGTCTAATCGAAGTCTAAAGTCTCTTCTCTAAATGCAAATAAAGTGGACTGGGCACTAAGCTACCCAGTGAGAGTGTTGGTTAGACTTATGATGGCATTCACCTTATTTCTAAGGGTCATAACAGCACTTCGATAGGCATATTAATTCTTGCACACAGGATAGAAATATCTTAGATTTTACCCTGGTATTGAAAATCTTATCTTACCCATGTTATCTTACCCAGGCTGTCACGTGAGGGCTGTATATTGGTTGTATCAGAACTCACGCACATGGTCGTCAAGCGACGTCACTGTTATTTTAAAGTGACACCATCATGTGGAATTGCATCAGCTTATTCAGGGACTTCTGGAAGCTTATTTTAAAATATACTTTAGAACTTTGAAAACGCATCCCCCAGATTAAATCTTTTATTTCACAAATCCTTAGAATGTCAGCGAGATAATTATTATTTCATATCATAGTCTTACCAGCTTGTAGTGTGTCCTAGATAACTCATAGTTGTAAATTTATTTCAAGGTATTGAAAAAGTATCCGTTTTAAGACATGGGTGGTCGATTTTGAAGGACACAAATTCAGCTGCAAGTTAATACACGTTAGTTTTGATTCCTGACTCAACAGATTTGCCTCCTTTGCTTCTTTCACGATTGCACATCCATCAATGAACGATTTGAAATGAATTGACAGATCGGTATGCTCAAAATTACAACTCTTTAAGGATACCGACATTTCCCTACCACCCTGATTACTATAGTTTAGTAATAAAATCCATCGTCTTGGGCCTACAAAGTTTCGATTTTTACGTCCGGTTTTATTGGAGAAGATGCTAAGGACATACACAAATGACACATTATGCATAAATTACGCTTGTATCACGTGTCTTTTGTATTGTGCAAGTGACGTTGACGTAATTTTCAAGACGTTCTCGATCACATGACAGCCGATCTCCTGCCATGATTTATATTAAAACGTCTTCCCTATATGACTGCCAGTGTATATAGTCAATATCAGTAATGAAAGCGTGTATAAAGGTAACTAATGGAAATGTTTCAAAAAAGGAACTGTAAATTGATGTTCAAATTTGACGTTTATTTTCGAAATATTGAAGCTATCAATTACTTTTAATTAGCAAAAGTCTATAAACTATTTTGGTGATATGGTATCATACACGCCACAGTTAAACATAAAAGTTAAAAAGCTTCATTTAACTGTGCAGAAAGGTGCTGGATGCTGTATGTACATGTACCCATGTGACGTCATCAACAGCGTCGCGTGATAGTGCTGTCAAATTAACGACTGATTCATACCAAATCTGGGTTGCACATTAAACCTGCAAGTTACTTTTCAATCGAATATACGGTTTGCAAGGAAAGTGCAAAAAAGGTGACGCGTTTTAAAGCATAAAAACCAATGGTGAGCAAGAAAAAAATCCATTATTTGTGTGGAGGTAGAATATAAAAATCCTTCCCTCGCGATCGCCGTTAGTCATCACGCGGCAAGCCTCGTGATGACAAACGGTGATCCTCGGGACGGATTTTTCTATCCTACCCTCACACTTATGATAGATTATTATTATCTCTAAACGCATGATGGATACTAGCCAAACTTCAGCCAATCCCGCTGCCTGCCTGGCTAAACTCAAATACATCGCTTATGTCGAAATGATCATATATCCCCAATATTCCTCCTATATTGTAATGTATTTCGAACTGGTTTATGTCGAACTTGGTAGTAACGAAAATTCAGTGTATCGAAGTGTTTTTTACATCCCCCAAAAGTGTTTTCCCCTAGGTTACAACTGCTTTTGTCGAAGTCAATAATTGTGTTGGCCAAACAGTGACAAAGAAAGTAATTTACCTTTTAAACACCGATCCATAGCAAAAACCTTTTATATATATTACCATATCAAATTAAGAAAAATTAAATTGAAAGTAAGAGCTACAGAAAGTTAAAACCCTTAAAGCGCTAACAAAAGCTGCATCTGGAAATATCACTGTTTAAGTCATCTGCTGTATAGATTTGCTAACAATATTCAGTATTTTAGTAAACTGGTAAACAGTGTGGACCCAGATCCAAAAAAAAAGGAATGGTAAAAATTATTTTGGTCTATCAAAATTCAGGTGAGATTCTTAATAAATTAAAATCTAAAGGTGTTTCAGCATCTTGTTTGTCTAGATATGGTTTCTCTACTCTCTATACTACATCGTCTCATAATCTATTCAAAGAAAAGTTAACTGAATTAATTAAACAGACTTTTAACAGTGAGGGCTCACTTTATTTGGCTTGTAATGAGATCCATGCCTTTTTTATGCTTCCAAAGGAATAGTAATCGCACTGTCCATCCCGCTTCGTGTCCGGTGCATATCTCCTATATTCTTTGAAGTAGGAATTCCACATTTGGTGTGGTGATGCATCTTGGAATGTCGGAGTGTTGCGTACTATTTCAAGTCGCTGTGACATTGACCTCTGACCTAGTGTTCAGAATAATAGTGTCCGAAGCATATCTCTTATATTATTTGAGGTAGGAATCTCACATTTAGTGTGTGGATGTATCTTGGGATGAGGGAGTGTCGCGTTCCACAAATGGGTCACTGTGACCTTGAACTTTACCTCTGACCTAGTTGTTATAAATTGCATTGAGTCTGGTGCATATCTCCTATATTCTTTGAGATAGGAATTCCAAATTTGGTGTGTAAATGCATCGTGGGATGACGGAGTGTCACATATTATTTTTTGGGTCACTGTGACCTTGACCTCGGAACTAGTTTTAAGAATTATTAGGTCTGAAGCATATCTCTTATATTCATTAAGGTAGGAATTCCAAATTTAATGTGAGTAGCATCTAGGGATGGCGGAGTGTCGCGTACTATTTTCAAGTCGATATGACCTTGACCTTGACCTCTGACCTAGTTTTTAGAATAATCGTGTCTGGAGCATATCTCTTATATTATTTGAGGTAGTTACCTCAAATTTGGTGTGTGGATTCATCTTGGGATGTCAAAGTGTCGCGTACCATAACTGGATCACTGAGTCGATATTTATGAGTCAATGTCAAAATTCGTCATATTTTAAAAGAAGTAAAAGGAAAAATATAAATTAAATAAAATGATACTCTTTTTTTCATGAAAGTAACAAGTTGTTTCTGAAAAGAAACCTAAACAGCCAATCAGATTCTTATAATTAAGTTTCAAAGATCACATGACCAGTCAATACCGTAACAAACTTTAATTCCTGTTTTTCTTCAAATCTCGTCATGGATATTTATTTTGTTGCATTGGATAAGTTCAATAAATCATGTGTTTAATTGTGTGAAAGGTAAAATTTGAACAAAATGATTATTTATGACAATAAGCAAACGTAAAATGCATTTTTTTTTATCTTTTAAGTTATTTTGCATGCTATTTTCTCAGTTGTTTAAAAACCACATTTCTAGAAAATTACAATGCTTTGGTATGATTGTAATCAACCAAAGGAATTGATCAGGTACTTAAAATCTACATGTTGTCTCTGTCTGATATACTTTTTCCCGAAAATATCACTGTTACGGTACTTGACAAAAATGTTACGGTATTGACCTTTAAAGAATATATGCTAGCGTAATTCTTCTGTTTTAGATTTGGTACCAGTAAAATGCATTTAAGCCCCCCGGTGGCTTAGGCTGCTGTCCGTTCTAAGGCGGTGGTTCTGTTGTTGTTGGCTTTTTGTTTATTGTAACTCCCATTGTGGGAGTTTGTAATTGTTCTATGTTTTGTTGTACGTTACTTTATGTCCATTCTAGTATTGCAATCATCTTGATGGGGAAGAGAGAGCTGATTGCTTTAATTTGCTTAATTTGTCTTCCTGGTGTCTCGTGATGGTTGAGCGGCTCTTCCTCGCGGTGCCACGGGGTTGTCTGCAGTTTGTGATTGTGGAATTTCCTGATCATACTCACACACTATTTTTGGTGTAGAGCACTGTTGACCAGGTTGCAATGTTAATACTCTTGACACATGTGCACAGAAAGAATTTTGGAATATATGGTAGATTGCATTTATTTCTAAATATTGTTACGGGTTTGACAAAACCGTTATGGTATTGACAAAACCTGCCTGAAAACAAAACAATATGCCAATACCGTAACAAACTGTTTATACTCAAATTCATCATTCAATTTGTGTCTTATGCTTCTGTTTAAATTTGATAAAGCATTCTTATCATAAATTCACTTAATCACCTTGACTAAAAACTAATATCTTAGCATTCAAAACTGTACTTTTATGACAGCATATGTCAAAACCATAACAAGATGTGTCAATACCGCAACATTTTCATCGTTACGGTATTGACTATTACGGTTTTGATATATTCTACATATTTGTTTACCTAAAATAATGATTACTCCCTAAAACATCGCAACAAGAGTGATTTTTTGTTGAGAAATTTAATTTGATCAAGATGTTAAAACCAGAATTTTTTTATCCAATTCCATTGTCCATTTTTGTGTTACGGTCATTTGACACAAAAAAGATATTCTATAAAAATTTCACTCACCAAAACAGCATTTTCTTTTGCCAGTTATGTAGATGCTTTACAAAACACATGTGTTCATAGTAAACAGAAAGTGTCAAATTAGCATGACAGAAAACCAGATTCAGCACCATTAGGGATCCCGTATTATTTTTGCAATTTATCAAGTGTTACAGTCTTGACATAAACGCTTGGGACAGAGGTTTTTGGCAGAAAAAAATGCAAAAAATGTAATGAAAAATCACTTATTGAAACCTCCTACATTTACTTTGATAATGCTTTTATCAATTCAGCCAGTTAAAATTTCTGAGAAAATAACAGTTTTTTTAATAATTCTTGTCGAAAGATCAATTTTTTTCCGTGGGACGGGCAAAATGCCAAAAAATGGGGTTTTAATCCAATAAAAACTACATTTACACACCAATATTTTTCAGTTTTATCAGCTAGCCTTATTTAGTATGATCAGTAGTATTGTGTGAAGAAAAAAAATCATGATCACATCAGCGGTTTTTCATAAGATATGAAACTGACAAGAATTTAGACGAATTTTGACAATGACTCGTATATTGTTCCACTCCTTAAATCCGCTTTATGGGAATGAGAACACATTTAAGCCTTTTTCTGCTTGTTTGTCCTGCTGTTGACAACTGCCAACAGTTTTGGATACAAATCAGACCCTACAAAACGTCGGACCTGATCTAGATCCAAACTGTTTGACAATCTGGTAATATTCCTGAAAACAAACCGAGAACGGCGAAAGATCATGAAAATTTTTCTATCATGCACAGAGTAAATGACTGATACGAAATGACTTAAATAATGTTTATTTGCTAAACGTAAAATATTTACTAATATTTACAAGAATTTATATCTCCAAACTACTTGCATACGTCCAAACTTGTTCTCACACCACAAAGTGCTGAATGAAAGTAAAATTAGGCCAAAACTAAGCCCTGCTCCTCAAAATATTTTGGTATGAGCTATGTGAAAATACATGGTTTCCATGGCAACCCTTTATATACTGAAGGACTTTAGAAACGCACCATTTTAAATTCACTGTTTCTTCCATAAGGCTGATTTGAGGATGTTTCGAGTATCATTTTTAACATACTAGAAAAGAGCCCACGCAAGCGCGGAAATATTTCATGATTGTCAATTTACCTTTATTTTGCATTTAAAAAAGCTGAAACTTGTATCCCCCTTTCATGTGTGTTAATTTTTCACAGTTTTATGAAATCTGAAACTTGTATTGGCGATTCTAGTCGCCGAAATGACCATGGGCCCAAATAGGTATGGGCCGAAATGACCCGAAACTGGCGAGTTTTAATTTTTTTTACAAAAGCTGATACTTGTAAACATGTTTATGCTTATATCTTCTCATCTTGAAAATCACTAAAAATCTTCAGCGAGGTGACTTTTACTATATTTGTTTTCCTCCAAACAATGCCAAAAATCGCTCAAATCCAGGTTCTTATTTCTGAACAATGCACTTTTTTAAACAGATTTTATTGATAGCGTCATTGCCTACTGCGTCAAGTGGTACGACCAACCCTATCAATGTAAGCTGTTTAGCGACCTTGAAACTTAGGATTATTGAGCGTGAGTCAGAGAAAGGTGTCTTGAACTTTCATAACTCTAGTTGCCATCAATGGTAGTAATTAACTATTTTATAGAAGTTCTGTTTGTTTTGTTACTGTTTTGTGAGTCCCCCCCCCCCAAAAGTCTGTACTTGTTTAAAGCTAGTGTCAATTTAAGTTTATACTAAGGTCTGCTGATTATTATAGTTTAGTGTTGTGTTGGTTACTGGTACTGTCCAAAAATAGGGACAATGTCGGAAAAATTAGTCTGCAATTTTTTAAGTGGCAGCTGCCCAAACCAATAAATGAGTGGTTTTCACACTCAAAATGCAAAGAAATACAATATTTAAGGAAATTTTTGTATACCAAATTATCTTCTTCAAAGGCAAACCTGGAAATGTCGTTACTTTTCGTGGTTAAAAAACAAACTTTTTCTCCTTATTTTTCTTCCAACTTCTGATTGGGAATTTTACTGTGCCAATTGGGAAAAAGGAGGTGTTTCGCCTTTGGGAGTGGGGCCGAATTTCGCCCCCCAAAATGGCCTGAAAAGGAACACTGATGCCGAAATGGTTTGGATTGATTGGTGTTTTACGTCCGGGTAAACAATTTTTCAGTCATGTTGAGACGGAGCCACTTCTTCCTGGGTATTATTAGTACTTTGGGAAGGTGAAAGTGCCTTTCTCAAGGACACTACACAGCGGTCGTGGGGTTCGAACTCGGGGCCTCTAGGTCCCGAGTCCGACGCTCTACCACTGAGCCACCGCGCCTCCATATGCCGAAATACACTTCCCTTTTTACGACCATTATAGGCGAAACGGAGCGGTCTGGGGCGAAGTATTTCGCCGATTTGCCCTCAAACTGGAACCCTGCTTGTACCTGAAAGCTAACATATAAAATTTGGGTTTGATTGGCCCATCAATTTCCGAGAAAAGCCAGTTTTAATTTTCATATACGTAAATGACCTTTAGCCAAGGTCAAGAAATGACCTCGGCCTTCAATACTCACAATTCTTCATTATTTCAGTTGGTTTCAGGTCAGAGGCTGAAATATTTGTGAAAAAATCAACAGCTTTCACTTTTTCCTGTAGAAAAGCCTAAGTTAACAAATTTGACCTTGTTGTAAAATTGGTCAAGGTCAACCGTAGGTCATCATTTGAACAAAGTATGATGGGCAGAGTCACCACTGCTACATACCAAGTTTCGTGGAAATTGGTTCACCGGTTCCGGGGAAGAAGATTTTTGAAGGGTTTTTACCATATATGGGCGTGGCGGCCATCTTGGTCATGTGACCCAGATGCAACAAACAAACTTTCGTTCCCCCTACCCAAAGAGGCTCCACATAAAATTTGTCTTTGATTGGTCAAATGGTTTCCGAGAAGAAGATGTTTGAAATTGTTGACGACAACGGACCATGGGCATCCTACCTATAAGCTGACATATGCTGCTAAGGTGAGCTAAAAACAAATTCAACCTCAAGCCCTCACCAGTAGCTTGCACCTGACCGTTCTAAGGTGGTGATTTTGGTGTAGTTCTTACTTCGTTATTTGCATACCTGTCAACTTTTTGAAATCTTAAAGAGTGAGATTGCGCGCGACGCCCTTAAAATGGTTATTTTCTGCTTGCATTTACCGCGCGAACCAATTTTACCAAATTTTTTAGGAGTGAGATTTATTTTTTTCTAAGAACCAAAAAGGGATTATTGGGCCGAAATGACCATGGGCCGAAATGACCCGGAACCGACGATTTTTTTTTTATTTTCTTTTTACAAAAGCTGATACTTGTAAATGCGGTTATGTTTATTTCTTCTCGTCAAGAAAATCACAGAAAAACTTCAGCGAGGCGCCTTTTACTAATAATATTTGATAGCGTCATTGCCTACCGTGTTATAAGTGGTACGACCAAGCCAATCGATGTAAACAGTACATTATGCGCAGCGACCTTGACACTTAGGATTATTCAGCGCGTGTCGAAGAAAGGAGTGATGATTACCGCGACTAATAATCAGTTTTGATAAGGGATTATTTAAAATTACAGCCATATCTTTTTTTCTTTGGCGAGTTTGGCGGCGTTTTCCCCATTGTTGTTTATAATATGGCCGACTTGACACAGCATAATACACATATACATATGACATATACACAAAAATTCGGAACGCTTCGGTCATCTCCATTCAGTTTGTATTGGAAACCCAATCAATCTAAAAATAGTGACGCGTGACCATGAACGTGACATACACTAAATATAGAAACATTCGCCAGAGGGCGCAGTTCTTTTAGAAAACACACTTAATTCCAAAATTCTCTAAATCTATGCTAAATGAAAACTCATCCTAACCGAGATTATCAATGAAAGCAATATCTTAAAGTAACAGTAAAGAAATCAAGCATGAAAATGACCTCGATTTTTCAGTTTATGCGGTAATTCGTTTATTTAGTATTATAGATTGCACAATGGACCATGATTTACCGTGGTTTCGATTAGCTTATACTGTTCATTCTGACATAACATTGACGCTAGTGTTTTTCAACAATTGTATTCTGACAAATGTCAGTTTGATTCAATTTGAAAACAAACACTTAGAGGTGGAAGCAAAACATGAAATGTTTCGGGAAAAAAATCGTTTAATTACACTCCCGGTCGCAGCGTTTCTTTGCTAACATCAGTCTTAAATGCTCAAACAGCAATAACAGGGGGTGACTTTCGCGCCTGTCGCGCGATACTTTTATCTTACATAAACTTCGCAAAACATTTTCAAAATTTTATAGACGATACTTTGATTTGATTTCTAAATTCCAAGTTGGACTTAAATCTCTCTTGCGCCAAGGACTTTCGGAACCTGATTTCTATGGTGACTTGGTGTATAAGTTGAAGAAGATTGTTGGCTCTAATAATTTTTCAGCGCAGTTCATTAAAATAATTTCCCATTATAAAAAGATTGGCTATAACATTAATGTATTGCAATAGACTGCATGCTTGGTAGTCAACCCAATAACAGTTGGCAACTTTGCTTTCCTCTTTAATTGCACGCCGGTGGGTCGGACTTCAGACTCTATGATGGTTCCGACTTAAAGACTTATCTATTGATGAGATGGTAGGGGCCTGATGCTTTGGCTGTTTGTCGGGCCCACCGGGGTTTACCTGTTGGATTTCTTTTGCTCCGGTATTCAGTTTAATTTACTGTTGAGTCCTTATACTTGCTTTATCTCCTTGTTATATCTTGATTTATATGTTTTAGGAGATGATGCATTGATAAGTTAGGGGTCTTTCATGCAAACCAAATATCTATGTGTCTTGATCCACATCTGAATTAAGGGTGAGGTTGGCGCCGTTAAACCGGTTTAAGCCCTCCAGTAAAATATTCTACTGACCGTTCCAAGGCGGTACTTCTTTTGTGGATCTTTTATGTTTTTGTTCTGTCTTGTGTTTGCTATGTTTTGTGCGCGTCTGTTTATATGTGCTTCGTGGTCACCTGCTGGGAAAGGGCTGACCTCTTAGCTCTCGTTTGTGGTGTCTTCTGTGAGTTTGTCACTTTCCCATTGGTATCCTGGGTCAGGTGTGGTACTTGATTGTATCGATTCCTGATCTTTGCAACCTTACTTACTTTTACATGCAACAGATTGGGGATTATCTGATGGCGCTTAAACATGTTGAATATCCTTGTTTCATTGGATATAAATGGCCAATTTCATCGTAAAGTAATGACGTCAAGTAGACGAAATGAACGATGCCAGAGGCCTTAAACTTCATAACTCGAGTTTTTCTTTCCTTTTGCTTTCAAGAACAAACATCCATTCGAAAACTTTTTTGCGCTCGTTATGGAAGGTATTCATACTCTGTGACTTTTTGAAATTTGGGTTGTCTCAGAATTATCAAGACTAAAAACTGCTACCATAAGCCACAGCGATTCGATTTTTTTATTACTGTAAATTCGGAAATTTTCGCGAGAATTTTATTTTCGCGAAAAGCACCAAAAGACATATTTATGACGTTAAAAATTCACGACTAGGACATGATTTACCTACATCAGTAAATGACATAGTGATTTCTCCATTTCGCGAGGGTCCTATTTTCACGAAACTTCGCATATGCGAAGTTTCGCGAAAATAAAACCCTCGCGAAAATTTCCGAATTTACAGTAAATGCAAGATAAATGGCGGTAATTGTCCATTTTATTTTCACACAATGAAAGTATTAAATTTTTGACAATAAATTACCATTTTAGCAGGTGGTGATTTTGTTTGATTTGATTCTTTACGTCCCATAAACAATCTCTCAGTTAAACAGGGATGGGTCTCCCTGGGTTGAACTTGTACTAACCTAGGATAAATGTGTCTTGCTCAAGGACCTAAACGCAGTGTCGCCGGCGAGGCTCAAATCTGCAGTTCTTCGGTCTCGAGTCAAGCACTCTACCACTGAGCCACTTTGCTCCCTTTAGCAGGTGGTGCATTTGTAAAGTCCCTCAGTATATGATTATCGAGAATTGGGGTTGGCCTACAAATCTAATCCTCTCTAGTATTCTACTTATCCTAAAGCACTAACTTAGGTGTCAAATAAAGCTTAGACAAATGCCTTTCTTGCTGTGGTCAGAACATTGTCTCCGCCGGGAAGCATTTTTCAAATACTAACCTGTCTGATTTGAGCATTGTGGGTACATGTGACATATTTGATTACCGAATGCGTTACCAAATCATGTGATCCACCCGATTGGTTTATTCAAACTTGTTATCAATCTGCGTCATCACGCGTCACTGAAACCACTTTTTTGACCCAAAATGTTTTAGTGTAGAGCCCTTGAAACGGAAATGGGCCAGCTGACTGACATAAAGGGTTATTCTGAGAAATTACATGGTCTGGCTCATAAGTTTGTTTTTCTTCTGACATATGTGTGAGAAGTCATCTTTATATTAAAATGCACAACTTCTATTGAGGTTAAAATCCTAAAGTGTATCCTGAGCTTTCGACTATGTCCCTTTTATATGTGTGCGAGCATGGGAGCTTTTGTGAGACTGTGTGCATGTGCAGACTTGTTGTGAATTTTCCCTTATTGGATATGTCATAGATATCAATATCTCATAGCTCATTTAATTTTTATGAGCGGTAATAAGGCAGCAAAATATCATAAACTCGATCATTTATTTTGTGTGAGCGGTAAACGATGGCTCTGATAAGACAGCAAACTATCATGAACTCGACCATTTATTTTGTGTGAGCGGTAAACGATGGCTCTGATAAGACATAAATTATCGTGAACTGGATCATTTAATTTGTGTGAGCGGTAAACGATGGTTCTGTTAAGACAAAACATTATTATGAATTGGATTATTTAATTTGTATTAGCGGTTAACGATGGCTCTGATATGATAACATACTAGCATTAACTGGATCATTTTTGTGGCGAAGTATCTCTGAGAATGGAAAACATCTTCTATAAATAACTGGCTCCTACATGTATTATGTAAATAACTCCTTAATCATGATATAATTATTATATACGAACTAAGACAAGGAACGTCACAAGTAAATGTAATGCTTGTTTTCTATATTTTCTTTTATGGCAAAATAAAAGCATGTACTAAAAGCAATGAAAATGAAAGTTACAAAAAAAGTTAGAAAAGTAAAGCTTACAGACAATTTAAACCTAGGAGAGATCAACATTTTAAAACGCAATTTCGAGATACTCTATATTTACCTGATTTTTGCTGAAATGTCAAAAAAATCTCTGATCATTCTAAGTGCATTTATCAGACACTGTTTGCCACCAAATCGCTGAAATGATCGCTTTAAATGCTAACGTCACTGAAGCCCTTGGCAGGGAACATTGCACTTAAGTCCAGTTAAGACATGCTTTCTTGGAATGCACAATGAAGCTCCCATTGAGAATGTAAAGTGGTTCACTGTATACACTCTTTAGTGTAGTGTTATAGAAAAATGGTCAAAAGAAGACACTAAAATAGTCTGGTTGTTTTAATTTTTTGGAGTGTAGTTTTACGTTCTAGTCAATAGCAATGGTCATGGTGAGACAATCAGTTAGCTTAACCACACTTTTTCTTCGGCAACCTAGACGAAGAGTACTTTATGCATATGAGCCGTGGCATGGGATTTCCAACAATGTGATATGTGCGGCCAGCAAAGCCTCAGATCAGCCTGCGCATGCGCGCAGTCTGATCAGAGTCTTTGCCAGTCGCTTGTATATTCTATGAGAGTTAAGCTACTGACTGAACATCTTTTGGAGGTTTTAAGATTAAAAGGAGGCTGAGAGGCTCGTCTGAGTCTTCACTTGTCAAAATGCCACATTGTTGGAAATCACGTGTCACGGCTCATATACTATCGCGTGTAACTACATGTAGCAACAGTCCTTCTTTAATCAGCCGGAGGCGGAGAATCACCTTAGAAAATATTTGAGCCACGACATGTGATTTCCAACAAGGTGGCATTTTGACAAGTGTAGACTCAGGCGAGCCTCTGCAGCCTCCTTTTAAGCTTAGAAACTCGAAATGATGTTCGGTCTGTAGCGTAACAGTCATAGAATACTTAAACGACTAGCAAAGGCTCTGATTAGACTGCGCGTATGCGCAGGCTGGTCTGAGTCTTTGGTGGTCGCACATACTACATTGTTAGAAATCTCATGTTGCGGCTCATTTCTTGATAAATCTCCAAGAAAGTATGGGACCTGGCTGGGATCTAACTTCTGACACCTTGATCTGTAATCGAACTCATAATTGATTGCCTGAAGGCCCAATAAAGAGTCTGGCTTTTTAGTTAAAAATATTATGTTATTTATCAAGTGATTTCTTATTGGCTCAGTTACAGGTCCTTGGTCAGTTGTATTGGTCTGAGGCTGAAGGCCTCGTAACTCAGCCAATACGAAATCACTTTGTTTATTACATTTTTTGTTAATTATCTTGCAACTGACACTTACTTCTAGTTTGCTGCAGTTCTTAAAAGCCCAAACAATGCTTGATCAATATTCATGTGAATCTTCTGCAGACAATATTTATGCAACATTATATATATGAAATATCAAGCATTATTTATTCCTTAAATTAAAAGACATAATAGAATTTGTTATCTGCTACAGACCTTGATATGGAAGCAAGATAAAGCAATTTTACTTACATATATGTACCAAGAAACATCTTTGAAATGCCATGTATTTTGTCTGATTTCCAAGTTTTTTGGCCCTCAAGTAGAATAATTTAATGCCACTGTTAGCTCTTTTTCTTGTTTATATTTGGATTTAAAAAATTGTAAAAGTCCTTTCAATTTTCCCCGGGCGGCCAAATTAGTTATTGTTCGAAATATAAACACTAACATCTTCTGTTTCTTTCCTGGAAAGGTCCAGAGAAATGGGAATTTTAAGTTCCCGTCTTCTCCAAATAGAACTATTGCCCGACTTAACAGGTCAGTTATGGTTCTTGATCACCTAGATAATCGTTAAGTCAATTGTGCTCCTTACACCGCGGCGACTATATCGCGAAATCGATTGTATCTCAGTCCAGGTATCGATGGTATTTGTCTGACGAAAGAGGCCTTTATACCATCTCATTTCATTAATGTAACATAAATTGTGCATTTAAAATTTGTTTCAAATAGGAGTATGCATGCTTCTGATTGAAACCAAGAAAAATATTTTTCATATCCAAATGTAAAACATGTTTTTCCACTATTCGTGTGTTCTGAGTTGAGTCTTAAAACAGCACATGAGCACTTGAGTCCTTAACCCTTAAAGCGCCAATCGCAACAAAAGTCGTCTGCTTTTCTCGTCTGCTGCAATATTTAAGAAGCCTCTATGACAAACAGTGTGAACCCAGATCAGACTGCTCCTATAGGAGCAGTCTGTTCTGGGCCCACACTGTTTGCTTCTATACTTAAATTCGTCATTAATGTTTGGCAATTTTTTGCAGCAGACGACTTCAGCACATATGTAATACTGCTTCTATCTCATCAGACAATGGTTCATAAAGACCAAGGTCATCTGCCAGAACTTCGTACATATCTTTTCACATTTCTGTCTGACTTGTTTAAATACTGTAAAAGGCGGTCTTCATTCGATTACTAGAATATACAGTAGAAACATCCCCAAGTCAAGTTGTCGCCCGATTACAAGCATTTACCTACCGTATACGTCAAAACTGCCCCGTTAGTTGGTTAAACTGTCCCGATAGGTCTCCGATTAATTTAGTGCGAAACAGCATGCTCAATTGATTTAGCTTATGACCAATCAGCTACATGGATTTCTGTATTGAACTAAGATGAATTCCATATTGTCCAAGGTAAGCTGTTTAGGTCCGAGGTAAGCTCTATAGGTTCGATATAAATTCAAATATAGACTTATAAAAGTAAAAACGTCACCAGTATCACAACGACGCATTTCCCTGTATAAGTGCTATATACTTAATAGTTGATTAGTAATACAACTTAAGTACCCAAAACGCCTAGTATTTAGTTCCGCACGGAAAGGAAACATGTGCCAGTACATTCGAAAAGAAGTTGGGCTAAGGTTGTTTCCTACTGATCAGCATGCATTTGTAAAGATGTTTTCTTATTAATTAACTCACATGAGCGTGAGGTGCTTAAAGTGAGCTATTGGAACCAGTCAATGTCCGTCGTCGTCGTCAACTCTCATATAAACCATAGCCACCAGCTGGGCCTGGCACATAGCTATAACGAAACCTTCAAAAATCGCCTTTGCAACTGGTGGTCAGAATTCAATATAATTTTGTAGAAATGATTACTGGATGACCCTCTATAAAAATAACCAAATCGAATTTGATCCGTCAGATACATGGCCACCAGGAGCACACTGGTAAATGTATACGTCGATTTGGTGGCATTTACGCGTATTGCTGGTACCTTAAAGACCGGATGTGGTAGATATTGGCGTGTATACTATGTAGAAAAACATGCCATATGCCTGAAGGATTATAGAATTAGATCATTTTTAAGTTTTTTCGGCATGCAGATTGCGATTTATGTAAGCATTTAGGAGTAGATTCGAGTACCGATCATCCAGATCGGTACTCGAATCTATCCCTAAATGCTTACATAAATCGCCATGCACATACTGAATACTTAAAAATGATCTAATTCTATAGTCTTTTAGGCATATGGCATGTTTTCTACATAGTATTAACACCAATATCTAACACTTCCGGTCTATGAAGTACCGGCAATACGCGTAAATACCATCAAATCGACGTATACATTTAACAGTGTGGATACATGGCCACCAGGAGGCGCAGTCTACATCTCTGGTGTACCTGTAAAAGAAACTTTAAAATTTCCTCCTCTGAAACCAGTGTTTGGAATTGAAATTTTTTTAGCAGAAATGGTCAAAAATATGATCTGTCAAAAACATGGCAACTTGGGGCGTAGATAGTTTCCCTTATGTAGCTATGTATTAAAAAACTTCCAACCACTTTCTCCTCTAAAATAGTTAGTGAGTATGTTCAGGAAATACCACAATCACAAACCGCAGACAACCCCGTGGCTCCGCGAGGAAGAGCCGCTCAATCATCTCGAGACACCAGGAAAACAAATTAAGCAAAGCAACCAGCTCTCTCATCCCCATCAAGATGATTGCAATACTAGAATGGACATAAAGTAACGTACAACAAAACAGTGGTTGGAAATGAAACTATTTGGCCGAAATGGTCACAAGCTAACATAGCTAAAAGAAATTTGATCTTTCAAAATATTTCTGTAAGGGGGCAAGACTTATCGCAATAAAAAGACTTCTCTGAAAGGGTGATCAGAATATAATTTAATTATGAAAAAATGATCACTCTACATGTATGACTTTGAACTAAAATGCTAGAACAAATTCAATTCATCAAAAGGCAAGGCCCTAAGGGGACATGGCTAGAAGAGTTTGGAACATATTTAACTCGCAGTAAAGTTAAAACTGCCTCTCCCTAAATTGCCTTATCGATATGGACTTGTCTGACTTTTGATGCATTAAAATACCAAATCACACCCTATACCCGAGATGCAACATTTTTTTACAGCGAAGAATAGATGCAAGCACACACGTCGCGTGCGAGTATGGATTCGTGAAAGTTGACGATCTGTTTGCTTTAAAGACATTAACACAAGGAGTTGTGAGTTAACAGTTTGCGGGAAAAAAATTGTACCTATCTCTCTATTGTGCAATATGTAGTAGTTCAAAATAGGATCCATTTGCAACAGAAATAATTATGTTGTCGTGGGAATATTCCACCAAAAACATGAAAATTGATTATACTTGTTATTGCTTGCGTTCTTTTTCACCAATTGTCCTTGTCAAGAAGAGAAAACATTTATATGTACGTGTTTAACATTTGATATTGCTTAGGACTTGGAGATACATATGCGTGTTAATACATGAAATAATCATTTACTATATGAAGTCGCCTCTGGGAGTGTAATAACGCTATGCATTAAAATCGGTAAACCACTAGTGGTTTATAGATATTCGGGAGACGTTATGAAATGACGCTTTTAACGCCACGCATATGACAAAATCCTAACGTTTTAACGTTAGAAATTTGAATTCAAAATAACTTTAATGTCATATGATAAATATAATCTAACATTCGTGCTGCTGTATTATTGAATTTATCAAACTCGTTGCATTTTATTTCTATTCCTGTAGACATGTCTTTATAGCCATCCCTGTTCCGTCTGCACTCAACTAGTCAAAATGTCGGTTAAAGTGCAAAACGGACCAGCAGGCATGGCCTATAGTGAGGTACCACGCCAACAGCCATGGCCTATTATGAGGCACCACACCAGAAGACATGGCCTACAGTGAGGCACCACACCTGAAGGGATGACCTATAGTGAGGCAGCAAACCAACAGACATGGCTGATAGTGATGTACCAAACAAAAGGCATGACCTTTAATGATTCACCACATCAGCAGGCACGACTGATAGTGAGCACCATACCAGCAGACACGGCTGATAGTGAGACACCATGCCAGCAGGTATAGCAGATAGAGAAGAACAACGCCAGCAGACATGCAATATTGAGTGACAAAAGGTCAGCAGACATGTTGATTGAGTGGCCACAGTCCAGCAAGCATGCATCTTGCAGCAGCACTAAACCAGTAGGCATGTTTGATCAGCAGCGGTGTTTGTGACAGTAACACTAGGTCAGTATGCATATATGTTGCAGCTGCATCGACATAACATCTTTAAACGGCATGTATGTTGTATTGTCAATGTAGCAGTCTTGGCTGATAAAGTTTCACAGTGTAAATTGGCATGTCTGATGGAGGGGCATCAGTCAAGTAGCTTTTCTCTTTGATTTCTAATGGACTAGGAGGCATGTTTGATTGAATAGTACCAAGTATGCAGACATATCTGTTGAAGTTTCACTGAACAGCTACCATATAGTGCCACCAGCTCATCATATCCGACATCCTTAACATCACATGTGTTTAATAATGTGGTACTGAACCAGCATACATGCCGTTCATTGAGATTTGGGGCCAGCAGTCATGCATGTTAGTTTCATCACACCAACAATAATGTATGTTACAATTGAAAGTAAGTAAAGGTGCAAAGATCAGGAATCGATACAATCAAGTACCACACCTGACCCAGGATACCAATGGGAAAGTGACAAACTCACAGAAGACACCACAAACGAGAGCCAAGAGGTCAGCCCTTTCCCAGCAGGTGACCACAAAGCACATATAAACAGACTCGCACAGACATAGCAAACACAAGACAGAACAAAAACATAAAAGATCCACAAAAGAAGTACCGCCTTGGAACGGTCAGTAAAATATTTTACTGGAGGGCTTAAACCGGTTTAACGGCGCCAACCTCACCCTTAATTCAGATGTGGATCAAGACACATAGATATTTGGTTTGCATGAAAGACCCCTAACTTATCAATGCATCATCTCCTAAAACATATAAATCAAGATTAAACAAGGAGATAAAGCAAGGATAAGGACTCAACAGTAAATTAAACTGAATACCGGAGCAAAAGAAATCCAACAGGTAAACCCCGATGGGCCCGACAAACAGCCAAAGCATCAGGCCCCTACCATCTCATCAATAGATAAGTCTTTAAGTCGGAACCATCATAGAGTCTGAAGTCCGACCCACCGGCGTGCAATTAAAGAGGAAAGCAAAGTTGCCAACCGTGATTGGGTTGACTACCAAGCATGCAGTCTGTTGCAATACATTAATGTTATAGCCAATCTTTTTATAATGAGAAATTATTTTAATGAACTGCGCTGAAAAATTATTAGAGCCAACAATCTTCTTCAATTTATACACCAAGTCACCATAGAAATCAGGTTCCGAAAGTCCTTGGCGCAAGAGAGATTTAAGTCCAACTTGGAATTTAGAAATCAAATCATAGTATCGTCTATAAAATTTAGAAAATGTTTTACGAAGTTTATGATACCGATAGCCTTGTTTAAGAAGTTTCTGAGTTAACAATTTATTGCGAGTGTTGAAGTCAGCAACATAGCTAGATGCTCTAGCAAAACGAATGAGTTGAGAGATAGAGACTCCATAGGATGTAGAACGAGGAACATCACCATCTAAAAATGGGAAATTGACAATTTCAAAATCAAAGTCGTCACGTTTATCATAAATTTTGGTAGAAACAATATCATTAGAAATTGACAAATGCAAGTCTAAAAATGCGGCTTCGGTATCAGAGGCATTGGCTTTATTAAGTTGGAGCTCTGAAGGGTATATTTGACTAACCATATTATCAAAATAAACATTATTAATATTTAAAATATCGTCCAAATATCTGGAAGTAGTGTTAAACGCATCAATTACATCAGCCTACTACAGGAATTAATTACATCAGAACCCAACTAACAGGAATGCTGGGTAATTTTGCACTGAATCAGCGGGCATGTCTGTTCAAGTTACATCTGGCCAGTGTGCATGTCTGTTCTACTTCTCCTAACCAGCTGCCCAAGCATCATTGCTACAGGGTCAGCAGACATATTTACCATTACGCATATTTGAGTATGTGGCACTGGACCAGCGCACATGTCTCAAACCAAGCAGTTACGTCTGTAACAGCTTCACAAGACTAGCAGGCATGTTGCAGTACCCATGTTAAAATTGTTGCTTTGAACTAGCAGGCATGTTTGTTGCAGTTGCACCCGACCACCTGGCACGTCAGTTAAAATTAAACTCGATCAGCATGCATGTCTGCTAGAGTTGCTACCAGCAGATATGTTTGAATCAGCTGCAACTGACTTACAAGCACATCTGTAGTTATGTGGCTGAACCAGCAGGTATATATGTTGCACTTGCCTCAGACCCGCAGTTATGTCCCTTTGCTCATACCCAACTATCGGGCTGGTAAGCACAAGTGCACGAGACCATCATGCATGTATTTTTTACAGTTGCACCTGACTAGCAGCTATGCCTTTATAATATGCATACGATCAGCATGCATGTCTGTTACAGTTCCATCTTTTCAGGATCCATGTATATTACATTTGCACCCGACCATCAGCCATGTCTGTAATAATTGCGTTTGGCCATTAACCATGTCTTTAACAGTAGTCATATCTGTAAACTTGTGCATACAAGCATGCATGTCTGATACACTTGCAATGGAACAGCATTCATATTTGTTATAGCAATATCTAACCATCTGTGCTGTCTGTTTACACTTGCAACAAACCAGAGAAGTAGTAATGGTTGTTACAATTGCACCGGGCAAGCAGGCCCATACCGACCAGCAGTCAAGATGGTAACGAACATCTGCAGCAAGCAGATACCTCGCGCAATGGGGTGTCATTAGTGTTGTTACACTACACTCAATAAGTATTTTTTTTTTAATTTTATCCATCCATCCAATTGACTTTTTTCCGCATATTGATTCAAAAAGATTTGCACTTTGATCAAACACTCTTTCACAAAGTTTTCAGTGATACCCTGTCATTTGTCCCTTCATTTTTTGAAGAAATTTTTTCCAAAGAATTTTTATGAGAATAATGATATTATGGTATTATCAGATACGGCCAAATGTGGTCTGGAAAGTGTATGGTACTTGGATTGATGGATACGATTCTAAGAACAAAGACAAAACATTACCATTACAAAAATAAATAGTCTGTTATTTTTTCCGTGCAGTGTATCATAGCAAAAACCATGTGATTCCCCACTCTTTTATTGCTGGCATCTTAAATATATAGGCCACTGGCTGGATATGGTTTACCTCCCCCCCCCCCAGGGGGAATTTTGTAGACCATATTTTTCTTGAAGCCCAATGTCTTGCAAGGATTTTGCAACATGTTAGTCCTCTGACAATGGCAGCCTGTTACATACGTTACCCTACAAAATATTTGATAACTAAAATTCTTTTTAAGACTTCAGAAAAGTGCAAAAGATAAGGTAAGATTTCCAAATTGGTTATATTTTCTAAATAAGCTATTACAGGGCCACAGATAATGACATTTGAAAACAAATTTAGTCACCCCCGATGTAGTGTATGTTACATTTTTTCATTGAAACCCCTTTTAAATGATAAATGAATCTAATATAGTTTGTCTTAAATTTTATTGAAACCAGTTTATGTTCATTAATTTGGTATTACATTAAAGAATTTTTATTTACCTTTTCAATACTGCAAGCATTACGTTTCTATCTTATATACTTTTTGAGTTATTAGATGATGAACATGGTACCCCCATATCACAGAAAAATGTAAAATGTAATTCTCCAGGCCTCGCGCTGGCTATAGACCCCATTTCCCCCCTGGGGGAATTTTGTACACTATGATTTCCAGATACTAAATTATATAAGCCACAAAATGAAATAAGTTAACCCTCTGAGAGTGGCAGCGTTAGCGGGTAACATCATGTTACGTACGTTACCCGCAAAATAACATTAAATTTTCCTGATAATGTCTCCAACCTGACATATTCACACTTGTTTAAAGGTCTGGCACAGGTTTAAGAACTTCTTATAGCACAGTTACATAATTTTAGCATTTTTTTTATAAATGTCTTGAGTTTAAGCCGTTGTATATGTTACTAAGTGTTTCATATGTTATTTCCAAGTATCAGTATGGCAGTTATTGACTATACATATATTACATCCGTCAGTGAATATAGTAAATTTATAAGGCTGCTATTCAAATGAATAAAAGTTCCTTATTATGATGACTTACACTATTTTACAACCCAGGTTACATACGTTACTCTCTGAATACCATTAAACATTCAAGATATGGTCTCCAACACGACCTGCTTGTACTTATTTGCATGCTGGCACAGGTCCATGTACTTCTTTTTACTCTGGCTCATTTGCTGAGGAAGTAACTCAGAACATAAACTACATAAACCCTCTTTTCTTTTATAGAGACATCAAATATAGTTGACATAATACTCATGGAAAGTTTGTAACATTCAGTGCAATGTGCGAGTAACAACTAGATCAAAGAGAACCCATCAGGTAGAAGTTCTAGAGCAAATCTTCATATTTTATCCAAGGGTTGTAAAGAATTTTCCTATCAACTTATTACTCCTCTATCAGATTTATCTTGCAAGGATTTTGCAATATGCCAGCACTCTGGCAATGGCATCATTACCCTGTAACAGCCGATTACATATATTACCCATCAACATCTTTGATAATTTTAGTAAATGACTTCTGAAAAGTGCAAACCATAAGGTAAGATTTCCAAATTCACTATATCATCCAAGTAGGCTATTTTTGCATCACAGATATGGACCTTTGAAAACAAATATGCACCCCAAAGTGTTACGTAAGTTACTTTTTTTCATTATTCCTATATAAATGATTTATAAAACTAATATAGTTTGATATTTTTAATGTGAATGAGCTTACTACTCATTTTGTATTAAAGAATGTTTATGTACCTTTTGGAAACTGCAAATATTATGTTTCTATCTTTTATAAGGTTTGAGTTGTTGAGTTTTGAACATGGTAACCCCATATCACACAAAATGTGAAATATAATTCCGTGGCTCTTTTGTTAGGGTACAATTAAGATTTCTTTCACCCAGAGTTACTCAATTTCCTTCCCATTTATTTTCCACACATTTTGTCCATATCTGGAAAGCCTCACTTCTATTCATGGGAAAGACTTGATAGTTCAATCTTTGTATGTACATCTTAAGGACAGAAAAGCAGGGTGGAGGTAAGCTCATGTTCATGCCATTTGAAATAGTCTGTATGTGAGTATGACTTAAGTACTTTTTTCAGAAACATGTTGTACTGCAGCTTATTCACAATTACATAAATAGCACATGTTAAGGCTTCATATCACTGATGAGTGCCTAGAGCAATTCTTTATTTGTTTTCCTACCCTTCTTAGAATGTTGATGAACTAGTGGGGGAGGGGTTCTCTATCAGTTTGATAGGAATAACCTTTCCGTGGTACTATCACATCGGCACATTGGTAGTGTCACAATCTGTTAAACAGTGTATTACTGTAGATCTCTTCCCCATATTCTGGCCAATGCTGTTGACATTCAGAAGGTGCACCTTTTGTTGCATACACCATTGTTGAGCAAAACACCCAGGTTATCCTCTGCGAGAATGTTTGCAAGACTATAGACTGTCGCTTATACATTGTATATATGAATCAGTGACAAAACCAACATGCCCTGCCTTTAGTGCCTGGTTGAATACTGGTGCTATCAGATCCATGAATGTGACAGGAAAAGCTATTATGCTCTGTAGTTACGGCACTAACATCAACGATATGTGCAGCACTACATGGCCAATCTAATGTTGGTTTAATGTGTGATTGCAAGCCATGCTGAAGTTTGGACTTGTCAGTTTTGGTGAAAATTCAATCAGAAGTTGACAATGACCATGGTACATGTTCCAGAAGGAATGGCAGTGTCAACTCAAGCTCAACATTATGTCCAATAGAAAGAAGGTCATGCTGACCAAAGACGCTCCTTTAAGCTCTCATGTGGCTGTTTACGTTTTGTAAATTGGACAATTTCTTCTTGCTTGACCTCGCAAGCATCAAAACTTTATAAGCTTGTAGCATTTTATGAGGGATGTGAAAGACAGATTTTTTTAAACTAAAAGTGAGTCAATGGAGTCTGCAACAGCCTCCCTGCCAATGTCATCAGCCTCAATAAGATCCTTAGCTATGCCCGGCTTAGCAGGCACACTGAAAGACAAAAAGTACAGTTCATTGTCTTCAAAACTAGAACTTAAAGGATTGGTGAAGCCTGAAACTGCCTCTAGTACTCATTCTACTTTGTATCTGAGCAGATTGAATATTTCATCAGCCTATAATACCTCTTTATTGTTTGCCTGATAGTTATGTCAAAAGCATTTCTCAAGCAAAGAACCAATGGTTGTGACACACTAAACCCATTTTGCTCGAGAAGTTCTTTGCATCTGCGATGTGTATCAAATTTATGAGTGCTATCAGTTACACAGGTACATATTGTACGTAGTTGTTGTGATCGTTTGCAATGAACATTTGGAGCAAGGCATACAAATAGAGATGACATGCAATTCAAAGTTGTTTTCCTTGTAGCCCTTATCAGTGTCAACACCATCTGAATCATATCCATATACCTTGCCCAGAACTGAGCTGTTTCACAGTGACTGTCTTTCAGAACTTCTGATTTGAATGCATGGTATCTATACTGTTTATGTAAGCAAACAGCTAAGGTTGATAGATCACATTATATTATTAGTTTCAGTCACCATAAATTAATAAGGAACTTCAATTTATTTCAGCCTTATAAATTTTCAAAATACTCTGACAGACTTTATACATGTATTGTCAATAACTTCTATGCAGATACTCAGAATAACTTATGTATTATTTGGTAACACATATAACAGTTAAAGCTCAAGGCATTTATTAAAGGCATACTTAAAATAGGTAAACCTTGTTAAAAGAAGTACATAAACCTGTGCAAGCATGCAAATAGGTATAAACAGGGCTTGTTAGAGACATTAACTTAAATGTTTAATGCTATTTTAAGGTAATATACATAACATGGACCTGAAAAATAGTGTAAGCGACCATAATAAAGAACTTTAAATCATTTAAGTAGCAGACTTATAGAGTTACTATATTCTGTGACAGATGTAACACACGTATAGTCACTAAATACCATACTGATACTCGGAAATAACGCAGGAAACACTAAGTAACGTATACAACGGTAATTACTAAAGACATTTATAAAATTTATACTAAAAATATGTAACTGTGTTATAAGAAGTTACTAAACCTGTGTCAGCATGCATATATGTACGAACATGTCATGGTTGAGACATTATCAGGGACGTTTAATGCTATTTTGGGGGGGTAACGTATATAACGGGCTGTTACACGTTAACGCTGCCACTCTCAGAGGGCTAACATCTTTTATTTTGTGTCTTATATAATGTAGTTTCAGAAAATCATAGTGTACAAAATTCCCCCTGGGGGGGGGAGGGGGTCTATAGCCAGCTCAAGGCCTATTAGGTTTCACGGTTATATGGCTTATCTCTTGTATGAAGAAGTATATGAGTATTTCAGAGCGTTGATCCAGTAAAACGCCTTAGGTTTCACGGTTATATGGCTTATCTCTTGTATGGAGAAGCATATGAGGCTTTTAGAGCGTTGATCCAGTAAAACGCCTTAGGTTTCACGGTTGTATAGCTTATCTCCTGTATGTAGAAGCATATGAGTATTTAAGAGGGTTGATCAAGTAAAACGCCTTAGGTTTCAGGGTTATATGGCTTATCTCTTGTATGGAGAAGCATATGAGTCTTTGAGAGGGTTGATCCAGTAAAACGCCTTAGGTTTCACGGTTGTATGGCTTATCTCCTGTAAGGAGAAGCATATGAGTATTTAAGAGCGTTGATCAAGTAAAAACGCATTAGATTTCAGGGTTATATGGCTTATCTCTTGTATGGAGAAGCATATGAGTCTTTAAGAGGGTTGATCCAGTAAAACGACTTAGGTTTCACGGTTATATGGCTTATCTCTTGTATGGAGAAGCATATGAGTCTTTAAGAGGGTTGATCCAGTAAACGCCTTAGGTTTCACGGTTGTATGGCTTATCCCCTGTATGTAGAAGCATATGAGTATTTAAGAGGGTTGATCAAGTCAAACGCCTTAGGTTTCAGGGTTATATGGCTTATCTCTTGTATGGAGAAGCATATGAGTATTTCAGAGGGTTGATCAAGTAAAACACCTTCAAGTTAGGCTTCAAGGTTATATGGCTTATCTCTTGTATGGAGAAGCATATGAGTATTTAAGAGTGTTGATCAAGTGAAACGTCTTAGGTTTCACGGTATTATGGCTTATCTCTTGTATGAAGAAGCATAAGTCTTTAAGAGCGTTTATCAAGTAAAACGCCTTAGGGTTCATGTTCATATGGCTTATCTCTTGTATGGAGAAGCTAACGAGTCTTTAAGAGCGTTGATCAAGTAATATGCTGTAGGTTTTACGGTTATATGGCTTATCTCTTGTATGGGGAAGCATATGAGTCTTTTAGATCGTTGATCAAGTAAAACGCCTTAGGTTTCACGGTTATATTTATCTCCTGTATGGAGAAGCATATGAGTCTTGAAGAGGGTTGATCAAGTAAACGCCTTAGGTTTCACGGTTATATGGCTTATCTCCTGTATGGAGAAGCATATGAGTCTTGAAGAGGGTTGATCAAGTAAAACGCCTTAGGTTTTAAGGATATATGGCTTATCTCCTGTATGGAGAAGCATATGAATTTTTAAGAGCGTTGATCCAGTAAAATGCCTTAGGTTTCACAGTTATATAGCTTATCCCTTGTATGGAGAAGCATATGAGTCTTTTAGAGTGTTGATCAAGTAGAACGCCTAAGGTTTCAAGGTTATATGGCTTATCTCTTGTATGGAGAAACATATGAGTCTTTAAGAGGGTTGATCCAGTAAAACGCCTAAGGTTTCATGGTTATATGGCTTATCTCCTGTAAGGAGAAGCATATAAGTCTTTAAGAGTGTTGATCAAGTAAAACGATTTAGGTTTCACAGTTGTATGGCTTATCACTTGTATGGAGAAGCATATGAGTCTTGAAGAGGGTTGATCAAGTAAAACGCCTTAGGTTTCACAGTTAAATGGCTATATCTTGTATGGAGTAGCATATTAATCTTTAAGAGGGTTTATCAAGTAAAACGCCTTAGGTTGCACGGTTATATGCCTTGTCTCCTGTATGGAGATGCATACGAGTCTTTAAGAGGGTTGATCAAGTAAAATGCCTTAGGTTTCACGGTTATATGGCTTATCTCCTGTATGGAGATGCATACGAGTTTTTAAGAGGGTTGATCCAGTAAAACGCCTTAGGTTTCACGGTTATATGGCTTATCTCTTGTATGAAGAAGAATATGAGTATTTCAGAGCGTTGATCCAGTAAAACGCCTTAGGTTTCACGGTTATATGGCTTATCTCTTGTATGGAGAAGCATATGAGGCTTTTAGAGCGTTGATCCAGTAAAACGCCTTAGGCTTCACGGTTGTATAGCTTATCTCCTGTATGTAGAAGCATATGCGTATTAAAGAGGGTTGATCAAGTAAAACGCCTTAGGTTTCAGGGTTATATGGCTTATCTCTTGTATGGAGAAGCATATGAGTCTTTGAGAGGGTTGATCCAGTAAAACGCCTTAGGTTTCACGGTTGTATGGCTTATCTCTTGTATGGAGAAGCATATGGGTCTTTAAGAGGGTTGATCCATTAAAACGCCTTAGGCTTCACGGTTGTATGGCTTATCTCTTGTAAGGAGAAGCATATGAGTATTTAAGAGCGTTGATCAAGTAAAACGCCTTAGATTTCAGGGTTATATGGCTTATCTCTTGTATGGAGAAGCATACGAGTCTTTAAGAGGGTTGATCCAGTAAAACGCCTTAGGTTTCACGGTTATATGGCTTATCTCTTGTATGGAGAAGCATATGAGTCTTTAAGAGGGTTGATCCAGTAAAACGCCTTAGGTTTCACGGTTGTATGGCTTATCTCCTGTATGTAGAAGCATATGAGTATTTAAGAGGGTTGATCAAGTCAAACGCCTTAGGTTTCACGGTTATATGGGTTATCTCTTGTATGGAGAAGCAAATGAGTATTTAAGACCGTTGATCAAGTAAAACGCCTTAGATTTCACAGTAATATGGCTTATATCCTGTATGGAGAAGTATATGAATCTTTAAGAGCGTTGATCTAGTAAAACGCCTTAGGTTTCAAGGTTATATGGCTTATCTCTTGTATGGAGAAGCATATGAGTATTTAAGAGCGTTGATCAAGTAAAACGCCTTAGGTTTCACAGTAATATGGCTTATATCCTGTATGGAGAAGTATATGAGTCTTTAAGAGCGTTGATCTAGTAAAACGCCTTAGGTTTCACGGTTATATGGCTTATCTCCTGTATGGAGAAGCATATGAGTCTTGAAGACGGTTGATGAAGTAAAACGCCTTAGGTTCCACGGTTATATGGCTTATCTCCTGTATGGAGAAACATATGAGTCTTGAAGACGGTTGATGAAGTAAAATGCCTTAGGTTTCATGGTTATATGGCTTATATCATGTATGGAGAAGCATATGAGTCTTTAAGAGCGTTGATCAAGTAAAACGCTCTAGGTTTCACGGCTATATGGCTTATCTCCTGTAAGGAGAAGCATATAAGTCTTTAAGAGGGATTATCAATTAAAACGCCTTAGGTTTCACGGTTATATGGCTTATCTCTTGTATGGAGAAGCATATAAGTCTTTAAGAGGGATTATCAAGTAAAACGCCTTAGGTTTCACGGTTATATGGCTTATCTCTTGTATGGAGAAGCATATGAGTATTTCAGTGGGTTGATCAAGTAAAACACCTTCAAGTTAGGTTTCAAGGTTATATGGCTTATCTCTTGTATGGAGAAGCATATGAGTATTTAAGAGTGTTGATCAAGTGAAACGTCTTAGGTTTCACGGTTATATGGCTTATCTCTTGTATGAAGAAGCATGAGTCTTTAAGAGCGTTTATCAAGTAAAACGCCTTAGGGTTCATGTTCATATGGCTTATCTCTTGTATGGAGAAGCTAACGAGTCTTTAAGAGCGATGATCAAGTAAAATGCTGTAGGTTTTACGGTTATATGGCTTATCTCTTGTATGGAGAAGCATATGAGTCTTTTAGAGCGTTGATCAAGTAAAACGCCTTAGGTTTCACGGTTATATGGCTTATCTCCTGTATGGAGAAGCATATGAGTCTTGAAGAGGGTTGATCAAGTAAAACGCCTTAGGTTTCACGGTTATATGGCTTATCTCCTGTATGGAGAAGCATATGAGTCTTGAAGAGGGTTGATCAAGTAAAACGCCTTAGGTTTTAAGGTTATATGGCTTATCTCCTGTATGGAGAAGCTTATGAATCTTTAAGAGCGTTGATCCAGTAAAATGCCTTAGGTTTCACGGTTATATAGCTTATCTCTTGCATGGAGAAGCATATGAGTCTTTTAGAGTGTTGAACAAGTAGAACGCCTAAGGTTTCAAGGTTATATGGCTTATCTCTTGTATGGAGAAACATATGAGTCTTTAAGAGGGTTGATCCAGTAAAACGCCTAAGGTTTCATGGTTATATGGCTTATCTCCTGTAAGGAGAAGCATATAAGTCTTTAAGAGTGTTGATCAAGTAAAACGATTTAGGTTTCACGGTTGTATGGCTTATCTCTTGTATGGAGAAGCATATGAGTCTTGAAGAGGGTTGATCAAGTAAAACGCCTTAGGTTTCACAGTTAAATGGCTTATCTCTTGTATGGAGAAGCATATTAATCTTTAAGAGAGTTTATCAAGTAAAACGCCTTAGGTTGCACGGTTATATGCCTTATCTCCTGTATGGAGATGCATACCAGTCTTTAAGAGGGTTGATCAAGTAAAACGCCTTAGGTTTCACGGTTATATGGCTAATCTCCTGTATGGAGATGCATACGAGTCTTTAAGAGGGTTGATCAAGTAAAACGCCTTAGGTTTCACGGTTATATGGCTTATCTCCTGTATGGAGATGCATACGAGTTTTTAAGAGGGTTGATCAAGTAAAACGCCTTAGGTTACACGGTTATATGGCTTATATCCTGTATGGAGAAGCGTATGAGTATTTAGGAGAGTTGATCCAGTAAAATGCCTTAGGTTTCACGGTTGTATGGCTTATCTCCTGTATGGAGAAGCATATTCATCTTTCAGTGGGTTTATCAAGTAAAACGCCTTAGATTTCACGGTTATATGCCTTATCTCCTGTATGGAGATGCATACGAGTCTTTAAGAGGGTTTATCAAGTAAAACGCCTTACGTTTCACGGTTATATGCCTTATCTCCTGTATGGAGATGCATACGAGTCTTTAAGAGGGTTGATCAAGTAAAACGCCTTATGTTACACGTTTATATGGCTTATCTCCTGTATGGAGAAGCTTATGAATCTTTAAGAGCGTTGATCAAGTAAAACGCCTTAGGTTTCACGGTTATATGGCTTATATCTTGTATGGAGAAGCATATGAGTCTATAAGAGCGTTGATCCAGTAAAACACCTTAGGTTTCACGGTTATATGACTTATATCCTGTATGTAGAAATATATGAGTATTCAAGAGGGTTGTTCAAGTAAAACGCCTTAGGTTTCACAGTTATATGGCTTATATCCTGTATGGAGAAGCATATGAGTCTTTAAGAACGTTGATCAAGTAAAACGCTTTAGGTTTCACGGTTATATGGCTTATCTCCTGTAATGAGAAGCATATAAGTTTTTAAGATGGATTATCAAGTAAAACGTCTTAGGTTTCAAGGTTATATGGCTTATCTCTTATATGGAGAAGCATATGAGTAATTAAGAGTGTTGATGTTGATCAAGTAAAACACCTTAAGTTTCACGGTTATATGGCTTATCTCTTGTATGGAGAAGCATTTGAGTATTTCAGAGGGTTGATCAAGTAAAACACGTTCAAGTTAGGTTTAACGGTTATATGGCTTATCTCTTGTATGGAGAAGCATATGAGTATTTAAGAGGGTCGATCAAGTAAAACGTCTTAGGTTTCACGGTTATATGGCTTATCTCTTGTATGAAGAACAGGAGTCTATAGGAGCGTTGATGAAGTAAAACGCCTTAGGGTTCACGGTTATATGGCTAATATCCTGTAAGGAGAAGCATATGAGTCTTTAAGAGTGTTGATGAAGTAAAACGCCTATATGGCTTATCTCCTGTATGGAGAGCATATAATTCTTTAAGAGCATTGATCAAGTAAAACGCCTAAGGTTTCACAGTTATATGGCTTATATCCTGTGAGGAGAAGCGTATGAGTCTTTAAGAGGGTTGATCAAGTAAAACGCTTTAGGAATCACGGTTATATGGCTTATCTCTTGTATGAAGAAGCATGAGTCTTTAAGAGCGTTGATCAAGTAAAACGTCTTAGGTTTCAAGGTTATATGGCTCATCTCTTGTATGGAGAAGCTTATGAGTCTCTAAGAGTGTTGACCAAGTAAAATGCTGTAGGTTTTACGGTTATATGGCTTATCTCCTGTAAGGAGAAGCATATGAGTATTTAAGAGAGTTGATCCAGTGAAACGCCTTAGGTTTCAAGGTTTTATGGCTTATCTCCTGTATTTAGAAACATATAAGTCTTTAAGAGCGTTGATCAAGTAAAACGCCTTAGGTTTCACGGTTATATGGCTTATCTCTTGTATGGAGAAGCAAATGAGTCTTTAAGAGGATTGATCAAGTAAAACGCCTTAGGTTTCACGGTTATATGGCTTATCTCCTTAATGAAGAAACATATGAGTCTTAAAGAGGGTTGATCAAGTAAAACGCCTTAGGTTTCATTGTTATATGGCTTTTTTCTTGTATGGAGAAGCATATGAGTCTTTAAGAGCGTTAATCAAGTAAAATGCTGTAGGTTTCACGGTTATATGCCTTATCTCCTGTACGGAGAAGCATATGAGTCTTTAAGAGTGTTGATCAAGTAAAACGCCTTAGGTTTCTCGGTTATATGGCTTATCTCTTGTATGGAGAAGCATATGAGTCTTTAAGAGCGTTGATCAAGTAAAACGTCTTAGGTTTCACGGTTATATGGCTTATCTCCTGTATGGAGAAAAGCTGAGTCTTTAAGAGCGTTGATCAAGTAAAGCGCCTTAAGTTTCACGTTTATATGGCTTATCTCCTGTATGGAGAAGCATTTGAGTCTTGAAGAGGGTTGATCAAGTAAAACGCCTTAGGTTTCACGGTTATATGGCTTATCTCTTGTATGGAGAAGCATATGAGTCTTTAAGAGTGTTGATCAAGTAAAATACCTTATGCTTCACACATTTATATGGCTTATCTCTTGTATGGAGAAGCATATGAGTCTTTAAGAGCGTTAATCAAGAAAAATGCTGTAGGTTTCTCGGTTATATGCCTTATCTCCTGTATGGAGAAGCATATGAGTCTTTAAGAGAGTTGATCAAGTAAAACACCTTAGGTTTCACGGTTATATGGCTTATCTCTTGTATGGAGAAGCATATGAGTATTTCAGAGGGTTGATCAAGTAAAACACCTTCAAGTTAGGTTTCATGGTATATGGCTAATCTCTTGTATGGAGAAGCATATGAGTCTTTAAGAGCGTTGATCAAGTAAAACGTCTTAGGTTTCAGGGTTATATGGCTTATCTCCTGTAAGGAGAAGCATATGAGTCTTTAAGAGGTTTGATCAAGTAAAACGCCTTATGTTTTAAGGTTATGAGGCTTATATCCTGTATGGAAAAGTATATGAGTCTTTAAGAGCGTTAATCAAGTAAAACGCCTTAGATTCACGGTTATATGACTTATCTCTTGCATGGAGATGCATATGTGTCTTTAAGAGGGTTAATCAAGTAAAACGCCTTAGGTTTCACGGTTTTATGGCTTATCTCTTGTATGGAGAAGTATATGAATCTTTAAGAGGGTTGATCAAGTAAAATGCCTTCAAGTTAGGTTTCACGGTTGTATGGCTTATCTCTTGTATGGAGAAGCATACGAGTCTTTAAGAGTGTTGATCCAGTAAAACGCCTTAGGTTTCACGGTTATATGGCTTATCTCTCGAATGGAGAAGCATATGAGTCTTTAAGAGTGTTGATCAAGTGAAACGCCTTAGGTTATATGGCTTATCTCTTGTATGGAGAAGCATACAAGTCTTTAAGAGCGTTGATCAAGTAAAGTGCTATAGGTTTCACGGTTATATGGCTTATCTCCTGTATGGAGAAGCATATGAGTCTTTAAGAGGGTTGATCCAGGAAAATGCCTTAGATTTCACGGTTATTTGGCTTATCTCCTATATGAAGAACCATATGAGTCTTTAAGTAAGATAATCTAGAAAAATATTGACAACAAATGTCACAGTTATACAGCTTATCTCCAGTATGAATAAGCATATTTCTCTTCAAGTCAGATGGTCCTGCAAAACATTTGCCACAAGTGTCACAATTATATAGTGTGTTTCCTGTATGAATAAGTGTATGTCTCTTCAAGTGAAATGAACAAGTAAAACATTTGCCACAAGTGTCACAGTTAAATTGCCTCGCTCCTGTATGAATATGCTTATTTTTTTATCTACTATGTAAAGAAATACAGGAAAATATTGATTAAATATAATGCATACATTTCACAGCCGTGAAAATATAAAAACTTGTATTTTCTCAGCAGTGAAAATACTGCTGTGGAAATACAAGATTTGATATTTTCACGGGAGAGAAACCCTAAGATTGGAACTACTTTTTTTCTATTTTCTCAATACATATAAGGGAAACATTTTTTTATGGCATATCTGCTTATTTTCTAAGGAAAACAACTATTGGTGTTTCAAATTTCTACGGAAATGTAAACAAAAATTCAAGAGTCGCTTAGAAGCTTAATAAAAGAAAGAGCTTTTATAAATTCGTCTGGTACAACTAGAAAATCAAAACAAAAGCTAATGTAAAGTAAGATTCACTTATCTTTACCTTAAAAGATTATGGAAAATTTGTAGATAATAAAAAGTAAATTCAAATGTTTTTTTGTTAAATATGTCCTTTATTTCACTCGTGAAGTGGACAATAATTATATTTCATTCCTGGCTTCGCCACTCATGAAATATAATTATTGTCCATTTCACTCGTGCAATAAAAGACATATTTAACAAAAACATTCGAATATCCTCTATGTCTTTTTAAGTCAAACGATCCGCAAAAATATTTGCCACAAGTGTCACAGTTATATGGTTTATCTCATGTATGCATAAGCTTATGTCTCTTCAAGTCAGATACACCAGTAAAACACTTGCCACAAGTGTCACAGTTATATGGCTTATCTACTGTATGAATAAGATAATGCCTTTTCAAGTCAGATGATTGAGTAAAACATTTGCCACATTTGTCACAGATATATAGCTTATCTCCTGTATGAATAAGATTATGAGTTTTTAAAGCAGATGATCTAGTAAAACATTTGCCACAAGTGTCACAGTTATATGGCTTATCTCCTGTATGAATAAGTATATGTCTCTTCAAGGCATATGCTCCAGTGAAATATTTGTCACAAGTGTCACAGTTATATGGCTTATCTCCTGTATGGTTTCGCATTTGTCTCTTCAAGTGAGACGATTCAGTAAAAGATGTCCAACAAGTGACACAGTCATAAGGCTTATCTCCTGTATAAATAAGTTTATGGGTCTTCAAAGAAAACGGTTTAGTAAAACAGTTTTCAAAAGTGGTATATTTAAAATCCTTATCACCCGTATGTATTAGCATATGAGCCTTCAAGTTGGATAATTGTCAAGTTTATATGGCGAATCACCTGTATGTATAAGCCTTTGGGTCATCGTCACATATGGCTTATGTTCACTAATCATTTACCACCAGTGTTCCAAGTACAAATCCCCTATATGAATATACATGTCTCTTCAAGAATGATGTTATAGTAAAACATTTTAATCACGTGTGACAGGTAAATATCTTACCTTCTGCATGAATCTGTGTGAATAGGCTTATACTTGTTCAAGATAGATTATTGAGTAATATTTTCCACATGAATTCTGCGTATTCCGTGTATGTATAAGCAAATGTTTGCTAAGTAGATGATACACCTATATATAACTCTGCAAGTTAGACAAATAAATTAAAGATGTGCCCTTAAAACTACTTGCATATGACTCTTGCATGACTCAGATAATAGCTAAGATAACAAGCTGATGGGTCTTCAAATAATTTGATTGTGTAACACATATTCCACAAGGGCCACAGACTTTGAGATAGATGCTCCAGAAATGCAATCACTGCATGTTTGACAATTACATAGAGCTTATTCTCTGTTTGAAGAAATCTCCTCATCAAGATACCCTGAGTAAAACAATTGTCAGAAGTTCCACAAATACGCAGCTTATCCCTGTATCTCTTTAAGCTAGTTTCTTGAGTTACATGACCATATTACAATAGTATGTTGTCATATTTCGAGAATCATATATATATATATATATATATATATATATATATATATATATATATATATATATATATATATATATATATATATATATATATATATATATATATATATATATATATATATATATATATATATATATATATATATATATATATATATATATATATATATATATATATATATATATATATATATATATATATATATATATATATATATATATATATATATATATATATATATATATATATATATATATATATATATATATATATATATATATATATATATATATATATATGTATGTATGTATGTATGTATGTATATATATATATATATATGTATGTATGTATGTATGTATGTATGTATGTATGTATATATATATATATATATATATATATATATATATATATATATATATATATATATATATATATATATATATATATATATATATATATATATATATATATATATATCCTTCTGTTAAACGTATTTGGTGGTGGTTAAAATGATCTGTCTTGATGAACTCAAATGCTTGTGTGGATATTTGAGATACAGAATAATGTTTCATAAAAAAGCGTACTCCCTAATATGTTGAAGCCAGATTGAGAGCCCTTGATAGACGAGAAATTCCTTTCTGTTCAATGTCATTAAATTTTACACAATCATCAGCATGGCTATGCCTCAGGTGCAGGCAGAGTTAGCAGTTGGTAATCTACAAAATACAAACAAAAACAAGTAAGACATTTCCAATGACATACTGGCGAGTTAAGACATCATAAAAAACTTAAAAGCATGTATTCTATAGCAACCAACCAAAAAGTGTTGTATTAGCATATCCGCGGGGCCACACGAGAGTTGGTTGCTGTACGACTAGAGAGGCTCTGTTCTGTTCTATCCACGCCTATTCATCTTCAAATACGAATGGGATATATTTTCGAAATCGCCCAGCTCCGGTATCTATACGGAGTCAATACAGGGAACCAATCTAGATCGAACTAAGAACCTAATTCTACTGTTGAAAAATATGTTGTGATCATCATTAGCATTGAAAAAATACAAAAAGTAATTTAAGTGAATCGCGAAGATGCCAGTTTTGTTGGTATTAAAAGTCATATTTTAGCCATAAGACTGAGGGATTTTTTCTATCACCAGGAGCTTGAACGGTAGTGATAGCTCTTTCAGGCAAGCGGCTGGGTGATCCCCGTGACGTTACGTCACAATTCTTATAACGTTACGTCACGACGTTATAACGTCGTGAGCCAAACGCCAACTGCCAAGTGCATCGTTGCGCCTTTGAATGAGCCGCGACATGAGATTTCCAACAATGTGATATGTGCGACGCAGTCTGATCAGAGCCTTAGCTAGTCGCTTGAATATTCTTTGAGTGTTATGATACTGACTGAACATCATTTTGAGTTTCCAAGCTTAAAAGGAGACTGCACAGGCTCGTCTGAGTCTACACTTGTCAAAATGCCACATTGTTGGAAATCACATGTTGCTGCTCAAATTAGAAATCCTCATGGTATCCAATAGGAACTTCCGTTCAAGGGTCCCAGCGCCTTTAAATAGCTTGCAGGATTTTTTTATTTCCTTATACTCAAAGCTTTTAAACTTCTTACATACCGTTCCAATGCGTTACTTTCTTATTTGTGCTCGCTGTTGACATATTGCCTTGTATGTGTCTTGCAGCCTTGTGGTCATCTGTTGGGAAAGGGGCTAAGGCCGTCGTCGCCGGTCCGGCAGGTGCAGCATTTGCTGGACCCACTTTTTTGGCCAAGTATGCTTTCCACCGTGTTCCATTATCTCGTTTCGGTTCTTTTTTCTGTGAGCTTACCTCTAATTTTATTTAATCATGCGACAATTTACTGAAACATTTCGAACGTTGCGCATGTCATTTATAGACATTGTCAAGGTGTTAAAACAAGCAGACACAGAGATATTGAGTTATGGGCTGTGTCGCGGGAAAACCTAAGGTAGTTGCATTTCAACAACAAAGGCGCAGACCAGCCTGCGCAGACGCGAAATCTGGTCAGCGACTTTGATGTTCAATCTCTGGAAAGTATAATTGATTAACATGTCACAAGCAAAATATCAGCAGTCCAGCTAATCTCTCTAACTGAGCAGGTTGGTTTGAGTCTTGCATGGTCGAAAACCCCGAAGACGGGGTTTCTCATGTCCCAGTCATTATAATTTCTGTGATCCAGTTTTGTTTCCCTCATATTGACAATTTGCTTTTTTTCTTCTAATGATTCTAAATAAAACAACATATCGGGCGAAAAATTATATTCAAAACGTTGTGAATTTATATATATATGAGCATCGTGAGCCCATGTCTATTCCGTTACTGATATACAAGTCCTGCCTGTTCCAATTTAGCATGAGTGCATTCGGTTCTTTCAACGTTAATTTGCCTTAAAGAAGCCTGGACCATGTGGACAGAGAAGTGTTTAACCGTCGTGGTTCGACATAAGGCCCCGGCTTCATTACGCTGAAGCCAATGATCTCACCTTTGCTTTTGTCACAAACAAGGGAAGTCGTCAAGGAAGGTTGCACGGTCAAAATCTAGATGAAGCCTGATTGAAAAGACGCTATAGTGTATATCTTTTCGAAACCAGGACCCAATGATGAGTGCTAAAAGTACTTTGGCAAAAACCTGCGGAGACATATGTCAAAGTAACATGCCAAAGAAAAAGGTGAAAATCGTAACTGTCTCAAAAGGATTATGTCCAGCATTCGGTTTTTCACTCCACTCTAGCAAAAAAAAAAAAAAAAAAAAAAAAAACATGATCCAAAGCGACAGCAATCTAGTCCCAAACATATTAAACCCCATTAAAAACGAACATAGAATCGCTAAAAATTAAAACAAAATCTCTGTCAGTCTCTATCAGTCTGTCTATCTATCTAAGTCCCTCTCTATATGTACTTGTATGTCCGTATGTCTGTCTCTTTATTCTCTCTCTCATCAGAAAGCGACATCATAAAGTCCTTCTCATAACAAAAAAGGAATAAATCTGCAACCAGGGGAGCACAATTGGTGCCAATAGGAATCCCAATTTCTTGTGACGTCTATACAGCTTGGTGCCAAATCGAATAAAAATGTTGTCCAACAAAAAGGTCAGTGCATCACATACATTTTGACATGACCCTGCATGATATTTTTTAGGTTTTTCCGAAGTAAAAAATGCATTTATGTCATTAAAAGCAAAGTAAGGAGAGCCTTCTCTCTGGAAGAATCTTTAAATAAGATCAAAAAGTTTATATTTAATTAAATGATGAGGTAAAGTTGTGCAAAGAGTAGAAAAATCATAAGTAGACAAACTGGTCGCATTGAAATCTCTAGCTTTAAGTTTATCTAAAGTTTTATCTAATTCTCTTTCTACTTGTATTTGCATGTCCGTCTGTCTGTCAGCGTGTGTGTCTGCCCCCCCCCCCCCCCCCCCTCTCTCTGCATATGTGGTATAGTCCTTGCAGACAAGGGATTATGAGCTGGATACCGGGTATTTCAAGTCTTTTGTTGTGGCTATTCCTCAGTCCCTTTCCACATTAACCTTAGCTAGTAAAGCTCAATATCCTGGTACTAATTCATGCATCATTTATCCCTAACCACTTCCCCATCCTATGAGTAAAAGTGGGGCTAGCGTGCCCTGGTACATGTATGCTCCACTCCACCATAAGGGGACACGCTGGTGTCAGATTATAGCCCTGCTTTAGCCCAATTGTGTATAACAGAATTGTTTACTTGGGTTTGAGATATAAATATTAAAAACCTGGCCTTTATCCCGTACTGTCGGATGGGGGGGGGGGGGGGGGGGGGCAATCAAGTTGTCATCTACCATGACACTGCTATCAGCTACATTCTCTCGTAATTGTGTGTGGGTTATGGGATGGTGCTATGATGAAGCAGTGGATACAAATGCATTTCACTCTTACAACGCGTGTTGGTAAAAGCGTGTGCTTAATAACAATGAAAATGGGCACAGTCGTTAAATAAAAATGTGACAAAAATGAAATAGAACATTAAAAACTACAAATGTACTCTGAAAAATGAATGTGCCAACCACACTTTGTGTCAGTATCACAAATTGATGCGTCTAGTGACAGACAGTGCATATCCTGACTAGAACGCGCCTCTGGCAGCTATCTAATCTAGTTCAACTCTACACAGTTACCTAGACCAAGCTTACCCATAAAACTTTGGATCATTAGCCCAAACATCACACTGGTAAATGTATACGTCGATTTGCTTATATTTACGCGAATTGTCGGATGTGATCGATATTGGTGTGTATACTATATAATCACCATAGTCCAGGTGTGATCTCACCAATGATTTATACAGGCATAAAAAGTACTTTTATCCATAAAAACAAAGGATCTTTTAATTAGACCAAGTATTCTTTTATCTTTATTCACCACGAAACTTACATGAAGATCAGATTTAAGATTTTCTTGAAAAATAACACCAAGGTCTTTCTCATGATCAACAACTTTTATATTAACTTAATTATAATTTTTATCGGTCATTTCATATTCAAATCTGGGATTGTTGTTTCCTATATGGAGAACTTTACATTTATTGGAGCTAGGGAGCGCAGTGGCTCAGTGGTAGAGTGCTTGACTCGAGACCGAAAAGCCGCGGGTTCGAGCCTCACCGGCGTCACTGCGTTGTGGTCCTTGAGCAAGACACATTTATCCTAGCTTAGTACTGGTTCAACCCAGGAAGACCAGTCCCGCATAACTGAAAGATTGTTGAGTGGACGTAAAGAATCAAATCAAACAAACAATTTATTGGAGCTTGTTGTAATACTCTCTCTAAACTTTACTCTAAACTAATTCGCGTTTCCGGTTCCTGTATGCTAAAATCCAAAACTCCTTAATCTTAGCATCATTTTGAAAGTATTCAACTAGGCAAGCCCTCTTTAAAAGGAAAAAAAAATATATTGTTGAAAAATAACGAAAGACAACTCTGTTAAACTTTAAACAAGCTATATATGTAACTGCAGCTAAGGTATTGTTAAAAGGAAGCAGAACAAAGTACAGAAACTTGTTGGAGAAGGAACTAGAAAGGAAAGGAGCCTGATTGAAGAAGCTACTCTAGAACAGTATGATATTAAAATTGTCTCCAAACGCGTTAGTTAATTGCATCAATAGGTTAAATGACAGCATTACCGGCCCAAATATATTTGAAGTGTATATCAAGTGTTTTATAAAGAGGGGGGTAGTAAATATAAACTCCGTAATGCTTATATGAAAATAAGTTTATAAACTCCGTATTACATATATGCAAATAATTGTGTAAACAAATGTATTTACAATTTGACAACTTTGCTAGGATTTTTAACTAAACGTAAACAGATAGTTATTTAAATGCGGTTGCAGATCTAACCACTAAAGAAATAAAGAGTTAGTTATCATTTATTGATAAAGTTTTTGGAAAGGATCATTGACACTTGCTATGGGTAAATGCCTATGGTTTTCAGTAAAAAATAAAAGTTTTTCAATCGTCCCTTTCTTCACCTTGAAGCTACTCTGACCTGAGTACTTTATGGCTGTGAAATCCGTTTTCGATATTAAATGCTTCAAGGATGTAAAATTTTGGGTAGAACAATCAGTTTTACATTAAGATATATAGAAATCCGAAAACATTTTTTAAAATATCATTCCCCCCGTGTGCCAGCAAAAGCTTTTGCATGTATATGTGTTACCATATTTTACACATTGTATGGAAGTGGCTTGCTGGCACACGGGGGGATGGAGATGTTCAGCAGCCCAAAAACCCGGGGCCTAAGCCCATAAAATGCATTTTCTTTCAAATAAGAAATGACAGTAATGAATTTCTCTTGAACCAACCGCTTAAGTTGCTTTGTAATTTGTGCTGGTTTAATATAAAGTACTTGCAGATTCTAAGTAGAATTAGCAAGGTTTTATGCATTTTTTCATAAGAAAAAATCTCACTGTTATTAAATGACACATTATTTTGCAAACGTTCTGTACTTATATATTTGCATGCTAGGGAATTGTTCATGTTTTTATTTATGTCTGCTGACTTTCTTCAAATTTAGTTTTTAGAAATAAACCACCCAGGACCACCCTCAGAGTGTCAAACAGTTTGGATCCAGATCAAGACCTACATTCTGTTGGTCTGCATCTGGGTTCAAACTGTTTGCAAAAGGCTAATGGCAGACGACAATATTATCCACTGGCATGCAAAGAGTTATAACAGGTAAATACGTTAGTGTTCAATATATTGTCTCATATAGAGATATATAGTCTGCCAAAATTGACCTTAGACTGATTAATTTTCGCCAAAATCTTCGTGATATTCGTGCGTTTTCGTGGAGTACTCCGACCTTTGTCACGCTTTTACAGAGAATATGAAGATAATGTCAATTCGTTAATGCAAATGGTCTGATAGCCTAGTGGTTAGTTGACTACTTACAAATCAAGCATACCAGGATCGAAACTTGGAAGGAACCTTTTTTTTTATATAATTGCCAAAAATAGTAAGTGAGTATGCTTTCAAATTGCTTTCTGTTTTTAAGTTAATATTGTTCGTATAAATTTTACGTCATCTTGTGATGAGCTTTACATCTTTCATCTGTATTTAGCCGCTTTTGTATTCATATTGCCTAAGGTCTCCACTCTTTCCTTGTCAGCCGACAACATTTGCAAATAGTTTGGACCCAGTTCAGTACCAACAGAACGTATGTTCTGATCTGGATACAGACCATTTGGCACTCTGATAGTGTTCCTGTAAGATGTCTTAAAAAAGTTAATTTTGATTAAAAGTCAGCAGATGATAACAAAAGTCTCAAAAAATATTCAGCGTGCAAAGAGTTAATCACATATAAGCTTATTGAAATTATTCACGGTGCTGTATTTGTTACATAAACACATGTCAAATACAAATAAATGTATCCAGTTGTGCACAAAATCAAGAATAAAGACAAAGAAACTATAGCAAATCGGAAAAAAATGAACAAAAAATACTTAAATGCAGTGGACTCGAACCCACATCTTTTGAGTGCTAAAACACTCGACTATCCACTAGGCTATCGGGGAATTGAGATTAATTCTATATAGATTAGTAATTCTACAACAATCTAAAGCGCACTTTTACGAAGATTCACGAAGACTAAGTAAAAGGTCATTGAATATTCATATGTCTCGGGTCATTTTTGACAAACAATACATGCATATGTATACCATAAATAGTCGGACACTTTAAATACATTCAACATTGCTATGCCCTTTAAACAAAGCAAACGTAATATTCAAATGATCTAGTTAGAATCAGTTTTACTTTCCAATGCCAAATGGGACACTTTCATTCCTTCAAAAATATTTTTTTTTGTTGAGCTTTCAGTTTTGTATTATTTACGGTACATGTAGTCAAAAATGTACAAGTAACTTCTAAATTATCTCCCCAAGATCATTTTATTACAAAACATATTTTGTTTTTAAAACAATTTCATCAATTATAGTGATTTGTTAATACTCTGCGTATGGTATGTTCAATAGATATCACCATGCCTACCAAATAAATCCTTTGATTCTTGGCGTGTTCCAAGGCTAAGTTAAAAAAAATATCTTCACTTCTGAAAACGGGGTAAGTTTGATTCATTTTTAAGCTACACTGGACAGGATTGATGAAATATTTTGTATTTGGTCAAACTTGTATTGTTCTACCTCACCTCTGATCAGGTGTAAGGAAACTTGGAAGTTGGACCGAATGGGTCCAACCGTAACACTGGAAAAACTTGTTCTACCTCATCTCAGATCAGGTGTAAGTCTTAGGAAACTGTAAGTTGGACCGAAAGGGTTCAACGGTAACACTGGGAAAAATTGTTCTACCTTATCTCTGATCAGGTGTAAGGTAACTTGAAAGTTAAACCGAAAGGGTTCAACCGTAACACTGGAAACACTTGTTCTACCTCATATCTGATCAGGTGAAAGGAAACTTGAAAGTTGGACCGAAATGATGCAACTGTAACACTGGAAAAACGTGTTCTACTTATCTCTGATTAGGTGTAAGGAAACTTGGAAGTTGGGCCGAAAGGGTCCAACCGTAAAGCTGGGAAACCTTGTTCTACCTCATGTCTGATCAGGTGTAAGGAAACTTAGAAGTTGGACCGAAAGTACCAACCGTAACACTGGAAAAACTTGTTCAACCTTATCTCTGATCAGGTGAAAGGAAACTTGGAAGTTGGACCGAAAGGGTTCAACCGTAACACTGGAAAAACTTGTTCTACCTCACCTCTGATCAGGTGAAAGGAAACTTTAAAGTTGTACCGAAAGGGTCCAAACATAACACTGGGAAAACATGTTCTACCTCATCTCTGATCAGGTGAAAGGAAACTTGGAAGTTGGACCGAATGGGTCCAACCGTACACTGGAAAAACTTGTTCTACCTCATCTCTGATAAGGTGAAAGGAAACTTGGAAGTTGGACCGAAAGGATCCAACCGAAACACTGGAAAAACTTGTTCTACCCCATCTCAGATCAGATGTAAGGAAACTTGGAAGTTGGACCGAAAGGGTCCAACCGTAAAGCTGGAAAAACTTGTTCTACCTCATGTCTGATCAGGTGTAAGGAAACTTGGAAGTTGGACTGAAAGTACCAACCGTAACACTGGAAAAACTTGTTCTACCTTATCTCTGATCAGGTGAAAGGGAACTTGGAGTTGGACCGAAAGAGTTCAAGCGTAAAGCTGGAAAAACTTGTTTTACCCCATGTCTGATCATGTGTAAGGAAACTTTTAAGTTGGACCGAAAGGGTCCAACCATAACCTTGTAAAAAACTTGTTCTACCTCATCTCTGATCAGAAGAAAGGAAACTTGGAAGTTGGACCAAAAGGATCCAACCAAAACACTGGAAAAACTTGTTCTACCCCATTTCTGATCAGGTGTAAGGAAACTTAGAAGTTGGACCGAAAGGGTCCAACCGTAACACTGGAAAAACTTGTGTTACCCCATCTCTGATCAGGTGTAAGGAAACTTGAAAGTTGGACTGAAAGGGTCCAACCGTAACTCTGGAAAAACTTATTCTACCTCATCTCTGATCAGGTGTAAGGAAACTTGTAAATTGGACGGAAAGGGTCTAACCGTAACACTGGAAGACTTATTCTACCTCATCTCTGATCAGGTGTAAGGAAACTTGGAAGATGGACCGAAAGGATCCAACCGTAACACTGGAAAAACTTGTTCTTCCTCATCTGATCAGGTGTAAGAAAATTTGGAAGTTGGACCGAAAGGGTCCAACTATAACACTGGAAAAACTTGTTCTACCTCATCTCTGATCAGGTGTAAGGAAACTTAGAAGTTGGACCGAAAGGGTCCAACCGTAACACTGGAAAAACGTGTTCTACCTCATCTCTAATCAGGTGTAAGGAAACTTAGAAGTTGGACCGAAAGGGTCCAACCGAAACGCTGGAAAAACGTGTTCTACCTCATCTCTGATCAGGTATAAGGAAACTTAGAAATTGGACCGAAAGGGTCCAACAGTAACACTGGAAAACATGTTCTACCCATCTCTGATCAGGTGTAAGGAAACTTGGAAGTTGGACTGAAAGGGTCCAACCGTAACACTGGAAGACTTATTCTACCTCATCTCTGATCAGGTGTAAGGAAACTTGTAAATTGGACCGAAAGGGTCCAACCGTAACACTAGAAAAACTTGTTCTACCTCATCTCTGATCAGGTGTAAGGAAACTTGGAAGATGGACTGAAAGGATCCAACCAAAACACTGGAAAAACTTGTTCTTCCTCATCTGTTTAGGTTTAAGAAAATTTGGAAGTTGGACCGAAAGGGTCCAACTATAACACTGGAAAAACTTGTTCTACCTCATCTCTGATCAGGTGTAAGGAAACTTAGAAGTTGGACCGAAAGGGTCCAACCGTAACACTGGAAAAACGTGTTTTACCTCATCTCTAATCAGGTGTAAGGAAACTTAGAAGTTGGACCGAAAGGGTCCATTCGAAACGCTGGAAATACGTGTTCTACCTCATCTCTGATCAGGTGTAAGGAAACTTAGAAATTGGACCGAAAGGGTCCAACAGTACTACTGGAAAACTTGTTCTTCTTAATCTCTGATCAGGCCCAAAGGTTATAAAACGTTTTTCATACTCAACTCAGCTGAGTACGGAATTTTAACTGCTAAGTAAAACTATAATATCGACAGATGAAGAAGTTTCTTAGTTTAAGTCGCTCAAATGTTGTATTTATCATGCTGATAAATGTTAACATGCCAACAATCGTTGGCATTTTGACATTTATAAGCAGGATAAATTTCGTGCTCAGCTGAGTTGAGCATAGAAAAGTTTTAAAACCTCAGGGCCAGGTATAAGGAAAGTTAGAAGTTGGAACAAAAGGGTCCAACCGTAAGTCTGGAAAAACTTGTTCTACCTCATCTCTGATCAGGTGTAAGTAAGGAAACTTGGAAGCTGGACCCAAAAGGGTCCAACCGTAACACTGGAAAAACGATCGCAATGCCATGCGCCTTCAAGACTGGTTGCATCATCTACACCAATTTCACCACAGCCGGAACCTCGGTCATTCACACCGAGTGTCGGCCCTTTTCAATGGCTTTCCCGCCTTAAAGGGTTGTGACAGAGGGTAGGTAGAACACGTACAGATGAAAGATGAGGTGGTTTGTCCACCACCCTCACCCCCCCCCCCCCAAAAAAAAATGTGAAAACTGTGTTGTTGTTGTTGTGTTTTTTTTTGGGGGGGTGGGGATGTACAAACCACCGCGTCTTTCACCTGTGGGCAGAAACAGGGTCTTTATATACAGCCTTTTTTACAGGATTAGGAATTGTTACCATATGTTCAAAAAACTGTTGTAGGCCAGTGTGAATTGACCACGCCTTCATTAATTGCTGGTTCCTGTTTACAGGTGGTCAGTCATGAAAAAACGCTTAACCAGTACCCTCTACACCTGGCAATCACACTGGTAAATGTATACGTCGATTTGGTGGTACATGTATTTACGCGTATTGCCGGTACATCATAGACCGGAAGTGGTAGAAATTGGTGATAATAATCTATTCCTAAATGCTTACATAAATCGCCATCTGCATGCCGAATACTTAAAAATGATCTAATTTTATAGTCCTTTAGGCATATGGCATGTTTTTCTACATAGTATTAAGTCCAATATCTACCACTTCCGGTCTTTAAGGTACCGGCAATACGCGTAAATACCACCAAATCGACGTAAACATTTACCAGTGTGGCAATGAGGGGTTCTGGCTACATGTATTGATATCATTGACCACCTGTAGGGAACCAGCAATTAATGTAGATATGCCACTTAACTCTGACACAAAGTCTTGCCATTGCTGAGATTTTTTAGCAGAGAATGCAACGACAGAGGCATATTTAACGAACTTTAAGGTAACGCTTGATAAAACGGCCATGATTATATGATTATTGCCAATCGGCTAGACTATGAAGGAGTGTGATATGAATTTTGAAAGCGTGGATGTTTCTTGGATACAGTTAGTTGCCTAGTTCCGAATCACCTTTACTTCAAGGCATATTCCAAATAGTTGCTCTGAGTAAATACGATTTCCGTTTTGCTATTACAAAGCACTATCATTTCCTTAAATAATGAACCTCAATTCGTATCATTCGGTCTCTGCTATGTGTCAAACCATGGTTTTGAGTAGGCCGCCAATTTTCCTAGTTTCGGGTCATTTTTCCAGTTTCGAATCACTTTAGAAATTCTAAGAAATTAACTTCAGTAGTGCAGTTGCATTAAGGTTAAGACATTGTTAGCCTAATTACTTCTTCCAATGACGAGTTTAACACATTATTTTACCGTTTTCATTGCAACAAACTAACGCAGATACAGAAAGTTTCCTCGGGGGAGTCCAGGTCCAAAGTTTTGATGTTTATTTATATTTTTTTCAAAAAGGAAAACCAGTGTTCCTAAGAAAACCTATACCCAGTAACCAAAACGGGCCTCCATCGGCCCGCCAGCGAAACGCCATTTAAATGGCGCCTCGTTAGCGGTCCGATGATGACCTGACATCGGTAACTTTGTTCCAAAGGTTCCAGAGGAAATCTACAGATTTGTGCTTTTTCAATGCCGTTTTAGTTGATTGTTTGTTTGTTTGTTTGTATGTTGCTTTACGTCCCAAGTCAACAGCTATGGTCATTGCGGGACGGTCAGTTCACCTAATCACACTTTTTTCCTGGGCAGGCTTGAACAAGCGGTTAACCAGTAATTCGTGGACATACTTTCGCTTGTAACTGACAATAACCCTTCTTGAACCCTTCTTGAATGAATCAGCGGGAGAGAGGAGAATGACTGTAGAAATTATTTCATGATCAATCTCCACGAAAGTATGGGACCGGGCCGGGATCGAACTCGCGACCCCTGGGTTTTAGTTGATGAGCGGGGAGAGGATCCAAATACCACTATAAACGGGCAATCATCGGTCCGTCAGCGAAACGCCATTTGATAGCCCAGCATTGAATGCTGGCTTGGTGGCCCTGTGAATTTTAGGGGTACATGTATAGCTTTGTGATTTTACAGTGGGGGAGGCTCTAGGTCCCCTGTCTCTCCTGGATCCGCGTTTGCTTAGCACGTTTTTATAAGTTTTATGCCTTTGTGTGTGTCTGTTGAATTTCTCTGTCTTCCTGTCTATCAGTCTGCCTGTCTATCTAAGTCTCTCTCTATATGCGTCTGTCTGTCTGTCCACCCGCCCGTCCGTCCGTCTGTCTCTCTCTCTCTCTCAGCATATGTGGTGTAGTCCTAGCACACCAGGGATCACGAGCTCGATACCGGGTATTTAAAGTCATTCGTTGGGACCCTTAATCAGTCCCGTACGCTAATGGAAGCCCATTATCCTGGTTATAAATTGTGCATCATTTATCCGTAACCACTATCCCATCATATGAGTAAAAGTGGGGCTAACGTCTTGTTGATTTTCCAGTGCCCTGGTATATGCCCCACTCCATCACAAGGTGACGTGCTTGTGTCGGATGATTCCCCTGCTTTTTAGCCCAACTATATAACAGAATTTTTACTAAGCCAATGGGTACAAACCGTTCCATATTAGAATTAAGAGTGAGGTTGGTACCGTTAAACATGCTGACGCTTTCCAGTATTTCATTTACTGGCCTTTGTCGATCGTCATTTGAATTTATATTTCATGTTTGTCTTCTAAATGCTGTCTTCACCTGGAGATATAAAGGTTAAAAACCTGGCTTTTATCCCGCTTTTTATCCCGCAGCTTTATCATCTCTACAAGATAGGATATGTCCGCGAAATCCCCTGGGGGTGGGCAAACCCATTCTTAGCCGTCCGTCTAAAAGTACAAGTTCTATAATAATTAATAGTAACGGTAAATCAAATCAATTGAACAAAAATCTAAGTATATTGATTTTATTAGCCGGGTTTTTCAAAGAAAAAAATCTGGTTATTAAATTAGTGTTGTCCTAGTAGGGGAGCCAGAGATTCAAAAATTGGAAAAAAGTGGCCGAAAATTAGCAGAATTTTAGACTATATCCTCAGTTAGTATGGTGTTTTAGAAATGTGAAAACAGATATTGCACAAATTTTAAGTCTTGCAAAAGATGTTTATTTATGGGGTAACCATAGCTACCCTCATGCAGGCTTCATGTAGTAGGCTATTTGCTACATTACTGAAAAGAAAAGTTATTTAGACCAGATAGGCCACATTTCCTACTATCTGCATATTGCTTTACAGTAACTCAATTTAAAGCACCAAACTGACAACAAGTTTAAATGACTAACGCTTACGTAATTGTTATATACGTTACTTACATTCAAATATATACTGCTCAAAATATGTTAAGGGTCAAACAGATTTTCGTAAAAATGTTTTTTGTCAAATGATTTTCTTTAAAGTTTGAACTATATTAACATACATCGATTCATGGTGTAACTGACCACTGTGTTTATTCTTGCATGAACGCACGTATACCACGGGTAAACTGTGTTCATATTGCCTACACGAGTTTTACGAATAATTATTGTGTGGAAGTCACTTGTTTGGAGAGTTGCATTTATGGATTTTTGAGTTAATTTTCGCTGTGCTTTGCTTATTTGTGGTACCAGAAGTCATTTGTGCACAAAAATGCCAAATCGAAGATATTTGTCTGTTAGGGACATGGAGAGAATTTTAGGTATGCTTCAGGCTGGAGCAACCCAACGTTATGCAGCCGCTCAGTTTGGCGTCACGCAATCTGTTGTTCAGAGAATATGGCAGCGTTTTCTTGACACCGGGAGTGTTGAAGAACTACCAAAAAGTGGTCGTCCAAGAAAGACATCAGCAGTGTATGACCGGTATATTGTCACCATGTCTCGACGTCAGAGGTTTGACACGGCAAGAACTCTAAACCAGCAATTCCTTCATGCAACTGGTATCATTAATTGTGAACAGACAATCAGAAATCGTCTTCATGACAACGGAATTCATGCTCGGAGACCAGCCGTGAGACCCCCATTGACACGTGATCACAGAACCGCAAGGCGTCAATTTGCAGCACAGTATAAAGACGTGCCATTGGGTAGTTTGAGGAAAATCCTCTTTACCGATGAGTCAAGATTCTGCGTTGATAATAGTGATGGACGCAAGTGTGTCTGGCGAAGGATGGACGAACGTTTTGTTAACTGTTGTGTTGCTGAACATGACCGATGGGGTGGTCCATCTGTTATGGTATGGGGTGGCATTTCATTTGATGGAGTCACCGATCTCTATGTCATCCAAAATGGGGCACTGACGGCCGTACGCTATAGAGACGAAATTCTAGATGTCTATGCAGGGGCAGTCGGTGATAACTTTGTTTTAATGGATGATAATGCACGTCCCCATAGGGCTCGTGTGGTTAATGATTATCTTGAGGATGAGGGTATCGAACGTTTGGATTGGCCTTCACGCTCACCTGACCTCAACCCAATTGAACATGCCTGGGACGCTCTCCAGAGACGAATAAATGCACGTTTGGCACAACCGCAAACAGCCCAGCAGCTTGCAAATGCTCTTCTAGAGGAGTGGGTACGAATCCCTCGTAAAGACATACAAACACTAGTGCTGAGCTTTTGGACACGATGTACTGAAGTTATTGATGCTTGTGGAGGCCACACACGATATTAGAACTGACCAAAATGAGTAAGAATGCTTCCCAGGTATAAATTTCAAAAAGACATTACCCCGCCCATCTCTATGAAAAGGATGTGTGTTTCAGATATGGCGGTTTATTCACTTTTGATTGTTAATTGTTTGCTTAACCATCTTAACTAAAGCAATGTCTGACCGATGAAATTGTTATAAACGTTATTTTGCTACTATAGTATTAAATGGGTAATATTAATTCGTAAATAATTGTTTGACCCTTATCTTTTTTTGAGCAGTAGGCCATGGGCTGCCAAAAGACTTGTGGAGGGAGATTTCTGTACATTTAGATTTTCTTAGCTACTTATATATTATAAAATGTCTATGAGGTTTTGATGAACATGTGCATTTACCCTGCAATAGCCAAGTCTAATACGTTACCATTAGATAATAAGGAAACTCCTAGTATAGTGTTATTATAATTTTCATCGTTTTTTCTTACATATCATTATGATTGATATTTTAATTAGATGCAGCTTAATATCAGAATAATAATATAAGTTTAGGCACCTGGAAGTTCTATTATATACGTTACTTTCTTTTAAAACAATATTTTGTGCAATGTTATGTGTATATACGTTCAAACAGCTAGTAGGTGAAAATTAATTAAATTGACTACCATCTTAGTGCTCAAAATTAGATTGGAAATATTGTATTTTTTAAACATTTGATATAAATGAGATGCAAAATCAACAAAATCATATTTGGTTTAAAGAGAAAAAACTTGAAAATAAATCACATACATGTTTTTCAGTGTATGTTTTAGGAATCATGTAAATAGGATAATTGATACCTATTTATTATTCATAACTTAATTGTTTCAAAAAGCTTACATGATTCTTTAAAATCTGTGCCACAATCATGTATTTGCTTCTTTTTATGCATTAAATGGCATTAAATGACATATACAAGACATTTTCTTTCACCGTCAACAGCTCAATGAATAAATAAAAAGCACGCAGTAACATAGGTAACATAGTCAGATCCATCATACATTATAAAAGCCATCAAATATATGCATTTATAAAGTTATTCGTTACAGCAGCTATATTTAAAACAATAAGACACAAAATATACCTTAAAACTCTAAAAAATGTAAGATATTTCAAGCAGAAGTCCAAATCAAGAAGTGAAACATAAAAGATACCTTCGTCGGTGTCATATGAAACAAAACTGAGCTTTGTCGAAATCGTGATGATTTCTGTCTTTGATTTAGCACTCGCCTTAGCAATCCTTGGGGTTATAACAATTTAGTATCTACAGCGTATCTGCTTTGGAAAAAGAGTATTATTTATGTTGGTAACGTACACAAAAATAAAGATCATTACTTTAAACATTGTGTTGCCTGGCTTTAAACGTTTGTGAAGCAATGAAACAGGTCAGCATTTATTCTAAATTACCATTTTAATACTTTAGAAACAGACACATGTCTGTTCATAAGTTGGAAAAGCTCCCCTGCATTGTTAGTATTGATTAGACTTCGATACTTAGGACCTTGAGCAAACAACTTTCTAGAATCAGACTTGTGCGCGTCTGTTTATATGTGCTTTGTGGTCACCTGCTGGGAAAGGGCTGACCTCTTGGCTCTCGTTTGTGGTGTCTACTGTGAGTTTGTCACTTTCCCATTGGTATCCTGGGTCAGGTGTGGTACTTAATTGTATCGATTCCTGATCTTTGCACCCTTACTTACTTTGATTGATCATATATTCCAGAATGTTTGCAGACGTTTGCTTTTTATCTATAGCTTATCAGCATGCGTGATAGCATCTGCTTTAATGTTTGTTTTATTCAACAGGACACTATATATTTTTACACTCACAATAAGTAATCATATAAACCGTCATTCAGTCCTTAAAACTAATTAATTAATACCCATAAAACATGTACCAATTTCGTATGCGATGCTATATTTATGGTATATTGATAGTTCATGTAAAAGAACTAAAATCCATACTTATGCTACTTTCAAAGATTACTTTCAGATAGTATACTCAACAAATGCTATGCTGTATCATACTTACATATAGTGCAATTGTCTCTATTAGACAATGTTACCACTATCTGAGATGTATCTTGATACTTTTACAAATAGAAAGAAATACAATTTCTTATGCAGACGATTGATAAAAAAGAGAGACAGAGACATTAAACATGCATACATTCTATTTGTTAAGTTTATGCTTACTTTCTTAGCCTAACATGTAAATCTATTATTTGTGTAAGTAATGATACTAACTATTGTGCCTTCTCTATTGTCCATATAAATATTATTTTATTAGCACTGTAGATAATTTGATGTTTGCCTTAATATACCCTGATGTGTTTACAACTCATCTATTATTTAACGCCCATAAAAGGAATCAACTGACAGGGTTCCTGCAAAAGTTTGTTTAAAATGGGGTCCAATGACTTCTATGTTATTATGATAGTACTTAACATCAGCTGTTTAAGCACTAATTGCTAAAACTAAGTTTGATCTTATGACTGTTATTTTTACTCAAAGATATTGCTATTCCTATCAACAATCTGATTAATGTAAATAATCTTTTAAACGGTAATTTTATTAATGCGTCCTAGTTAAATTTGGCTTAAACATTTTTCTCTCTGTTGAAATTTTATAATTTAGTAAATTTGGTATCGTAAATTACAACTTAAGAAATCTAGATTTCTTGGATATGATCACTGCCTTGCCATGTTAAACTCATCCTTAGGGAAGATTTCCCCAATTTCAATGGCAATTATTCATTTTGAATAACCCATTCAATTTTTAAGTTTGCATGGCTTTGACAAATGATTAATGTGTTTCCAGGTTTTAAGTGACCCCCGTTTTTCTTTTTTTAAACCGCTTTAAATTAAACTTAGAAGAACGGCACTTAGCATGTGGATTTAAATGCACACCGCGTAAAAAACTTATTTTTGGGAGACGCCCTTATTTGTAAATGAAGCCCAAATCCCCTGTACAAAAGAATAACTTAGTTGTTTTTCCCTGTGAATATACTCATGTGTACCCCAAAAGATACACGTGGTATATTTACATTGCTATAATGATATGCACTCGCCTATGGGCCAGTTAAGCAATTTTAGCGTGAAGTTGCTATTGTCTTTATCAGTTTGTTTTGGGTACTCAAAAGAACCGTATCATCCAGACGGTTATTTTGAGTACACACAACATATTTTTTGGTTGATGAATAGGAAAATAATGTTCTGTTACGCACTCTTATCTGTGGGACTGACGAATAACCTCCACTGACCTGTATAAGCCATGTTTTATTTTTATCGTTAGGTTCACTTGGGGACTCATTCAAAGAGGAGCAGCAAAAACACACCAAAATTCCATCTAATCCCAGCCTATACAAAAACTCATATTTGTATGGAAAAAATAAATTCAATTACGCGGTGTATATCTAAAGTCATTTCTCTAATTTATTTTTCAATTAAAATCACCATTAAAGAATAATTAGCAAAAAACGGGGGTCACTTAAGTCTTGGAAACAGTATAGTAGTGTTAAGTCAAACTGGCTATTAGTTTCATTAACCAAACAATGAAAGCCATATTAAAAATGAGCTGAAATTAAAGTGCATAACTAGAATAAATTAAAAAAGTCACCTTCTGAGTTCTGATATATGCATAAATAGATGTGGCTTAACAATTTGCTTAAAGAGTTAATGATAACAAACACTTATGTTGCCTTAAATTTAATTTAAAGTAAACAACGTTTTATTTTATATATTCATAAAGGAGTGATGCTGTCTATATTGCCAGCAAACGTCTTCTTACTATATGTGGACATGACTAGGAACTGTCACAATAACATACTCCTGAATGACCCACTGCACATTTAGGAAGAGCCACGGAACACAGATACCTACAATATAATTAAAGTGAAGCAACCAACTCTCTTTCTTGTCAAGATGATTGCTGAACTAGAAACAAATTAGAATACAAAGGCCCGATTCAAAACTCCCACAACCAATAGGAACAACAACAAACAAAGTTTCCAACATCCACACATCATTTTTTCAGAAATTCTTAGATATTTTATCATAAATGAATCTGATTTGATAGAACTGATATGTTATTTACTATGTTATATATTGTGATGAGTGTGAACAGGTTCGACACAAAGCTTTGGCTGCTTCTGAATAGCTTATTAGATTGTTTTGTTCAATTAAAAGAAAAAAAAATGTGCAAATATATAAAGTTGTTTTAGGTTTTCAGGCTCAGTTGAAAATGGTAAACGGTTGAGACAAATATATAATCATGATATAGAATTCGTTTATTTATAGTTTTATATGTTACTTTAGCAAATTTGACTGAACAAGCTTAAGGGAATGTATCCTAGTTGAGATGTTGCATCAGACTTATCATTTTATAAGTTTATAAATTGCATAACATAACATAGAAAATTAGCAAACAATGTGTTTTTTTTAAGTAAAGAAGTATACCATTTCTTAAAATAAAATGTTACAACCATATACATAGTCTCCTAATTAGTACTGATAACTTCTTCTTTTGGAACAAATGCTCTTTTTATGCCTATCAAACACAGCCCCTCCCCCTTTTTAAACGAATAAACTTTCCAGTGATATATAATTTAAGCTATTAAGCAATTTCTGTTTGTCTTCAACTTTGTTATATACGTTACATATTGAAAATCAAACAACAAAATGATATATTACCTCAGAAATGTTGTTAAGTATTACTCTAAAGTCGGTGATATCAAAACAATTATCATAAGGTGTTTGAAAGCTAACAGAAAAATATTGCATGCTTATTTTCAAACCTAAGAGGTTCTAAACTTATATCAAGTTTTATCTATGGTCATCTTATTAAAAGGCTTATAACTAACAAAGTATTTATGTTAGACCGTATCTGTTTGCAGTTTTTAAATGGTCTGTTAACGCTCGTATAAATACATGCTATCATGAAGTTAAACACATATTCAAAATTTTGTCAAATGAAACTTTTTATCAAAATATCAATCATTTTAAGGGTATATTTAAAATGTAACGTAAATGACATTATAATGGACCCAAACAACTTTTATAAACATCAATATGTGTAGAAAATAGCATATTCTTACAGATTACATGAATGTTTTGATCATTTAAACATTTCAACTTCTACCTTAATCGACTTAATAACATATTTTTGTTGTAAGAAAATGAGGGGTAACGTATTAAACACACTGTTACTGTACAGGTATGTTTGCAATACTTAAATTGAGTGCAATACCTGGTTTCATACTGCCTATACTATGTACTAAAGGATAAAACAAGTGAAAATTCTGCGAAAAAGGGGCCATACCTTTATGCTTATTTTTGACATTTTTGAACACTGGCTCCTCTACTATCCGGGCGGGCGGCGCATTCTTGGTTAACGTTTTGGTTAACCCTTTTGCAGATTCAATTTTCTCGCAAAGTATTCAACCTACATTCTTCAAATTTCACACATAGTTTCTTCAGGGTCTTTGCATTCATATGATGCCATGTTCTTTTCAGTTGGTTCCCAATTTTTTGGCATAAATGCATTTTTTGGAGATAGGTGTTTTTTTTATTTAGTTTTTCACAAATTTCTGTGTATATTCCATAACTCCAAAACGATTCAAGGTATTTGAATGGACCTTAATAGGGATGTACATCCAGATGATCAGGCACGCTGCACACAAGTGGCATAACACTAGCTTGCTTACTTGCCTAGTTATTTCCCTTTGCATTTTTCACAAATTTTTGTGTATGCTCTATAACCCCAAAACTATTCAAGATATTTGGATGATACCTGGTATGAATGTAGACCCACATAAACAGACACACTGTACACAAAATGGATAACTCTAGCTTGCTTACTTTCTTAATTATCTTCCTTTGCAGTTTTTTTAACTTTAGACATTTTTGTATCTGAATCCAAAGCCATTTCAGGTATGTTGACAATACTAGGTAAGAATGTAGATCCAGATGAGTATTTGAGCTGCACACAAGTTGGACAACTCTTGGTTTCTTATTTTCTTAATTATCTCCCTTACCAGTTTTTGGCCTTATCATATTATTTGCATGTAACTCCAAAACCCTTAGGTATATTTTAATAATACCTTGTAAGGATGTAAACCCAGATGAATAGGTGTACCACACAAGACGAACAACTATTGTTCTTACTTTCTCAGTTGTCTCCCTTTGCAATTGTTAGCTTTTGAAATTTTTCCATCTGTAATTTAACATTGTTTTCAGTTATATTCATACTACTACATAGATATGTACACCCAGATGAATAGGTGCAGTGCACACAAGATAGATAACTGTAGCTGACTTTTTTTACTTATCTCCCTTTGCAATTTTAGACTGTGCTTTTATTTTAAAATTAGCATCTGTAAATTCATAACCCTTTGCGGTATTTTGATAATACTGAATAGTATTTATAGTGATCTCCCTTTGCACATTTTTATTGAACTCCACAGCTACACCCTGAGGTATGTACATCTTGGTGAGTGGACATGTCCCGAGCGTGAGTGGACATGTCCCGTGCAAGAAAAGCAACTCCTTCTCTGTTTATTGCCTTTACTTGTTTGTATTCCATTAAAGTATAATACCTTCATAGATATATATATATATAATGATGAATTGTAATTAATGTATGAATTGTGATATTACACTTAACATTCGACAAGTTAAAGAATGATGTGCACAAATTAAAAGATTAAAATATTTGAATCAAAACATGTTCCTCCATATTACTCATAATTATACTTATCAGATATGTATAGAAAAATAAACCGGCTATAATGCCTTTTGGCATTTTTTCTTGTTTTTGTATGTTTAAAATGATATTTTTTTCTTTATTTTCAGAATACACATCTTAGTATTCATAGTAGCCTCGACATCATACATTTATAATCGTTCACTAAGCCAACTCCACATTCCAACAATTAAGGTAACACAAATGCCCAAATGCAAAAAGAAGCCCTAACTCAGAAAATGCTTTATCACGACAAAGGATTTGGTTAGAGGTTTACCAAGATAGTTTTTGTTTGGTGGTTCACTAGATAAGAGACGCCCATATGGACAAGTTCATTCAGGAGAAAAATCATTTGAATGTAAGGACTGTTTGAAGTCCTTAAGTTGAGCTGACGACTTGAAGATGCATGAGGGGCTTCACTCAGGACAGAAACCTTTAACGTTTAATGATTGTGGAAAGTCCTTTTGTCACACGGACAACTTGAAAATACATAAAAAAGTTCATGTAGGAGAAAAAACATTTGTATGTGACATTTGTAGGAAGTCCTTTAGTCAAACAAGTGACTTGAATACTCATAGACGCATTCATACAGTAGATAAACCATTTATATGCAACGATTGTGGGAAATCATTTAATCTAGCAAGTAACTTGAAGAAGCATAAGCGTGTTCATTCACTAGAAAAACCGTTTAAATGTAAAGATTGTTTGAAATCATTTAGACAAGCCAGCAACTTAAAGGTACATGAGCGGGTTCACTCCGGAGAGAAACCATTTACATGTAGTAATTGTGGCAAGTGCTTTAGTAATGCAGGCAACTTGAAGAAACATAAACTGATTCATACAGGGTACAGACCATTTTCATGCGATGTTTGTGGGCAGCACTTTAGTCAAGCAATCGTTTTGAAAAACCATAAACGCATTCATACAGGCGATAAACCATTTACATGCCATATTTGTGGAAATTCATTTAGTACAGCAAGTAACTTGAAGAAACATAATATTGTTCATGCACGAGAGAAACCATTTACATGCCATATTTGAAGAAAGTCATTTAGTTCAGCATATAACTTGAAGAAACATAATATTGTTCATACAGGCGACAAACCATTTGAATGTAAAGTTTGTGGGGTGCCGTTCAGTCACTTTGGCGACATGAAGAAACATGAGCGTATTCATACAGTAGCAAAGCCGTTTGTATGTGATACCTGTTGGAAGTCCTTCAGTCAGGCAAGGTATTTGAATAGACATAGGCGCGTTCATACAGGAGTGAAACCGTATGTATGTGGCATTTGTGACAAACCCTTTATTCAGACAAGCGACCTGAAAAGACACATGCTAGTTCATACTAGAGACTGAAAATCTTAGCTAATTCCAGGGTTCCCACAAGCTCTGGAAATCATGGACACACGGTAGTTCATACTAGAGTGAAATTCTTAGCTAATTCCAGGGTTCCCACAAACTCTGGAAATCATGGATGGAAATCATGGACACATGGTAGTTCGTACTAGAAAGTGAAAATCTAAGCTAATTCTAGGGTTCCCACAAGCTCTGTGAATCATGGACACATGTTAGTTCATACTAGAGAGTGAAAATCTTAGCTAATTCTAGGGTTCCCACAAGCTCTGGAAATCATGGACACATGTTAGTTCATACTAGAGAGTGAAAATCTTAGCTAATTCTAGGGTTCCCACAAACTCTGGAAATCATGGACACATGTTAGTTCATACTAGAGAGTGAAAATCTTAGCTAATTCCAGGGTTCCCACAAGCTCTGGAAATCATGGAAAACCTGGAAAATCACTTAAAAAGTTCCATGCCTGGAAAAATCATGGAATTGGAAAAAAACTGAAAAGTCATGGAAAAATCATGGAATTTTGTGAAATAATTTGAACACAAGTGTCCGACAGCTAGTTTTCTGGCTACTGGTGGTTTCAAGTTTTAATTATTTGAAAATGCATGCATGGTCTACAAGCATGCTGTTATTGCTGCATTCCGCATTTATGCTCAGTGTGGTGAAGATGCTGCTAAAAGGGGAGGATGGAGGCCATGTATTAAATAGTCATAGAAATTACACTGTTGATCATGGAAAATCATGGAAAATTCATGGAATTGTGTTTTTGAATTTCTGTGCGAACCCTGTAATTCATACTGAAGAGAAGACATATATTTACCTGTTGTTAAGGAAGAACAGTTCACGCAGGAGAGAAACCTTTTACATGTGACATTTGTTTTATACTTCAACTTGTTTATCAGAGACACATGTAATAATGAATAATTAGAGAAACATGTACACGTGGTTATGTTGCTAATCATAGACCTGAACATTGTCAATTTCATACATACACACTCTTTATCCGCTGCTTAGTATTAGTTCACCTCAGGTAGGCAGGAAATAGTCTCGACATGGTCGTACAGCATATATGCAAACAAATCATGCACATTCGGTAACACGAAAGTGTGTGCACATAGTACTTGTTAACCGCTTATGCACCAGTCATTTGTGTTTCCCGCCCCCTTGGGGCCTGGGATACCAGGGATATAGCGGGGCGTATGTGCCCGGATTGTACCTACGATGTGTCCCTGATTGGCTATAATATTAATATATTGCACAGACTGTATGCTTGGTGGTCAACCAAATCACAGTGGTAATGTTGCTTTCCTCTTTAATTGTACGCCGGTGGGTCCGACTTCAGGTCAGGCCTCAGACTCTATGACGGCTCTGACGTAAAGCTTTAATCGGTGGGTTGGTGCCTGATGTTTATCTGTAGCTGGACCCACCGTGGCTCAACTTGAGGTTTTCTTTAGCTCGTACTATCTGTGAGTCATGAGCCCTTTTCTTTGTTTCATCATGAAGTGTTATTTTGATTAGAGTGTTTTCCATGATGATACATTGCATTAGTTAGATGGCCTCCATGCGAGCTGAACATTTCTTGTACTTCAACAACAGCAGAATCTAGGGCGGAGATTTGGTACCAGTAAAATGCATTTAAGCCCCCCCGTGGGTTAGGCTGCTGTCCGTTCTAAGGCGGTGGTTCTGTTGTTGTTGACTTTTTGTTTATTGTTACTCCTATTGTGGGAGTCTGTAATTGTTCTATGTTTTGTTGTACGTTACTTTATGTCCATTCTAGTATTGCAATCATCTTGATGGGGAAGAGAGAGCTGATTGCTTTGCTTAATTTGTCTTCTTGGTGTCTCGTGATGGTTGAGCGGCTCTTCCTCGCGGTGCCAGGGGGTTATCTGCAGTTTGTGATTGTGGTATTTCCTGATCATACTCACTTACTATTTTTCAGACTATGACGGTTCCAACTTTTCTGTTGATGAACTGGTAGGTGCCTGATGCTTTGGCTGTAATCAGGCCCACCAGGGTTTACCTGTTGGATTTCTTTTGCTCTGGTATTCAGTTTTACGTACTGTTGAGTCCTTGTTTTTGCTTTATCTCCTTCTTATATCTTGATTTATATGTTCTAGGAGACGATGCATGGATAAGGTAGGGGTATTTCATGCAAACCAAACATCTATGTGTCTTGATCCCCATCTTAACTACGGGTGAGGTTGGCGCGCTATGAAACCGGTTTAAGCCCTCTATCAACATATTTTTACTGACCGTTCCAAGGCGGTACTTCTTATGTGGATCATTTGTGTTATTTATGTCTTGTGTTTGCCATGCTTTCGCGTCTGTTCATTGCTGCCTTGGGAAAGGTCTAACCTCTTGGCTATTGTTTGTGATGTTTATTGTGGTTTTGCTACTTTCCCATTTGGACAGGTGTGGTACTTGATTGTATCGATTGCTGATCCTACTGTCTTTCCTAGTTTTATATCTTGAGGACTATTTGTACCATGAATAGTAATTAAGAGAGTAAGTATTTTATTAACTTGACCTGTGCATATCCAATGTTGTAGAACTACATATGATAACAGAGTTGCACCATAAACTAATATGTTATCGAATATAAGGGAAGGGAATGGGATGATTTGCATTTTCCGCAATACATAGTTAATCTACAAAATTAATGCAGTTTTGTGTTACGTCAATACTAAGCAATGTTCACAGGAGAATCAGGCTGTTGTACTGCAAATGTGAAATCAGCAAACAGTGCAGACCCATGGCGGTCAAAGGTGGCGTCTTATCGGAGTCTGTCATGTTTACTTACATTAAAGCCGCATCCTTTATCTAGCGAAGTACTACAGGAGTGAATAATTGATTCAGTGCCACTCTGACGTATATTTCATGGCTAAATAAGTTTGCCTTATTTTTTTAAGGACGCAAAATTCTATCGTCAAACGTTAGGAAATAAAATCCGACATTGTTAACAAAAAGCGTTGATATCGCACATATTATCATCACACGCTCCCGTTAGTGTAAACGTTGACAATAACGGTAGAGATAGTTCCCGTTACTGTCAACGTTTACACTAACGGTACCGTTATTGTAAACGCGCGTTTACAGTAACGGGAGCGATATCTCCCGTTGTTGTCAATGTTAACACTAACGGGAGCGTTTAAACTAGCGGGTGCTACAGGGCAATAACTTCTAAATTTTGCAAAAGAGAGTTATGTTTCTCGAACACTGTATCTCTCCTCATCGATATCTATCTACCATTGAAGTTTCAAGTTGATACCTCTGATTCATGTAGTTGCTGTGTTGTTACTCGGGACAAAATTTACGAGAAATGATCCAAAAGTTCTGATCTTTACCTTGTAGCTTTGTCCAAAGACATGTTTGAAGAGCATGCTATGCAGCATTCAAAAAGAACGAGTTTTTACCTTTATAATGCACTGGCAAATCCATAAATCAGGAAGTTAACTTTGACGTCATTAGTAACGCCATAACGTTTCTGGCGTTGCGTGTTAAAGTTAAGACAGTGTATAGTGCGAAAAGACCATATTTCCATGAATAATGGAGATGAACTTCATAAAATTTGCAGGATAACTTCTTAACACTTCGTAGATTTAGTATGTGTAATTAACTTAATTTTGACCATTTTGTCATTAAGGCTGGTTTTCACAGATCGTGGCTCATATGTAAAGCACAGCGCGCAATTCTTATGACGTCATTGAAATTAAGACTTCGCCATTTTGAATACATTGCAGAATTTTCAATTCAGAGAATATTTTATTTTTGTCTATCAATTTGGATTAAAAACATGCCAAACCTGATATCGGCAAAATATTTTAGACCAATATTTTTTGTATTACAAAATATCTTAATCTTAATTGAAATATTGTAAAAAGTTTTATTTTTTACCAAAAATGATTGATTTTAAATAAGAATTTTCAAAATTGTTATTGGTTGCATACGGTCGCTTTGTGCTGAATTTAAACCCATATTGCATCAATTTTACGAAATAGAACACCTTTGGACAAGTGATTGGGTTCTATTTTAGATATACACATGCAACTTCGTGTTCCACCGAATATTGACCTAATTTGTGGACTCGTTTTAATTTTCGCATGTGGGTTACAATCAGTCCTCAATGGTACCGACTATTTATAATTGCTTCAGACAAAAGTCAGTTCATCTAAGCTTGCCTAAAATATTTTTACCTTTAATACAGCTGTTGTTGCGGCAGAATGGGTCGGTCAAAACTTTAAGTGGTCCAAAATTTGATTATAGCAGACAGTTGCATAGCCATACATTCAAGGGCCTAGGAAACTCAGATCATATAGAAAGTTCGCCATATTAACAGGACATATTGGCTTACGGATGAACATTGAGCAGTCATGAAAACGAATTGCTGAGACTTCTATTGTCTGAATAGTAAGGTCTCTAATATGCACAGTCTGCTTGATAGGTCAGTGCATTGAAGATATGGCTGTTTTGGGGTAGAGTTCCGGCCGCTATTTCGAGTTACACAAAAATTGCCAGAGCGGTGTATAGACAAAGAATGTATTTGTATTTGGTGCAATTTTCATGCATGTTGCATTAAGAGGATAAAACATTCTTTTCCGTATATTAACGTTTGCCAAGCCCGAGTGTGATAATGTGTTGCAGCCCGAACCGCGAAGCGTTAATATACGGAAAAGAATGTTATATCGTCATTGTTATATACCTTCCTTTCAAGCACAAGCAGTTCCAAATAATTTTATTCAATTTTATGCAGAAATGTCCACCGTAACATAATGAAGCGTACACCGGATTGATGGCAATCGAAAACGTCAGTATTATCGACGAACGTAGACCAAAAAATAGTTAAAAAAACAGAGTTTTCGATTGCAATTAGTCGCCCGACTGGCGACCATTGGCAATCGAAAACACTGGTAGTAGCGATTTCTGATCCGCGTTCGTCTATTTTTAAGAGATTTTGATTGCCGCATATCTGGTATGGAAACAAATTTCTTTTTTTTCAACAGAAATATGAAAAATCTATTAAATTATTCATAGTAACCCTTGTTTCGGATTGTTCTGGCTATGTATTCAGTAGGCCTATATTCAATAAACACTTAAGATAGGCGGCAATAGAAAACATTAATACTATCGACGAACGTAGATCTAAGATCGTTAAAAACAGAGTTTTTGATTTCCGTTTGTCGCCCGACTGCGACAAATGGCTATCGAAAACACTGTTTCTAGCGATTTGTGAACCGCGTTCATCGATTGTTCAGAGCGTTTTCGATTGCCGCCTGTCCGATATGATAAAGGAGCGTATTTTATGGTAATTGAAATAGTTTGGTAATTTCTCCATAAAATATTAGCGACGATATATCTTAACTTGCAGGCGATGTCCTTGAGCGGGCTGTAACGGCATTGCAGCCCTCTGCTGCTATGTTTTAATGGGATTGAAGCCCGCGGACAGTGATTTGTCGCATCGCGACACGTCAAATTTAGATGAAACGTACAACTGTCAGCGATTGAAACACGTCAAGTTTCTATAGTAAACACTCATAAGATATATAACAATGCTGGTTACAGAGATATCACGCCAGGATCAGAACTTTAGGATCATCCTTCGTAAGTGTGAAAAATAACAACTGCATAACTGAACAGGCCTTCAAATTTATGGTGGGACCGCGTCATTGTCCCATGATTTCAAAATATGGCCCATCACTTTCCAAGGCAGTGGGCCAAGTGGACCCATCCTTTTAGGTGTGTAAAATCTCACTTTAATAAAAAAATATTCATCTTATAGCGAGTCTGAAACTCTACAAAACAGAATGTACTTGTAGGTTGTCAATACAGTAAAACCTGTCTTAAGCAGCCACTCAAAAAGACAAAACAAATATCTTAATAACAAATGGTAGCTTAATGTAGGTCGAAAGTATTGCAGAATGCTCTCCTTGGAGCATTCTGCAATACTTTTGAACTGCATTTGGCCACTTAAGACAGGTTTTACTGTAAAAACAGCAGTTAATACACGTATATGCAAACAAGTGTCAGTGTGTAGGTAAAGTATACTACCCAAATGTCAACTGTGTTCAGTTTGATATTCTTGGACCCCTCATTTCAGAAAATGGCCCAGCATTTTTTGCTCCGTGGGTCACTTTGGCCCACCAACCTAAAAAAAAAATCTGAAGCCCTGAATGAAGTTGATACCTCCTATAGTTTCTGTGTTATGCTCTGGACAGAATATTCATAAATTCTCCGAAACCACTGGGCCAACTGAAGCCAAATTTCAAAAGGCAGCACCATGGGATAGTGGAAAAGATAGAAATACTATTCAAATGATTTGGGTCATTTGTTATTAGTCATTATTGTCAGCCCCAGGGGGTGGGGGCATTAAGCAGGGATTTTACCACAAATTTGGCCCCACAGTGCAAGGCTTTTAGCAGGGCTTTGAAATGAACAGTTAAAAGCCCCGCTATTCCGCGGTCCCAAGAGGGCTAGAGATATAAATGAATGGTGCATTAGTCAAGTATGTCCATGAAAAACTGTGGTATGGTGAAACTGACTGGCTCATCATTACCATAGTTTTGACTGAGACATATAGAATCAAACCAAACTAAGCCAAAAAATCCTGCATCAACAGAAGGAATTTCAGGGCAGTTGATAATGGCTTATGGCGGTAAATCTGTTCTTGTTGTTTGTAATCCGCAAATTTTTGACTGAGTTATGGCCCCTTTCTTACGTAGATTTAGAAGCAAGAGCCTCCATTTTGTTTGATTTTCTAAAAAAATTAATTGGTCAGACCCCCTTGTAAAATGTAAATGTATTTTTTTTTCGTACTTGTATGCACATCCGGATGTTTGGGATCGATATTGTGTAAAATATGGCGATCGGTTTTGATGTAATTGTGTCGCCTGCATGAGATAAGCCACATATTTGTGATATACAAGTATGTGGTAAAACTTTACTCAAAAGAATAATATAATAACACATAAGGTTGTGTATCCATTGAAATAGCCTTATACCAAACGTTTAGTATGAAGAAACAGTACCTTGTAAATACAAATTTTTAACCTTGGATACAAACGATAAAAAAGATTTACCTCAAATGCAACAAGATTTGAGCTGCGATGACTGAGCCGAGACATATGATTTCCAACAATGTGGTATTTTGACAAGTGAAGACTGAGACGATCATGTGCAGCCTCCCTTTAAGCTTAGAAACTCCAAATGATGTTCAGTCAGAAGCTTATTAACACTCATAGAATATTCAAGCGACTAGCAAAAGCTCTGATCAGACTGCGCGTATGCGCAGGTGGATCTGAGGCTTTGCTGGTCGCACATATAGTACCACATTGTTGGAAATCTCATGTCACGGCTCATTTATATGTTGCATTGAAAGTGTCCTAACATTCCTTACTTGATATTAATTTTGTTGTTCCGTCGATGTATTTTGTACCACCTATTACCAAACTCTAATGTATCACGTATAATGTGGCATTAACAGTGTCTTTACATTCTTGACTTCTTGTAAATCTTGGCATTCTGTCGGTAAATTTTATACCAGTTCATACCAAAATCTAAAATATCAATTAATATGTGGCATTAAAGTGTCATGATTTTTTTATATCATGTAATCTTGGCATTCCGACCGTGTATTTTGCACCAGCTCCTACCAAATCCTAATGTATCACGTAATATGTGGCATTGAAAGTGTCTTACCATTCTTGACTCCATGTTAATCTTGACAAATTGTCAGTGTAATTTGGACCAGCTCATTGCTTCCATGTGGCTGCATGCGTCATTCCCTTTTAATTTGATATGCAACACGGCCATATTATGAAATAGTTGAATTTTGGCATCCGCCCCACCCCTTAGTTCGTGCAGGGGGGCATGACCTAGGCCTTCAAGCTAAAATCCTGTTTGATATGCTCGTTATCTATTATACCTCTGTCTGCATTTTCGGTCAAATATTGCGAAATTTAAATACATTTTTTTTTTTGCTTTTGACACCGCCTAAAGGCTTCATGGGAGGCGGGGTCAATTTTTTGTCGCTGACATGCTTCTCTTCAGGCATTGGGCAACCATGACCTATTGTGAGAAGTTATCAGATAATATGAAATAGGCACACCTAATGGGCAACCAACCACTATTTGATCTGAGAGGATAGCACAGTATACGGAATTTCTTGTGAGTCGGTACCGGCGTGAGTATAAAAAGTAAGGCAAATATCATGAAATGATACAATTAGTACCACACCTGGCACAGAACACCTTATGAAAAGTGTTTCAGTAAATTGTCGTTGCTCTGAGTATAAGGAAATAAAATAGTCCTGCAAGCTATTTTAAAGGCGCTGGGACTCTTGAACGAAATTTCCTATTGGATACCATAAAGATTTTAATTGGAGCAGCGTAATGTGATTTCCAACAATGTGTCATTTTGACAAGTGACCAGCCTGTGCAGCCTCCTTTAAGCTTAGAAACTCCAAATGATGTCCAGTCAGTAGCATGACACGCATAGAAAATTCAAGCGACTAGCAAAGGCTCTGACCAGACTGCGTGTATGCGCAGGCTGATCTGCGTCTTTGCTGGTCACACATATCACATTGTTGGAAATCTTATGTCGCAGCTCATTTGTGGCCGTCTTTTTTCAAAGGTGCGACAATGCACGTGGCAGTTCGCGTTTGGCTCAAGTCATTATCACGTCGTGACGTAACGTTATAAGAATTGTGACGTCACGTCATGGGGATCACACAGCCGCTTGCATGAAAGAGCTATTGTTAACGTTCAAGCTCCTGGTGATCAAAAAAATCCCTCAGTCTTTTTGTTAAAATACAAGTTAAATATCAACAAAACTGGCATCTTCGCGATTTACTTTTACTTTTTGTATTTTTTCAATGTCAATGATGGTCACGGCACATTTTTCAAAGGTAGAATTAGGTTCTTAGTTCGGTCGAATCGACTCCGTATAGATACCGGAACTCTGTTTTGACAGAATGGAACTCAGGCCTTCATATAGCAGATGAATAGAACAGAACAGAGCTCTAATCGAAACAGCAACCAACCCTCGTTGATGCCGCTGCGCGGCAACAACTCGTTGGTTGGTTGCTATAAAAGATTCGTTGAAATGTAAAGTTCATTGTACAAAACAGCCAATAAAGCTTTTGCATTAGTCAAAACCTAAGTGTAAAAAGAGCCATATCTCACTCAAAATTGTTGATGTTCTCCAAATTTGAACTTAACCTGTATTTAATGATGCTTAATCTTTCATTATATTTTAAATGAAACTGATGCGTCCCTTCAAACGTTATTGATCAGAAACCAAAAGTAAGCCAAAAACTAAGTAAAAAAAGGCCCATAACTCAGTCAAAATTCTGCGGATGATCTCCACATTTGAACTTGAGCTTATCTTAAGCTACTCCACCCTCTTGTAAACTTTAAATGCAATTATTATATAATCTATAAATAAACATCTTCTGATTGGCACAGATGCATATCCACTCGAGTCAATAAACCTACATATTGCATGGTTTGCCGGACGTGACGTTGCAAAGCACACGGCACGAGGTAATATTGACTGGCTTATAGGAAGTGACGTCAGAACGTCAAGTAATTTCGCATGATCCATCCGTAACGTCAACGTTTTAATGGTCTAAAATGGCAGGAAATGCATAACATACATTTATTATATAATAAAACAATTGTTGACTTATGTTTCGGTAGACATGGAGTGTTATTGAACAGTAAACTTAATCATATTGACCTCCGCTCCGCGTCGGTCAATATTACGTTTACTGTTCAATAACACTCCATGTCTACCTCAACATAAGTCAATAATTGATTATTGATACATCCCAACCGTTCAGAAGTTATTGATCTGAACCAAAAGTGTGAAGCTGCGAACGGCTACGATGACAGAGTCAGGATTCCTATTACTGACCGTGCAATAAAGAATATGGGCCGTGACGTGATATTTCCAACAATGTGGCATTTTGACATGAATTGACTCAGACAAGCCTTTGCAGCCTCCTTTTAAGCTTAGAAGCTCCAAATAATGTTCGGTCAGTAGCTTAATATTCAGAGAATATTCAAGCGACTAAAAAGGTTCTGATCAGACTGCGCGTATGCGCAGGCTGATCTGAGCCTTTGCTGGTCGCACATACCACATTGTTGGAAATCTCATGTCGTGGCTCAATTATGTACTCAGCATCCAAAATCCGCAAAGGTTAGTATTGACAGTACCCTAATTCAATGACCAGTGACGTTATATTTATAATTTATCTTTTCTCTTAGAGTCTTCTCATTAAGGAATGAATACGCTCCGCAAAGCATATTTCTACCTAAAAAAGTAGCCCTTATTTAGTCAGTATTTTCACGACGTTAAGACGTACTCTACAATAATTGATACAGACACCAACATACTGCTGATGAGAATGTATAGTGTGTACCTGATTTACTTACTATCACAGTCTCTTACTTTGACATTTCTTTACATCGCAAATAGAGCCAACTTAAATATCGACATATGTGAGGTGTTTTACATTATTCATAAAGGTGTTTGCATGTAGTGGAGCATCTTGAAGAATAAGCCACACTTGTAACACATCTCTCAACTTGGTACCTCTGGTATATCACACTTTATAATATGTTACAAAATCGTCTAAACTTTCTTGAACACATATCACAACAGTAATTTTTGTTTGATTTGATTCTTTGCGTCCCATCAACAATCTTTCAGCTAAACAGGGACGGATCTTCCTGGGTTGAACCAGTACTAAGCTAGGATAAATGTGTCTTGCTCAATGACCACAACACAGAGACGCCGGTGAGGCTCAAACCCGCGGCCTCTCGGTCTCGAGTCAAGCACTCTACCACTGAGCCACTGCGCTCCCTAATCATCACAACAGTATGGCTCTGTGTCTGTATGAATAGGCTGATGCTCCAATCCCACAAAATGACTACATAGTTCTTCACAAGTTTCACAATTATGAGGTTTAACATCAGAATTGGAAGAAGGTGACTATTCAAACTGCTGGTTGTCTTGTCATATTTTCCACAATGTTTGCAATCAAACAGTTTCTCTCCAGAAGGGGTCAAATATGTATGTTAAAATTTCCCTTTGTCATAAACTATTTATTACACATTATCATATGACGTCGCGTCTGGGAGTGAAATAACGCCATGCAATAAAACCGATAAACCACTATTGGTTTATAGAATTACGGGAAACGTTATGACGTCCATAACAACGTTTCGTACAAAGTGTCAAAATTATGACGGTTTTACCCTAAAAATGAGATTTTAGAGTAATCTTAATGTCATATGATAAATAAAATCTAACATTCGTGCTCTTGTATTATTGAATTTATTTAACTCGTTGCGAAAAAAAGATAAAATGCTCGGCAAGCCTCGCATTTGATCTCTTTTCCCCAACTCGTTTAATAAATTCAATAAAACATGAGCACTCATGTAAGATCCTCTATTTAAACACTGTGTGCGGTTCTAACCCTGTTTGTATTGTCATATGTATTGTAAGATCACCAGACTGTACAATGGCACTTCCACAAATGCAAAATTGTAAAGCTTATCTCCCGTATGATTGAGTAATACACATTATCATTATAGTAACTTGATCTGGCGTACTGTATCACGTCGAGTGGAAGAGGTCATACCAGAGGGTAATCCAATGGTATGGCCTCATCCACGAGACGTGATACTGTATGCCAGACAAGTTACTATTATGATAATATGTTTATTATATGCCTTTTATCTGACATTCTTTCTGATTTTAAAACCTGTTTTGGTCTTTAATCCCGAAAAATGCGGGAACGTTTGCCATAACGTTACGTTTCTTGACGTCATGTCAACATGTTTTCCGTCTCTGGTTCCATGCTTGCAATTTACTTTACGTAACGTAGCCGCAAAAGCAGGTTACCGACGTTAGCCTCGTTTTAAAGGATAGTGATATGGATTCAGAAAACCTCAGTTCGTTGATCCGGCTTTCTTTATCAGATGGCCAGAAAACAGACAGTTCGAAAGTCGTATCAGTTATAGGCATATAATAACATGGGATACCAAACTGCATTTTGTTGATACTTCTTTCCCACAGATCTCGCATTTAAATGGCTTATCTCCTGTATGCACATGCATATGTTTACTGAGCTTTGCAAATACTCGAAACGTGTTGAACCCCACTATAGAGAGAAATATGTTTAATACCATCATGAACATCTCGGATATGCTTTTAAGGCTATCGTTGTGACTATAACGTGCATCACAAATGTGGCATGCGTGATATCGGTATTTCAGAGCTTCAATGCGTTGCCAAATGTCTGCCAAGGTCACTGCTGTACCTAAACCTCCTGCCTCTTATCTTACCCCAGCCAGCATGCAATTTCAGGACAATATCTGCTCCACGCCACGATAGTGGTCAGCTTTGACGTGCTTCCAAGAACGTAATTAAAAAAAAATGATTTCTTCCATGTGTGTAATGCAAATGATCCGCGACATGTGATTTCCAACAATGTGGCATTTGACAACTGTAGACTCAGACGAGCCTGTGTCGCCTCCTTTTAAGTTTAGAAACGTAGAATGTTGTTCGATCAGTAGCTTAACACTCATAGAATATTCAAGTGACTAGCAAAGGCTCTGATCAGACTGTGCATATGCGCAGGCTGGTCTGAGCCTGTGCTGGCCACACATACCACATTGTTGGAAATCTCATAAACATATGTACATAATTATCATCGATATACACTTGTGTATTAATCCTATCCGCAGGATAGGATTAACTCACAAGTGATCTATCGATTGGCGTTAGCTCAAGTGGAGTGTACAAGTTAAATTTTACTTAACAATTGTAAACAAAATATTACATCACTGTCACTCTTGGTTGGCACGACAGTAATACCATTATTATGTCAGACTGAAATTCGTAACGATTTTGTTATCCATCGCAACATCAATATTATCTGATGCAAATATCGACGAACTCGATAATATTCAGACAAATTTTTCTGACCAATGAACCGCTTTTGTGGGGTCATGAGTTTGAACCCTTGTCCGTTTTCGTAGAGATTGTTCTATTTCTAAAACTGCTACCGACGAGAGTATTTAGTAGGTACTTGATACAGATAAACCCTTGTGAAAAACATGTCTGTAAACAGCGTTATAGGATACAATGTACAAGGATACTGACCGCCACGGTGATATGACTAAAAATAATGGAAAAATACATTAAGCCACAAATAAATGTTCTCATTTAAGAGGGTAGGCGGGTGTCTCGATAGACTGTATTCAAGGTTTATGATACATCCTTGGTATGAGTCGCGATGCAAATCACTGTTTTTTTTTATTATGAAAAAAAAAAACTACAGAGTCCTTGCCTTTAGAAAACCATGGTTTACACAATTTAAGCACTAGGCAGATGAAAATTTGATTTTTTCTCAATGAAATAAGCCATTTTAAAACATTTTATGCACCAGTCATTTGTATGCCCCGCCCCCTTGGGGCCGGGGATACACGGGACACAGCGGGGCTTAAGTGCCGGGATTTGACCTACGTGCAAGGGTTTCAATTCCCCGCTTAATTGCCATATACTTCTGTGCCAGCTCTTTCTGTCATTGCCTAGATAGTATATTTAATACCCTTTCTTTGCCAAATCCTAAATTTGAAGACTTGAGCTGGTCTCTGTAGCTGAGTATGCCAGTTTGGATCGTTATATGATTTCTAAACCCCAGAGACATGTTTACTCATGGCTCATGATGTGGCATTGACATAAATACTTATTTACCTGCATTTTACACATTTATATGTTAAGGTTTAATTTTCATATGTATACATACATGTAGAAAGCCACATAAGCCACTCTCATTTGCTGTGTTCTAGTGCTCAAGAATACAGGGACATATACAGTTGCATTATTTTATGCTAAAGGCTCCCTAGTGAAACTGTGTGTGTGCGTGCGTGCATGCGTGTGTGTGTGTGTGTGTTCAAATTCTCTGAAACCACTGGCCCAACTTAAGCCAAATTTCATTTGGCACCACCATAGGATAGGGGAAAAGATGGCAAGCTTATTCAAAAAAATTAGGTCATTTTTTGTTATTCATAATTGTCGACTCCCGGGGGCGGGGGCATTTAGTTGGGACTTTACCACAAATTTTGCCCCACAGTGCAGGACTTTTAGCAGGGCTTAAAATTGAAAAGTTAAAAGCCTCGCTATTCCCCCGGTCCGTGGGTGCGGGACAAACAAATGACTTGAGCATTATTATTGAATTCAATCAACTCTTTGGGAAAATGATAGAGGCGGCATTGGCCTGATCTAAGTCAAAATTGTCTGTATTTTGTATAATGTTAATAAACATATTGTCATTAAGGGCAATTGAGAGTAATACTTCCTACATTGAACTCTTTTAAATCCTTTGCATACAGTTTGTTTTAAGTATAGACTGTCAATTTATGAAAAAAAGGATAAAATTATGTGACCACTCTCAATTTTTCATAATCTCACATGGAAGTTTTAAGCATTTTACAATTTTCAGAAAAAAACCCAAGTCCTTAATATTAAGCTAAAATCTGGCTTCTTTAGTTTAATTTAATTATTGCCCATGACCTCAAGCTTTCTAGAAAATGTGAAAATGTATTTGAGCCACGATCTGTGAAAACCTGCCTTAATGACATTTAGGACTTTTATGTAAAACTCATTTGAAAAACACCAAAAATTAAGAAATTTGACATGTTCTAATATTGTCTTAAAACCTATTCAGATGGATAGTAGAATAAAACTGGCAATTATTTCTGGTTAAACTTCTTCGTTTACATGCCATATGTTTCCATGACAACAACTTTACCTTAGCAACTGTAAGAACTTTGAAAGTATGGTCAGTCGTTTTCAGATAATGCAAAGTTAATGCAAAAATGAATCAGTGTCAACTTTTCTGCGAATTTTATTGCACACATGCTAAGGATAATAAAAAAAAGTAGGTTAGCAAGAAATAGCATGTTTTTCATGCACCCGACAAACCCGCTAATCAGGAAATTAACTCTGACGTCATTAGTAACGTCATGACGTTTCTGACGCTGCGTGTTAAAGTTTAGACAGTGTATAGTTTCAAAAGACCATATTTCCGTGAATAATTGAGAAAACTTCACAAAATTTGCAGGATAACTTCTTAACACTTCATAGATTAAGTGTATGCAATTAACTCAAATTTGACGACTTCGTCAATAAGGCTGGTTTTCACAGATTGTGGCTCATTTGTTTTCCCAAGCCGTGTCAAGATATTGCATGATATATTTTGGTAATTCCCTCAAAAAAGGATTTCGATTTTTTGAGTAAATTATATATTAAAAAGCAGTTCTGATAAAGGGTCAATATATATTTCTTTCCATAGTATTAAAATTCTATTATGTCTTGTTTTTTTTCATGGACTATCATTTGACATTTTAGAAAAAATCAACAAAGAAAAATCGGGGGTCACCAGACCAATTATCTTTCAGGAGGGCCAAAGTTAACCCTACCCCCACACTTTTCGAGGATAATTCAATATAAAACGTTAAAGAGTGTAATTTTTGTCATTTATATGATTCCATATTACTTTTACATAACAAGGCGAAAAAAGCAAAAAAATGTAATAAGTTCCCAACCGGGAATCGACCCTGGTCCTCAGGGTCCAAAGTTTGACACGCTAACCACTAGGCCACGATGTCAAGTCGTGCGCGACACGAAATAATATACAATGTTTGACTTCAATGAGGTAGACATCAGGATTTTTCTATCCGAAAAAGTGACAATTCACTGAGGCCGCCAGGCCGAGGTGAATATCACTTTTAAGGGTATATAAATCCTTATGTCTACTGAAATTGAAGTCAATAACTGTTTTGTTATATGACTTTTCAACTAAGAATGAAAATTTTCTACTTTCACTTTTGTTGTCAAAGACATCTAAGGACTTTCTCACAAGTTTTAGCAACTTTTATTAAAATATTATAATTTAGTATTTAGCATTTTCAAATGTACATTAATTCTCTTAATGGGGAATATAAATGTTATCATAAAACTGTTTTTACAGTTTGTTTATTCAAACAAAGATAAATAAGCAAACAAAACAAAACAAAACTGTTGTAAAAATTCATGAAAGTCTTTAATTTACCTGTTGGGAGTTGAACAGCAAATCATGTCAACTTCATGCAGCACATGCTAGTTTCACATTCATCATGCTATTTTTAGCTCTCTAGAGGGTAATATTGCAGAAGTGTCAAAAATATTAACTTCTAAAAACTAGCTCCAGCTGGTTTTCATGCAATATTAACTTGTGGACCGGTTTAGACCAGTTTCCAGGTAGACATAGAGATTTATGAAGACAAATTGGGCCAATCAGGAGACAGGATTCTCTCCAGTCATATAACAACAGTACATATTGCACAAACAATCCGAGTATCGGCCATATTCGTGGCATTGTTTACATTGTTGATGTTTTGATTTGATTATTTACGTCCACTCAACAATCTTTCAGTTATGCGGGACGGGTCTTCCTGGGTTGAACCAGTACTAAGCTAGGATAAATGTGTCTTGCTCAAGGATCACAACGCAGTGACGCCGGTGAGGCTCGAACCCGCGGCCCTTCGGTCTCGAGTCAAACACTCTACCACTGAGCCACTGCGCTCCCACATTGTTGATGTCGCCTGATTCTATAAATCTGTATTTTGTACTGAGACGATCAGTTCTGATAAAGGGTCCATAGATATTTCGGACACATTTTAGTTACTTTCGTCTGTCAAGAAATTGTGGAAATATCCATCTGACATAAGAGTATCTGAAAACTGCATTGATCCGAAATCGTAAATGGTCGGAAAGACTGGACCTAGACAAGTTTTCCTGTTTCTCGACGCAGGAATGGTGCGCATGGGAATTTACGGAATTGCCCTTAAACTGAATTGCATCTCACTATTGCAGTTGCAGGTATATCTTATTCAATAGAGTTCTACTCCATAATTATATTTACAATTCTAGCGAAGAGTATTTATGGTTTCGTTTAATTTGAAAACATTAGTCAAGGTAATATTTACGTGATAATTGCCAGATTTTTATTAACATGTATACATACATATAAGTTGTAGCATACATCGGTTAATTATATACCTAGTGACCTATATAAATTATAGCTCACTGCATATACTCTCGGACCCAGTAATAGTTGCAGAACTGCGACTTTAAATTTGTTTATCTTTGACTTTATTTAAAGTCGCAGGTAATTGCCTCGTTTATTCAATCGCTTACAAATTGTTTTTGTTTTGTTTTTCCGTGTCACTGGCATCAGTAAAGGTCAACTTCCGGCGGTCTAACCTTAAGTCCGAATAGAAACACTTTTCGCGAAAAAAAATCGTTTTCGCGAAAATTTTCATGGGCTGAAATTTCTTTTGTACAGAATTTTCAACATATCATAAAAACCTATGTCAACGTTTTTTGTCCTCATTTATTTTACAGAAGTCCAATGGTTATTCCAAAGAAAACTAATTTTCCAAGGTTCAAGAGTGGGGTCCAACATTTTCCAGGGGAGGGACCTGGAGGGTGGTCCAACTTTTTCGAGGTGGTGGGGGGGGGGGGGGGTAGGGTCCAATTGGCAATACCTATAGAAACCCTTTCTTTCTTTCTTCCATTACGTCTCAACCCCCTTGGGGACATCAGACGGGTATTTGGGAATACCAAGTTCTGAGGGGGTTAGTTGAAACAAAGTGATAGAAAAGGTGGTAAGATGAGTTTGTACAGTGCAAGAAGGAGTGTTAGTTTAGATAAAACCAGGGGTTGGTATTTAGGGGACATATGGATCACTCGGCAGACAGCACTGCTAAACTTTGCCAGGGTGGGAAGGGTACGTATGTTGGCAGGGAGGGCATTCCAATGGATGATAGTTCTGGGAAAGAATGTGAACCTGTAATAATCTTTGAGAGTCTGGATATGTTTGTATGCCAGTGAAGGAATGTGTCTTGATGCTCTGGTGTTTCGAACAAGATAAAGTGATGCAGGGATAACTACACAGTCGTATGTGACCTTATACATCATCATGAGTCAGCTATCAATGCAACGTTGGTCTAAGGGGCCCCAGTTTAGGTCCTACAGCATAGCAGTGACACTAGAGGTGTATCTGCAGTCTCTTGTAGCCCACCTTGCAGCCCTTCTTTGGAATGCTTCCACTTTATTTACATCTGTAGTGGTGTAAGAATACCATACTGTTGAAGTGTACTCCAACTGAGGCCTTACAAGAGTTTTGTAAGCGACTGATTTTAGGGCCTTGTTATGGACCCAGATATTTCTTTTAAGGAAACCAAAAGTTTGGTTTGCCTTTCTTGAGGTAATATCGATATGTTTGGTCAATGAGAGGTCGTCTTCAATTGTGACCCCTAAGTATTTTGCTGTGGAAACACTTTCCATTTCTACATTATGTAGAATGTACTTAGTGTTTAAGGGTTTTGCCCTTTTTGTGATTTGGAGGACCTGGCATTAAGAAGGGTTAAATTGCATATCCCACATCTTTTCCCATTGTTCGAGGCATGCTAGGTCTGTTTGTAGACCTCGCTTTCTGTAGTTGAGTTGATTGAAAGGTACAAAGCGGCGTCATTTGCAAAAAGTCTTACTCTGGATTTGACCTGCTCAGGCAGGTCATTTATGTATGCAAGGAAGAGAATTGGGCCAAGAACTGAGCCCTGCGGGACGCCAGAGGAGATTGAGATTTTATCTGAATTAATTCCATTAATTACAGCTGCCTATTTTCGATTGTCCAAAAAGTTTTTTAACTTAAGAGTGTCTCTTCTGATACCATAATGGTGTAGTTTAAGGAGGATTTTTTCATGGGCAACTTTATCAAAAGCTTTACTAAAGTCCAGAAGAATTAGACCAGGCTGCTTGCCAATCTGCATGTTTTCATATAGTTCATCAATTTACATTATAAGTTGTGTCTAGCAAGATTTCTTTTCTAAAAAGCCATGCTGCATTTCATAAAATATGTCCAGTTCAGTAAAGTGTTTAGCCAGGCTAGAAGCAACACTATGCTCAAAAATTTTACACAGGACACAAGTCTGTGAGATTGGCCTGTAGTTGGATGGCTCAGATTCTTCGCCTTTTTTGTAAATTGGGGAAACATTTGCTTCTTTCCAAATGTATGATATTTTTCAAGTATCAATTGATCTCTGGAAAATAAGCTGCAGGATGGGCGCTAATTCCTTATGTAATGTTTGTTGGACAATGGGTTTGAATTTGTCTGGTCCTGCAGCCTTGTGTGGGTTCAAGCATACAAAAAGCATGTCAATGCATCCAGCAGATATGCTTATATCAGGCATTTTTGGGTGGAAACTGGGAAGCCCATTGGTAGGTTGGCCCCAGCGTCGTGACATTACCCATATAACTTGTGCTTTTTGCAGGGTTGGGGGTTCGAATGATCTGCCCCTTTTGAGACTGACGCTACTCTAACTTAATGACTTTATGAAAGTGGAATCCATTTTCAATATAACATGCTTCAATGATGTAAAAGTTTGGGTAGAACAATCAGTTTTTAATTAATATTCTGATTTATATGTACATGTATATATTATATACATGTATATATAAATCAGAAACGTTTAATAAAACATAAAACAAATCAATAAACACAGGACTCTTACCAGAAAAAAAGCAAGATACACAAGGTTAGGATAGACTAAAAAGCCCCTTCAAATTTGCTTAATGTGATACTAATTTCATCCTCTCAACAGGCCGAATTTTTAAGGCCCATCTCTGTGAAAGCTGCAGCACACAGCACAACACCCTACCACCCTTGAAAAAAGGACATTTTATGAAATGTATTGTTTCACGAATAGATAAGATATTAAACACTCAGAAATTCAAACTGTTTCTAGATTTAGCCTCTATAGTTGTAATTTGCTGTTGATAACCTGTTCACAGTTTGTAAGGTGAAACTTTTTATTACATTTCAATGGGTGAGATTATGTGTGAGGCATTTTCTGGTCATTTATAAATGACCAGCTTTACTTTTTCCATTATCTTTTGGACTCACTCTCATTCACATCAGACCATGATCAAGCTTCTTCAATAGAACGTTTAGAAACATGCAGTTTGACCGTTTTGTTCCTGATATTTTAATCATTGCTGCAGATACACTTAACCATGTTTAATGTACTGTGGTCACAAACTGTTATAACTGATTAAAACTGATTAAAACTGCAAATATTGCGCCATTCACTTAACTAGTGGTGTCTCACTATGATATGCAGCCGGTACATAAAGAGTCTAAAACCACAATGGAAATAAGAGAAACCACTTTCTCTTTTTGTTGTTATCCTTGGTATTGGTTAGCAAGCCATGGAACATTGCAATTTGTGTATTTTAAATGTATATTTTATGTGTATATTTAACATCACTTTGTGCTGTTTTATTTAATTGCTAAGCTGTGATACTGGAATAAATAAATCAATCAAATTGAGCATTAGCTGTTGAGCCTGTACAGGCTTGTTCCCTTAAACAACAACATATGACACGTGCATACGCTGTACTCTATGGGATTGCAGGATAAAGTAACAATTTCTAAATTAGCGTATGGTTCTTTAATATAATGAACAGGGGGTGGTGGCCTTCCCTGCATAGGTTACTTCCTTCCCTGCACAAGTAACTTCCAGTTAACATTATTATCTGATTGCAATTGTTGGCCCACTGAGCAATGAATCAAAAACGACAGAGGCAGCACCTTGGCATGGAAAACAACCATATGCATTGGATAGATAGACAGAGAGATAGGGTATGGATGTTGATAGTTATCGAAGGTACGAGGGTGGGAAGGAGGTTGGGAAGGAGGGTGGTAGTGATATTTTATCTGCGCATCCTGCATCTTTTACTCATAATTTTGTCTCTGGGATGCAAAGTTTTTATTTAGCAAGTCCAAGGGTGCAATGGTATTGCAAACTTATAATGAAAAAATAGTGTTCTGGACTCATAAATTTGCAGCTGGGACTCATTGATATAAGAAACAGCGAGTCCCAGGACCCATAAGCCCAAAATTGTAAATGAATCACCGTGGTGGTATTCAGCGGTTGGTAGGGGAATAGGGGACAGGCATGCAAAGGCAGGCAGGTAGGTTAACACCATGACAGATGATAATTCCCATCATATAAGTTGGTCTTCAACACACAAGAATTTCTTCGACTAATGTTCTTAAGCTGGTAATAAGCAGTTATTGCTTGTATGATATGATTAGCTGGATGTCTAGTTACAACGTGACAGGTATATTCTGCCCAGACAATTTGGGCCAACAGAAGTCAAAAAGGGCCATTAAAAGGTTTATCCGTTAATCAAGGTCGTCAGGATGGTAATAAATGGTAAGAAATGGTGCGAAGAAATGTTATTAACATGAATACTCGACTTACGGTTGAAATTGAAACCTTATTAAAGATGAAATATGTCTTAAAAAAGTAGGTCGGTGACCTCTCTTTTCAGTGAACTGCTTCAATCAGTAATTCCCTTTTGTATGATGAACACCTACTTTAAAAGTAATAAAGATGGCAAAGATCAGGAATCGCTACAATCAAGCACCACACCTGACCCAGGATACCAATGGGAAAACGACAACGTCACAACTAGACATCACAAACGAGAGCCAAGAGGTCAGTCTTTTCCCAGCAGGTGACCAAAAGGCATTAACAAACAGACGTGCATGAAAGTATAACAAAACAAGACAGAAATAACCTAAATGATCCACAAAAGAAGCACCGCCTTGGAACGGTCAGTAAAATTATTTTACTGTAGGGCTTAAACTGGTTAAATGGTGCACCAACCTCACCCTTAGTTTCAGATGTGGATCAACACACATAGATGTTTGGTTTGCATGAAAGACCCCTATCTTATCAATGCACCATCTCCTAGAACATATAAAAAGGAGATAAAGCAAAGATTAGGACTGAAACAGTAAATAAAACTGAATACCGGAGCAAAAGAAATCCAACAGGTAAACCCTGGTGGGCCTGACAACAATTATTCTATTCTATTCTACAATGTGTGTTCCCTTCAGCTTATAGACATACCTAAATAATTATCACGTGGGAGCCGGATTGAAAAGGTAAATAAACAGGCAAATGATTTTAATTTTACAGTTCTAATTAATTAACAACGACCCGTCAGTGACAAAATTTAGAAGTAATGTTCAGAAAACACATTTAGTTCACAGGAGCAATAAGGCTTGAGAGATAAAAACAATTGGAATTATGGTTTTGGACCAAATTTGGAGCGGTTTGCATCCATGCAAACATTGGGCTTCAGTTAGCCAGCCTAAACTTCAGGGCTGTAAATGATAACATAAAATAAAAATCCATCATACAGCCCTGAATTCAGTGCTAACCCAGTAAATACTAGTGTAGGCCCCGTGTCGAAATTTGGGCTTCCGTATTCAATTTTTGGTAAAAGTGATTCTTATCGATTTTCTACTAGAAAAATATATAGTCAGGAAAAAAAATCAGAAAAAGACGCTTATTAAGAAGGTAGGGGTATTTTGTGAAGAAAAGATAGCGAGATACCCATTAGGGGTATTTTGGTATGCTGAATCCCAAAACCAATGTTGGCGAGCTGAAAAAATGCCGTCTTCACTATCTAATTTGCATATTTCCAAGATGGTCGCTAAATTGAGGAAAAACCAGTAAATCTATCGAGTAATGTGGCCCCCAGGGGTGGGGGACCGTCTGTGCTCCCTTGATCCCTGAAAATAATGCATTGATCTCCCCATATCCATGAAAGAAAATTTCTCAGCTCCCTGAAAGTATTTTGTCTTTGCTCCTCAAATCCTTAAAATTAATTCAGCTGCTCCCCAAATCCCCAAAATGTAACCCAGCGGGCATTTTTTGTTGAATTTATATTGATTTAAGATTGAGGATCAATATTGATTTTACCTTGAGTTTACACCAGAAAATGGAAATATATTCTATCAAAGAATGTGTATGTTGAATTCAACTTTATTCTCCAACTTTGAATCATGGTTTGTTTTTCAACTTTCATTCAAATTTGCAAGTCGATATTGAATCAACCTTGATGTGTGGATTGAAATCAAGACTTGAATCTTTCTTGGTTTGTCCATATTGAATCAATCCTTCTTCTTAAATTAGGCTACATACTTTGGTATTCAATCTAGACTCACTTTGACAGTCAATATTGAATCAACATTGAGTTGAGGATTAAATTCAGAGCTTCACCCTGTTTAGGTGTCTCAGTGTTAATTCAATTTTTAATCTCCAGCTTGGATTCTTGTTCTGTTATTCAACTTCCGCTCAACCGCAACAGTAAACCATAGGACCAATGGTCCTACAAACGCTCAACTGACTCTCGAAGCCAATATAAGCCTGACATTTGGCCAGGTATAATCACAACATGAAAAGAAGCACTTTTGTGAATGTTTTGTCAAAACATCTGCAGTAGCATGGCAATATAAATAGCACTACTTAACTACTAGCTAATGCCATAAACATGTATGCAAAAATTCACTTTTTACCTACTAATGGCTTTTGAAAAGCAGACTTTTTCGAAAATTAACCATTTGAATCAACCAACCAATCGATTTGGACAAAAGTCTTATGAAATGTGGAGAACTATTCAATGAATATTTCTGTAAAAAAAAAATCAATTATCTCCAATGAGACAGCAGAAATCGCTGATTTCCACTTTTTGCATTATAAATCTATAAATATTTAAGTTGCCATAGCAACTTATATAGCTTGCCCCTGAATAAGAATTTTGACAATTTGTCAAAAATTTACAATTTACCCTGTATGTCACTCTAGCAACCAATCAAATCAAGCGATTCCTACAAAAGCCATATGAAACATGGAGAACTACGCTATTAGCATTTATGTAAAAAGATGATTGAGGCACCAGAAATTGCCCATTTCCACTTTTCCCATCATAAGTCTATGTATGCTTTTAAGTTGACATAGCAACTAAAGCAGCTAGAGAATGGCAATAAAACATAACTTTTGTACAGGGTAATGTCCTAAACATGTATGCCTAATTTCAGCTTCATCCTCCTTATGATTTCTAAGAAGACTTTTGAATATTTTTTCGAAATTTAAGTTGCCCCGGCAACCAATCAAACTTAGCGATTAGGACGAAAGTCGTATGAATCGTGGAGGAATACTCAATAACATTTCTGTATAAACATTTTTTGTATATCCTTAATGACTTGGCAGGTGTGTTGGTAATTATTTGCGTCCCTCCAATAATTATAGACAGTTAATTTTAACATAAATGCTGTTGTTTTGATACTGATAATTTGTTAAGATTTACGAAATTGGTAAAATGTATACCTGAATTTAAGTTTTTTTTACTGTGTTCTTGAAAAATAGAAACATTAGTTCTAAAATTAAAAGCTCAAAAGTTACAGACTATGCAGCTTTAAAGCTGCCTTAGGAGGCATTCAGATCTGCTGAGTCAGTGGAATTTTAACAACCAGTCTCAGGTTACCTGTAAATGGATGTCTAAAATATAAATATATGAGTGTTTAATTCTATTTTATGACATCGAACCAAAATAAAAAAAATCCACTGGGGTGTAAAGGATTTCATAGTCAGTAATGGCAATGCACCCAATAAAGAAAACACAATTCTACATATGAAATGTATATTTCGAATGTTTTGCTCTGGAGCCAGTCATATGAACCTATATTGGAACGTGTCCAGTAATTTGCAATATAGGGAGACTATTTTGGTACGAATACAGACTATTTAATATGTTAAAGACTGCGTTGGCAATACACACAATAAACAAATCGCAGTTTACATGTACATTATATTGCGACTGTTTTGCCCTGTAGTCAGTTATCTATATACTTAATGAGTTTCGTTGTGTTTTTACTAATACTGATATTATTCTATTTCCAGATTTGTAGCAGTATATGCAGGAAAGAATTCAAATACTTGATATAACACACATGACCAGATAAAACATATAAGTTTACACACAGGATAGAAGCCCTATACTACTGGCACTTGTGATAAGTGCAGTCAATCTTCTACCTCTAAGAAACATATTCAGCATATTTCATATTAATACAGGGTATAAGCTCTTTACTTGTTGAGCAAAGGTATCTACTTTTCTATATTATTTGACATGGCTAGATATAACTCTGATCACACTTCAGAAAAGATACGTACGTGTGACATTTTGGTCACTGTTTTACTCAGTCATCTTTAAAAGGACATATGTGTGTTCATACAGGAGAAAAATCCATATGATTGTAGCACTTGTAGGAAAAGCTTTACAAAACCAGCTCATTTGAAGGAGCTTATGCTTGTTCACAAAGGTGATAAGCCATATTACCGTGAGGCGTGTAGTGAGGGATTGGTTTGTTTTTCTAACTTTATAAAACAGAAGCGTGTCCATACATGGAGAAAGCCAAACACTTGTGATCTACACTGCACTTGCATTACTAATTCATCCGATTCGAAGATACATAAGCGGCAAAAAAGTCGTATATTTGTGGTATATGTGGTAGATGCTTTACTCATCCATCTCATATGAAGTACGCTTTTTCATACAGGAGGAATTAATATCATTGTGACTCTTGTGGTAAATGTTTTACTAAATCATCTGAAATGAAGAGACATAACCGTGCACATACAGGAGAAAAAACACATGACTGTGACATTTGTGGTAAATACTTTACTAGACATGATTCCTTGAGAAGGCATAAATTAGTTCATACAGGAGATAAGCCATATGCTTGCGATATATGTAGTAAATGCTTTACTCAGTCATCCAGCCTAAGAACTCATAAATTAGTTCATACAGGAGATAAGCCGTATACTTGTGACCTGTGTAGTAAATGCTTTACTCAATCATCTGACTGGACAAAGCATAAATTAGTTCATACAGGAGATAAGCCGTATCCTTGTGATGTATGTGGTAAATGCTTTACTCAGTCATCTGACCGGACAAAGCATAAATTAGTTCATACAGGAGATAAGCCGTATGCGTGTGATGTATGTAGTAAATGCTTTACTCAGACATCCACCCTAAGAACTCATAAATTAGTTCATACAGGTGAAAAGCCGTATACTTGCGACCTATGTAGTAAATGCTTTACTCTGTCATCCGCCCTAAGAACGCATAAATTAGTTCATACAGGAGATAAGCCGTATACTTGTGACCTATGTGGTAAATGCTTTCGTCATTCATCTGTCTTAAGAACGCATACATTAATTCATACCGGAGATAAGCCATATATTTGCGATATTTTTGGTAAAGGCTTTACTCAAAAGGGCAATATGATAACACATATGGCTGTACATCCATTGAAATAGCATTTTACTTGTGACGCTTGTTGTAAAAGTTTTATTTGGAGAAACAGTACCTTGTAAATACAGAATGTAAGCCATACATACAAACGAGAAAAAGATTTACCTCAACTGCAACTATATTGATATGTGGCATTGAAAGTGTCTAAACATCATTTACTTAAGAAATAGATCAGCTCCAGCAGTGAATTGTTGAGTAATAATTCACTGTTTGGAGGTCAGTTGTAAAGAAGATCAAATCACGAGCGCGCAGCGCGAGTGATTTATCTTCGCACAACTGACCGACAAACAGTGAATTATTACTCAACAATTCACGCACTGAAGCTGATCTATTTCGATTCTAACACACAATAAACGACGAAAACACATTCGAAGTCTTCAGCTTCTTCCAACTTGCCGCCATTGCACTGAAGAACTCCCGCCAATACTTAGACTACGTCGCATACGTTTACATGAAATTGTAACGTCTTTCAAGCGTAAAAACGACGTTATACCGTCTAACGCCATGAATGACGTCATTTTCTAGTGACGTCAGCTATCACACACTTTAGCAGAGAATTATTGTCCGATATATCACAGTTTGTTACCGTTGGCTCTATAGGCGAGGTGTGTTAGAATTAATGTTAATATTGGCATTCTTTTGGTGTATTTTGTACCAGTTCATACCCAAATCTAATGTATCAAGTAATATGTGGCATTGAAAGTGTCTTAACAATCTTGACTTCTTGTTAATCTCAGCATTCCCACGGTGTAATTTGGACCAGCTTATGCCAAAATCTAATGTATCATGTTATATGTGGCATTGAAAGTGTCTAAACAATCTTGACTTCTTGTTAATCTCAGCATTCCCACGGTGTACTTTGGACCAGCCTATGCCAAAATATAATGTATCATGTAATATGTGGCATTGAAAGTGTCTTAACAATCTTGACTTCTTGTTAATCTCAGCATTCTGATCATGGTTGGGAAAATGCCGGCATTTATGAGTAAAGTCCATGCCACTGGAGTTTACTAGCATTTTCCAGTCTGGCAAATTCTTGCATATTTTGGCATTTTCGAAAAACCAGCCCCTCAACTGTACGAATGTCCTTAATTTCCTGTTCCACTGAATTGAACCAGTCCTCATTATGAGCCTTGACATCTAGTGATTATTTACCAAGTGAGCAAGTGCATGAGATTTCCAACAATGTGGTATGTGCGACCAGCAAAGCCTCAGATCAGCCTGCGCTTACGCGAAGTCTGACCAGAGCCTTTGCTAGTCGCTTGAGTATTCTATGATTGTTAAGCTACTGACTGAACACCATTTGGAGTTTGTAAGCTTCAAAGGAGCCTGCACAGGAACGTCTGAGTCTACACTTGTCAAAATGTCACATTGTTGGAAATCACATGTCACGGCTCATATCTCTTCTTCATCAACATCTATCACAAGAAGACCAGGTGGTGAATATCAGAGAAATATTGGATCAGTGTAGCTGCCGGGATGTTTTCTTTTTCACAGACAGATCAGCCCTTACCAATCCTGGGCCAACAGGAGCGGGAGCTGTAATCTATTATGATGGGTATTCCACCTCTCCTATCCTTTTACAGAAGGGAGTTAGCCCATTAGGCAACAATTACACAGGAGAGCTGTTAGGAATACAAATAGGTTTGGAATTTTTGGCTGAGACAGATACTGTGAATCACAAGAAAATATACTATGCACAATAAGTTTAGCAATTTCTTATGTTTCGCATCTTTTTTGTGCGCATCTTTGTGCAGTACCGATCAATTTCAATTGCAATGACGAAAACAGGATCTTAGGCAAATGAAACCACGAACTTTCAGACGTCATCCTTTAAATAGGCATTTTGAGAGAGCAAACATTGCAGGAGGGGTCAGTATGCAAAAAACACATCCGTTGTAAGTAATGCTAAAATGATAAGCTTGTGTTTTTTCGTTTGGTGGTCTTTCATCTTCCTCATACATCATACGCCTATAAAAACTATTTGTTATGTGACAAATGCGATAGAGATTGCATGCTGAAAAAAGGCAGCTGCCATCAATGACGTCAAAACGTAGTCATTATTTGATTAAACTTCTAATGTCAATTGGCACTTCAATTCAACAGAGCATCAGTTTACAAATATATCAGAGGCGTATAATGTAACTCATCTTCTGGTTAATTAAAAACCTTAAGTTACTGAAAAATGGTGCGGCGCATTTGCGAGTACACTGTGACGTCTGATTTTATCTTTCGGCTCGTGCACTGTAGTAGTGAAGATGTTTCATTCAACAGTATTTGTCTGAATATGTTGGAAGGCATGAAGCAGTTCTACTTGTTAATGTGGTTCAAGAAAATTCGACTAGAAACACCGTTTAAAGGCGATAACGTAAAAGCATTAGTAAAAACACCAAATTGTGAAATCTTGGTCCTTTATTTCTCTGAGAAAATTCAGAAAATTGCAGCATTAACTATGCTTTTTTGGGGTTTCACTGACCAAACAATCGTTTGACAAAGGTTTCGGCTTCCCCCATTGATCAGAAATACCCACGTTACCCACCAGTCTTAAAAATAAACGTCATTTTAACGGCCGCTGCGTTAAGTAATTCTGTATTTTTTTAATGGAAAATCTTGTCAGATGATCGGCGCTTGTATCTTCATGACAGCAAATGAAACTTTAGATCTTGTGTGGATTGGCTCACCCATAAAAAACAATTGTTAAATTTATTGTGCATAGTATACATATCCTGACAGATTGTCAGTCAGCAATAAGAACATCTTTTGGAATGGAAATGAATTACCAAGAAATAAAATAGAAATAACCTGGACATTAAAAATAACTTGAGCAAGATAAGGGAACCACAAAACGAAATTAATGTGCATTGGGTTCCTGGCCATAGGGAGATTAAGGGTAATGAGTTGATGGATAAGCAGGCAAAAACAGGCAGCAATTGAAATGAGTGGGTCCGCTGTGAAGGTTCCCCCAGTTTGGGATAAAATAGAAGCAATTCAAGAAATGAAGAACAAGACAGTGGACAAATGGAATAATAGATTCACATGTGCAGAAAATGCGACGTTCATTCATGAGGTGTTTTCAGAGGTTGGGAAGAGAAGATGTTTGGGAGTAAAAGACAGAATTACTTTCTCAAATCTCAATTAGTTAATTAGTGGTCATTCCGAAACGAACAATCAACAGTCAAAGATCAATAAAGAAATTTCAAATCTGTGTGACATGTGCAACATCCCTGAAGATCTGAATCACTATTTATTTGGCTGCAAGAAGTTTGATGTGGAAAGGATTCAACTACAAGAGAAGGTGGAGGAGATACTGCATAGGGAAGACGCAAATCACATTGGCAAAATTGATATGAAAGTACTTACAGGCATGGTTGGGGACATGAGTAGGGAATCACAGCATAATCTTGTTGGAGCCCTAATGGAATTCATTAGGAGCTCAAAGAGGTTTTAACCTCAAAAATTTTAAAACACATCCGAACCCTTCATACGTACCTGTGTTATATGAGTATAAAGCACATTGAGAGAAGCACCAGAGATTTGACAGCACATAGAGTCTATGGGCAACATCATAGTGCCATAAATAGATCAATAGCAACAACAATAAAAAATCTTAACAGACATTAATTTGGTAAAATTATCCAGAATTTATAGAATAAAACAGTAAAAACATTACTTCAGTCATGTTTGATGCGCCTTCAAAAACCCAACACTCTTATGTCCAATTAGGAATTGTCTCAACTATTATAGATATCTAATGAAAGTAAGTGAGGGTGCAAAGATCAGGAATCGATACGATCAAGTACCACACCTGACCTAGGATACCAATGGGAAAGTGACAAACTCACAGTTAGACACCACAAACGAGAGCCAAGAGGTCAACCCTTTCCCAGCAGGTGACCACAAAGCACATATAAACAGACGCGCAACATAAGACAGAAAAAACATAAAAGATCCACAAAAGAAGTACCGCCTTGAAACGGTCAGTATTTTTTTCCTGAAAGGGCTTTAACCTTGCCCTTTTGTTTCCCATCAATGATTTGAATTGCAGTTATAATAGTGCAAACACTATAAAGGCACATATGGCCACAGTGTTTTAAGAATAACAGATTATAATTGTTAAATGTCTTCATTTCACACCCATAATTAAGATACCAAGTAATCTAAAGGCCTGAGAACCCAGGGCTTGTTGTAACATTTCTTAAAATATTTTGTCACTGCTGTAATTACAGTTTTACAATGCAAATAATGAACACATAGATTCTATTTCTTAAGGCTATGCTTGTGATCTTGTTTACATGACATGTATATAAGTTTAATTTCAAACAAGATGCTTCATATGGTTGTGTCGCGTGCGCTGTATAATTTTTATGCAACTTTTAGGGGTACACCATCAAATTTACTGAAAACAGTCAATGAATAGGGAGTATTTGTCACGCCAGCATTTTCCTGTATTTTCCACTGGAAAATACCGTTCGGACAATACTTGTCCCAACCCTGATTCTGATTGACCAGCTCATACCAAAATATTACAAAGTATTATGAAATATGTGGCATTGAAAGTGCCTAAACATTATTTACTTAATGTTTATCTTGGCATTCCCTCAGTGTATTTTGCACTAGCTCATACCAAATTCTAACGTTTCACGTAATATGTGGCATTGAAAGTGTCTTAACATTCTTAATTTAATGTTAATCTTGGCATTTCCTCAGTGTATTTTGCACCAGCTCCTACCAAATCCTAATGTATCACGTAATATGTTGCATTGGAAGTGTCTTACCATTCTTGACTCCATGTTAATCTTGGCATTCTGTCAGTGTATTTTTGACCAGCGCATTGCTACCATGTTGCTTCATTCGTCATTCTCTTTTATTTTGATATGCAACGTGACATATTACGGAATAGTTGAGTTTTGGACCCAGACCTTCAAACTAACATCCTGTTTGATTGCTTCATATCTATTGTACCTCTGTCTGCATTTCGGTTAAATATTGACAATTGACTTAGTTATTGCGAAATTTAAATATTTGGCCTTTGACCCCGCCTAAAGGCTGCATGGGGGGATTAATTTTGTGTCACTGTCATGCTGGGCAACCATGACCTATTGAGGGAAGTTATCAGATATAAAACATTTGTGTTTTCATTGCTCAAAACAGCCAATAAAGCTTTTGCACTTAAGCCAAACCCTAAGTTCTAAAAATGAGCCATATATCACTCAAATTTTTGTTGATGTTCTTCAAATTTGAACTTCACCTACGTAGTTAATGATGTTTAAACCTTCATTATACTTTAACTGAAACTAATGCATCCCTTCAAACGTTATTGATTAGAAACCAAAAGTTAGCCAAAAACTAAGTAAATAAAGGGCCATTACTCAGTCAAAATTCTGCGGATGATCTCCAAATTTGAACTTGAGCTTATAGGGTTCTCTCCAGTATTATTGTTTGATGCTAATTTAAGTCACTGACACACAAGGAATAGTAAGCCTTTCCACAGGCCTAAGGTGTCTCTGTAGCATGTGTTCTGAAACGTTGCTTTAAGCTTTGAAACGTAAGAAAGCCTGACCACAAACTTCACATTCGTAGGGTTTCTCTGCAGAATGTATTTTGTAATGCTGGTTTATCAAATGACGGTGCGTCTGGGAGTAAAACAACGCCAAACAATAAAATCAATAAACCACTAGTGGTTCATATATTTACGGGAAACGTTATGACTTCCATAACCACGTTACGTACATAATGACAAAATTATAACGTTTTTACGCCAAAAATGAGATTTCAAAGTATTTGTCATATGATAAATGGAATCTAACATTCGTGCTCTTGTATTATTTAATTTATTAAAGCTGCATACTCTGTAACTTTTGATCTTTTAATTTTAGAATTAATGTTTCTATTTTTCAAGAACACAGTAAAATAACTAAAATTCAGGTAAACATTTTACTAATTTCGTAAATCTTAACAAATTATCAGTATCAAAACAACAGCATTTATGATAAAATTAACTGTCTATGATTATTGGAGGGACGCAAATAATTACCAACAAGAGAAAAACACACCTGTTTTATAAGATAATTCACTTTTCCGTGCAGTTTTCAGCTAAAGTGAACAGATTTATTGTGAAAACATAACTTAATTCTACTTTTACAAATGATTAAAAAAGAAAATAAAAAAAAAAATCGAAAAAATATCAAAAGTTACAGACTATGCAGCTTTAAACTCGTTGCGAAAAAGAGATAAAATGCTCGGCAAGCCTCGCATTTTATCTCTTTTTTCCCAACTCGTTTAATAAATTAAATAAAACATGAGCACTCATGTAAAATCCTCTATTTAAATCACTAGTATGTCTGAAAGCCTTTCCACAAGTGGCACAGCTGTATGGTTTCTCTCCAGTATGTATTCTGGCATGTTGCTTAAGTGATCCAGATCTAAGTTGGATTGACCGCAAACATCACATGGAGTTTCTCTCCAGTATGTTTTTGCATTGCTGGCTTTAAGTTTTATGAGCCGCGACATGTGATTTCCAACAATGTGGTATTTTGACAAGTGCAGACTCAGACGAGCCTGTGCAACCTCCTTTTAATCTTAGAAACTCCAAATGATGTTCAGTCAGTAGCTTAACACTCATAGAATATTCAAGCGACAAGCAAAGGCTCTGATCAGACTGCACGTATGTGCAGGCTGATCTGAGGCTTTGCTGGTCGTACATACCACATTTTTGGAAATCTCATGTCACGGCTCATATGGTTGCTCTTCAGTATGTATTCTGTCATGTTGCTTAAGACATTGGAACCTAAGAATGACTTACTGCAAACTTCACAAACGTGTGATTGCTCCCCAGCATGCATCTTTCGATGCTGTTTATAATTATTTAATAGCGAGAAATTTTTGTGACAAATATCAAAACTGTAGGAGTTTTCTCCGGTATGTATTTTGTAATGTTGGTTTAGGTCGATGCTACGAGAGAAAGCTTTCTCACAAATTCGACATTTGTGCAGTTTGCCCCTGTGTTCGTTAAAGACTGGACATGTGAGAAAACCTTGTCACAAATATCACATTCGTAGTTGTTCTCTCCAGTATGTATATATGAGATGTTGGCGTAAGTACATTTCATGCCAGAAGATTTTATGACAAATCAAACATTCGTAAGGATTATCTCATGTGTTTTGAGGAGTTATAGAAAGTCACTGACATACAAGTACGATTGCCCTCAAATATGACACGTCTCGCATTTGTAGAATTTATCTGTAGCAGGTATTTTGATGCGAGCTGTCAAGGTGCTAGAATATTTCATTTTAGTATGTATTTCGAGATGTCTCTTGAATGAACTGTTGTCGCCAAAATATTTACATTTATCATATGACGTCGCGTCTGGAAGTGAAATAACGCCATGCAATAAAATCTGTAAACAACTAGTGGTTTATCGAATTTCGGGAAACGTTATTACGTCCATAACAACGATGCGTACATGTACATAATGTCAAAATTATAACATTTGTACGGCAGAAATGAGATTTCAAAGTCATCCTAATGTCATATGATAAATAGAATCCAACATTCATGCTCTTGTGTTATTGAATTTATTAAACTCGTTGCGAAAAAGAGATAAAATGCTCGGCAAGCCTCGCATTTTATCTCTTTTTCCCAACTCGTTTAATAAATTCAATAAAACATGAGCACTCATGTAAGATCCTTTATGAATCACTTTTGTAAGGTTTCTCTCCAGTTAGTATTCTCAGATGAACATTGGATGAAGAAAGCTGTGAAAAGCCTTGTTGCAATGTTCGTATTTATGTCTCGCTCCTGTATGAATTCTTTTGTGAACGTTTAATGTATCACGACGTGCAAAAGATCGACAACACAAGTCGCATTCAAAAGATTTCTTTACCGTAGGACCTACCTGCATGCTGTTATCTTCTTATTAATCTATACTTTGTTTGATTGTATTCTTTACGTCCCATCATCAATCTTTCAATTAAACAGGGACGGATCTTCCTGGGTTAAACCAGTACTAAGCTAGGATAAATGTGTCTTGCTCAAGGACCACAATGCAGTGACGCAGGTGAGGCTCGAACCCGCGGCCTCTCGGTCTCGAGTCAAGCACTCTACCACCGAGCCACTGCGCTCCCTTTATTAATCTATCCCAATATCATTTATATCATATGTGTACACGGCGTCAGAATATGCACTGTGTGTTAATGGAACGTATTGCTTCAATCAATTCAAAAGTTCTATTCTGCCGATAAACCTTAGTATATTTAATTTCGCTTTCTTTGCTCTAACAAACAAATCTACATTTTGTTGTCCAAGGTCCGATTCTAAAGATTCTTGGAGGCTCCCGGCTTGTCACAGCGTGTATCTGCATTTGCATGTGAGTTCTCTGAAAAGCAACAACAAAGAATTATTAAAAGTATATTAATCAGCGTAATTTCTTTATAGCGATTCATTTGTATAAAACAGTCAACGAATATATTATAAGCGATTACCAAAGGCTCTGATCAGATACGGTCTGAGCCTTTACTTGTCGCACATACCACATTGTTGTAAGAACGACGACACAGATCAGGAATCGATACAATCAAGTACCACGCCTGACCTAGGATACCAAATGGGAAAGTGACAGAAACACAATTATACATCACAAACAAGAGCCAAGAGGTAAATCCTTTCTTAGCAAGTGACCACAAGGCAGCAATGAACAGACTCGAACGCATGCCAAATACAAGACATAAATAACACAAATGGTCCACAAATGAAGTACCGCGATGGAACGGTCATTAAACTATATTTTACTGGAGGGCTTAAATAGGTTTCACGGCGCCAACATCGCCCTGAGTTCAGATGTGGATCAAGACACATAGATGTTTGGTTTGCATGAAAGACCCTAACTTATCCATGAAACATATCCTAGAACATATAATTCAAGATATAAAAGTGAGATAAAGCAAAGTTAAGGACTCGACAGTACATAAAACGGAATAGTGGAGCAAAATGAATCCAACAGGTAAACCCACGGGGGTAAACCCCGGTGGACCTGACAACAGCCACAGCACCAAGCCTCTACCACCTCATCAATAGCTTTGACCTAGTACACATACTGGGCCCGAGTCAATAGATGAGTCTTTAAGTCGGATGTCGTGGCCCATTATAGAATTTGTGTCTATTTTAGAAGAAATACTGTCCTGACTGCAGTTGCAGATCTATGCAAATGTCGACAAGAGTTGCTTACCGCTGTTTAAAATAATATCGATTGATAAATGCTAATGTGATTGACTGAAGCTAGCATGTAGTAAGTAGAAGGGTTATATTATATGAAGAAAGTAGGCATATGCATAAAACTAATCAGTGACCTATATAAGAGTGACTAGAAACTCCAATGAAATACCAGTCACTCTAAGGAATAGCCTCCATCTATAGGTGAGATTGCCAGAAAAGATGAGTTCATATAAGATAATCAAAGGCCACTTAGACAGTGGCCTGCTGTGGATTTCCAATAACTTGTTAATTGATATGCTGATATGGTTTCATATGGTCAACATAACACATGCTGCTGTTGCTTCCTGGGTGTAACAATATACACATGTCCTGTTTTTGTAAATGTGAGCGCAGTGGCTCAGTGGTAGAGTGCTTGACTCGAGACCTAAGGGCCGTGTGTTCGAGCCTCACCGTCGTCACTGCGTTGTGTCCTTGAGCAAGACTCATTTATCCTTGCTTAGAACTGTTTCAACCCAGGGAGACCCGTCCAGACGTAACTGAAAGATTGTTGTCTGGGATAAAGAATCAAATCAAACAAAAAAAATATTTTATTCGCCATTTTAAATCTATATTTTTCTCCGGTGAGTTTGAACAGTTACCAATATAAGATGTGTCACTGGTTTAAATAAAGAAAAAAAGTAGGAATGGATGAGTATTTATCTTTATATATTTAATTATATATTCATAATTTTTCTTCATTTTTCCCTTGTTCGAGGATTGTGTAAGCTCCTTAGAATCGCATCAGCATGGTGGTTCTGTGAAGTACCATCAATATATGATTTGCGCCCCCGCAGCCCCCACCCCACCCCCACAAAAGGAAGAAAGAAACAGGACAAATATCTTAATTTTATGACTGAAAATTGTCAGTTCTACAGTCACAAAATGGCATTAATTGCATGAATTGGCATGTTTGTAAACGTAACATATGTTTGATTTTTGTTTCATCTGATATTTTTTTCGCTATACAATGTGTCAAAATCTTCTGCCTGGGACAAACATCTGTAATTGTTCACTACTTTAGGACGCAGCTGTTTAAAATTTGTGTATTTCCATTTTTTTTTTTAATATGGCTGCCAAACTTCAGAAGCTACACTCAATGTGTGTCTTCTAATAACTTTTTCAGACAGTTTGAACCAAGATCAGGACCGACCGAAAGAATGTCGGTCCTGATCTGGGTACATATTCTTTAAAAGTCTGATGAAGTGTTCCTGAAAGATTTTTTTATAAAAATCAAGCAATCAAAGATTAATCATACTCAAGGCGACTTTCGTCATCTGCTGATAACCTTTGCAAACAGTTTGGCTCCAGATAAGGACCGACGTGGGTCCTGATCTGGATCCAAACCGTTTGACACTCTCTTTAAAATTTTTGAACCGCCATCAATAAAAGCATGAATGAATATCCACGCATATATAGAGTGTTAACATCAAAAATATGTATTTGGACCAAATTTTTTAACTGCCCACGGATGAGAATTGCTATTATCAGCCATCAAAAAAGGCCTGGAAAACGGTAAAGTCGGGCAAAAGTAATTTTGAAAATCATATTGAGTTGCAACCCTGTCAGTCTGATCAGGGTCCACAGTGTTTTGTGTGATACTTAAATTAGTCGATACTGCTAGCAAATATTTTAATCAATTATGCTAGCAAACATATAATCAGATGACTTAATCAGGCAGCGTCCGCGCCTGCGTAGCTTTGTTTCTATGTGTAATCTTCTGTACTAGTGGACGGATAACTGCATACACTTTGAAATGTTCGAAATATGGTTTGGTGCTTTATCCTCTAAACTAGTGGATGTATTTTGACCAAGCTTGCATAGATACATTGTTGGGAAGAGGCAAAGAGTTGATAAGTTTTTAGTGACCTAGACCTAATTTTCAAGGTCACACCGGCACTTTGAAATGTCCAAAATTGGGTTTCCGTGCGTTGTCGTCTGAACCAGTGTATGGATTTTAATCAATCTTGCATAGACAAATTATTGGGAGAAGGGGAAGAGTTGATTATATTTTGGTGACCTTGACCTAATTTCCAAGGTCAAACAGACACTTTGAAATGTCCGAAATAGGGGATGCATTGACCAAGCTTGCATAGGTGACATAGGACGATAAAAGTAGGGACTATGGGGCTGTCGGTTAACTGCGCCCCACGATGAATCAAATTTGGATGGGCATCCAACCAATCTGAACTGCAGAGCATTGGCTATGTGCTCATTGGACAGCAAATGACCATGCATACAGCGAATTGCCTGGCAAGAATGAGCGGGTGTACAGGCCAATCAGACTGGGTGCACCATTTTTTGAGATTTGTTACAATGCTTATGTCAATTTATTATGACTTATCATTTAAAATTATGCAAAATATTTTTGAATTTTGGACAGACAGGTCTAGGCAAATAGTGTAGACCCAGATCAGAAAGCTCATAATTAAGATATTCACTGTTTGCGTGCGATTTTTACAACTGAAATGGCTTTTACAGTTTAATAGCTAGGCGGTACTTGCTAGATCTGCTAGAATGAGGTTCTAATGAGTACCTTCATTTTACGTGTTGGCAAAAAAAAATGAAGTATAGCCTTGTAAGTTTGACTTTACAAAAATATAACAGAGGGGTTCAATGAGGTCTAAATTAAGCGATTTTTAGTATATGAAAACAATGGTTGTAATTTATTAGAATGTTCAATTCTATCCAATGACTTTTGTCATCTGCTGATAACCTTTGCAAACATTTTGGACCCAGATACAGACTGACAAAATCTGGATTCTTAAACAGTTCAATACTCTGGTGGTGTTTTGGAAAGAACTGTTCGAAAAGCAAAATATTAAAGAAAAAGTCAGCAAATGATAACAAAAGAATGAAAATAAAAATCAGCATGCAAAAACTTATACTTCATACATTGTTCCCAACATTGTTCAGAATAGATACTAAATTGAGTATGCTGGCTGACAAACAGAATCTATCTTATCTTTCTCAAACACCTTTGCACCATTAGTTAGCTAGGTTTACAACTGTTGGTGGTCAGTTCCTGCTGTGATAATATACTGTCTGACCAATTATTCAATTAAACTGAAGGAGGCTCAGATATGAGCCTGGATTTTGAGGCTATTCCTTACAGTGAATACTCAACTCAAATAACACTGTCGTGTATCTTATGCCCAGGTCACACATTCACCGATCACCTCGCCGGTTCTACTACGGAGTAAATCTCACGGATGACCCAGGAAATGCCAATTTCCGTAGTCCGATACGGATGCACTATATACGTATGATTAAGTACTGCTTCGTATGATTACGGATGCAAGACGGAAAGCTACGGACCAATACGGATTGCCACGAATGATGCTGGATTGTATCCGTGGCTAATTCCGGCATCCAATCCGTGAATGTGTGACCTGGGCATTACACAGGTAAATGAGGGAAACTCGATATCATTTATCTACACAATTGGCTTGAATTACCGCTGTTTTGGAATACACAGCGTAATTTATCTATTGTTTAGCTGAACTTTTAACATCTTTATAAACACCTAATTTATATAATAACGATAATTATGAATCATTGGACATCTTAGTTTATGAATATTGATAAATCGAGACACAGACATGGCCATGTTTGAAGCTTTATTCGTCAGAGTGAAAGAGGTACTTTTGAAGCCATTTTTGCCGATTTCCGCAACTTTCTTAAAATCGGCCGATATTTACACGGTCATAACTCAATAGGATTAGTTTTTACATTGCAGAAACATAGCATTTAGCAATATTTCATATATGTTTTTTCGATTGTTATTAACAATATGTAGGCTACCAATAAGTGATATTTACGACGAGTAACGCTCTTAAATGTACCTATAAATGCAGCGGTCAGACAAGCTGCATCGCCATTTTGAGTGTGTACGATAAAAGGCGCACCAGGCGTATGTCACGTGACACATGCCTCGACATACCTATATGGCTGAAAAATGAAGTGTCCAGTCACTCTAATATAGGTCACTGAACTAATGTACTTATCCAGTAGTAAGCTTCCGGTATATGCCATGATAAGTCTCAATGTACGCCTAGGCGATCAACATTTTCACGGTTGACCTAGCCAGTCACAATGCCAAGATAGATCGCCATTCCTTTGTGGGGTCGCTGTATCAAAACTACAATTGTTTCAGTCGTATCGGGTCGATTCCCGTGTACAGTCGGTATCAAGTTGTTTCTAGAGTCTAAGTGTCTTGCTAAAGGACACAAAGCAGGGCCCCCGTCGAGGCTTTGGTCACTGACCCCGGTCCCCAGATGAAAATAAAACCAGTGGACCTATTATTTATCGGGAGTTTCACAATAAAGTTCCCCCAAGTGTAACAAAATAGGCAAATTTTCAAACTAGTTATAATGGCTAATCATTATGATTTCTTTAAAGAATGGTGTTTGATGCACCTAATCCTAAAAAATCTCCCAGTATCATTTTGTCTTTTCAAAATTATAGACCAGAATGTATAGCCATGTGTTCAAACTTTAGAATTTAATAAAAAATATGTTATTTGGCCAGTGTCATAGCACATTATCTTTCTGTTATGAAAATATGAGCCCAAATACTAGCTATTATGATGGCAAATATTCTCCAGTAAGAAATTTCCTGTGTTTTGCAAAAAAAATAATAAAAAAAAATCCTTTACATTTTGGTTGTCTATTTAACATCCTGCTTACTTTGGTTTTCTCTGAAAATGTGATTTCACCAAGCAGTAAATTGTTTTCTATTTTAAAATGACAATGTGCAAAGGGGAAAACGACCAAACATTTCTTGTTTGCTGATATTTATGTTCTTAACCCTGTAAAACAGCTTTTAATTTTCTACTTATTTCGTTGCGGACACTACAGAAATTAAAGTTTATCACTTATATTATTTTGTTTGCTTTTACCAGAGTTGGGTATATTTTACATCTCTTTCTTTCGTACAGACAGACATTTATATGTAATTTCAATTTGAAATACTTCTTGAACGAGTCCGTGTAAAAATATGTTGTAAATGTGGTAATAACATATAGACTCTGAATATGGAAATATCCAACATAAATATTAAGTGGTGTATGAGTATTTGGGCCAGCCATAGTTAGTGACCAGACAGTATCTAGGAAAAATATCGATATCAATGTTACTTGCTGTGTTGTACCTTTCAAAATTGAATTACACCAGGGTTAAAAACGTTGCGGACACTACATAAATTCTACATGTTTATTGAAATGATCCTGAATGAAAGCAAGATCTCTCTGCAAAATATGAAGCTGAATATAAAAGATGGTGATTACATCTTTGTCAAAAAACAGACTGAAAGGAGGTCTTGACTATTTAAACTGTTTTATATAACTATAACAATGATAACAGAAAAAATATGCCACAGTGCTAACTTCTCGTGTTATTTAGAATATACTCTGTCGTACTTTACCCTTTGAGCAGAAATGATGAACTATTAATGAAAAACATTGTTTGTATTCAATTCACTACATCTTTCTATAGTATTCCTCATTTAAATATCATTTGCTTTATTTAGTCTTAAAGTTGCGGACACTACCAGATCATTTTTTTTATATACCCTGACTTGCTAAATGTCAGAAGCATGGAAAAATTCTAATAAGGTTAATAAAGTAAGCAATACTGGTTAACTGAATGAATGAATTTATCGAACTTTATAACATAACAAAGATATGAGCCGTGTCATGGAAAACATAGGCATAGGTGAGCTACGGAGTAACCCTGTAGCTGATCAGTGTCTAAAATGTTTTGCCCTATATATTAAGAGTATAATCACTCTTATTCTTAAATAGATACAACTTCAAGCGTCTAGCAATCAACAGCCTGGTTTGTGTTGTATCTGGTAAAAGAATATCACATCGGATTCACAAGACGTGGCTCAATTAAAACAATTAATATTCAAAATTCGTGGAACAAAATTTTCAGAACAAATCGTGATGAAGACCTAACGAAACCCTTGCATAGTGATGTTTTCGTATTGATTTAATTTGTGTTTAAGACTTGATGGTAATCCCAAAACAATGACGTCTTTGATGTTCAAACTGTGTTTAAAATATATCAAAAAAATATAAATCTGCAGTGAACTCGTTTTAAAAACGTGTGCTAGTGATTCCTGAACGTGACCGAGATGTTCTTTACACAAGACGTGTGTCACTCCAAAAGCGTTACAAATTGAAGGCGTCAAACACGTTTGCATTTAGTTTTCAAAATGTTTTTGAGATATCCTGCAGGCGTCAGTTTTGCTGATAAACGTCTGAAATACGTGTCTCAGACGTCTTCGTCACCAAAACTTACAAAAGACGTCTTCGTCACCAAAACGTATGGTTCACTGGGTTGTGTTATTTGGTATACCTGAATCTGATTTTCATACTAACTATAGAATTATTGTTACTGTTCAAAAATACCTATTGGATAGTAAACGGTTTGAGCGTTGAAGATGGAATCTCTCTCACACACACACACACACACACGAAGCGCGCGCAATACATTTAGAGTAGGAAAGTTATATGGTTTGAATACAACTCATGTTTTTATTGATTTTCACCGGATATAATTTCAAATTGTGCACCATTATGTTCAAAGGGAAACAGATTCGTATAAGTCGCATGACTTTTTTCTGAATCCCATCATGATTATATTGTAAAATATATATTTGTATATTACTGTAAATGGAAATATGAATAAATATGTTAAAACCAAAAATTGAATTTATTGCTTATATTTACATTTTGTTATAAATATATAAAAACTTTTCAAAAACATATTTAAAGACATTTTTTTCAATCAAACACCACAGCACAATCATTTTTGTGCGCTCAATAGCCTTTTAATGTTGTAGAAATCATAAGGTTAGGCTATTAAAAAGTTCTGAATATTCTACAGAGTTACAGAAAAAAATCGCCATTTTCAAGAAAATTAAAAATTACAAAATTTGAGCCATGAACTTGAGCAGCGATTGTTTTGTAAAAAACCTTTTTTGATCCATTACTTTGACTCCCTTTGCAAAGATATGCAAGTAGTACCTGGGTATTGGTGTAAAAAAAATACAGCTAAAGAAATGATACTTTACTCTCTAAAAAAAACTGTAGTGTCCGCAACGTTTTTTGAAATCATTGATACTATAATAAAATGAGTAACAAAAGACAAGAAGAAGATGTATGTTTTATAGTTTTATGATACATGTTTTAAACTATGCTAAAAATGCATATAAAGTGTCATTTTGCAGTTGACCAAATCACACCAGGTACATAATCCTAACATTCGGTTATGTATCTATAAAAGGTATTCCTGTTCTCCCTCTATTTTTCTTACTTTTTGAAATTAGCTGGCAAAAAGCAAGTGCACTTAACAAATGCTGAAACATATTTTAAAATACTTAAAATGAATTTTATAGCTGTTTTTCAATTCCTTTAGACTATCGTTGCACACACTACAGTCCGTTGCGGACCCTACATTGGGACACTTTCTGTCCCAATTGTCTAATTTGTAGACATAAATGTCCAATATTTTGGCTGAAGTTTTGTGATAGGGGTCTGTTTCCACAACAAAACCATAGGCTTCTTCAATACATGGAAGCCAGAATCAGGCAGACTTTTGCGAGCGTTGCGGACTCTACGCCAATTTTCGTAGAAAAGTCAACCTGAAATTGAAAAGGTTGAAAAATGATAATAGCATGTCAATTTGTCTTAACTGTTGTTTATCTAACATGATTTATATTTTTGGTGTTTTTTACAGTAATTTGAGTGCATTTTAATGATACCAATGTATATATACTAATCTTTTTATATGAGATATGCTAAAGATTTTATAACGCATAACGAACCACGATGTTTGATTAAAATGGCGTAAAATTGTTATTTATCAATCAAATCACATGCGGTAAAAAGTATTCAAAAGATTAGGAAAATATGCTTCAAAGGCAGATTTTGAAATTAAAATCTTATCTGTATTTTTGCAGCTGCCAATCAATAAAAAAAGTATTTCAATGTTACACCATAACGCGAATTAATGGCTACTTTTTGGTGCAATATTTGCTTAGCTAGAAAATTTCATGTGTATATGCATGCCATATATAATTTTTTCGGGTATACATATGTCTTACAAGCAAAAGTAAACTATATTCTCTGTAAATGGCTTGTTAATAACACAGAATTTCCTGCATAACAGAGGCATTTTATCAGGGGGAACTTTATTGTGAAACTCCCGTATAGAAGATAACTAAAATGTAAAGCCAACATGGCTTTATTTTTGGCTAGGTCACAAAAATAAGCTATTAAAAAGTATCTTTAGCTGTGTTCTTAACTGACTTAAGTGCAGATAAAGGATTCTTTGACCCATCAATTCTTCAAAAGGTCCATAAAATTACAATTGTGAAATTTGCTCATGTGTGCCTGAAAACACTGCCCAATATTTACCAAATCACAATTCTCATTGTCATAATGTCAATTACCCAATGTCCCCTTTAAATTTAACACGGTAGCCTACTAGGGTTAATTACCTAAATGGAACGGAAAAAGGCGAGTCTAAGCCTTTAATGAGAAAGGAACCAAGTATGTATATATGAGCCGCAACATGAGATTTCCAACAATGTGGTATGTGCGACCAGCAAAGACTCAGGCCAGCCTGCGCATATGTGCAGACTGATCAGAGGCTTTGCTAGTCAGTTGAACAATCTATGACTCTTAGGCTAC